>CM040405.1:117961295-118596295 GCA_022702515.1 Ilyophis sp. 1 JC-2022
AATGCATATGCAATCGACCCCAAGGAACAAACAGAAAGATTTACGTGCACTACAACTTCAACTCAGTAATATTCAATATAAAAAAACTAATTTTATGATACAGAGACTGAGGCAAAATCACTTTGAGCACAACAATAAATCAGGAAAATATTTAGCCAACCAACTAAAAAAAAACAAAGAAAAATCAATCATACCCGCGGTGAAGGATTCAGCAGGGAAGACCTGGACATCGCCCCAAGACATCAATGACACTTTCAGAACATTCTATAGCAAATTATATACCCCAGATATCAACCCAAGCACGGTAGACATTAATTCCTTCTTAGATAATATAAACCTTCCTCTACTATCTAAAGAACAAGCACAATCATTAGACAAACCATTAACACTAACAGAATACCATAAAGCTCTGCTTAAGATGCCCAACAATAAAGCCCCTGGACCCGATGGATTCCCTGCCGAATTCTTCAAACATTTCTGGCCAACAATCTCACCATTATTTATTAGATTGGCAACGGAGATAGAACATAACTCCAAAATCCCTCCACACATGAACACTGCGCTTATCTCAGTACTGCTTAAGCCGGACAAAGACCCAACCCTACCCTCCAGCTATCGCCCCCTTTCACTGATCAACACGGACATCAAAATAATTAGCAAAGCCTTAGCCACCAGAATAGAAACAATCACTCCTATATTAATTCACCCCGACCAAACAGGATTTATCAAAGGACGCCACTCATCAAGCAACATGCACAGATTATTCCATTTATTAAACATTACCAAACAACACAATCTGAAAGCAATAATCACTTCACTAGATGCAGAAAAAGCCTTCGACAGAGTCAACTGGTCATTCCTATTTGCAACTTTACAAAAATTTGGTTTTGGAGAGTCGTTTATTCACTGGATTAAGACATTATACACATCACCTATGGCCACTGTCACCACAAACGGAATAACTTCACAAAGCTTCACACTTCACAGAGGTACCAGACAAGGATGTCCACTCTCTCCCTCTCTTTTTGCCCTCTTCATCGAACCTCTCGCTACAGCAATTAGACAAAATGCTAACATAGTAGGAATCACCACCGGTAACACTCACCACAAGATCAGCCTTTATGCTGACGATGTATTATTATATCTACAGGAACCGACAATATCATTACAAGAAACTACAAAACTCTTAGACTCATTTTCCAAAGTGTCAGATTACTCCATAAACTGGTCAAAATCAACAATCCTACCTTTAGAGGGAGGTGATAGAAATGTTGCAACCCAGGACTCATTTTTCCCCTTCCCCTCTGGAAATATCAGATATTTAGGAATTAACATCTCGCCCAGGCTGTCAGAGTTATTTCAGCTCAATTACACCCCACTGATAAAAGCAATAGATGATGATTTACAAAGATGGACAAACCTACCAATCTCACTAATCGGAAGAATAGCAACTGCCAAAATGTCAATTCTGCCAAAAGTCAATTACTTATTCACTATGATCCCTACCCAACCTACCACCAACTGGTTCAACTCCCTAGATTCAATCATATCGAAATTCTACTGGAAAAACAAAACACCAAGAATCAAATTAACCACTCTTCAAAAAAGTAAAAACCAAGGAGGACTCGAGGCACCAAATTTTCATAACTATTATCTGGCCAACCAATTAATATACATTCACAATTGGACTCACCCCACCCAACAATACCACCCATGGGACGATATTGAAAAAGAAGTCTGCATGGAAATATCTCCACAGGACCTGCCATTCCTCAATACCAACATAAAACATCACAACTGCTTCAAGAATACCGTAATCTCAACAACTCTGACAGCCTGGTGGAAAACTAACAAGCTAACTAACTCCACCACAGAACCCTGCAAACACACCCCAATATGGCATAACCCTGACTTTCAGCTTAATAAATCACCCTTACACTTCCCGGTATGGAAACAAAAAGGCATCACCCATCTTAACCACATCTTTACAAACAACACCTTTACCACCTTTCAAGATCTCACAGAAAAATACGGCATTGGAAGAGACCAATTTCTCCAATTTCTCCAATTAAAATCAGTTATAAAATCTAAAATCAATATTATACACAATGAACTCCAACCACCCCCCATCATATCAGCCATGAACGAAATAACATCTCAGAAGAAATTACTTTCAAAAATATATAGAATACTAGCAAGCACAGACTCTACAATACACCTCCCCATCTCAAGATGGGAAGCGGACCTGGCTTTCTCTCCCAGCACCGTATTTTGGCAACAAATCTGCAACAACACATTCACGATGACTAACAATACTAATCTGCAATTAATTCAATTCAAAGTAATACACAGAGTACATATCACTCAGCACAAGTTGTTTAAAATGGGATTTGCAAGCACAAATATATGTTCACACTGCACCATCAACACCACAGATGATTATCTTCACTCAATTTGGCTTTGCCCACCCCTTCAACACTTCTGGAACTCAATCACCAATACACTATCCTGCATCCTGGGCTGCAGCATTCCACTCTCTCCCTCTCTCTGCCTACTCGGGGATGTATCTGCTATCAACCCAATAATACAAAACACTAAACCCTTGCTTGTTGCCCTAGCTGTCGCCAAGAAAACCATCCTTCTGAACTGGAAGACCAGAAAGACCGTGAATACTAGGCAATGGTCAAACCTTCTATCAGATCACATATCACAGGAAAACATTTCAGCCTCCAATCGCAGCGAAATCCCCCAGGCCAATAGCATCTGGAAATTATTCATGGATAATTTAAATATCCAACTACCTGAAATGAGCCTGTAAATCACCCTCTCAAATCCCCCAACCCCCCTCATCTTCCCTCTATACAATCCTCCAAGCCCCTCTTCCCCTCACCCCCTGCGCATCTCTCTTCCCTCTATACAACCCCTACTACACCCCCCCACTTCTCCTGTCACATACCCCTGTCTGTCGACCTCTCTGTCCCTCTGTGTGTCTGTCTGTATATCAGTCTCATTCTTTGTCCGACTGTATGTCTATCTGGCTGTAAGTCCATTTCTGCTTTCTTTCATTCTCCTTTCTTTCTTCTGTTCTTTTTGGTTTCTTTTGTGTTATTTTGGTTTGTCTTGGTGTTTCTTCCCTCCCTCAGAGAGGAAATTACTATTGTTTTTTACTGCTGTAAATAATGTTACTGTTCATTATTAAAAAGAATTGTAATTAAAAAATAAAGTTGTCCTCCGAAGAGGGGGGGTGGAAGGTGGGCCTATTAAAAAATAAAAAAACATTTAAAAAAATTAAAAAATAAAAAATAAAAAAGAAATCAGAAAAAAAAATAAAAAAAACATTCCTATAGAAAATCAGACAAGAATTCTGAAATTTTTTAAAAATAGAAATCAGAAAAAATTCTAAATTGTTAGAGTTAGGGTTACGGTTAGGGTTCGGGGTTAGGGTTAGGGTTTGACTGGCTAGAATCAACATTTTCAAAAGACAAATTATTCAAAAAAGTCACAAAAGTGAACTAACAAAATAAAAAATTCAAAGAGAATTTCTGAAAAATATTTTTAAAATAAAAAATAAACAACAAATAATATTTTATAAAATCTTTAAATAAAAAAATAATAAAAAGAAACATTTAAAAAAGAAATACAGAAATAAATTTGTAAAAACATTGAAATAAAAGATCTGAAAAAAATGCACAAAAAAAATTCAAATAGAAGTCAGAAAAAATTCAAAAGTGTTAGAGTTAGGGTTAGGGTTATGGGTTAGGGGTAGGGTTAGGGTTAGGGTTAGGGGTTAGGGTTAGGGTTAGACTCGCTAGAATCAAAATATTTAAAAGAAAAATTATTCAAAAATGTCACAAAAGTGAACTAACAAAATTAAAAATCCAAAAAGAATTTTTTAAAAATATTTTAAAAATAAACAAAAAGTAATAATGTTTTATAAAATTTTTAAATAAAAAAATAATAAAAAGAAATATTCAAAAAAGAAATACAGAAATAAATTTGTAAAGACATTGAGATAAAAAATCTGAAAAAAATTCTAAAAAAAAATTAAAATAGAAGTCAGAAAAAATTCAAAAGTGTTAGAGTTAGGGTTAGGGTTAGGGGTTAGGGGTTAGGGTTATGGGTTAGGGTTAGGGGTTAGGGTTAGGGTTTGACTCGCTAGAATCAAAATATTTAAAAGAAAAATTATTCAAAAATGTCACAAAAGTGAACTAACAAAATAAAAAATCCAAAAAGAATTTTTAAAAAATATTTTAAAAATAAAAAATAAACAAAAAGTAATAATGTTTTATAAAATTTTTAAATAAAAAAATAATAAAAAGAAATATTCAAAAAAGAAATACAGAAATAAATTTGTAAAGACATTGAGATAAAAAATCTGAATAAAATTCTAAAAAAAAATTAAGATAGAAGTCAGAAAAAATTCAAAAGTGTTAGGGTTAGGGTTAGGGTTAGGGTTAGAGTTAGGGTTTCACTCACTAGAATCAAATTATTCAAAAGTCAAATTATTCAAAAAAGTCACAAAAGCGAAATAACAAAATAAAAAATCCAAAACAAATTATAAAACAATTTTAAAAATTAAAAATAAGCAAATTAATAATATTTTATAAAATATTAAAATAAAAAAATAATTAAAGAAAAAATTCAAAAAAGATATACAGAAATACATTTTAAAAAACATTAGGATGACAAATTTAAATAGAAATCAGAAAAAATTAAAAAGTGTTAGACTTAGGGTTAGGGTTATGGGTTAGGGTTAGTGTTAGGGTTAGGGTTTGACTCACTAGAATCAAAATATTCAGAGGCAGATTCTCTTGAATCTTAGTAATTGGGATTTAATCAACCCTTTGAATGTATGTTTTGGGTGGAGACTGTCCTTGTGTAAGAGTGCATGTGTGTCTGTGTCTTTAAAAAAGACTTGTGTCTAATGTGTGTTTGGGAAAATGAGGGCCCCTTGTATGTGGTAGTGTCCAAAAAATCTCTATGTTCATAGTGTGTGGTGTGTTTAATTGTGATAGATGTGTGGTGCATGTTGAGGATCCCTATGAAGTGTTTGAAATCTTCTGAGCTATGTGTCCATGTTGCGACGAAGTGCATGGAGGGTTGGTCCCGAGAAGCACGACTCAGAACAATGGATGTAATAAATACCCGCAAGGGCTTTATTAAGGAAAGTTCCGTAATCATTGTCTTAGCACAAGCAAAGGTCATACACAAAAAAATCCAGCTAATAAACAAAAGTACCGAGGGAGAAGGCAGTCTCGTCGTCGGTAAGCCAGGCAGTAGTTTGGAACCAGGAAGGCAATCAGCGCGGCAGAGGTACAAACGGGAGAAGGCAAAAGAATAGTCGAAAAAACAAGCAGGGTCAGACCGGAGTCCTCGCCGCGTGGCAAAAGTACAAAATCAGCAAGCAGGAATCGTGGTCAGGACAGGCAGTGAAAACAAAAGGCTGGCAGTAAACAGTGGTCAAAAAACAGGCTTGGATCAAAACAGGAAATCAGAATAGGTATACTTAACAAATGCTTAAGAGTGCTAGTGAGGCAACAATTTCACACTGAACAGGTGAAAACCTAGGGCTTATATGTATGTGTAGACAGGTGCAAACGCTTAGCTTGAGAACAGAGAGAAATTAGGAACAGCTTGGGAAAACGAGACGAAGATCATTAGTCAATTAGTCTGTTAGTAATTATCCCATCCTAGCGTTAGTACATTAGTTAATTAGTAAGGACATGCACTAGAAACGTAAGGTAACAATTAACTACAAGAGATTAGATGGTTAGTAAGCAATGATCTAGCTAATTGTTAGTAATCTGTTAGTTAGACAGGGAATGGCAGATACAATGGAAAACACGTAAGCAAAAGCGGGAGAGAGAGAAAGCATGAACGCGAGTTCGCGGAAACACATAAAAATGTATGAAACTAATAAACTATGACAGAACGTGAATACAAATAAGGGCGTGACATAACAATAAACATAAAACATGGCATGGAACGGTTAGAACCATAACACATGTTCCCCAAATGTCATCTAAATACCTAAAATAATTAATGGGGAGTTTGGGACATTTTTCTAAAACTGTCTCCTCCCAATGTGCCATGTAAATGTTGGCATAAGCCGGTGTAAATTCTTTGCCCATAGCTGTGCCGCTGGTCTGTAAGAAGAATTCTTTATTGAATTCAAAATCATTCTTGGTGAGGCTTATCTCCAGTAATTGCAGGAGCATTGTATCCGGTCGATTGTTGTCCGGGTACTTTTCCATCCATGTTTTTACCGCTGTTAATCCTGCTGCTGTGTTTATGTTAGTGTATAGACTATCGATGTCGATGGTGAACAGAATGGTTTCTGCAGGTATTTTGGTGATTTTTATTTTGTTTATGAAGTGTTAGCAATTAAAAGTATTGCTTTTCGTGGTCAAGGAGGTAGATCAAGGATACTCTTCAATTCAATTCGAATGGTTAAAACACTTTGTCTTTATTGTGTCAGCTCGAAGTCTTTACATAAGAATACAATGGGTTAATACATCTGTGGTCCTCTGGAAGCGCGCTGGAAGCGCGCTGGAAGCGCGCTCTCCCTCGCACGCTCGCGCGTGCACGCTCTCGCTCGTGGACCCCCCATCTCTGCTACTGTGGTGCTTATATACTGTAAAGTAAAAAGGGGTATGTCTTCTACCTTCCATTTTCATACATCACTGGGCGTATAATTCAAACCAATCAAACGTTTAGAATTACACGTGTTCAGTTCATGTCTAGTATTTTTCCATTATGATAGAAACTCATCTATGAGTTTTGGCGTTTCCTGTTTTGCATAAACTGGCTCTGCTTTTGTGGCAAATCCTTTATCTGAAGAATGTTGTGGCCCTCCCTCTCAGAACTCTCAGAACACAGGCCCAAGGTCACCCATTCGAAACTTAACTACCACAGACAAGTTTATACACTCTATTACAACATACTTTTTATAGAATTAAATGTTAAATTCCCACAATTCCCTCCTTTGATCCCTCCTTGGGATCAACACTATACAGCGGTATTTCAAGCTTGTATGGGTGATATCTTCACTCCATACCTGAAGCAGGTACACATTGCAAACCCAGTTTTCTTAATTTTATTTACTCTAACTATCAGGGTTATAATACTGGCACAGCGGTAAGCAATGATGTCAGAGCTCTTACTTAATCACCAGGAAAACCTCATAGGCAAAACCACAGAACTCTAGACTGAGTCTGCTGCTGGTGAGGACATGTCTCTGTCCGATATCCATCTTAAGCGATACTCCTTCATTTTTAATACATTTTACTTTTTACCCTTCTATCAATAGGAAAGAAAATCCTAGCATTTTGGCAACAGTGCATTGGCAGCTTTTTCTAAACATTTTATCACAATATAGTTACCTCGACTAACATACGATACTTTTACCGCAAAATTATGTTGGCTTCTTCTTCTTTGGTCCAAGTAGCCTCAACGTCGGACCAATGGACAGAGGAGAGGTTACTAGCACATCACTCAGCCACGGTCTTTCTTTGGCAGATTATGTAATGCATCTATGTGTGTGTATTCTCTCTATCTGCCATTGATGAGGGAGCACATAGCTCCTGGTTGTGTAATTCTTTCTTCGTGTGTGTGTATATTCAGTGTTAGTGTTACTTTAATATACACCCAATCCCCTGTTGGAAAATAATCTTGCACATTCTGGTTAAGTGTTACACATAGCTCGCCAGTTCCCTCTTGAGCTGTTCAAGCGGGGGTCCATTGTACGGACCTCATACAAACGGCATGGGCCCTCCTATGGTCGATTGTGCCCTATTGGGGAAAAACTGATACTTTCCAAATTATTATACATCACCACTTCCCCCCTTTTGCGCAATGGTCCTGCCCATGCGCATCCTTACACTTTTATATTTCTGTGGTGTTATCTGTTTATTAGTTGCTCGAGGTTGTGTGCTTCTGTCTTCTTGGGCCCAATATCTGCAGAGAAACCTGACAATTTCAGTTAGTCACACAGTACTTTGTCAGCACATCTCCAATCCCCTGTAATTCTTCAAAGCAGTGATAATTCGTCCCTGGAATTATCATTGGAGTTCCTGTCATAAATTCAAAAAAAGGGGAGAAATTAGCAATATTTAGTGGGGCCTAGTTCAGCTCTCATTGTCAGTAGAGCTGTTTGAGAGCCGCCACCCAGTTCCTGCTGGAAACAGAGAAGAACTCTTTATTAGTCTTTTCCCTTCACTTAGGGTACATTTTCACATACGGGGCAGCGTAGGATTTATTTGTCTGTTCAGTTTATTTATTTATCTTTGTTTTGGTTGTGCACCTAAACTGACAACCCTTTAGGAGAGATCGCATTGCCGGGTTTCACTTTGATGGTTTTTAGACAAAATCAAACAATTAAACACAAAACAAAACCACACAACTTAGGATGTAAATGAAACTAATTATTTATCTGCACCCGAACAAAAAACACAAACATTGGGAAGGTGGCCTTGCCCTCCACTTCCCCCAGCTTAAACTGTAAAGTTTCCACTTCTTATCTTCGCTTAAACATTGTTTCAATACTCCGCTGTTGCTCAATTATTTTCACTTGGTCCTTTATAGCGCCACTTATTGGTTATATTTGTGTTGCCTATATAAAACATGGTTATAGCATGGTCTCCTTAAAATAGCCTACATTTATTGTGCTATTTCGATACAAAAGAAAACAAAAATGTGCTTTATTTAATCAATATCATTATTTGAAATGGTTTAATAACGGGCAGACTTTCATTAACTCTTAGTTTGATAGTCACAGAATGGGCCTACATGGAAAATGTACAACATAGCCTAAAGTAGCCTATGTGATTTTGATTAGAAATGCTTGAACCGTTTTGCTTTCGGTAACGTTCCGCTGGGTGGACGTCAGATGCCAGTAGACCTATAGGTAGGCTACAGGTTTCGATCATTTTGTAAGATTGCAGGCTATATATATATATATTTTTTTTTAATGTGAAACTAATTTGTTGCTAATTTATTAGGCTATTGACAATTATGTAGGCTACTGCGGTGCGGTAGTCAGCAGTTCATATAGGCTAGTCCGTTCAGTAGGACTCACTGAACTGTGGTAGTAGGGGTAGTCTGTGGTCAGTACAGTTCGCTACAGTTCCTGTCCGCTGATGCGCACTCAAGCATATGAACGAATCATTGAGTGATGATCCGGTACACTCAATTCACTTTAAAGATTTGTTCAAAAAGATTCGTTCGTTCACGTACTGCACATCACTAAGACACGCTCGCGCATGCCCACTACACTGGTTAAAGAATGAGTTCCTGGTCGTTCCTGACAGTGTTGTTGTTATACAATATATACATATACTCGGTTAAATCACACTAAAACACTGTCTCACTTTCTATGTCTTGGCTGCTGGAAACTACAACTAAAGTTCCCTCATGGGAAAATAAGTTATTCTATCCTGTTCTATTCCATTCTCTTCTCTGGCCACCAAACAAGTCCCCTTTCCCTGAAAGACTGAAAAGTTAAATTCAAAGCGGGCAACGCAGACCCTCTCTCTGCATGAAATCAAATCGCACATGCAGAAAATGGCACTCAAAACGAATTGTAACATTTTGCTTAAACACTAATATCTACTTTCACTTCTGAGGCACTAACCACACTCCAGGCAGCAAGGAAACATCGAATCAACCTCGCCAGCATGTCATTGGCAACAGTATCGGTCAGCAACCAACTTTCCATGATTGAGCACCCACCGGTCACTGATGTATCAGTGTAATAATAACACTGAAGTCATACTGATGAATAACATTAATTTTTACTTTGATAAATCAAATTCAGATGCGCTTTCTTTTTTGTAAACCCGTTAAAATTATTCATTTGCTATTTGTGCAGTCGCTGCTGTAGTTATATTCTTCTTAATGCAGCAAAAACCATCCAATCATAAGCGAATAATGTCTCAATACTCCTCCATTCCTTTATCTACAGAATGTGCCCTTTGCACCATTCTGTCCACTGCACAGGACTCTCTGCTCCAGCCTCACATGCATAAACCTTCAATCTCCTTTCACCAGACCCCCCTTCATGACCAACAGGTTTTGTCTGATTGTGTCAAAACCTTCCAGTAAACATGTGATCATACATTTTGGATAATAAACACCTCTATTTAATAGCTTTAATCATTGAGTACTGCATAGATTTATTTTTCTCTAACAATCATCCCTCCTTTTATCACCTTTAGTGATAAATATACATTAAAAACATAAAAATATTCAAAATGAACTTAACCGCAAATGTTTGTGGTTAATGCCAACGTTTATCAATTTGTTAATTTTTTCCTACCTAAGAATCCCGATATCTCACGATGGAAAATGTAATAAAGCCCCTTGTAATTGAAATCGGTGCTCGGCCCGACCTCCCTGCTAGAAAGAAATGACCATCACGTTATCATGGCAACTCACACCGTGACCCTTGTTGTGACAAATTATAGATTATTCATTATTTATATATAATTATATATCATACTGTAGGACCAACTATATGAAAATGTAGTGTCAATATGAATATGTTCCTCTGTGGTAGGATGAATTGCACAAAAAGCCCATATGTGCACAATAGCAGCACAAGGCCTCAGACCCAAGGGCAGACAACCACGCACAAAATCAGCTCATTATTTGTATCGAAGTGTGCTCAATGAACAATGGTCCCACGCTAGGCACCCAACATGAGCTCATCTCGACACCTGCAACTCAAGGACACACACACACACCCACACGCAGGGAAACTGCCTGTTCCTAGCCCGTCTGAAGAGATAAGCATGAACCACTCCCTCCACATTCCTTGTCTGGAAGATCATCCAGCACGCTAGTTTTGAAAATGTATGTGTGTGTGCAGCCCGAGGAACTGATAGTTTATTAAATCCAAATAAAACATTTATCTTCTATCTTTACATACATTGGTGTAAAAACTATGTATTGGACTACTATTGTCAAACCGTGACTAGGATGTTTCTGATATGATTAAATCATAGCATTTCATCAAAACTACCATATAAATAAGGGTCATATGTAATGCTTAATTAGGACAGGCAGAGACCTCTGCAGACCATGGAAACACCAAAAAAAATGATAACACACAAGATGTCAACTGAACTTCATGGTGCGCTGTTATGTTTTTCTTCTGTCATTAACGGACTTTTTTTTTTTTTTTTTTTTTTTTACGTCTTGCGGGTGAGCATGAAATTGACGGACTCAGACTGGACTATGTGATTGAGTGTTTTTAACATATGTATGTTTTAGCCGATCAGCCTTATTTGTGCTAAACCTTTTATAATAAATTACGTTATACCAGACTCTAGAATGTTGTGTCTATTTTGGAAGAAAGTTTGAATTATGTGTAGTGCAATGGTCCTGACCCCTCCCAACAGGACAGTGAAAGGATTGTTCGATTTATCATACTTCACTAGCATGAAGCTATAACTGTATAACTATAACTATAACTGCGTGTATTATCTGCATTAACCAGAGGTTTAAAATCAGTACATTGGCCTGCATTACTTACTTATTTATTTATTTGGTAAATCAGACCTTTTTCTTCACGAGATTCACTTAAATTAAAGCCTGCTAATATATATGTAAGTTTCTGTATTGCCATACCCGTTCTGTATACAGAATCTTCTAGATTTACAGAATTTAAAAGTTAAAATCTTTACCACAAATTGTCTCTTGGTTATTGAATCGTCAATCTTGTCTGTTACAAAATGACGCTCGAGCTTGTACTCAATTTATTTCTTTCAAACACTTTGAAGGACAAAAATACGGTTCGGTTATCATGCTGAGATCAATCTTAGTTTTTATTTATTTATAACCATAGGCTAAAACCTTCTCCACAGCGAATTCGCTGTAGCCAGTAGCCTATGTTATTTGAGCACAATAAACTGCAACAGGCTGTTTTGCCCCACAATACGTCTGCAACTAAATCGAATCACTACCTGAAAATAGAGAACTGAGTAGCACATAACTCCAAGCCAGTCAAAGGACAACATTACAAATTAGTGCGCTCAGAATTTTCCATGAAAATAAACTGCATATATGTATAATATCATATAATATATATGTAATGTAATAACAAATTAACTAATAACGCAAATTGAATTACACTTTCACTTCCTTCTATGTCCTTCTATCACTTTCTGTCACAATCCTACGCAAGTTTCCCTCGCGTATAACTTCCACTTATCTATCTGTACTAACCATAAACTTAATCAACCGTAAACTCTGATTAAGATCTTCCACACTTCTCTGCACAACACTGTTTACACTTTCCCAGGCGGGTCTTCATTACGATGCGTCTGATCATAAGTTTCACAAATCTTATAGTACACTGAGATTATAACACAAACTATTGCAAATATATCATACATTGTAGTATAGCTCTGGAGACACAGAAAATAATTGGGCACATAATTTAACTCTTTTTCTTAAGTTCTCTCCTACATGAGCTATTACGGTAATTCTGGTGGTCAGGTTACACGCCACTTCAAAATAAAAGCTACGGGATAAAATCAATTTTAACAAAATACACTCGCTGGTTATTTCACTCAAGGTGTAAAGGGTTCAAAGCACTGCAAGTATTTTTAGTTTTCCTTTATAAATTCACCAATAATGTGCCTTCTACCCACTTAATAACTGCTCACTTCATTACGAAGGCTACAACTCAACAAGCCAAAAGTATTTGGACGCCTTTATGCGTGCACCGTTTACTTGTCTGTTCTTCCAGTCTCTCCGCTATCGGTATTTGCTGTCCACGACCAACAGGACGCACTATAATTTGTTCAATCAGAATCCCACATTATCACCATATACCATGAGTTGGGCTTCCCATTCACTTTTAAAATCACATTCTTCTGGGTCAAACAATTTACAGGTATTTTCTTCTAAACTACTCAGCTGATTTAACATAAACACAACACAGCTCATACACAATCCATACAAGGCTGTAATCTCATACTTGTGTCGACACACATTCATTCTCTCATTCACAACCCACACCTTTTCTCAGACAAAAATGGTTTGTCTGGCTCGGGGAACCATCTCGGCTAAATATTTAGTCCATTTATCACGACGCTTTTTCAATTCCTGGGCACATAGTTTAGAACTCAGATTGTCCCATAGTTTACGCAATATATCCGTGGTAGTCGTCATTTTTGCTTTATTCCGTAAACGTTATTTATTACTTAGATATTGTCTCGTTTTAATTTCTACTTTTTACTTGATATGTTTGATTAGGACCCACAATTTAACAGTTCTAATTAAATTAACACAACCTTATTTCCCTTAATTTATTCACCAAATATCAGTTATATTGCAGTCATTGGCTGTGATCAGCTGCTTCATGCTTGGGGGTGAATCTGGGTAGGTTATGGTTAGGGTTAGCAGTGGGGCTAGAGTTAGTGGTGGGGGTATGTGTGGGGGTAGGTCTGGGTAGGTTAGGGGTGGGGTTAGAGTTAGTGGTGGGGGTAAGTGTGGGGGTAGGTCTGGGTAAGTTATGGTTACGGGTGGGGGTGGGGTTCGGGTTACGTGTAGGGGTGGAGTGGGGGTTTGGTGTGGAGCCAGAGTTGTAGCGGTTCCGTGTGGTCCTTAGGCGTCGATGCGGCAGTGGTTCCGGTTCCGGTTCCCACTCTCTGTTGTGTCCTGTGATCCCACTGCTTTCTTTGTTTTCCTGGTATTGTGGTGCTTCCTGAGGCAGAACCGTCCTCTCAGCATTCTGTGCTGGTGCAGGGCTTCTGGGGGATATATCTGCTTCAGAGCTGGCCACTCCCTTTGGTACTGGTCCTGGTCTTGGGGTGGTGCGACAGTGATTCTCCATGTTGTGGGTGGGGGTGGTGGAGTTTTTTCTGCAATGTCCAGAGTGGTTGGGTGCAGTCTTCTGCCAAACTTCTTTTTGGCCCACCTGGTAGCCACCTGGAATGCCTCCGGCCAGTTTGTTAGATGGATGTTTTCCAGTTTTTTAGTGAGGTGTCCCAGGCTCTCCAGGTAGTGTTCTTCCAGAATCTGCATGCATGTGTGGAGCCAGTTGAGGGCATTCCCCGCCAGCTTCACCATAGTGTTGTCCATCGGGGAAGCCAGTCTCACCAGGGTGGCCAGTTCCTGCATCTTCTTTTGTAGGCTGGCTGGTGGAGTAGTTCTCCCTTCAGACACTGCAGTGTTCTGCAGGTGGTGTGTTGTCTGGATGATCCTGAAGAGAATTCTGGTAGCCTCCGCAAAAGCTGCCATAGCTCTGGGTGTAGCTGAGGTGGTGTTTAGGTGTGGTTGTTTTTTTTGTGTTTTTTTTTTTAAATGTAAGCGGCGGTGTGCGGTTTGGCTGATTGATAGCGTGCTTTGTCAACTCAGGGTTGACGCATACCAATGCAGCCTAAACTTACCCAGACTGGTACCTTGTAGCTTAGTTGACACCGTTAGGTTTCCACTACAAGATAGTACAGTCTCGGTAGCAGGCACGTGCAGAGGATGTTAGAGGGGCAGGGGCCCAAATTCATAAAAGGGCGATTTTTGCAAATAATTAAATAAATATATGCCTGGAATTAAGGGATATTAAAATGTATGTATTCAGTGTTTTTCCTGGCAGAGAATATGGTTTTTGGTGGTACGTAGGCTATGCAAGCGCACGCAGCAAATTTCTGTTCCAGAAATTTTACCGTAAATACAGTTTTTGGAGTATATATGAAGGCTATGGTTGTAAAGTACCAGTAGGGTTGTGTTCAGGAGTTATATATATTACCAATTATGATATTTTGATAGCGCACAAATAAAAAAATAAATAAAGAACACTCTAAAACACAAATGAAAAATAGGCTAAGTGTAGCTACAAGTAAAAAAAAAAAACCTTACAAAAGCACCGTGTGTGTTTTTAGATAGTCTACGTTGATGTAGTTATTTCAGCCCTATATGCGATAGGTCACTGTGGAAATGTCGACTGTACGGGACTTTGGCGAAAAGTAACAAGATAAATTCTTCAGGGTTAATCATAACACAGTGGTAGCTGCATATAGCTTACACGTAAGATATTTGGCGGAAATAGCACCCAATATATACAATATATTGCACTACAGTGTCAATCCTGCTGGTTTTCTTAAAGCTGTAGCCTCGTTTATAATTTAAGATAAACATAAATACTGTAATTGGGACCGATACATCTACCACTATAGTATGGGGCGCCAACGTCGATCGGGTTAAAGCTTTTACCTTTTCTGAAGTTAAGGCTTCAAATGTAACCTAATTAAAAATTGGAGCATGTTCCATCCAACTCGCTGCATGCGGTATGTCTTTCTACCGAGTCGCCCCAAAGATTTAGGTTGCACTCTGCCACAGAATAGCTGAGCCGCATTTATATACAGTCTATGGTTCTGCTTCTTCTACTCATCTCCTCGGAGTGATTTCTTGAAGGCAACTAGTACAATACACATCGCCATCCGCTAGCCGAAAGACAATATTGCACCCCAAAAATTTTATTCATTTGGATATTAATTTATTTGCCGTTTTCTCAATTATTGTCATTTTGGCGGTCGCGATTTCCCTTTGGCGGTCCGTGAAATAATTTATTTAAAACAAACCCATGACTGAGGTTGGTTCAAACACTGCTACATGACAGTTCATTAATGATACATGCAAAGAAATTAAGTGTATTTAAAAAAATTATTCTCACATGTTAACTAGCTAACTAGTTATCGAGACAATAAGACAACATTAAAACTACTGTGGTGCGATGGAACCGTTCTTTTAAGTTCAGTGGATGGGACACAAGAACTCGACCATATTCTACTGATTCCCACATTACGAGCAAAAGGTATCAACGCTAACGATAGCTAGTTGGACATTTTGAGCTGCTAAATAGTTTGTTTGAGACCGTCCCCCTTGGGAAATATATATTCGTTTCATGGTCTGCAGCGGTCTCTGCTGGTCTTATTTGAGCATTACAATTGGCCTTTGTTTTATATTATAGTTTTAATGAAATACCATGATTTAATTATCACAGAAACAGTCTGGCCATGGTCTGACCATAGTTGTTCAATACATAATAATACACTGCTATGATGGGTTATATAATACTAGCTATAAACCTTTTAATTGCTATTCACCACAGGTATGTATTTTATAAACCAAGCATAACATTTTTCTTTGTGATTTGAAACATTATCTGTAGTAACATATTCTTTTATACTAAATGGTTGTGGACGAAGAAAGATAACTTATTTGTCAAATGTATTTTATACTAAATGTTTGTTGCAGAACAACGGAAATGTTTTCCTTGAATTTACTAAACTCTATTAGCTGCTGAAACTGCACACACACACATTTCCAAGCCTAGGGCGCCAGATGTTTTTTAACGACCGGGCCCCAAGGCATTCCTTGGGAAGATCCACACACTATCTCTTCGGCCGATCTAGGACCATAAATGTGTCCCATGTGAGTGTGTGTATGCAGGTGTGAATGGGTCCATTTACCTCCTTATCGAGATAAGTATACAAATGCTTTATCACTCTGATGTTTAAATATACAAATGTAACTGAAATAGTCTCTGGAAAATTAGGAATTGTTTTACCATATGGCTTTTTGTTGAGAGCGAGCTCTTCCCACCACTTCTCCAGCGTGTGGGTGCGCGCATATGTCCTTGATTTACAAGTGTTGAAGATGAGCTCATACTGTGGGCCTAGCTCAGGACACTCGCCCCACCCGACCATGCAGATACAAATCATGAACCTGTTTTTTCTTCCTTGGCAGGGTGTCTGCCTCGTGGATGCAAGGCCATGAATTTGATGTGTGCTGGTTGGGCCTCTTAGAGCTGTCTCTTCCAAGACACCCTAACACAGAAAAGCATCTTCCTATTGACATCATTGTTTCATACAGCATGTCCTACAGCATGATATATAATTATATATAAATAATGAATAATCTATCTTTTACCACAACACTACATAGAGGTTCTGACTGATCTGCGACCTGTGTTAGAGGCCTGTCGCTACCCTACAGAGAGGCACACTTATCTGGGACCTGTGGTAGGAGCGTGAAGCTGCTCTACATAGAGGCACACTGATCTGGGACCTGTGGTAAGGGTGTGTAGCTGCAGTACAGAAAGGCTCTGACTGATCTGGGACCTGTGTAAGGGACGTGTAGCTGCCCTACAAAAAATCTCACTGATCTGGGACCTGTATTAGGGGCATGTAGCTGCCCAACATAGAGGTTCTGACTGATCTGGGACCTGTGTTAGGGGCCTGTAGCTACCATACACAGAGGCACACTGATCTGGGACCTGTGGTAAGGGTGTGTAGCTGCAGTACAGAGAGGCTCTGACTGATCTGGGACCTGTGTAAGGGACGTGTAGCTGCCCTACAAAAAATCTCACTGATCTGGGACCTGTATTAGGGGCATGTAGCTGCCCAACATAGAGGTTCTGACTGATCTGGGACCTGTGTTAGGGGCCTGTAGCTACCCTACACAGAGGCACACTGATCTGGGACCTGTGGTAAGGGTGTGTAGCTGCAGTACAGAGAGGCTCTGACTGATCTGGGACCTGTGTAAGGGACGTGTAGCTGCCCTACAAAAAATCTCACTGATCTGGGACCTGTATTAGGGGCATGTAGCTGCCCTAGAGAGAGGCTCTCACTGATCTGGGACCTGTGTTAGGGGCCTGTTAGCTGCCCTACGGAGAGGCACATTGATCTGGGATCTGTATTAGGGGTGTGTAGCTGCCGACAGAGAGGCTCTGACTGATCTGGGACCTGTATTAGGGGCTTGTTGCTGCTCTTCAGAGAGGCTCTGATTAATCTGGGACCTGTGTTAGAGGCGTGTACCTGCCCTACATAGAGGTTCTGATTGATCTGCGACCTGTGTTAGAGGCCTGTAGCTGCCCGACAGAGATCTGGGATCTGTGTGAGGGGCGTGTCGCTGCCCTACATAGAGGTTCTAATTGATCTGCAACCTGTGTTAGAGGCCTGTCGCTACCCTACAGAGAGGCACACTTATCTGGGACCTGTGGTAGGAGCGTGAAGCTGCCCTACATAGAGGTTTTTACTGATCTGGGACCTGTGTATGGGGTTTGTAGCTCCCCTCCAGAGAGGCTCTGATTTTGACGTGTTTTAGGGGTGTGTAGAATATCTACAGAGAGGCTCACTTATCTGGAACCTGTGTTAGGGGTGTGTAGCTGCAGTACAGAGAGGCTCTGACTGATCTGGGACCTGCGTAAGGACGTGTAGCTGCCCTACAAAAAATCTCACTGAACTGGGACCTGTATTAGGGGCATGTAGCTGCCCTAGAGAGAGGCTCTCACTGATCTGGGACCTGAGATAGGGGCCTGTAGCTGCCCTACAGAAAGGCTTTCACTGATCTGGGACCTGTGTTAGGGGCCTGTTAGCTGCCCTACGGAGAGGCACATTGATCTGGGATCTGTATTAGGGGTGTGTAGCTGCCAAAAGAGAGGCTCTGACTGATCTGGGACCTGTATTAGGGGCTTGTTGCTGCTCAACAGAGAGGTTTTGACTGATCTGGGACCTATGTTTTGGGCCTGTAGCTAACCTACAGAGAGGCACACTGATCAGGGACCTGTGGTAAAGGCGTGTAACTGCCCTACAGAGAGGTTTTGACTGATCTGGGACCTATGTTTTGGGCCTGTAGCTAACCTACAGAGAGGCACACTAATCTGGGACCTGTGGTAAAGGCGCGTAACTGCCCTACAGAGACGCTCTCACTGATCTGGAACCTGTGTTAGGGGCCTGTAGCTACCCTACACAGAGGCACACTGATCTGGGACCTGTGGTAAGGGTGTGTAGCTGCAGTACAGAGAGGCTCTGACTGATCTGGGACCTGTGTAAGGGACGTGTAGCTGCCCTACAAAAAATCTCACTGATCTGGGACCTGTATTAGGGGCATGTAGTTGCCCTAGAGAGAGGCTCTCACTTATCTGGGACCTGAGATAGGGGCCTGTAGCTTCCCTACAGAAAGGCACACTGATCTGGGACCTGTGGTAAGGGTGTGTAGCTGCAGTACAGAGAGGCTCTGACTGATCTGGGACCTGTGTAAGGGACGTGTAGCTGCCCTACAAAAAATCTCACTGATCTGGGACCTGTATTAGGGGCATGTAGTTGCCCTAGAGAGAGGCTCTCACTTATCTGGGACCTGAGATAGGGGCCTGTAGCTTCCCTACAGAAAGGCTTTCACTGATTTGGGACCTGTGTTAGGGGCCTGTTAGCTGCCCTACAGAGAGGCACATTGATCTGGGATCTGTATTAGGGGTGTGTAGCTGCTCTACAGAGAGGCTCTGATTAATCTGGGACCTGTGTTAGGGGCATGTACCTGCCCTTCAGAGAGGCTCTGACTGATCTGGGACCTGTGTAAGGGACGTGTAGCTGCCCTACAAAAAATCTCACTGATCTGGGACCTGTATTAGGGGCATATAGCTGCCCTAGAGAGAGGCTCTCACTGATCTGGGACCTGAGATAGGGGCCTGTAGCTGCCCTACAGAAAGGCTTTCATTGATCTGGGACCTGTGTTAGTGGCCTGTTAGCTGACCTACGGAGAGGCACATTGATCTGGGATCTGTATTAGGGGTGTGTAGCTGCCAACAGAGAGGTTCTGACTGATTTGGGACCTGTATGCTGGGCTTGATTCTGCTCTACAGAGAGGCTCTGATTAATCTGGGACCTGTATTAAGGGTGTGTAGCTGCCCTACAGAGAGGCTCTGACTGATCGGGGACGTGTGTTGGGGGCTTGTAGCTTCCCTACAGAGAGGCTCACTGATCTGGAACCTTTGTTAGTGGCGTGTAGCTGCCCTACTGAGAATCTCACTGATCTGGGATCTGTATTAGGGGTGTGTAGCTGCCAACAGAGAGGCTCTGACTAATTTGGGACCTGTATTAGGGGTGTGTTGCTGCTCTAACGAGACGCTCTGACTGATCGGGGACATATATTAGGGGCGTGTTGCTGCTCAACAGAGAGGCTCTGACAGATCTGGGACCTGTATTAGGGGCGTCTAATTGCCCTACAGAGAGGTTTTGACTTATCTGGGACCGATGTTATGGGCCTGTAGCTACCCTACAGAAAGGCACACTGATCTTGGATCTGTGGTAAAGGCATGTAACTGCCCTCCAGAGAGGCTCTGACTGATCTGGGACCTGTGTTAGGGGCCTGAAGCTGCCCTACAGAAAGGCTTTGAATGATTTGGGACCTGTGTTAGGGGCGTGTAGCTGCCCTACATAGAGGCTCTGACTGATCTGGGACGTGTGTTCGGGGAGTGTAGCTGCCCGACATAGAGGTTCAGACTCATCTGGGACCTGTGTTAGGAGCGTCTAGCTGCCCGACATAGAGGTTCTGATTGATCTGGGACCTGTGTTAGCTGCCCTACAGAGAAGTTCTGATTGATCTGGGACCTGTGATAGCTGCCCTACAGAGAGGATCTGACTGATCGGGGACGTATGTTGGGGGCTTGTAGCTTCCCTACATAGAGGCTCACTGATCTGGAACCTTAGTTAGTGGCGTGTAGCTGCCCTACAGAGAATCTCACTGATCTGGGATCTGTATTAGGGGTGTGTAGCTGCCAACAGAGAGGCTCTGACTGATCTGAGACATGTATTTGGGGCTTGTTGCTGCTCAAGGGGAGGATAGAGGACCATCTCTCCAGCAACAACCCTCGGCAGGTGTGGCAGAGCATACGGAGTATCACCAACTACAAAGGTTGTAACGTGACATCCGGTGACTCAAGTGCGGCGCTGGCAGAGGAGCTAAACAGCTTCTTCGCCCGCTTTGAGACTCAGACACAGCACTCAGCCACGCCACTGCAGCCCCCTCCAGCCTCCAGTTCCCCCCCACTTACATTAGAGGTGCAGGATGTGAGACGCGTGCTCTGGTCAGTGAACCCCAGGAAGGCAGCGGGCCCAGATGGAGTACCTGGGAGGGTGCTCAAGGCATGCGCCAACCAGCTCTCACAGGTCTTCACTGACATTTTCAACCTGTCTCTGGAACAAACTATCATCCCGCCCTGCCTGAAATCTGCCACAATCATCCCGATTCCAAAGAAATCATCTACAGCTGGCCTCAACGACTACCGGCCTGTAGCACTTACCCCAGTCATCACTAAGTGCTTTGAGAAGCTGATCCTACAACACATCAAAGCCTGCCTCCCTCCCACCCTGGACCCACACCAGTTTGCCTACCGGGCAAACAGATCCACCGAGGACGCAATTTCCATAGCCCTCCACTCTGCGCTGAGCCATCTGGAACATCGGGGGAGCTACGTCCGAATGCTCTTCATGGATTTTAGCTCAGCCTTCAACACAATAACCCCGGACATTCTGATCCCCAAGCTATCCCACTTGGGGCTCCCACCACCCACCTGTGCCTGGATAAAGGACTTCCTGACCAACCGTCCCCAGCGCGTGAAAATGGGCCCTCACCTCTCCTCTACCCGCACTCTCAGTATCGGCTCCCCTCAGGGCTGCGTGCTGAGCCCACTACTCTACTCCCTCTACACATTCGACTGCAGTCCCACCCACCCAGAGAACATCATTGTCAAGTTCGCAGACGACACGACGGTGGTGGGGCTGATCACAGGGGGAAACGAGGCGGCCTATAGAGATGAGGTCCAGAAGCTTGGTGAGTGGTGTTCGGTGAACAACCTTACACTGAACATCACAAAAACCAAGGAAGTCATCCTGGACTTTAGGCGTAATAGTGCCGCCCCCGCCCCCCTGTACATCAACGGTGAATGTGTAGAGAGAGTACAGTCCTTCAAGTTCCTCGGCGTCCACATCTCTGCGGACCTCTCCTGGTCGGAGAACACCTCAGCGCTGGTCAAGAAGGCCCAGCAGCGGTTACACTTCCTGAGAGTGCTCAGGAAGGAACACCTGGACACACAGCTGCTGGTGACCTTCTATCGGTCCTCTATTGAGAGCCTGCTGACCTACGCCGTCACGGTGTGGCATTCTAGCTCCACCGAGGCTGACAAGAAGAGGCTGCAGAGGGTGGTAAAAACAGCACAGAAGATCATTGGCTGCCCTCTGCCCTCTCTGCCTGACATCTACAACTCCCGTTGTCTCAGCAGAGCCAGGAACATTATCAAGGACATCACTCACCCTGGTTTCCACCTCTTCCACCTGTTGCCCTCTGGCAGGCGCTACAGGTCCATACAGTCAAAAACAAACAGACTCAGAGACAGCTTCTTCCCCAAAGCTGTAACCATATTAAACCATATTAAACTCAAACATGCACCGACTGCACTGATCTAAAACTGCACTGATCTAAAACTGCACTATCTAAACCGCACTGCTGTCACTTTACCCCACATCTGTGCAATATTTTTCTTTTTTTTTTTTCTATTCTATTTGTTGTGTGTATTTATATGGCTGTTGCTGATGTTATGTGGTGTGTAATTTATGTGTTGTCACTTTACCTATTGTGTGTATTTATATGTCTGATGCTGATGTTATGTGGTGTGTAGTTACGTGTGCACTTTTGAGGAGTTGCTCTTCGCAATCTCGTTGTATCTTGCTATACAATGACAATAAAGGCTTTCAATTTCAATTTCAATTTCAACAGAGAGGCTCTGACTGATCTGGGACCTATGTTTTGGGCCTGTAGCTACCCTACAGAGAGGCACACTGATCTGGGACCTGTGGTAAAGGCGTGTAACTGCCCTACAGAGACGCTCTGACTGATCTGTGACCTGTGTAATGGACGTGTAGCGGCCCTACAGAGAGGCTCTGACTAATCTGGGACATATATTAGGGGCGTGTTGCTGCTCAACAGAGAGGCTCTGACAGATCTGGGACCTGTATTAGGGGCGTCTAGCTGCCCTACAGAGAGGTTTTGACTTATCTGGGACCTATGTTATGGGCCTGTAGCTCCCCTACAGAGAGGCACACTGATCTTGGATCTGTGGTAAAGGCATGTAACTGCCCTACAGAGAGGCTCTGAATGATCTGGGACCTGTGTTAGGGGCATTTAGGTTCCCGACATATAGGTTCTGACTTATCTGGGACCTGTGTTAGGGGCCTGAAGCTGCCCTACAGAAAGGCTTTGAATGATTTGGGACCTGTGTTAGGGGCGTGTAGCTGCCTTACATCGAGGCTCTGACTGATCTGGGACGTGTGTTCGGGGAGTGTAGCTGCCCGACATAGAGGTTCAGACTCATCTGGGATCTGAGTTAGGGGCGTGTTGCTGCTCAACAGAGAGGTTTTGACTGATCTGGGACCTGTGTTAGGAGCGTCTAGCTGCCCGACATAGAGGTTCTGACTGATCTGGGACCTGTGTTAGATGCCCTACAGAGAGGTTCTGACTGATCTGGGACCTGTGATAGCTGCCCTACAGAGAGGATCTGACTGATCTGGGACCTGTGTTAGCTGCCCTACATAGAGGATCTGACTGATCTGGGACCTGTGATAGCTGCCCTACATAGAGGTTCTGACTGATCTGGGTCCTGTGTTAGAGGCCTGTAGCTGTTCTACAGAGAGGCTCTGACTGATCTGCAACCTGTGTTAGGGGCTTGTAACTGCCCTACAGGGAGGCTCTGACTGTTCTGGGTCCTGTGTTAGAGGCCTGTAGCTGCCCTACAGAGAAGCTCAGACTGAACTAGGACTTGTGTAAGGGGCATTTAGCTTCCCTAGAGAGAGGCTCACTGTTCTGGAACCTGTTTTAGGTGCGTGTTGCTGCTCAACAGAGAGGTTTTGACTGATCTGGGACCTGTGTTAGGAGCGTCTAGCTGCCCGACATAGAGGTTCTGATTTATCTGGGACCCATGTTAGCTGGCCTACAGAGAGGTTCTGACTGATCTGGGACCTGTGATAGCTACCCTACAGAGAGGATCTGACTGATCTGGGACCTGTGTTAGCTGTTCTACAGAGAGGATCTGACTGATCTGCAACCTGTGTTAGGGGCTTGTAGCTGCCCTACAGGGAGGCTCTGACTGTTCTGGGAACTGTGTTTGGGGCTTGTAGCTGCCCTACAGAGGGGCTCTGATTTTTCTGTGACCTGTGTTTTGGACATGAAGCTGCCCTAAAGAGAATCTCAGTGATCTGGGACCTGTGTTTGGGGTGTGTTGCTGCTCAACAGAGAGGATTTGACTGATCTGGGACCAGTGTTATTAGCGTCTCGCTGCCCGACATAGAGGTTCTGACTGATCTGGGACCTGTGTTAGGGGCCTGTAGCTGCCCTACAGAGAGGCTCTGACTGATCTGGGACATGTGTTCGGGGGTTGTTGCTTCCCGACAGAAAGGCTCACTTATCTGGAAGCTGTGTTAGTCGTGTGTAGCTGCCCTACAGCGAGGCTTTGACTGATCTGAGACCTGTGTTTGGGGCTTGTAGCTACCCTATAGAAAGGCACACTGATCTTGGACTTGTGGTAAGGGCGTGTCGCTGCGCTTCCAAGAGGCTCTAAATCAGGGGTCGGCAACAGGCGTCCCGCGGGCCATTGTTGGCCCGCCAGCAATAATATTTGGCCCGCCAGATAATTTTGAGATTTGAAAAAAATAAAAATAAAATCTGTTTTAAAAAATATATATATATTTTTTTTTTTACAATATCGAACCGACAGTCCCACGTATAGGCTATAATGTCCGAATAGAGAATCTACCCACACCTGAAGAATGCTTATTGTACTTTTATCCATGTTGAGAGTGAATGACACGCACAGACAATCAGGCAGCGGGCTGCACTGATGCTGAACCCCTAGTAGTGAATCAAAATAAGTAGGTGGACAACGCGTGGTGCTGAAATAGCCAACATGCGGTGTGTGGTTTGAAAAAAATAACACCAGCTCAGTAAATCATTCAAACTTAATGTTTACTTATATGTGACTGCACCACACATGTAAACAGTAACAAAGCAAATTCAGTTTAATTTTATGAAAAACATCAAAAACAACAAAATCGGCGCCAAAAAAAGCTTGATCCGCTTGATCATGGAGTGCGAGGGGTGGTGGTGCATAGGCCTATGCTCTTGAAACGACAGAGCAAACACGCTACATTAGGGATAATAATTAAATGAGCCATTCATTAAAAATATTAAAAATACAATTAGGCTATTAAATGCAATAATGACAGGCTTAGTACTCACTTAATGTGAAAACTGGCATCTCCCATCGGTCACTATTCGTTGGATATCTGGTGATATGGACGTCACTTTAATCCGCAGGCAGTTTTCAAGGTTTTTATGCGTCAATCGATTCCTCTCGTGCGTCTTTGTGACACTGATATTTAATTGATACAACTGCTGTCCGCTGTCGGGCGTTTTGCACATAAAGTTTTTCACTCTCTGATTACACCGGTGTAAACTGTGAAGTGACAATAAAATAACTTGAACTTGAACTTGCTTTGGTACTCATATCAGACTTTTCTTTTGAAACACGGAACTACGTTTCAACGTTGTTGAGAATCACAACACAAACTCGCGAATCAAGCCAAAATACTGCAGTGCAATGGATT
Source organism: Ilyophis sp. 1 JC-2022 (assembly GCA_022702515.1). Classification (NCBI taxonomy): domain Eukaryota; kingdom Metazoa; phylum Chordata; class Actinopteri; order Anguilliformes; family Synaphobranchidae; genus Ilyophis; species Ilyophis sp. 1 JC-2022. The sequence continues at coordinate 117,986,735 of CM040405.1, forward strand.
TGGTGAGTAATCCCCACTGCTACCTAGTTAAGAAATGTATTCACATTTTTCGAAAGAAAAGTCAGATCATTACACCAGATCCCGATATGAGGACCAAAGCATTAGAACGTGTCACATTTTTTAACGATCAATTACTTAAATTAGCCTTTTATTATGTTCTAGCCCGCCACCTAGTGGCTCGGAAAAAAATTGGCCCAAGGCCAAATTTACTTGCCGACCCCTGCTCTAAATGATCTGAGACCTGTATTAGGGGTGTGTTGCTGCCCTACAGAGAGGCTCTGACAGATCTGGGACCTGTGTTAGGGGCGTGTTGCTGCCAGACATAGAGGTTCTGACTCATATGGGACCTGTTTTAGGTGCCTGTAGCTGCCCTACAGAGAGGCTTTGACTGATCTGAGACCTGTATTAGGGGTGTGTTGCTGCTCGACAGAGAGGCTCTGACAGATCTGGGACCTGTGTTAGGGGCGTGTTGCTGCCAGACATAGAGGTTCTGACTCATATGGGACCTGTTTTAGGTGCCTGTAGCTGCCCTACAGAGAGGCTTTGACTGATCTGGGACCTCTGTTAGGCGTGTTTAGCTTCCATACAGAGAGGCTCACTGATCTGGAACCTGTGTTAGGGGTGTGTAGCTGCCCAACATGAAGGTTCTGACTGATCTGTGACCTGTGTTAGGGGCCGGTAGCTGCCCTACAGAGAGGCTCTGACTGATCTGGGACCTGTGTTTGGGCCCTGTTAGCTGCCCTACAGAGAGGCACATTTTATCTGGGACCTGTGGTAATGGCGTGTGTAACAGCCCACTTATCTGGGACCTGTATTAGGGGCGTGTAGCTGCCCTACAGAGAGGCTGTGACTGATCTGGGACCAGTGTTAGGGGCTTGTAGATGCCCTACATGGAAGCTCTGACTGATCGGGGATGTGTGTTAGGTGGCGTGTCGCAGCCCTACAGAGAATCTCACTGATCTGGGACCTGTATTAGGGGTGTGTAACAGCCCACTGATCTGGGACCTGTATTAGGGGCGTGTAGCTGCCCTACAGAGAGGCTCTGACTGATCTGGGATGTGTGTTAAGGGTATGTAGCTGCCCTACAGAGAGGCTCTGACTGATCTGGGACCTGTGATATGGGCGTGTAGCTGCCCTAAAAAGAGGCTTTTACTTATCTGGGACCTGTATTAGGGGTGTGTAACAGCCCACTGACCTGGGACCTGTATTAGGGGCATGTAGCTGCCCTACAGAGAGCCTCTGACTGATCTGGGACCAGTATAAGAAGCTTGTAGATGCCCTACATGGAGGCTCTGACTGATCTGGGATGTGTGTTAAGGGCATGTAGCTGCCCTACAGAGAGGCACATTGATTTGGGACCTGTATTAGGGGCGTGAAGCTGCCCTACAAAGAGGCTCTGACATATCTGCGACCTGTGTTATGGGCATTTAGCTGCCCTATAGAAAGGCTCACAGATTTGGGACCTGTGTTAGAGGCGTGTAGCTGCCCAACAGGAAGGTTCTGACTTATCTGGGACCTGTGTTAGGGGCGTGTAGTTTCCCTACAGTGAGGCTCTGTCTGATCTGGGACCTGTATTAGAGGTGTGAAGCTGCCCTACAGAAAGGCTCTGACTGATTGATCTGGGACCTGTATTCGGGGCGTTAAGCTGCCCTACAAAGAGGCTCTGACATATCTGTAACCTGTGTTAGGGGCGTTTAGCTGCCCTACAGAAAGACTCACAGATTTGGGACCTGTGTTAGAGGCGTGTAGCTGCCCAACAGAGAGGTTCTGACTTATCTGGGACCTGTGTTAGGGGCATGTAGCTTCCCTACAGTGAGACTTTCACTGATCTGGGACCTGTATAAGGGTTGAGTAGCTGCCCTACAGAAAGGTTCTGACTGATCTGGGACCTGTATTAGGGGCATGTAGCTGGCCTACAGAAAAGCTCTGATTAATCTGGGACCTGAATTAGTGGCCTGTACCTGCCCTACAGAGAGGCTTTGTCTGATCTGGGACCTGTATTAGGGGTGTGTAGCTGCCCTACATAAAAACTGACTGATATGGGACCTATGTTTGGGATGTGTAGCTGCCCTACAAAAAAGACATGACTGATCTTGGACTTGTGTTAGGGGCCTGTTTGTAACGTTCCGTTCCCATCCTGTTCCTTCTCCGTGTTTTTCCCTCTCCCTCCGTGTCATGTTTGACTCCCTTATCCGTGTCTTTCCCCCGTGCTGCAGGCTGGGCGTGTCCTGTCCGTTTGTTCCACTCGTTTCACCACTCCTGTCTCTACCTATCCTCTTCTCTCCCCTCTACTCACATTCCTCACACTTCACTCTGGTCAATCACCCACTTAGACATTCACACGCTGTTCTAATTGTTACCAATCACTCACTTAGACATTCACACACTTTTCCCATTATTACCAATCACTCCCTGTATTTAAACCGCTCCCTGTCTTTTGTTCATTGCCAGTTCGTTAACGTAGTTTGTCAGTCACTCTGGTCTGCTCTATCTTCACGTCTAGTTTGCATTCGCTCAGTGTTTGTTTGGTCCTAGTTAATTCTGTGTCAAGTTAACCTCTCCCCTGTTTTCAAGTCTGTCCACCTGCAGTGTTCGCACCCCTACCTGTGTTGCGGCCTCCCCCGCTCTCCTCCTGACGAGTACCCAAGCTGGGTCCCCGTGAGACTACCCTGCAGCTATTCTGTCCTGCTCTACCGCTCCTGCTCCTGCTCATCGTCAGTCAGTCCGTTCCATCCAGTCCAGTTCCGGTGTGGAACACTCAGTCCGATCCATCAAGTCCAGTTCCGGCCTGGAATATTTCCAGTCCTACCTGCCAAGTCCAGTTCCTGTCTGGAACAACGCCCGTTGGTCCAGTCAAGTCCGGCTCCGGCTTGGAGCAAGTTGAGGCTTGGACAAAGCTCCTGTGACGCCCTGTATATAATTGTGTTATTCTGTATTTGTTTGTGCACAGCTTGGGACTGCCCCAAGCTAATAAATAACAACTTAATATTGTACCTCTGCCTCCTGGTCGTGCGTTTGGGTTCAGTTCTCGTTCTGGGTCACGACAGAACGAACTGGCCAAAGTATGGACTCAGCCGACCTGGAGCAGATCCGTCACGCCTTCTCATGCCAAGCCACGGTCAACGATCAACAGAGCCGCCGCCTGGATGATGTTCTGGAAGCCCTGAGGGGCCTAGGAGAGCAGGTGACTCAAATGTTACTCCACCAGCCCCTTTCTCGGATCCAGGTGGCTCCCGTCGCACCCGCGCTTGAACAACTGCCCGAGGTTCCCGTCCCCACTTCTGTTCGAGAACCCCGTGTCCAACTCCCCGAGCATTACCGGGGAAGTCTGGGAAGATGTCGCGAATTCCTGATGCAGTGCGACATCGTCTTCCGCATCCAGCCCACCTCTTATGCCTCCGACGCCAGCAAGATCGCATTGGTCATGAGTTGCTTGGCTGGCAGTGCCCAGGAGTGGGCCCTGACTCTGTGGGATAGCCAGACACCAGCCTGTCTTCACTTCCCCACCTTCACCGCTGAAATGCGGCGTGTTTTTGACCACCCAGTCTGTGGACGCAACGCAACCCAACGCCTCCTTCAAATTCGGCAGGGCAGTCGCAGTGTGGCGGAGATGGCGGTCCAATTCCGCACCCTTGCGGCCGAGGCAGGATGGAATGATTCCGCTCTTCAGGGGGCCTTTCTTCAGGACCTGAGCGAGGAATTGAAGGACCAGCTAGCCACCCATGAGGAATCGAACTCACTAAACTCCCTCATACACCTCGCCATCTCCATCGACAATCGCCTCAGAGCCCGGGCCCAGGAGAGAAGGAGAGGTTCGTCTAACGGCCCATTCTCTTCTTCGCACGACAGTCGCCCCCTTCCTCCCATGGAGAGGAATAAATCTTCACCTACTCCCGCAGGCGAAGAACCCATGCAGTTGGGTAAGATCTCTGTAGACGCCGAGGAGCGCCGACGGAGAATTCGCACAAATTCCTGTTTGTACTGTGGAAAGTCAGACCACCACATTGCCACTTGTGCTATTCGCCCAAAAGGGCTGGCTCGCCCGTGAAACTGGGCTTACTGACGAGCCCTATTACCACCAACCATTCAGCCCAGAACCGTTCCACTTTAAAGGCCACTCTCCTGTGGAGGAACCTTTCCGCCTCTACATCCGCCCTTATCGATTCCGGAGCTGATGCCAACTTTATCGATACTTCATTCGCGGAAAGATTCGGGATTCCTACCGAGACCTTATCCAAGCCCATCTCGGCATTCGCCCTGGACGGCAGGAGCCTGGGGTCAATCACCCATTCCACCGTTCCCCTCCAACTAATATTATCCGGCAACCATCATGAAACCATCCAGTTGTTTCTCATTCACTCCCAACAGTGCCCGTTAGTCCTAGGACAGACCTGGTTACACCTCCACAATCCGCATATTAATTGGCGCTCCGGTCAGATTCAGGACTGGAGCAGCCATTGTCTAGCCAACTGCCTCCGGTCAGCCCTACCCCCCTCGGGGGTTAAACAAATATCTCACCCTCAACCTGTACCTGATCTAACCGGTGTTCCCCATCAGTATCACGACCTTTCCCAAGTGTTTTGCAAATCACGTGCTGTTTCCTTGCCTCCCCACAGACCCTATGACTGCTGCATCAATCTTCTGGCGGGAGCTAAATTACCTTCTGGCCGCCTCTACAGTTTGTCGGGTCCGGAGAAGATCACCATGGAGACCTACATCCACGAGTCACTTTCATCAGGTATCATCCGACCCTCTTCATCCCCGGTCGGTGCAGGGTTCTTCTTTGTTAAGAAGAAGGACGGGACATTGCGACCATGCATCGATTTCCGGGGCCTCAACGAAATCACCATCCGTAACAAATACCCACTTCCATTGATCAACTCTGCTTTTGAACCCCTTAACCAGGCTGTCATCTTCTCTAAACTCGACCTCCGTAACGCATACCATCTGGTCCAGATTCGTGAGGGGGACGAGTGGAAAACCGCCTTTAATACCCCCCTTGGCCACTACGAATATTTAGTGGTCCCTTTCGGGCTAACTAACGCTCCAGCAGTGTTCCAGGGCATGGTGAACGATGTGTTACGCGACTTTTTGGGCAAATCTGTGTTTGTATATATTGATGACATTTTAATTTTTTCTAAAAATCCACAGGAACACATTCACCATGTTCGCGAAGTCCTCCAGAGACTCATGGAGAACCAACTCTACGTCAAGGCCGAGAAATGTGCCTTTCATACATCCTCTGTACCATTTCTCGGCTTCATCATAGAGGAGGGCAGAATCCGGGCGGACCCTACCAAGATCAAGGCTGTGACAGAGTGGCCCCAGCCCACTACACGTAAGCACCTTCAGCAATTCCTTGGTTTCGCAAATTTCTACCGCCGATTCATTCGTAATTTCAGTTCTGCCGCTGCTCCGCTTACCAAATTAACCTCTACCTCCATCCCTTATCTCTGGAATGCCGAGGCTCAACACGCCTTCGAGCAACTCAAGACCCGGTTCTCTACAGCCCCCATCCTGTGTCATCCCAATCCAGCCCGCCAGTTTATCGTGGAGGTGGACGCCTCCGATACCGGTGTAGGGGCCATTCTGTCTCAGCGATCCGTGCAGGACAGTAAGCTCCACCCCTGTGCATTCTTTTCCCGGAGGCTAACGCCCGCAGAGCGGAACTACGACGTCGGGAATAGGGAGCTACTGGCCATCAAACTCGCTCTTGAGGAGTGGCGTCACTGGCTGGAGGGGGCAGGTAACCCGTTTATTGTCCTGACTGACCATCATAATTTGCTTTATATCAAGTCTGCTAAAAGGCTCAACGCCCGTCAAGCCCGATGGTCACTGTTTTTCACCAGGTTTAATTTTACTGTTACTTTCCGTCCCGGTTCCCGCAACATAAAAGCCGATGCCTTATCCCGTGTGTTCTCCCCCCTAGCCAGTTCTGCTGACCCTGAACCCATTTTACCGGCTTCCTGCGTCGTGGCTGCGGTCTCTTGGGACATCGAGGAGACCGTGAAGTCCGCTCAGGTTTCCCAACCGGACCCCCGCAATAACCCTAACTTTACCCTTTTTGTCCCCGACTCCGTCCGTTCCCAGGTCCTGGAATGGGTCCATGCCTCCCGCCTGGCCTGTCACCCAGGGGTCGCCAGGACTACCGCCCTGGTTAGGAGGATTTTTTGGTGGCCCACCCTCAGGGGGGATACCCGTGCCTTTGTCCTGGCCTGCTCTCTATGCGCCAGGAGCAAGGCTTCCCACCAGCCACCCTCCGGTCTTCTCCACCCCCTCCCTGTCCCGGGCCGACCTTGGAGTCACATCGGTGTAGACTTCGTTACCGGTCTACCTTTGTCAGAGAGCAACACCACTATTCTGACAATTGTAGACCGGTTCTCCAAGGCGGTCCACTTTATCCCTCTCCCCAAACTTCCTTCCGCCTCTGAAACGGCGGAGCTCCTGGTGTTGCACGTGGTCAGGCTGCACGGGATCCCTTCTGATATTGTTTCTGACCGTGTGCCCCAATTCTCCTCCCAGGTGTGGAAGGCGTTCTGTACGGCCCTGGGCGCCTCCGCTAGCCTATCCTCTGGGTTCCACCCCCAATCTAACGGTCAGACGGAGAGGGCCAACCAGGACCTGGGGTCCGCCCTGCGGTGCGTGTCCGCACGCAATCCCTCCTCCTGGAGCCGATTCCTCCCGTGGGTGGAGTACGCCCACAACTCCCTTAAGAGCACTGCTACAGGGATGTCCCCCTTTGAGTGTTTGTTAGGGTACCAACCCCCCCTGTTATCTGTCCAGGAGGAGCAAGTGGCGGTTCCCACCGTTAGGTCTCACTTTCTCAGATGCAGACGCATCTGGAAGCTGACACGCACCGCACTCCTTCGCACTAATTCCCGTACCCAACGCCTGGCGGACCTTCATAGGACCGCAGCCCCGCAGTACAAGCCCGGTCAGCAGGTCTGGTTCTCCACCTCCACCATCCCCTTACAATCCACCTCCAAGAAATTACAGCCCCGTTTCATTGGCCCCTTTACCATCCTTAGTATCATCAATCCTGTAAGCATTAAGCTCTCCCTTCCCATCTCCCTCAAGATTCACCCTGTTTTTCATGTCAGTCAGGTCAAGCCTGTCACCTCCAGCCCTCTCAGTGCTCCCGCAGTTGTTCCACCTCCGCCCCGGATTATCGACAATGCCCCGGCCTATACGGTGAGTCACATTCTTGACATACGCCGTAGGGGTCGGGGCTTTCAATACCTGGTCGACTGGGAGGGGTACGGTCCCGAAGAGCGGTCATGGCTTCACAAAAGCCTCATTTTGGACCACTCCGTCGTTACCGATTTTCATAAACTGCATCCCCTTAAAATCAAGCCTCCGGGAACGCCAGGAGGCGTCCGTTGAGGGGGGGGTACTGTAACGTTCCGTTCCCATCCTGTTCCTTCTCCGTGTTTTTCCCTCTCCCTCCGTGTCATGTTTGACTCCCTTATCCGTGTCTTTCCCCCGTGCTGCAGGCTGGGCGTGTCCTGTCCGTTTGTTCCACTCGTTTCACCACTCCTGTCTCTACCTATCCTCTTCTCTCCCCTCTACTCACATTCCTCACACTTCACTCTGGTCAATCACCCACTTAGACATTCACACGCTGTTCTAATTGTTACCAATCACTCACTTAGACATTCGCACACTTTTCCCATTGTTACCAATCACTCCCTGTATTTAAACCGCTCCCTGTCTTTTGTTCGTTGCCAGTTCGTTAACGTAGTTTGTCAGTCACTCTGGTCTGCTCTATCTTCACGTCTAGTTTGCATTCGCTCAGTGTTTGTTTGGTCCTAGTTAATTCTGTGTCAAGTTAACCTCTCCCCTGTTTTCAAGTCTGTCCACCTGCAGTGTTCGCACCCCTACCTGTGTTGCGGCCTCCCCCGCTCTCCTCCTGACGAGTACCCAAGCTGGGTCCCCGTGAGACTACCCTGCAGCTACTCTGTCCTGCTCTACCGCTCCTGCTCCTGCTCATCGTCAGTCAGTCCGTTCCATCCAGTCCAGTTCCGGTGTGGAACACTCAGTCCGATCCATCAAGTCAAGACTGGAATATTTCCAGTCCTACCTGCCAAGTCCAGTTCCTGTCTGGAACAACGCCCGTTGGTCCAGTCAAGTCCGGCTCCGGCTTGGAGCAAGTTGAGGCTTGGACAAAGCTCCTGTGACGCCCTGTATATAATTGTGTTATTCTGTATTTGTTTGTGCACAGCTTGGGACTGCCCCAAGCTAATAAATAACAACTTAATATTGTACCTCTGCCTCCTGGTCGTGCGTTTGGGTTCAGTTCTCGTTCTGGGTCATGACACTGTTGCTGCCTTACATAGAGGCTCTGACTGATCTGGGACCTGTGTTAGCGGCTTATTGCTGCCCTACAGAGAGGCTTTGACTGATCTTGGACTGTATTAGGCACGTGTAGCTACCCTTCAGAGATGATCTCACTTATCTGGGACCTTTATTAGGGGCATGTAGCTGCCATACAATGAGGCTCTGTCAGATCTGGGACCTGTATTAGGGGTGTGTAGCTGACCTATATAGAGGCACTGACTGACCTGGGACCTGTGTTAGGGGCATTTAGTTGCCCTAGAGAGAGGCTCTGACTGATCGGAGATCTGGATTTGGTGCATGTAGCTGCCTTACAGAGAGGTCCTGACTAATTTGGAACCTGTGTTAGGGGCATGTAGCTGCTCTACAAAGAGGTTCTAACTAATCTGGGACCTGTATTAGGGGTTTGTTGTTGCTCTACAGGGAGGCTCTGACTTATCTGGGACCTGTGTTAGGGGCCTGAAGCTGCCCTACAGAGAAGCTTTGACAGATTTGGAAAGTGTGTTAGGGGCGTTTAGCTTCTCGACTGAAAGGCTCACTGATCTGCAACCTGTGTTAGGGGCCTGTAGCTTCCCTACAGAGAGGCACACTGATCTGGGAAATTCTTGTGTACATTTTAGTCTTTGGAAGCTAATAATTAATTTTATTTAATTAACAATTTATGGTTTCTGTAGGATACAAATATATGCAATTGTATATTTTACGATTACAATGTAGGTATAAACATGGGTTCTTCTAGAAATACAATGAAGTACAATTGACAATAATTAATTTGGCCAAGTGGGAATATGAGTACAGAACTTAAAGTCTCTCAACTGGTGTGGAGCGATATATTCAGAGCGAGAGCGCCATCTACTATTGAAAAATAATTTTTAAAACACGGCAATTGCAAACCTTCGACAATGTCCCCGGTAGTGTTTTCAGCAACAAGTACACCTTGGAGTCGAACCAGAAACCCATCAATTACCAGGCAGGCTGTCTATCCGTTACATTACATGGCCGCACAACCATGCTGAGAAGAAAAGTTATACAAAAACCTCTCACAATGACTTCTACCCATGGGCAACACAACAACGGTGATGTCACAGCCCTCGAAATTTCTGAAGGCAGCATGACAGCACTCGCGATTGAAGAGCAGACGGCCCGTGGACCGAAGCTTTGTCTTGAAGTGACGCTCTGCTTATATCTGCTGAAATTCTTGTGTACATTTTAGTCTTTGGAAGCAAATAATTCATTTTATTTAATTAACAATTTATGGTTTCTGTAGTATAAAAATATATGCAATTGTATTTTTTACGATTACAATGTAGGTATAAACATGGGTTCTTCTAGAAATACAATGAAGTACAATTGACAATAATTAATTTGGCCAAGTGGGAATACCAGTACAGAACTTAAAGTCTCTGAACTGGTGGGGAGTACACCTTGGATTCGAACCAGAAACCCACCAATTACCAGGCAGGCTCTCTATCCGTTACATTACATGGCCGCACAACCGTGCTGAGAAGAAAAGTTATACAAAAACTTCTCACGTGTTAATGACGCTCTGCTTAAATCTGCTGAAATTCTTGTGTACATTTTAGTCATGCAGATGGCAAATTTGGTCAATTCTCCTATTTGGTCTCCTATTTAGGGGGTGCTCTGTTTAAAGCTTTCTCCAGGGGCCCAATCTTACACCCGGCGCTAAGCAGTGCTAACCCAAACACAAGTGTCTTTGCTATCTTACACCCGGTGCAGGGTTCATTATAACGCCTAGTGCTCACGCTGTTTAAATACCATGTATTATTGTGCCCGTTGCAAGTGAACTGGGCGTGTTGGTCTTAAGATGATGAGTGGCCAGGATTATTTTTGGTATATTCCTATCTGGAGCCAGCAGAAAGCCAGCAGTTATTTACATGTTATTTTAACGGCGCATATATACATAGCGTGCGCACAACCCGCGTACACCCTCCTGTCTGTTACACACAGGGGCGAGCACAAGCATGACTAAAATATCAAGATTACAATGTGAAATATTCTTACTGTGTAGGCTATATAAAAAAATGCAGAATAATAAAAGGGTCCATAGGTCAAAGACATACCTGTCTCTCAGCGAAAGGGAATGCCCCATTAAATTGCTTTCGGCCCACTCCATCAACATCCAGGCGATGTGCGATGGTACGGGACAATGGCTATCCGTTAAAAAGGAGCTGATAACACCTATATCAAGACTAATGTGCAAATTGTCATTTACACCAAATGCGTGAATTGTCATTCAATGGAAAACTCACGCATTGCAATAGACGGACATTTCAGTTCTGAAAATGCGCTTCAGATGTCATTACAATAGGCTACAGCTTTCTAGGCCTACAGCCTGTAAGAACATGTTTTTCAAATAGCCCATACAGCAGATTCTCTGTGCATAAGGTTTTTCCATAGCCTACGGTTAAAAAAACTGAGATAAATGTCACCATGTTAACTGAATTTGAACTTTATTCTTCGTTCTTCATATTTTTTTAATTACAGTGACAAGGTTTCCATACTCTCAGTTTATTAAACCCCCACTGATTTCACCTGTTATTCTATAACTCAACAAAACAATTTTAAAGAAAACTAAGCGTCTAATTACAAACTAAAATAAATTTGCAGCACATTACACAATTAATTCACAATACATTTTAATGCCATTCTCTGCACATGCCCATTAGCTTCATGCAGAAGCAGGTCTGTTTCCCCTGCTGTAAATCACACTTTTCAGTCTTCCTGGGAAAGTGGATTGTTTTAAAGCATTACGCTACCAGTAAAACAGGTTGGTAACATTTCCATAAGCAGGGAATTATAAAACAAGAAAAAATATGTGTGAACCTACAGTATGGGTTGCCAGCCTGACAGCTTTATTGTATTTAGTGTCATCTTTAATGAAAAATAATGGTATTTGTGTCATTGATCAATATTAGAATGCAAGTAATTAACTTCGGATGAAGCTTTAACTTTGAGAACTCCATAAGAACATCCTCATCGAATTGATGTTTGACAATGTTTGATTGCATAATCAAACAAAATTCGTAAAAAAAAAAGCAGGCTAATATGGCGTTGGAAGGTGAGACGGAAGCCATTGATAGTTTATTCTCAGCAGTTGCAGGTGCTTTTAACGAAATTTAACCGCATATATTTTGTAAAATAACAGCACTGTCTGGAATTACCGGGAACTCATCATGGTTAGTCCGAATAATATTGATCGTACTATTGATCCATACCATATAGCCAGTTCCTTGATCGCAAGGAAATCACCTGCAACAGCTGAGAATAAGCTACCAATGTGTAAGACTGAAAAAGGCATTATTAGTCATAAACCCTTGCAGCTGGTGGTGATTTTCTTGAGGGTGCAATAAAACAATTTACCCGGTGGCCTGAGAACCCTTTTCCTCTGACCTCTCATGGCCTCATAAACTACAGCAGGAATTAACCCTACAAATGGACTTGAGAAGGCATCCTGTAGGAGGTCTGATCCTCATAATGAGTAACCCAGGTTTTTCACAGGATCAAAGGCTCTTGAACTGAATGGTTTTTTGGACTAAAACAAAACTGTATATGTATATTGCATCATATGTATGTGCATGTAAATTGGTAATTGTGGAGGTATAAAGTAATTGTGGATAATGTGATAAATGTGGTGAACCTGGATAATACTAATTGAAGTGTGTGGTATGTGCAAGTATAGGAGGGGGATAAATAAAGAATGTGGAAGGTGGATTGTATAGGTTATCAGGGATGCACTTGTCCATATAAATATCGGGAACCTAGAGTGGCCATCACCGGGACCTCACCTGATATCTAGATATGATAGAGAAGATCATAAGATCACGCGCCGTCGTTCAAAGAGTCTTATTACTGTCACTTGATTGGGAGGGGTAGCTGTTTCTCTCCCTGGAGGGGGGTCCCTGGGTGGTGAAACTTCTCTTCCTGCCAGACCTTATTTGGACAAACAAAGAGACTTGTGGTGTGCGCTGTACTGCATTTAAGGAAAACCCAAAGGGATATTCGAGGAGAATCTGCTTAACAGGTCTCCTGGTGCTGTAGTGGCACCATAGTCATTTTCATATAGGAGAATCTGCTTAACAGGTCTCCTGGTGCTGTAGTGGCACCATAGTCATTTTCATATAGGAGAATCTGCTTAACAGTTCTCCTGGTACCATAGTCACACCGTACGGAATCACTTGGTGATATACTTTGTTTGTGAACTTGTTCATGTTTATGTGTCTTAGCAGCATGTTATCCTGTGTTTAGTTATAGACATTGAATGTGTTCGTGTTTACTCACACAGTTTTAACCAGTGATTATTTGTCATTAATAAATTACCATGTTTTCACATCAACTGCATCTTTCTTTTAATCCCTTTTTCCAGCTTCAATTGCCTGCATGATCTGAGCTGCAGCGTTCCAAGCACTGTGGTGTGTATGCTTGAGTCTCAGAGTCAGAACTCCTGCATCTCACTCAGGGCTAATTCTAAACTAATGACCTCCCTGCCTGTTATCCAATTATTTTTATATTTAACGGGCGTGGCTCTCATCCATCTTATACCCTTTTCAGCCTAAATTACGACTGAAGACTCAGGGGGACAATTCTGACCCAGGACCGACTGATCAGCGGCCTGGTACAGACGTGGCGTGCTCAAGTTGGGTAGGCAGTCAAGTTTTCTGCCCACAAACAGGGTTGGGTAGTGTATGGTTCTGGTGATTTGATGTGAAGAGAACCCATGGGCGTTCTACGCCGGTTATTGTCAAATTAGCCTTAAGGAGCCTTTTAAATACACTCAGAGTAGTGCATGGTTCTGGTGATTTGATGTGAAGAGAACCCATGGGCGTTTTACGCCGGTTCTTGTCAAATCTGCCTTAAGGAGCCCTTTAAATGCACTCAGACCTGGGCTCGCAACTATCTATGATAAATTAATATCATGTATTGTGTTGGCTAGACCCCCAACCTCTGCGTTCGCCAGCGAACTGAGCTTCAGCAATAATGTTGATTCCGGCAAACATATATTGAAGTAATGGTGGTACCTAAGGGCAAGTTGAGTGTAACCACTCCGAGCTCCACGCATGTTTAACCAAAATTCTAAATTATAATTATAAATGGAGTCAGATAAACGAGTAAATAAAATAATAATATTTCTAAATAACTTTTACCTTTTCCCACAGCAATAGTGGAATACATCACGCTTAAACCTTCGCTCCGAGCTATTCCCTCATTGGTCTAGTAATTGCGGAGTTTTACAATTTGGAGAACCCGACATGATTTCAGTTGCTGTTTCCAGATTCTACATTTGGTGACCCCGACGTGATTTCAGTTGCTGTTTCTAGATTCTACAAATGGCTTCCATCTCACCTTAGAAAATGCCAAATTAGCCTGCTTGTTCAATGAATTTCGTTTGATTATGCAATGAAACATTGTCAAACATCAATTCTATGAGGCTGTTCTTATGGAGTTCTTGAAGTTCAAGCTTCATCCGAAGTTCATTGCCTGCATTCTAATATTGATTAATAACACAAATACCATTATTTTTCCTTAATGATGACACTAAATACAAATACTAAACTACAAATCTAATCATTCACTCTTGTAGCTCAATAAAACATAAGTTTCCCCTGTGCTCTACAGTATGTATTATTTTGCCCTGGGATGGCATTTTTCTGTAGTTAAATAAATATAATAAAAGTTCCCATTCATAATGACTCCAAGGAAAATGTTTACATTCATCTATACATCAGCGCACAGTAAATTGGAATGAGTATTTTCCATGCCCTAAGTGATGAGTATAGCCCAGAAGATAAGCCTATAGCCTATATTATGTACGATAACACTACAATAAAATAATATTCCACCAACAGGAAAATGCTGTGAGAAACACTGCGTGATGTGGTTCCATCCTGTGGTGGTGGTTAATTTCGTATTCAGTCTCCTAACAGCTCACCCTGTTGGCGATAATGACCCATACTGTGGCGTGTTGACCGGTATGAAATAAAATGAGGTTTATTTCATTACTGTAGCGCCCCCTACAGCTCCCCCTTTGCGTTACAGCGTTGTCATACAGTATGTGTTGTGTGAGATCAGAACAGAAAGTATAGGTGATTTATTTTTATGAAGATTGCATAATGCAGAAGTGAGTGGACTTTGTAATTCACACTAGGTTGCTTGGGACTATAGCCTCAAAAGGTTTTAGCACCTGCAGCACAAACAGTAGATTTATTATGATTTTGTAAAGGCTTAACTTTTGAAGTGGTCCTGAAGCATCACCATTTAACCAATTGTCTCCATGTTAGAATATTTGTAGTTTGGGACCAGACTCAACCTTTATGCAAGGTTGCATACATTTTTGCTCATGGGAAGGCAGTTTTTGTTTGAAGAAAGTCATGAACAGGAACAAAAGCAATAGGGTGTCTTGCACCTTTGTTGCTCGGCCCCGTAATAATACCAAGGAATAAAATACAGTGCGTCACCACTTCGGTGCTTGGCCCCCTAATAATAATACCATTTAGTGTTGAGACAAAATAATTAACCCTAATTGATGTCACAGAATATATCACATTGAGAACTTCAATTTAAGAAGATTGGGCCTTGAAAGTCATTTAAAAATTCTTGCATTTGATGTTCAAGAAGGTGGGGTAAAAAATACTGTTGCCACTAAGGGTGCCATTTCATCCAATCACATCTTGTTTAGAATGAGGAAGGGGACCTGAATTCAGTATCAGTTGAACAATATGATAATAAGTCTCTTTGGGTCTCCACAAACAATCCAGTGTTTAAGTTTTTAATGCCCTTTCAAGCATGTTTTTATTAGCATACAAAATAAACATAAAACAGTAAGTAAAAAACATTTCAGGGCTCTCTCATTACTCAATACTATCAAAGTGTTGCTTAACTGTGACTAATAATAAGACAAGTTCACAATTAATCAGACAAATAAGTAGCTGCACTAAGCATACAGATAAAAAGTGGTAGTATACACATGGACAAGTGGTTGCATTAATCACACAGAACCAAAACCAACCAAAATACACCTAGTGAGGCTAATCTCCCAAACCGCTCCTACTACAATCATTCAATCAGATATCCTAGGTTAAGGAGCCACTCTTGTGTAACTTTGCAATATTAGTCCACTATGCTAATATATATGGAAAAAATGGTTGAACATTACAAGCAAACAATAAAGAACAATATATGTACAGATTCAATTATTTTAACTTATGTGAATATAATATGTGGTGTATTTATTGCCGATAGATATGTTATGTGACCACATTTATCCATACACAAATAAAAAGGGACAGAAAATTTTTTTTTGGGTGCATGTCCATTTCAGGGATGAGCGGAGAGTGTAACATTAAGGTTTAAGAAGGAAGAGGTTCCCCGGAGATTGTAATAAAAGGATTTTCCATGAAGCCCCAGATTTAAGTGTAAGGTGATGCCCTAGGGGGAGAAGGAGGTTGTGGTTTCCATATCCATTGTTGCAGGGGCCCTATTCTTGGAGCAAGATGTATACTGGGAAAGGCATGACTGGCTCATACAGCCCAGATCCTTGAGCAGTTTGAGCAGATTATGACGAAACTTGACACCAATGAAAGCATAGAGGAAGGGGTTGATGCAGCAGCGCATAAAAGCCAGGCTCTGGGTGATGTCCACAGCATACTGTAGCCCTTTTTCATAGGCACAGTCCTTGCTGCCCCCATAGGCTATATTCAGGGTGGCCACTACCATGGCAAGGTTGTAGGGTACCTGGAAGAGCAGAAAGACAGCTACCACAGCAAATATTACTTTGATGGCCTTGTTCTTCTCAAAGTTGCGAGCCTGCATCAAGGTCTGCATAATGGCAAAGTAACAAAATCCCATCACTAGAGCAGGCAATAAAAATCCAGCCACCATCTGGCCCACCTGAATGCCCACCCGCAGTTGGCTGGAGTCCCCTGTGAAGGGAGTGCACGTCTGGGTCTCACTTACGTGGGTGTAAGTCATTTCAGGCACAGAAAAGAGCAGTGCCAAAGCCCAGAGCGCCGCTGACGATATTTTGCTAAAGTACACAGCCTGTGAGCGGCGGCTGTGGGCCTTGACAGCTCGGGCGATTGCAAAATACCGATCCACGCTAATGCAGGTGAGCAGGAACATACCACTGAAGAAGCTGATCTTGTATATGCTATACATAGCCTTGCACAAGAACAGCCCTAGCTCCCACTTATCAAGGCAGTTAGCTGCCCAGAAAGGCAATGTCAGCACGAAGAGCAAGTCTGCTGCTGCCAAATTGAGGAGGTATACATCAGTCATGGTTTTTAGCTGTTTGAAATAGACATAGGTTAGCATCACCAGCAGGTTCCCCACCAAACCCACAGCACAAATACCAGAGTAGATAGCAGGCATGAACCAAGACCGGAAATAGCGGTTGGACACCTTTAGGCACTGCATTTCAAAAGTGTCATAATCAACTTCCCATGGTTCTGTTCCAGTGCTATCCCAGTCACTCTCGGACGATGTCTCTGTTGGCGATGTCATATTGTCCTCTGACATACAAGTCTGAAAATAGACAACAATAGTTTTGCACAATGTAAGTATCAGTTGCAATTTATTAAAAATGTGATTAAAAGATTTAATACAGTACATTCTTATCAGTAAGTATAAGTGGTCCGCCTGCCAATCTCTGGGGAGGCTTTATAATATACTGTAGGTTGCTTTATAGGGGCGGATCCAGGATGTTTTAATGGGTGACAGTCATCATGTATCTCCTTGCACACATGCATAGCAATAGACTTATAATTGACAAACAATGTAAGGCCATTTTTATATCATTCAATATACCTAAAGTCTTACATTACATTAAACCTTTTGTGTGTTTATACTTTTTTTCTCCAGATAATGAGCTTTTTTCTGTCTTACTTAAAATTCCAAACTACCCAGAGGCACGCAATGCCAGTAATCACTTCATATCACACCATAGTTCACAAGTCAGACTTACACAGACCTGAGTCAGAGGAAGACACTAAATGTGGGATTTGCGGGAGTTGGCCCAACCAGCGTGGGCTGCTGGTGCTGGCTTCAGCCTATTGTACATCGCCATGTGGGGCTGTCAGCACTGGCACAGTCAGGATTTGACACTAAATCATAGAGTAGATTCTGCTGATGCTCTTATCAATCTGCATGTTTCATAAATTGTATGTTTTTTATTCACTTCTTAATCCAAATTAAAGTTGCCTTTCAGACATTGACAATGCTTATTTCACTAGATTTTTCCCTTCAGGGGAATTCTTTTCTCTCCCATCCTCACTAAAGCAAAGTACTTTGGCGAAAAAGATATCAAATAAAGTGTCTACTTTTTTGACAGTTATCAGTAGTATAATAATCAGCTACAGGTGTATTAATATGAATCAGGCATGGGTTGATAACAGTGGCACATTCCTCGATGCACAGCCTATCAGAAGTAACGAGACTTCGGGGTACACTTGCTCAGTTATCCAAGACTTCCCAGAGATCACCTTGCAAACCATCATAGAACCTTATTCACCTGCCCTGCTTTATATGTTTGTATATCCCACCAAAAAATAAGTTTTCAATGTAAAAAATGCTAAGTTACTCACACATAGCCTACAAAGCACTGTCTGTAAGTCCTTAATTCCAAACATTTAGCAAAAAATAGGCCTGCCTTTAAAAGTATTGATATCAAAATGTGGCCAAGTTACAAATAACAATATTTCCACACTAAATAAACTAGCTCTATTCCAAACCAATGCTATCCAAATTTCCTAAATTGTTTAATCCAACTTGACCGATACCAAATAAGTAATAGTGCTAATTTTTTTTAACTTTTTTGATATTTGCAAACAGAATTTTGTGAACACAAGGAACACACAGGTTTCTATAGAAATCCAAATATTCCATATAAATAAATAAATAAATAAATAAATAAATAAATAGATAATAATAATAAATTTTATTAATTCTGTGCTTTTCATAGACCCAAAGCATTGGATGCAAACAATTGTTCAAACATACCCGATACTGTGCAGTAATTTTCCTTTTTTTAAAGTTCTAACACATCAAAATCAGTGTATTTCCACTATACATTATTCTCCTTTCACAGTTTGTTCAGTTCACCTGTCCTGTATTTCTGCTCACTATTTATACCCCGCTTCCTCCTTTTCTCATCGCTTCCATGTTATTTCATGTAACATTCTAGCCAGTACAGGTATAGGAGTTGTGCGTGCTATTGACCGCTTGTTAGCAGTACAATTTAGAAAAAGTAAAGTGCACTCTTTCGCTCTCTTATTTCAGAGCAGAGGTTTTGGTTTCTTTGTTTCCCACTCAAACCTACGAGGTTTAGGGTTATTTTATTTTTCTCCTTCCTTTCTTTTGTCCACTCCACAACGGGAGTTAGATCAGTGTAACTGCTTATTCCTTTTGTTTGCTCGGATATCGAGCTCCTCGCTTATTATCGCGAGTTTATTTGTGTTCTCCTTATTTTCCCTGTCCACTACGGATTATTGTCCGTCTTAGTGGTGCTCGTTTAGAACACTTTTAGATCCCTCATCTGTCGCACCTGGGCCTCCAATATTTCCTCTGTGTCTCTGGGCATAGATATCCCCTACAGATATCACTTCCTTTTGGTGCATGAAGATAATGACATAGGGAGACATGCGTACAGAATACATGCAAACTCCTACCGAAGACATTTGTGAAACCATAACTCTAACGAGAATGAGAACATTTCTCCTATTACCTATTAGCCCACAATTACATAAAAAATGTTTGTAAATGAACTATGTATTTAATGTCTAATGAAATACAATGAACACCACCACCTGAGCTATGGATCATGAAGAAGCAAGTAACTTAATTAACCAATATGGAGACATGCATGCATAATAGGCTAGATGCGAACACATTCTAGCTGAAAGAAAGACATATGATGGTGTTTTCAAAGGTAGGCTACACTGTAAAAAGATGACTGGGGTAGCTGCAGTAAAAAGTCATGGAAACCTGGGACCTCCTGCATCAATGTCAGGCACACTAAGCACATAATGTAGCTGCACATACATGGATTTTTTTTTGCCAGTAGGCTACTCTCCTGCCTATTGCTGCCTACCTCGGATACTCGTAATTACAACCTTCCGACCAGAGAAAATACACTGGAATGGCCGGTTAACTCGGAATAACAAGTGGGAAACTCGGGTATCAGTTCACAGCTCCAGATTGCAGAGTAGGAGAAAAGTGATGTGATTCAAAATGGATGAATCTGTATTTTAATGGGAAATGCTTAATCCTCTGGGGTCGACTATGTCGCCGGCGACATGGAATCGGTGCTCATACTTTTTGTTTAATAACTTCACTCACATTCCGCGTAGGAACTAGTGGTGTGTCATTCGCGAACGAGTCGGCTCTTTAAGCCAACTCTTTTAGGTGAACGTTGGGAGCCGACTCAAATATCTGAAGAGCCGATTTGTTTTGTAAATGAACACAAGACAATTCTGAATGCAAACCTGTCATAAAGATAATGGTGGTATAGTGGTATTATGGTCATACTTTTAGTTGTGTGCTTGTGGTCTTGGTGGAACTTTTATTCGGTTTTTTTTGTAACAAGTTCAATCTGTAATCAAAGAGAATAATTTTTTAGGCCAAAAATAAATAAAACGGTCAGTTTCATTGTTCTGATGCTGCTTTTTTTATGCATTTATTTATTTTTCTTTGTTATGACGCAATATTATGTTCTATTTTATGAGTGTCTATTTTGAAATGTTCAACTACGCACTGTGTTTATTGTGAAATTTATTTCTAGACAAAAAAATGCCCTACTTTCAATGCACATGTGTAATAGCGTCTTACAGTTTTTACATTTATTTAAATCGTTTTTATAACAAAAAAAAAAATGAAAAATAATGTTATTTTGGTCATTAGAAGGTAGAGTAAGATTATTTTGAACAATTTAAATGATAGATGTGCCCAAACACCAATCATAGGTCAAAATATTGCTAACTTTGGCCGGAAATGCTACTGAATTAAGAGCCGTTTGGGAGCCTATTCCGCACGGTCAGCCATACCCCAGACGAGTACCTGCCTCACTGATGGAGGAGAACCAGGCTGGGGTAGTTGAACCTATGGATCTTTCCCGTACCGGAGTTAAGATCTTGCCCGAGGAACGGATACGTCGGAGGGAGACATGTTTCTACTGCGGAAAGCTGGGGCATTCTCAGGCACAGTGCACCGCCCGGTCCAAGAAATCCGGGAGTGAGTTCTTTAACCCATCAGGAGAAGGTCTCCAAGAGCGATACTCGTCCTACCCTTACTGCCACAATCATGCTACCTGAGAGGGAGGTTCAAGTGAGAGCGCTCATAGACTCTGGATTGGACGCTAACCTGATCGACGAAGTGTTGGTCAGAGATCTGGACATTCCCACCCTTCCACTGCCCCACCCCGAGAATGCTCGGTCGTTGGACAGCAAGACATTTTGCAAAATGACTCACGTCTCGGAACCCGTTCAACTCATCATTTCTGGCAACCATCATGAATTCATCCAGTTCCACGTCATCCGCTCCCCCAACGACCCGCTCATTCTGGGACTACCCTGGCTTCAAGGACACAACCCCGTCATTGACTGGAAGTCCCGCCACATTAAAGCCTGGAGCCGCCAGTGTCACCAAGCCTGTCTTTGGTCCGCACCTGCACCTGCCGAAGGCGCACCTACCTCACCTCAAGACACCAAGCCATCTCTTGAAAATGTGCCAGCCTCTTATCACGACCTGGGCATCATTTTCTCCAAGACGCAAGCACAGACACTTCCCCCTCACAGACCCTATGATTGCGCGATCGAGCCGGTTCCACTCTTCCTTCAAGCCGACTCTACAGCGTCTCCAAACCTGAAAGGGAAGCCATGGAGAAAAATATTTGGGATTGCATAGCCAACGGTCTGATTCGCCCCTCTTCATCACCTGTTGGCGCTGGATTCTTCTTCGTCCAGAAAAAACACGGCTCGCTATGTCCTTGTATTGACTTCAGAGAACTAAACAATATCACGATCAAGAACAAGTACTCATTGCCCCTGATTGATTCCTCGTTTCACCCTCTATACGAAGCCACCATATTCACCAAGCTGGACCTACGCAACGCCTACCACCTGGTGCGCATTCGTGAGGGGGACGAATGGAAGACCGCCTTCAACACCTCGTTAGGACACTTTGAATATCTAGTTATGCCTTTCGGCTTTCCTAACGCCCCCGCTGTTTTTCAGGCGCTAGTCAATGACATCCTACGGGACCTATTAGGCCGCTACGTATTCGTGTATCTGGACGACATTCTGATTTACTCCACCAACGTCAAGAAACACGAAGGCCATATCATGCAGGTTCTTCAACGACTTTTGGAGAACAGACTCTATGTCAAGGCTGAGAAGTGTGTGTTCCACACCGACACTGTCGAGTTCCTGGGCTTTATCTTGGAGAGGGGACAAATCAGGGCGGATCCCAAGAAGATCCAGGCGGTCACAGATTGGCCCACGCCTGCTACTCGGAAACATCTGCAACGCTTCTTGGGATTCGCAAACTTTTACCGGAGATTCATCCGGAGCTACAGCCAGGTCGTTGCCCCTCTCACCAAGCTCACATCTACTGCCATGCCATTCCGCTGGAACCCTGAGGCTGAAAACGCCTTCAAAAAGATCAAGAGACTGTTCTCCTTGTTACGTTCTCCGTTGCGTAGCGGTAAGGACCCAGACGCGGACCACAGGGTAAGGCAAAAGGCGTCGTTTAATGCTTGCAGGGGTCAAACCAGGAGATCAGAATTCAGGGAGGTACAGGAACGACAGGCGATAGGGCAATGAGGGACAATCCAGAAAGTCGAAAAACCAGGGAATCAGAGTTCAGGCAGTACAGAGGGATCAGGCAGGAGAATGGTCGATATACAGGCGAGGTCACAATAGAAAGGCAAACTGGACAGATAAGGGCAAGGCAAAAGAATAGTCGTACAAAAGGGTATCGCTGAAGCAAAAACAGATCACTGGCATAAAAACAGGTAGCAGGCACAGGAAAAGTAATACGACGTTCCGACACAGACTGGAAGTAACACAGGGCTTAAATACACAAGTAACTAATGACACAAGAGGAATCAGGTGTGTGAGAGGGAGGGACTCCAAACGAGAAACAATGAGAATACATTGGGCGGATAATCAATCACGTAGACAACTAGGGAAAACGCGGACTGGATTGCAAACATATACACGATAACAGATGACCTGGAGTTTCAGGAAATCGTGCAAAGATTAAGAGAATAGGGAGAGAAGATCAGATGCAGCTGGGAATGATTAGCAAGGACAGAACAGCATGAAAATGTGCGCTCTAATATGTTAGTGAGATTAGTAACTATACACACCCCTGCCGTTAGTATGATTAGTAAGTATATACAAATTAGTTTGTTAATGGAGTTAGTAGATCTTATCTATCATTAGTATGTTAGTGGTAATTAGTAAATCTAATTGCTCAGAGATAGGTAAGAAGCAAGAGGGAACCCGAACACCAATGAAAACACTGGAAAGGTACAGAGACGTAAACAGGGAGTGACAGATCAGAAGTAAACAAGCAGACAAAGGACAACTAGGAAAAACCGGAAAATAAACAAGCCAGAATACAAACTAAGAATAAACAATACATTCAAAATAAAGCTACAAATAACACGCAGAACACAGATCCTTACACTCCTCCGCTCCGATTCAGGTGCACCCCGACCCCACTCGTCAGTTTGTCGTGGAGACTGATGTGTCCGACACTGGAGTAGGGGCCGTGCTCTCTCAGGTTTCCCCCACTGACAACCTTCTACACCCCTGCGCATTCTTCTCCCGTAAGCTGTCTCCGGCGGAGAGGAATTATGACGTGGGAAACCGTGAGCTACTCGCTGTCAAGCTAGCACTGGAGGAGTGGAGGCATTAGCTGGAGGGCGCTGAGAAACTATTTGTGGTCTGGACCGACTATAAGAATCTGGCGTACCTACAGACAGCTAAGAGGTTGAACTCCCGCCAAGCCAGATGGGCCCTGTTCTTTGGCCGGTTCAATTTTACACTGACCTACCACCCTGGTTCCAAGAATGTCAAGCCAGATGCTCTGTCGCAACAGTTCATGGCCAGTTCCGAGAGAGAGACGCCGGAAAACATCCTCCCTGGGTACCATTGCTTCGGTGTCCTGGAGGATTGAGGCTGTCATCAAGAAGGCGATACGTGATGAGCCCGATCCCAGGTCCAATCCCGGTACATGCCTTTACGTTCCCTCCGCCGCCTGGACACATGTCCTCCAATGGGCTCACTCCTCCCTCATGTCCTGCCATCCCGGCTTTACCCGCACCCTGGCTGTTCTCAAAAGAAGGTTCTGGTGGAACTCCATGATCCCCGACACCAGGCGTTTTGTTAAGGCCTGTACTACCTGTGCTAGGAGCAAGGCCTCTCACCAGGCCCCAGCTGGTCTGCTCCAACCTCTGCCACTGCCCAGTCGCCCTTGGAGCCACATCGGGGTGGATTTCGTGACCGGACTTCCCCCTTCTGAGGGCAACACCACCATCCTGACTGTGGTCGACAGGTTCAGCAAGGCGGCGCACTTCATCCCCCTGCCTGGATTGCCCACTGCCCAAGAGACCGCGGATTTACTGGTCAAAGAAGTGTTCCGTATCCATGGCATTCCCGCGGACATTGTCTCTGACCGTGGCCCCCAGTTCATCTCCCAGGTCTGGAGGGCCTTCTGTTCGGCTTTCGGAGCCACCTCCAGCCTCACGTCAGGTTACCACCCCCAGTCTAACGGTCAGACCGAAAGGGCCAACCAAGACCTCGGAGCTGCTTTACGCTGTGTGTCAGCCAAGAACCCCACCTCATGGAGCAAGATGCTCAACTGGGTCGAGTATGCGCATAACGCCCTGGCCTGCGCCGCTACTGGAAAGTACCCATTCGAAGTTTCCCTCGGCTACCTACCCCCACTGTTTCCCGACCAAGAGGCTGAGATTGCTGTCCCCTCCCTCGCCACCCACATGCACCGCTGCCTTAAAATCTGTAAGGACGCCCGGGCTATTGAGCACGGCTGAACGGAATCGTCGAGTCGCTGATCGCCACCGCAGTCCAGCCCCTGAGTACAAGCCTGGTGACAGTTTGACTCTCTTCAAAGGACATTCCCCTCCAATCCACTTCCCGCAAACTCCAGCCCCGCTTCATCGGTCCCTACAAGATTCACAGCATCATCAACCCCACCTCAGTCAAGCTGTCATTGCCCCCTTCCCTTAAGATTCACCCCACGTTTCATGTGTCCTGCATTAAGCCCTATTCCACTGACCCCCTTTGCCCCCCTGATCCCCCACCCCCTCCTCCCCGTATTATAGATAACCACCCGGCCTTCACGGTCAAGAAGCTACTGGACATTCGCAAGCGAGGCCGGGGGTTTCAGTATCTGGTGGACTGGGAGGGTTATGGCCCGGAGGAACGTTCCTGGGTCGCTCCAAGTCTGATTCTGGACCCTTCCCTGATAAGTGACTTTCATCGCGATCACCCTGATAAACTGTGTAGACCGTCAGGAGTCGGTCGTTAGGGGGGGGGGGGGGGGTACTGTTACGTTTCTGTCATATTTATGCCACGTTTCATGTTTAGTGTTTGTCACAGTTTATTTTCTGTTCATGTCATGCTTGTGTTCTGTTTATGTTACGATGCAGTTCATTGTTAGCATACACATTTCCGTTTTTCCGCAGCCTTGCGTTCATGCTGTTTCTTTCTCTTGCTGTCGCTCACGCTTCCCTAATAGTTTAATTCTCTCATGTCTATTTACTAATGTACTAACATTAGTTCAGGATTGGGTAATACTAACTCTCTAACTATGTGTTCATGTTTACCTTACGTTTCTCATGCATGTCATTTACTAATTTACTAATGTCAGGTCTAGGATAGGATAACTACTAACGATTTACTAATTGCCTTGTTACGTGTCTCATTTTCTCAAGCTGTTTTCCATTTCCTACTGCTCTCAAGCTAAGTGTCTGCACCTGTCTACACCTGCATATAAGATCAGTGTTCATGTCATGTCTTTGCGAAATTGTTGCCTTTAGTTTACTACTGTCACTTTTGAGCGTTTTCCATTGTTTTGACTACCGTTATTGATCTAGCCTGTTTACTGACCATCGTTACTGCCTGCCTATCGTTTCCACTGCCTGTTTTTGACCACAAGTTTTGCCTGCTGTCTGTTCTGTACCTCTGCCCCGCGGATAAGACTTCGGTCTGACTCCTGCTACACCCCACGACTACGAAATTTGCTTTACCCCTGTATTGTACTTCTGCTCCGCTGACAGCTACTCTGGTTACTGAACTTGTGCACGGATAACGATTTCGAGACTGCCTTCTCCCTCGGTACTGTATCTTTGGTTTGGCTTGATTTATTGGTTTTTGGACTTTGCTTTTGGATTTTGGATTTCCCCATAATAAAGCCCTTGCGGGCACTTATTATTACGTCAGTGTTCTGAGTCGTGCATTACGGGTCCAACGCGCACACATCCGTCTCATATAGCTGGATTATAGTTAGCTAGTATAATTTCGTACACTAATGATATGTACTAAGTCTGGTCCAAATTGGTCAAGAAATAAAAAAGCCATAGGGAAAAAACTATTTTTTATATTATGCAAATTAGCATAAAATCCAATATTTGTGATATTGTGCTTCCAGGGAATACTCATAGCAAATTTGGTGTGAATTGGACAAAGGGTGTGGGAAATATTACATGAAAACTGAATAAATAGACATTTTTATTATAGCGCCACCATGAGGTTGATTGAGGTGAAATTTTAAACACTCTTCATTTCATACATTTATGATGAGTGTGCCAAGTTTCAAGTCTCTAAGAGGTACCATCTCATGGGAGATTTAGCAAACACACAGAAATTTTTTTTTATAAAATAATAATAAAAAATTATAATAAAACCAGTGGAAAACAATAGGCTTTTAGCCTTTTGGGCTCAAACCCTAATAAAAGGTATAATATGAGGTATAAATGGTGTCGATGGTGTGAATGGTGTAGAAGGAGATTTCAAAAAGTGGCGGAATAATAATAAGTATGGTGAATAACAAAAGGTGTGGTTTCACACCTCATTCGTGGTTTCACACCTCATTCATGCAAATTATTTCATATAACGTGGCTCAAACTGTCAAATTAGACTGAAGAAATATGAATGAAGATTCAGCAACTGCATGGTCTATTTCTCACCTCAAATATTTTCAGAAACCTATTTTAGTGGACTATTTAAGTGGAATAAGAGTTTATGAACAGGACGCAATGTTGTTCCAGTTTAAAAACGTGGAGCCGAAAAGAAAGTAATGTAGTGGTCTAACCAATCATGTGCGGGCTGTTTGCTTTGTGGGCGACAACAATTATCCATATGACGTAAAGGTAACTCCAAAGAGGTACTCTGACATCACGATTGGGGCAGGGGCAGTGTGGGGAGCAGAAAGAAAATTTAAACCGTAAAGGGGCAGCACAAAGACTCTTTTCTACCAGTTTCTCCTGATTTATGTTATTATTTCAAAATTGTTGAAATAACAGAATGCATGGATACATTTCATTATAAGGTAGGCATTCAAACACGTTTACAGCAAAAAAAAGTGATCTAGTTACTCTAGTTACTAGTCAGAAAAAAAAAGCCTCAAAATTTTATGGTATGCTACTGTCCGTGATTCAAATGTTTACCAGACAATCGTGGAACGACTGAGAGCTAGGGGAGTAATTTTCTCCCGTTACTGAGACAGTAGCATAGCAGTAGCCCACTTGATTGTGTTCAATTTTTTTATATTCTTGTTCACTGGCACAGAAACGTGTTGGTACAAATTGGCGGGGACGCGTTATTCCCACGCCCCGATGTTGGTTTAGATAGACAGACAATGAGGGTTTTCTTTTTAAACATGGGATAAATAAAACTTCATACAATTCCATCTAGAACCATGTTGTTAGGACTCGGAAACCAGAAACCAGGCGCAGACCCACAGGTAAAGGGAACAAGCTATAATGAGTGGTCAGACAGGCAGAGTTCGGAAACAGGTGAGGGAGTGATACAGGACAGGAAACCCATAGTAGCGAGACAGGAAAAGTTCGGCAATAGGCAGTGGAGTGGCGCAGGGCAGGCGAGAGGAAGCGGAAGGAGGGCGAGGAAGCAAGCAGGGACTGGAGCAGGGTGACGGGGCAGAGGGAGCCAGAGAAGGGTGAAGGAACAGGCAGGTAAGGACCAGAACGGACAAGAAACTAGGAAAAAGGCACTGGATAAAATGCTGGAGAGCTAGGACAAGCACGAAGGCAATCTGGCCAAGAACAGGGGAAAACGTATAACTAAAATACACAGGGCTGATGAGACACAATGAGGGACAGGTGTGTGGGAGTTACATTAGGAAACGAGGAACAGGATGGGATGTGACACATGTAAAAAAAATGTAAATAAAAAAGAGCAAAAAAAGAACGTGATTGTAAATTAGTCATCGTTTCATTGTTCCCGACGACTTTAGACCGTTTTATGTCCGTCGACTAAAGTCATCCGCGGCACTGAATGAATTTTTTAAAAAGGTAACACAGTGCTAAACATGCCCCTGTCCCTAATTTTTTGGGATGTGTTGCAGGCATCAAATTTAGAATCAGTGTATATTTACAAAAAACAATAAAGTTTATTATTTAAAACATGAAATATCTTGTCTTTGTACTGTTTTCAATTAAATACAGGTCAAAAAAGATTATCAAATCATCTTTCTGTTTTTATTTACATTTTATACACTGTCGCAACCTTTTTTAGAATTGGGGTTTGTATATCAGTACACAGTATAACAGATACAATTCAAAGGGAGAACGGCAGGGTAACCCGACATTGCGACATTTCAAAATAAGCGTTGGGCTCCATCAGCAAATATTCATGGTTATTGTTCGTAAGGAAGATTATGATAGCCATCCAATATCATGTTGTACGATAACATCGTCATATCGCCCAAGCCTATTTCAGTTAGACGCATACAATCCAATTGGTTTGTAGAAATAAGCTCATTAATGAGAGATAATTTGTTACCAAGAGACCTGATATTAAGAAGAGTTAACTTTATCATTAGAGGGGGGCAAGATGGTTTGTGAGGCTTTGGTGGGCAGATAATTTGGTTGGTGTGGGGTTTGATAGCCTTGGACGAATAAAGTATGTTTCTTGTTAGTGCCAGCTAATATGTATGTCATTGAGTTCCTGGAGCCTTTCCCTCAGGGCTCCAGTTGTAACCCTGAATGGGGAGAGTTAGGCAGCTGGGGAGGTTGAGGAGGTTCTGGGGACCGCTGCTCCCTTAGGCTCATGGATCAGGGGTGGATGGGTGATGGGTGCAGTAGAGCAGGTTAGCACCAAGCAGCCAGCCATGTTCCGGTTCTGTTTGGATTCAGCCATCTGTTCTGAAAAGGTTTCTCTGCTCCCAGAATAGATTGAAATTGTAAATAAAATTAAGATTATGAGCAGCGCTAAAATTATGAAGAGCTAAGCCAGGTTTTTAGGCTCAAAAACCTACTGAACCAGTTTATTCCACGTCTAGTTGTGGGAGCAGGACCCAAAATATGCACTTGAACTGATGATTGCATAAAAGTGCTAAATAAATTGATAAAATTCCGTTTTAATAGTTCAGTTCTGTTGTTTTGAGTCCACATTCGAATCCACATGTGCAAGGATGTTCTCAAACAATTGGGCGATTTGATAAAATCTGCGGTATTTTTTCAGTTAAATAATTTACTGTGGCGCCAGGAAAACATAACCTTTACCATCTTTCTCTGACATCACTTTTTATGGAGTTGCCTAGGATTAAACCTAGGATTAAAGTCTTAGGCTGGGGTTTATCCACATGCTTCTGGTGTCCCGGAGCAGTATGACTCAGTGGAACTGCTAGCACCTCAAATCAGTTTTTATTTTATTTTGTAAAGGCTGATATTGCAGGAGATTGGGTTTTTTTGCTTGCCATTGACTCTTCTTCTTCTCTCGGGCAGCTATCCATGTTCCTTCATTATCATAGCCGTTAGCATACCCGGGTGTTAAAAAGATCACAGACTTGAGTTTAGCTCCAAGTCTAGACCAGGGGTTATCACTTTCAGCAGTCTTTGTGCTAACAATGGAAGGGTTGTATCGACTCCAGTATGGTTGGATACCAGCAGGGAGTCAAGTAATTTTTCATCTTCTCATATTTGTTGAAGTAAGGAGACTCTTCCTTCAAGTTCTGCATCTTCTGTGTTAGTGAAAGGCAGCAGGGGAGGAAGCTGAATTGTGTGGTGGCATTTTTGCTGTAAAATGAACTGAAAATAACTCCTCCAGACAGACTTCAAAGGCTAACCAGTTAGCTCGCTAGCACAGGCTCCAGTATCCCAGAAAATTATGAGGAATGTTGTAATCCAGATAAAACAGATCTTTGGGAGAAAATCATGATGAAACAGCAAATTTTCTCTCGCCAAATGTTCGCTTTCAAAACCAAGTGTACGACAAACTTTTATTACTTTAGACTTTAAATTGCTTTAAAAAATATATAAAAAATTTC
The DNA here is from genome assembly GCA_022702515.1 of Ilyophis sp. 1 JC-2022. Taxonomy (NCBI): domain Eukaryota; kingdom Metazoa; phylum Chordata; class Actinopteri; order Anguilliformes; family Synaphobranchidae; genus Ilyophis; species Ilyophis sp. 1 JC-2022. The sequence goes on from CM040405.1 coordinate 118,016,612, forward strand.
TAGAATAAAATAAGTAAAACAATAAAATTAATCAGCTGTTAAAGCCAATAGAAAAGAAAAAAAAAGTAAAGCAAAGCAAGAGTAGCAAAGAAATTGCGTCCTCTCTCCTTAATCTGCGCACTAGTGTATTATTAAAGAGTATTTCTATATATTTTGGTTTCACCACATAAAAATTACAGCACTTTTTATACATAGCCCCCCATTTCAGGGCACTATAATATTTGGGACATATTAATGTTATGTAAATAAAAGTAATTGTGCTTAGTACTGAGTATCCTCTCTGGTGATGCTCTCCCAGGCCTGTACTGAGTATCCTCTCTGGTGATGCTCTCCCAGGCCTGTACTGAGTATCCTCTCTGGTGATGCTCTCCCAGGCCTGTACTGAGTATCCTCTCTGGTGATGCTCTCCCAGGCCTGTCCTGAGTATCCTCTCTGGTGATGCTCTCCCAGGCCTGTACTGAGTATCCTCTCTGGTGATGCTCTCCCAGGCCTGTACTGAGTATCCTCTCTGGTGATGCTCTCCCAGGCCTGTACTGAGTATCCTCTCTGGTGATGCTCTCCCAGGCCTGTCCTGAGTATCCTCTCTGGTGATGCTCTCCCAGGCCTGTACTGAGTATCCTCTCTGGTGATGCTCTCCCAGGCCTGTACTGAGTATCCTCTCTGGTGATGCTCTCCCAGGCCTGTACTGAGTATCCTCTCTGGTGATGCTCTCCCAGGCCTGTGACTGAGTATCCTCTCTGGTGATGCTCTCCCAGGCCTGTACTGAGTATCCTCTCTGGTGATGCTCTCCCAGGCCTGTCCTGAGTATCCTCTCTGGTGATGCTCTCCCAGGCCTGTACTGAGTATCCTCTCTGGTGATGCTCTCCCAGGCCTGTACTGAGTATCCTCTCTGGTGATGCTCTCCCAGGCCTGTACTGAGTATCCTCTCTGGTGATGCTCTCCCAGGCCTGTACTGAGTATCCTCTCTGGTGATGCTCTCCCAGGCCTGTACTGAGTATCCTCTCTGGTGATGCTCTCCCAGGCCTGTACTGAGTATCCTCTCTGGTGATGCTCTCCCAGGCCTGTACTGAGTATCCTCTCTGGTGATGCTCTCCCAGGCCTGTACTGAGTATCCTCTCTGGTGATGCTCTCCCAGGCCTGTACTGAGTATCCTCTCTGGTGATGCTCTCCCAGGCCTGTCCTGAGTATCCTCTCTGGTGATGCTCTCCCAGGCCTGTACTGAGTATCCTCTCTGGTGATGCTCTCCCAGGCCTGTACTGAGTATCCTCTCTGGTGATGCTCTCCCAGGCCTGTACTGAGTATCCTCTCTGGTGATGCTCTCCCAGGCCTGTCCTGAGTATCCTCTCTGGTGATGCTCTCCCAGGCCTGTACTGAGTATCCTCTCTGGTGATGCTCTCCCAGGCCTGTCCTGAGTATCCTCTCTGGTGATGCTCTCCCAGGCCTGTACTGAGTATCCTCTCTGGTGATGCTCTCCCAGGCCTGTACTGAGTATCCTCTCTGGTGATGCTCTCCCAGGCCTGTCCTGCAGCCATCTTCAGCTCCTGCATGTTTCTGGTGCTGGTTGGCTTACGCTTTCTCTTCCACATATGAAACGCACATTCAATTAGATTCAGATTGGGTGACTGACTTAGCCAGTCAAGAATTTTTCCAGTTTTTGGCTTTGAAAAACTCCTTTGTTGCTTTAGCAGTATGTTTGGGATCATTGTAATGATGACGTCATGTGGCGCTGTAATAGCGACACGTAGTCCTGCTGTCTCTCGTGTTCGTGTTTGTTAATTTGAATGTATTTTGCTGTGTCTGGCTTTTGTCTTTTGTTTTTTTCATGCGCTGTGTGTCTGTTGTGGTACGAGGAAGCAGGCTGGAGATTGTTCAGGGCACTCGTTTTTATAATATTGACGAATTTATCTAGTCGAGATAATTTTGTTTGTAGTCATCACCATGCAGACGTATTCGCAACATATGCTCGGGAATGTCCGTTGAATCTGCAGCAACAAAGTTTACCATCGCTCTTCACCGGAGTTGAAGATGTCGGGACTGATCCGGGAGTGCAGGCAATCTCCAAAAGGCAACCAGGGAACGGAAGAAGAAGATAATGCGGTGGAGGAGTGAGGTGACTACTGGGAAGGTTGACGCAGTTCAACAGTGTACAGAGACTGCAACACTGCGTGTATGGAGGGAAAAGTTGTGGAGGCGGATTTTGTGTGTTGGACTGCTTAATGACACTGGACATCTTGGGACAGCAGGGGCCATTTTTAATCATGGCTGTATTCCACTTTAATTCACTTCATTAGTTTGATTAATGCAATGATTTTATTGAATGTCTTTATTTCATATGTTTGTTTGTGTGTTGTGGGTCTGCCCCACTGTCTATATCTTTTTTTGTTGTTGCTTGGGCTACAACTGAAGTTCCCTAATGGGAAAATAAAAGTTATTCTATTCTATTATAGTCTATTGTCTTGCTGTAGGACAGGGGTGGCCAATTCCAGGCCTCGCGGGCCGGTGTGTATGCAGGTTTTTACTGCCACCAGTTACCACGGTTCAATCAGCTAATTAGTCATACACACAATCACCGATTCACTTGTAAATTACAGAACGATAAAATGCTACAATACACGCATTGACGCATACCGGCACAAGAACATTCATCAGCTGCTTTTCATATCGCGGATATGTAGATTAAAATATCAGATCGTGTAAACGATTGGGCTAATTAAATAATTGTTAACTGGCGGCAGCAAAAACCTGCATACACACCGGCCCGCGAGGCCTGGAATTGGCCACCCCTGCTGTAGGATGAAGCAGCACCAAAAGAGATTGGAGGCATTTACTTAAACTTCAGCAGATAAGATGTCTCTGTACACTTGAGAATGAATTTCACTGCTGCTATCACTTTACATCATCAATGAAGTCAAGTGAGCCAGTACCCATAGCAGCCATACCTGCCCAAACCATAACACCTCCAATCCCATGTTTCACAGATGAGGTGAATAAACTCTGCAGGCTCTTTTTGGTACTTTGGCCTGCCTCTTGTATTTCTGATCTGTCGGACAGGTGTTTGGGAGGTTTCATTCATTATGGTGTGAATTCTTTGGTCATCAACTGTAGAGGTCTTCCTTTGAAATTACTGAGCTAAAATGTGCTGTAATTTCTGCATGGTGAAAACAAAATCCATAAAATACCCTTTAATAAAAGCTGAGAATCTGCACTTTAACCAGATATCAATTGTTTGATTATATAAAATTGGGGAGTACAGAGCGGGCGTTGCATGCATTTAAAAAAGGCACATATTTATAATAGCAACATACAGTGGAATAGTAACCCCCCCACCAGGAGCCTGGACACCTCTGTCAAGATTTTAGCAGAAACACTGGGTAATAGAAATGTGCTCAAAGTAAATCTCACTGACATCTTCATAGTAGTACACCAAAGTAGATTTTTAAAAAATTATCATTACTGAACATATTTAATGAGTATCTTAAAAAACATTTATACGAGTATAATTCACAAACATGTATTTTACTGGCTTCTGAAACTGAAGCAAATTAATCTGATCAATGGAGTGGTAGCACGTACGTTCCAGTAAAAAAAAAGAAAGTTTCCTGTTTACAGGCAGATAAAAGTTTTTACACAAAAACAAGATTGCACTCCCACCCACAGAACACCTTGACACCTTCAATCTAAACTCTAATCTCTTCACCACTTCCTGAGTTAACAGACTGCAGTACAAACAACGTTTCTTTCCTGAGCAAATGTATTAGTTTAAAATGATATCATTTTCCTTTTTTGAGCATGAAATGTATCTCACTACCTGTGCAGTTGATAAAGATTAGCAAAAGGCTGTATAAAGTGACAATAATTCCGGAGGTCACTGTATGAAAGAGGGATTGGCCAGTGAGCTGTGCTGTTTATTTTATACAGCCTTTTTTGCTCATCTTTATCATGGGTGCCAAGCAATGTATGGAAAATCATTTTATTATAATTATTTCTTTTCTAGATTTTATCTAAAATCTACATGTATACATGAATGCAGTCTACTGTTCAGTTTCTAAGTTTGAATTCAAGAACATACATTTTTTATTTATTTAAATAATTATTCATCTGAACAGATTCTACCTTTTCAAGTAATTTATTTTGTCTTTATTGTGCTTTGCACTCAACGCTACTGAATATACATACAGTGGCCATACTTTATATAAATGAGCAAAAAAGGCTGTATAAAAAAACAATATAATAGTTTTTCTGAGAACTTTGTGCATTCTCCCTTAGCAAGGATAAAACTACTGAGCTGTCTTCTGTAGTGTTTGGTGAGATTAGTGAACATATTGGGGGAGAGCTTTGACTATTCCTCCATACAGAATCTTTCAAGATCCTCCAAATGCTTCAGTCTGCGATTGTGGCCTGCCCTATTCTATTCACCCAATTTTGGAATGTTTCATGGGCAAAGATTCTTAGCCGGCTGCGTTTATGTCGTTATGTCCATTTTTATGTGAAACTTCCATTTTACGCTGATCGCCATTTGCAATAACGTTAAATTGATGTTGGTGACCAAGTCTGCTAATTAATTTGATAATTTTATCTTCATGATGAGTATTGGTTGTAGTACAGGAACTACTTGGTCTGTGTTGGGGTGCCATAATAATTCATAAAAAAGACTGAATGTTTTGACCACCGACCACTTGCACAACGATAATCTAACTTAAGTTACATAAACAAGCATTTCCGTGTTTCGCAAGCCAATCCATCTAACCAATATATCCAGAAGCTATTAAATAGTTAAAATAGCATCATACTTTCATTACCTTCCATAATATTGAAGCTGCATGACTGCATGATTTTCCCTGCCCTGCAACACAGGAACAGCCAGCAGTCTCGACAGTGCCAACACATGACACTAAGCTGTGTCCAAATCAGAGCCCTATCTACAGCGTCCTGTGTATTATGTACTAGCACACTGTATACTGCTTACTACATAGGACTGTTTAGTGACATACAGTATATGAAAGTTATGAAAATTCTAATTAACAGCTTTTTTTTAAAAAGATACTGAACTCGCATAACATTACTCAATAGTAGGCAAGTGCGTTGATTTGGACACAGCCCATGTAAAAAACAAAAACAAAAAGAGCTTACTGCTGTGGAGGCACTGGTATGCCTCTGTGCTTTTGAAGTTCCTCATTGTAGCGCCATCCACACAGAGGGAGAGAACGAAGTCGTTGAAAATATCTTTGTATGTTATATCTGGCCATATCTTCATGTTATCTTCCCACTGATTAATAGTTTGCGGATTTGTGAGGGATACACCACTTGCAGTGTTTACAATGTTTGCGTCGTTATATTCCCAAATTCCCACGATAACATTAGCAGGCTAACAGAGCTGTATCAGCTAACATTAATTAGCTGGCTGTATCACCACTAGCCGCGATCGTATCTGGAAGTTTCACAAAGAAAAGAATATCCTGCATTCAAAAATGCATTCAAATATGATTCAGAAGTTCTATACGTGTGCAGGGAGGGTACACAAAGCGCTGAAAACAGGGGTGCCAATAATTTTGACAGTAACATTTCTTGGGAAAAATTATTACTTCTCAAAAAAAAATACTTTTTCTCTGAAATTGTATTATTATATGATAATATCATTTGCCATTTTTAAGCATACAATATAGCTCATTACCTGTGCTGTTTATTCTATACAGCCTTTTTTGTTCATCTTTATAGTGGCAATCATTTTGGAGGCCACTGTATAAAAGAGGGATTTGCCACTTTACATTACGTATATTGTTGGAAATGATTAAATTGGTTCACCAAATCGAACTTAAATTAAAGTTCACCAAATAGAACTTATTCATTTATGTTATTTAACATGACAAGAAGAGAGAGATATACTAAAATATTTGAAACACTTGATTATACTAATTGATTATTTTCTTAGTTGACTCCAGGCTGGAGTATGCAACTTTCTCAACGGTCACATTTGTTGTCAAAACATTTCAAAGTCAAAACAGTAAAAAATGTCAGCTACAAGAGTCCAGGTAAAACAATGGATTTTTTTCTGTTGTTGCAGAGTTTAACAATAACAATTAGTCATTGACCATTTAATCAACAACCTCGCTAATGAAGTTATGGTTTTGCTAAGATCTAAGTCTAAAGTTAGCATTCTTTCTGATAGTTCACAATAGCTAACATTTGCTAAATATTTTACTTTTTAAATTGTTGAACAAGGCTAATGCTACCCTCCATCCCATACATAGTTACCCGGTACTCGGCTAAATTAGAAAATAAATAAAACTACAATTGAGAAGTTATATCCAGAACAGTAAAATACAAAGGAAAACCATTAGTGACCTTCATCCACTTGTGCAATTTTTGGTAAAGAACTATAGTAAAATCAGAGTGCCACATCAAATCTCAACAATATACACTATTCTAGAAAACAACCATAAGCAACAAGACACAAGGGCAAAACTAAAATGGGAAGAAGAACTTAATATACACATATCTGAGGACACTTGGAAGGAAATGAATCAGAATGTACACACAACCACAGCATCTCCCTATTGGAGAGAATACGCATGGAAAATACAATCACGGTACTTTATAACACCAGTGCAACAAGCTAAATATAATTCTAAAATAAAACCAAATTGTTGTACCTTTGGATTTATGGAATACAGTAGGTAGTTATTTAAATACGAAATAAGATTAAATGTATTTTTATTTTTATTATTATTATTATTGTTATTTTTTTATTTTATTTTTTTATTATTTATTTTTATTTTATTTTTTCTTCTATAAATTTAAAATTATGATAATACTGTAATAATTTAAGTATGTATAGTAAATATTGTTAATAACAATTACTCTCATATTGACTGAATGTTATTATGATGTATCACTGGGTGACACACCTATTCACATTATCTATGTATGTTTAAAAAAAACTAAAAAACATTTTGTTATCACCACATATACTGTATAACATGGGTAAGATGTATGAAATGATATGATAACAATAAAAAAAAAAGTTTAAAAAAAAGAAAATAAATAAAGGAGCCAACTTTCAGCAAGCCGGTTTTACTGAAACAATACAACTGACAGTGATGGCAAGTTGAATTATGGTAAATGGTAAATGGACTGCACTTATATAGCGCCTTTATCCAAAGCGCTTTACAATGGCCTCTCACATTCACACACCAATGGCGGCAGCCACCATGCAAGGTGCTAGCCTGCTCATCAGTGTCTTGCCCAAGGACACTTCGACATGTGGACAGGAGGAGCCGGGGATCGAACCGCCAACCCAGCTCTAGTCCCGAACAATAGCCAGACTCAGGCTACAAGCTATGTTTGTCCCACTGTAAGATTTGGTGATCAAATGATTATAAAACTTGCCGTGTCTAGGGCAACAAACAGATCACACTGAGTTTGTGTAACGGTAGTCTGAACCATGAATTTTCTGGCTACAGCTGGCATACATGGTTATAGCCAAGTAGACGGTTCTTGCCAACGTGATCTGTATGGCAGATAACGTTAGCAAACATTTCCTTCTTCCAAGAAGTAGCCATAACGTAATTAAGCAATGTTATCAATAGTAGCAACCTATCTACTTTTCAATATAGGTAATTACAATTGGCTGGCAAGTAGAAAGTCCGGGTAAATTAGTGTTAAAACTTTTGACCTACCTGTCCAGTAGAAGCAATGCGAGCTCCACGTCTGTCTTAAAACCTATCCGCTCCCCAACACCTTATAAAATGAGTGCCTATGTTTACTCTAATTTTCTAGTGAGCTTTTTCTACTTCTCTTTTCTTTTTTTTTGCGTGAAATATCACCGGTGATGCAATGTTTGCATCTAGCTGCCCTTATGTCAATGTCAAGGTCAAGGTCAATTTCATTATTGATTGGTTTTTCGCGGCGTGAACCAAGGATTCTCTTCGATTGGTTTACGTCATGAGCTGCTTTATTTTGAAAACAAAAATTTGGACTGAATCACTGGAGAATTTGAGGGTATAAACAAAGTGTATGGTGTTGGATTTCTCTCACAACAGTTCTTTCTATGATTGCTATGAAATAAGGATGACCGTTCCCTGATATTTTTCAAAGAAAAAGTTGCATAGACCAGCATTAATCAAACAAAGTAAATGAAAACAGCAAGAATGTCATGATTGGACTTCAGTCTAGTCGGTTGCAAGCTCAAGGGCTACCACTGCAAATAATTTGTAGATTATAATTTTGTGATAGAAACAAAAACAATGCTATTATAAATACAATTGGGAATACATATTGGTATTGATCATTGGTTGGATTATTTGCTTGATTGTTAATCGAGGAACATAAATTGAAAAGTAATGGTATTTCAAGCTCACAAACCACTAATGACATGTGTGCTTCTTTTATCATTCATTCACTGTTAATAATAGGAATTGCATTGAGCTTGCCTTAACACAAATCCAGATAAGCAAGACTGGTCCAGTGAGTTCAGCTCCTGTAAATGAAACAAGATTTCAGGACATTTGGTTTCTCAGTAGTGAAATAACAAAATATGGTATATTATGGAACCTACCTCTGAGAAAAGTGTAGGACAACATTTCCCCATTCTGCATGCAGTGTACTTATACATATTATTGCTACCATAAAGCTCTGAAGAAAATATTGATATTTTTTCCATAAAAAGTCAACATGAAATAGAAATATTTCTCTCGTATCATACATACAAAAACGTGTGTCTTCATTAAATATGAAGAAGAGAGGCCATGTATGTTGCTAGATTACATTTAACAAATATCAATTTGATCACTTCATAGAAAGCCATTAATTTTTCAGTTTCACCCTCCAAACTGATTAAGTGACTATTGCCGTCAGGGTTAGGCCTAGCCTTTTTGTGGCCCTAGTGCTATTTTGTTTTAGGATCCCGAACCCAACATACCTGTTCACCAACTAATAGGTTTAAAATTTATAATTGTTTAAATATTAGTTTAAAATGACGAATAAACATACATATTTTCATTATGCTTTATAATAATGATTCACTCATATGAATTATGCCAAACTGCTTTTTTTTCATTATTTTTCATTATGATGCATACTGATTTTACAATAAAAAGCTCATCTAACAAAGTGTATGAACATATCTGTATAAATTAATGTATAACTACATCACTCAATAACTGTATTACTGTATGTAAACATAAACAGTGCATGAAATTTTTATCTGAAAACAGATTTCTTTTTTGCATAAATGCACACATTCTATATACATGTACGTACATAGACATAGAGGCACAGGGCACAGAATATTTCATTGCATTCACTGCCAATAGTTGCCACAGTTCAACTGATAAAGTTGGTCCAAAGGGATGTTGCAGGTATTTCGCTCTAGGCAATGCCATTTCCGTGTCATGGCATTCAATATACTTACATAGGGAAAAATAATACAATCATTTATTTATCTTAGTATTTTTCATAATCTTTACTTATTATAAAACATAAACATAATGATGATAAATAAAGTTTCAAAGTACATTTGGGGAAACCACGGCTGTTTGTTTTCTTTTTTTGCAGCTCTCGTCCTGCTCTCACGATTGTTAATCAATCAGATTTTTTTCCACGTTCCGTTTCATGGTTTGCCAGCCTCATTATTGTTTTCATCTGGGCTTCTACGTGCGGGGTATTTAAGTTTCTCACTTCCGCTTCTCTGGTGCTTGTTTGTCTTATGACATTGCATTCGAGCCAGGTATAGCCAGATACTAGTGACCTCCGGATATTAAACTTTGCTTATGTTCAGGGGGGACTTGCTAAAACAGTTTTTAAATAAACCTTTATAATTCTATGATACCGGAAATTAATTGTTCATTGACTTAACATTGGGGCATAAATTTGCTTGCAACCGAAGGCTAATTGAAAGTTCTAACTACCGTTACAACAGTCTCGTGCAATGTGAGATTTCTTACTCCTCGCTCGAAGCTAGCCTGAGCAAGGGGTGCCCGACTCCAGAAATTTTGGAATGGACTCTAACTCTGGCTGAAATTTCTGGAGTCATTGGAATCGACTCTTCAACTCCAATAGAATTTGGTCGCAAACTGCGCTTTTCAAGTCTGTTGTATATGTGCATAGACCATATGACACATTAGGGTGTAGGCTACTTGAAAATTGTGAATATACGCTTCCCCGATGAGCAATTAAATGAAAACTTTAACTGGGCCCAAAATTAAGAAGAAATGAGAACAAATTTCCCTGCGTGATAGAATCAGTGACCATTATGCGCATCATACGTGGCCACATAGGACCCAGATAGCCAAAAAAAAGCCAGTTGTAAGCTGTGCCAGATCTGTTCGCCAAAGCTAAGCAGCCGGCCCAGAGCTGGTTTCTATATTCGCAAAGCCGTAGGCCCTATACGTTATGCAACACAGCCCAAAAGCTGGGCCATGTCATCTGGCCCGGCATGGCAAACGACTAGCAGACGCATGGTTTTTCATTGTTGTCATTGGCTAATTTTAGCATTCCAGAATGATTAAGTTCATATTCTTCTTTCATTAACTCCATTTACTTTGGTCCTCTTGAGGCAATGTCCACCTGGTTTCTACTAGTTTTATTTAAATGTCAATATCTCAAAAAATATTCCCTGCACATCCATGGTTTAAAGTTTGAATTGAAGAAGAAGCTGTTTCATTCAGAAATTTGCAACAGAATAATTTGTTTCAGAATAGTCACATGCAACAGGTGCGACGGGTGGTCGCTGTGGAAATGTTTACTGTACAGGACTTGTGTAACAAGGCAAAATGTAACAAGATAAACTCTTCAGGGTTAATCAGAAATATAGCTGAATATACTGGTAAGTACTTGGTTTCCTAAACATATTTATACAAAAAATTTAGCAGAAAAAAATATTTGGTGTCTTCTAAACTGAAAGTGCATTAGGTACTATATCTAGTACAGTAAGCAATGGAAAACGGCGATTGCTCATTTGTACAACGTTTTAAAAAAATATTATAGTTTCTATATGTGAACATGCTATATTATACACATTCTTAGCGTGTATAAATGGTGCATTTTATGCATTTTGCAGTCTGTGGCTGTGGCGAGAGGAGGGTCGTAAGTGCTTTGGGCTATTAATAGCACCCTCCTATTTTATGGCACTGCAGTGTAACTGGAGAAGCTGAGGTTTTCGCAAGTGGCTACCCTTTTAAACAATACTGCGTCAAAATTTATGGGGTTTTCTTAAAGCTGTAGTTTATAATTTCAGACGAACATGAATACTGTAATTGAGACGGATACGTCTCAACCACTAGGGGCACAGTTTATAGAGTTAAAGCCTATAGCTCATAACACTCCATAAGAAAACACAATGTAATAAATAACCAACTTAGGCCTATATGAAGATGCCTATGTACGTTTTTTAGTGACTTAATTAAATGCAATCGCTTTAGCGACACATTGTGAAATGTAATACATATCTGCGTTTGCTTTTAGGATGCCAGCTGTGCAATTTTCATGCCAAAATTGTTATGTAAACAAGCTCATTGCATTTAGCTTTGTCAGCATAGCGTGGCGCACAGAACGTGACCCAATTCAAAACAATCCTCGTGATTGTATTTGACCTGCCTTTTCAGTGACAAAATTAAATGCAATTAACTGTCCAAAAATAGTCCATGGGCAGATGGGGTGGGGTGTGGGGATGAAACACTGCGAAAAAGTCAATCGTCTTCGATTTAGTGTGTGTGGGTAGCCAAAGTTATCTTACAAGTGAATCGATTACCTTGTGATTCAATCTGTAGGCCTATTAAATTTATTTATTTTATGATGTATCCTATTAAAACTAATGTAAATGAGAGGCCGGCGGTGGTGAATGAGAAGTCAGCTTGATTTTCAGAGGCTGGTAACTGTGCTTAGTTTAGCATCCCACTGGATTTGCAAGTGACTTGTCTGATCACTAGCATTCCTAGGCTGGTAACTCATATTCCTAGCATAGCTACCCAGTGGATTCGCAACTAAATTGGCTGGTCACTAGCTGGTTACTCACATAGGCTACCAATGTTTTTGTGACTATTTCTGAATGAACTTGTCTGATTTGCAGTTTGAGTGTCAGCAGTGTCCACAAAGCAACAGTTGTTCAATTCAAGCGAAGGACTTACTTCATCATTTCAGTCTTTTTATGCTGCTTCTATTTACATGTGAAACTACGTTACTGTAACTGGCTCATCATTTTCATTTATATTTTAGCCACTCCACTGACTAGCCAACATGCAGCAGTAGGCTAGCTAACACACACACACAGCTAGTGCAATGCTGCAGATGTTTCGCAGAATCGCAGCTATAACAAGTAGGCTAGATGCAACATGTAATCAATCTATTTAAAATCAAATCTCCCAGACAGAGATTCTCGCCACTATCCTCAGCTCACTGAGTAAGCTAGGCCAGCGAATATTATATCCTAAGCAATGCTTAACAGAGATAGCATAGATTGATCAAAGAAACTGACCTCTTTCTCTCTCGTTGCGTCTCCATGTTTTATATGGCCAAACCAACCAATCAGATATTAGAGAAATATATTATTTCGATGTGGCATTTTTATGATTGGCCGAATCATCTCTAGCTCTAATAGCCTACTTACGGCGCTACGGGCGCTGACTTCATATTGTCGGATTTTATTTATTACTTGGCTTCAAAATGCCCAATAGGAAAATACATTTTTTGATGACCAATGACAAAATTACAGAAAACTATTGAAGGCTCAAAAAAATTGCTATAACGGTGATTTTTTCGGAGTTTTTATTGGATGGGCAGGGCAAGGCTTATCTCTGGGTGGGCAATGCCCACCCGTCGACACGCCCCTGTTCTGGTGGCCAATTCATGCGTGAAAATGATTCCTCATGCTCCCTGAACCTCCTCTTTCACAATTTGAGCCCAATGAATCTTGGCATTGTCGTCCTGAAATATGTCCATTGATGGGATAACCTGGTCATTCAGTACATTCAGGTACTCAGCTGACTAAATTGTATTGCTGCATAACGTTGCTGAGCCTAGTGGACTAATTGAAGCAAGCCCAGATCATAACACACATAACACATAACAAATGTTTTTTCTTTAGTTTGCAATGAAATACTGAGAGCAACATACAGTCATGTGAAAAAGTAAGTACACCCTCAAACGGTAGTCAGTTTTTTTTGACACAAGTTTATTTTATTGAAATTTCAACCATAGTGATTGTTTAAAGGCGCTATATGTAACAAATTTACTGTACTAAGTCATAAAATGACCATGATATGTCATCAGAGATTAAGGAAATATGCTTAGTCGAAATACTAGCTTCTCCGACAACAATTTCCATTCCGGGTCGGAGCATCTGTTTTTGGCCTATGTGATTCACTATTCTCAGAGTTGACTCCGCCCACTGCCCGATTGCCTCAGAGTTGACTCCGCCCACTGCCCATGGCCCATTTCGACATCCTGGGTTGCCAGATATGAAACAAATTGGCACACAAACACAGCACGCTGCAGCAATGGAAGCAAACAAACGAACTGGATCAACTGAGATTATACTAGATTCTACCCAACCTAAAAATCCTCGCCCTTTTTCAAAAAAGGTAAATCTTGGAGTTGCAATTGAAAGATGGAGACAGCTTAGAGCCCAGAAGAATTGCAAGACAGATGCCGAGTTGACAAATTTTCTCCTGAACAGGTAAGCATTGAGCTTCAGCTAACATTAGCTAACCTTAGCTAATTTATCACGGCTACTATCTAGTTATCTATCTTATCTAATGAAAACCAGGTACATGTTTTAGAAGAGTTTATTCAATTTTGTGACTGAATCAATGAATGTGTTGAAATTTCACTAGCGTTAGATTGCTAGGTAGATATTTGAGTGAAACGATGTAGCTAACGTTAGCTAGCTAGCGTCAAGTTAATGTATTCTTTCTTTTCGAGGCTAACGTTAACTAGCAAGCTAGCTAAGGTTACATCATTCCAACAAAAAAAATTTGTTGTCCTACATTTTTAAAGTAATCCGTCAAACACAGTTTTTAAATTAGCCTACAGATAGTCCTTGCCAGTTGAACAACAAAGAAAGTTTGTTCTCTTTTAGCTAACGTTAAATTTTCTAAGTAATCCGCCCAACACTGTTTGTAAGTTAGCACACGGCTTGTGATAAACCCATCTAGCTAGCCAGTTATTATAAGGTTTATCTCAAGCCAGAGGAGGGGGCGAGCAGAGACAACTCTCTCCAGTATTGTGAATTTGCAGTACCCATTTTAAACGCTCGGTGTCAGTGTTACATATAGCTCCTTTAAGGTAAAATAATTCAACAAATGATGCTAAAAAAGTTGACTGGAATCACTTAAGCAATTGAAATAAACATAAATGCAAATTCCTCATGAGGAAAAAATAAGTACACTCCTAACTTTACATATACACTGCTCAAAAAAATTAAGGGAACACTTAATAAACACAGTATAACACCAAGTCAATGAAACTTCTGGGATATCGATCTGTCCAGTTAGGAAACGTAAACAATTGTGAATCAATTTCATCTGCTTTGGTGCAAATGAAAGTGACAACAGGTGGAAAGGAGAGGAAACAGCAAGACAACCCCCAAAAAGTAAAGTGCAGGTGGTGGCCAGACCATTTCTCTCTCCTTATCCTTCCTGACTGATTTTTCTGTAGTTTTGCATTTAGCTAGTGCCCTTGTCACTACTGGTAGCATGAGGCGGTACCTGCAGCCCATTCAGGTTGCACAGGTAGTCCAGCTCCTCCAGGATGGCACATCTATACGTGCCTTCGCAAGAAGATTTGCTGTGTCTCCCAGCAGTCTCAAGAGCGTGGAGGAGATACCGGGAGACGGGCCATTACACAAGAAGAGCTGGATAGGGCTGTAGAAGGGCAACAACCCAGCAGCAGGATGAGTATCTGCTTCTTTGTGCGAGGAGGAACAGGAGGAGCACTGCCAGAACCCTACAAAATTACGTCCAGCGGGCTACTCGTGTGCATGTTTCTGACCAAACTGTCAGAAACAAACTCTATGAGGGTGGCATGAGGGCCCGACGTCCTGTAGTGGGACCTGTGCTCACAGCCCAGCACCGTGCAGCTTGATTGGCATTTGCCAGAGAACACCAGAATTGGCAGGTTCATCATTGGTGCTCCGTTTTCTTCACAGATGAGAGCAGGTTCACACTGAGCACATGTGACAGATGTGAAAGAGTCTGGAGACGCCGTGGCAAATGTTATGCTGCCTGCAACATCATCCAGCATGACTGGTTTGGTGGTGGGTCAGTGATGGTCTGGGGAGGCATATTCTTGGAAGGCCACACAAACCTCCACGTGCTAGCCAACGGTACCCTGACTGCTGTTAGGTACCGGGAAGAAATCCTCAGACCGATTGTCAGACCTTACACTGGTGCAGTGGGCCCTGCGTTCCTCCTGGTGCAGGACAATGCTTTGCCTCATTTGGCCAGAGTGTGTAGGCAGTTCCTGGATGACGAAGGCATTATTGCCATTGACTGGCCCTCACGTTCCCCAGACCTGAATCCAATTGAGCACGTCTGGGACGTTATGTATCAGTGCATCTGCCACCGCCAAGTAGTGCCACAGACTGTCCAGGAGCTCACTGATGCCCTGATCCAGGTCTAGGAGGAGATCCCCCAGGACACCATCTGCCGTCTCATCAGGAGCATGCCCAGACGTTGTCGGGTGTGCATACACACTACTGAGCCACATTATGAGTCGTGATGAAATTTACACAAGTTGGATCAGCCAGTGATCTAAATTTTTCACTTTGATTTTCGATGTGATTTTGAATCCAGTCCTCAATGGATTAATAATTTTGGGTTCCATTGACCATTCTTACGCCATTTTGTTCTCAACGAATTACACAATGTAATCAATAGAGATTTTCAACTTGAATATTTTGTTCATCGAGATCCGCGATGTGTGATTTAAGCGTTCGCTTAATATCTTTGAGCAGTGTATATTAATCAAAATGGATTTCTGGTGCACAAAACATGTGTAAATGATTGTCCAATTATAAGATAATAATTTGTAAGGTCTATGCTTACATAAAAACAGAAAATTGGTCTGATTTGGACCTAACTATCAAGGTGTGTGCTAACTAATTAGGCCTAGGTCAAAAGAGCTAGCCGGAGCCCTGAGAAAAAATATGATTGATTCTCATGAGACTGGGAGGGGTTAAAAAGCCATTTTAAAGCAGTTTGAAGTACATCATTCAACTGTTTGATGCATCATATCCAAATGGAGAAAATTCCACATCACCGGAAATTACATTACATTACATTACATTACAGTCATTTAGCAGACGCTTTTATCCAAAGCGACGTACAGTAAGTGCATATAGAAAGGTCATCAAAGTAACTGCAGAACAGATAAGAAAGCACATTCTTCCCATACAGTATCAGCTATCCCTAGTAACGAACACAATGCAGTTCACAGTGAACTGGGTAAATCAGCTCTACTACAATTCTATTCTAAATAGTATAAACTTGAGTACACAGTTCAACAAAAAATCTACACAGGACAGGCCGTCCCACCAAATTCACCCCAAGACCTGACCAAAAGATGCTACTTGAAGTCTCCAAGAGCCCACGGGTAACATCTAAAGACCTAGAGACTTCACTTTCCACAGTTAACGTGAAAGTGCATGAGTCAACAATCAGAAATAGATTGCACAAACTTGGCCTACATGGGAGGATAGAAAGGAAGAAGCCCCTACTCTCCAAAAACAATACAAAAGCACAACTGAACTTTGCTAAACAACATCTGGATAAAGTTCAAAACTACTGGGAAAATGTACTCTGGACTGATGAGTCAAATTTGGAGTTGTTTGGGCGCAATGCAAAATGATATGTTTGGTGAAGATGCAACACTGCCCTTGAGCAGAAGCGCCTCATTCCAACGGTAAACATGGTGGAGGGGGCGTTATGGTTTGGGGCTGCTTTGCTGCCTCAGGGCATGGTAAACTTACCATTATAGAGTCAACCATGAATTCAACTTTAGACCAGACCATTCTTGAGAAGAATTTGAAGCCATCAATTATCCTCCAACAGGATAATGTTCCGAAACATACAAGCAAATTTACTACAGAATGGCTCAGAAAAAAAAAATAGAGGGTTATGGAATGGCTATGTCAAAGTCCAGACCTCAATCCTATCAAAATGCTTTGGGGGGACTTGAAGCGAGCTGTGCCTTCAAGAAAGCCCTCTAAAGCCTTCAATTAAAGCAGTACTGCAAAGAAGATTGGTTGAAAATTCTTCCCAGTCGATGTAAGAGACTTAGGGCCAGATTTACTAAGAACAGTTGCAACGCAAAACTATAACCTATATTGCGACTCTTTTGCTCTTGCAGATACCACCACATTAGCGTCCGATTTACTATCACTGGTCCTAATTACGCAATGAAAGAAATGAAACGCCCCCATTCGCAATTTTGCGGTAGGAGACATCCATAACAATGCTCTAATAAATGGATATGGAGAAACCATGCAGGCACAAGTCGCGATATAACCACAAGAAAAATAAAACTAAAATGTACAAGGTACACAATGCTGTATTACAACCTTTAACAGCAAAAATCATTGGAATAAGGATCAAATATCCATGTGTCGAAAAAGAGACAACTTATCTGGGGGTGTACTTACTTTTTCACATGACTGTATGTGAAACAGGTAAAACTATACAGTTTAATAGGCATAGTAACCTGCTGCCCCTTAGCATCTCCAAATGTATCCAAAACGGCTAAATTGTGCACTTCTGTAAATGATAACGTAAATATATATTTAACTACAACTGTTTTGGCGCATAAAACTCACTTTTGCATCATTTTCAAGTGGGGAATAGGGGGATAAATATCGATGGGTATAAACACCTATCCAAAACCTGTCATAAAATGAATTAAATAGTTTGTGTCCATTAAAAAAGCATATACACATACATATACACTTAGAAAAAGTAGTTCAAACTACTGATAAAATTGACAATGTACATGTGATATAAAATTATAACAAAATATAATACAAAAAGGTTGCATCCCTGCAAAAAGTGCCCACTTGTTCACAGGTCATACATAAACCAAAAAAATAAAATACGCTAGGAAAGTGCAAGGAATGTCAGCTTTGGTTTTGTAAACAATGTCCATCAGTCAGACACCTGCCTTCCAGAAACTAGAGTCCAGATGGGGGTACTGCACCAAGCAGGATTACTCAGTTAGCCTAAAATAGCATGCAACAACTTGACATTCTAGACAATTCTGGGTTTCCAACTTTGTCAAAACATTTTGGGGAAGGCCATTTCCTGTTTCAGAATGGCAATGCCCCTGTACAGAAATAGAGGTCCATACATAAATGGTTTGTTAAGATCGGTATGGAAGAACTTGACTGGCCTGCACAGAGCCCTGACCTCAGCCCCATCAAACACCATTTGGATCAATTGGAAAGCCGACTGCGAGCCAGGCCTAATCGCCCCACGTCAGTGCCAAACCTCACTAATGCTCTTCTGACTGAATGGAAACAAATCCACACAGCAATGTTCCAACATCTAGTGGAAAGCCTTCTCAGAAGAATGGAGGCTGTTATAGCAGTAAATGGGGACCGACTCCAAATTAATGCCCATGAGTTTGGAATGAGATGTTGGATGAGCAGGCGTCCATATACTTTTGGACATGTAGTGTATCTATGGTATCTTGGTCACTATGGTAAAACTAAACTGATAAAACTAGAAATGCTGTTACGCCCGGCTGTAGTTTATTGTTCAAAGCATCCAAGACATTGCAAACACCATTGCTAAGGTAATAATGTCCTATATTGGATAAAATAATCATCAATGAAACCATAATAAACTGGAATGAATGAGACAGGTTTGTAGAGCGTGGGGGTATTACGCATAGCGTAATAGCTTTATGAAGTGTTTTTATTTCTCACATGGATTGTCCCAGACAATAAATGACCACTGAATTTTGAAAGGGACATCTCTATGCATAAAACCAATGGTAGGATTGTATATTTATTTCATATTTAGTAGCAGATATTGATACTGGAATGACGTGGTATAATTACACGTTTATTTCACATTTGAGTGAGCAGGGCTTTTCACTACTTTTTTGGCATGTGATCAGGCTATTGTGGGTTTATCTTGTTGCTATGACAGAATACTAATTTATGTGATGAACAAATATATTTATGAACTCATGCTATTGTCCATTATATCACGCATGGGTAGGTATAGTTGCAGGCGAGACTTTGCCTTGCTACGGGACATTAGTGACACTTAGAAACTCGGCACAGTTGTCATGATTTGTGTACTAATAACGCTAAAACACAGAGTTTGTTGTTTCCACTCATAGTTTGGTTGCAGCTGAAATTAATATCCGAGTTGAGCAAAAACTTGGTGACTGCGCCATGGCCACTAGAAGATCTGCGTGAAGGGGTTAAAGTGCTCGATCCATATCTCCTACAGCAGCGTGATGGTTTGAGGCTCGTTTGATACCTCAGACCCTTGATGACTTACAGCCATTTAGCCAACAATGTGTTCCATACTATTCCCGTGTAATTTACAGCTTAATCTAGTCCCACCCCCAATTCCCATAGAGATCCATTTCATTGCAGAGTTTATAGTATTGCTTGTAAGAGTACCTGAAAATAAGATAAAGGGCCCTATCTTACACCTGGCACTAAGCAGCAGTAACCCAAACGCAAGTGTCTTTGCTAGGTGTAATTTTTTCCATGCAGGTTCAGCGCTCACTTTGTTTAAATAGTAAGTAAATTTGCGCCCATAGCAAGTGAACTGGGCGGGTTGGTCTTAAGATGAGGTGTGGCCAGGATAATTTTTGGCATATTGCTAGCTTGAGGCTGTAAAAAGCGTTTGCACTAAAACCACCACAAACTTGGTCTTAAGTCATGCTGCAGTTGTTTCAATGTTATTGTAACGATACAATATAAGTACGTCTGCATAGGCGTGTGTACAACATGCATACACCCTCCTGTCTGTTACACACAGGGGCGCGCACAAACATGCATAAAAATATCAAGATTACAATGTGAAATATTTTATGTTGTGTAGTCTATATAAAAAATGTATAATAATAAAAGGGGCCATCTGTAAAGGTTTCACTAGCGGTGAATCAATCGCGACGGGAAGGGGGGTCAGAACAAGTCACCCACAAATGTGAGGATCACTAAGGGAGCTTACACCGCTAATGGTAAAAAAAAAAAAGGAAAAAATCCTAGTAGCTAAACAGCCAAATAATAATCAACCCAGGAAAATAGGGCAAACTCAAACACACGAGTGAGAGCACAAAACAAAGTCTCCCGAGCTCAATACTAGAGCTTAAATGGGGAAAGCGAAAAGAAAATAAACACCTTCAGCGCGTAACCGCTAGAAGGTGAAACAAAAATGAAACCACCAAAATTGTCTCAGTGAAAACAGCACGGAAAAAATATCACAGTGAAGCTAACAGGAGGAAGATAATCTTATACCTGAATAATAAGCTAAGAAGCAAGTCCCTCGTGAACATAAAACAAGTTTAATATCACAAGGTCACTTTACCTGGCTCAATGTAATATGAAAGGACAAAGAAGCACCGGGGAAGCGGAAGTGAGGAACTTAAATACCCCGCAGGCAATAGCACTAGTGAAACAAATAATCAGCGAGGTGAAGCAAAACCCCGGAACGGAATGTGGGAAAAAATCTGATGGATTCCAAACCGGAGAGAAAGGACGAGAACCGTAGTGAAAAAGGAAAAATAAACCACTGACTATGACACCATCGGTCAAAGACCACATACCTGTCCCTCAGCGAAGGGGAATGCCGCCTTAAATTGCTTTCATCCCGCAAGATTTTAAGAAACATCTATCATCTCCAGGCAACTGAGCTGCAGCCTCACGTAACCTGTTCATTAATTATCGGTGTATCTTGGGAGTAACATGTAATAAACCATTCAGTGTCATCTCCTATTCCCTGTATAAGCCACTTGCGTTTACACCTTGGCGGATTGCTAATATAATGGCAGATTTAATAAAACTGCAAAAAGAGTGATTTAGCCTACAGCTGTGGGAAAAAAAGACATGCTCGTGCGCAAGGTTAAAGTGTGTGAGCAAGGAATAGCCTTGTACGGGCATTTTTCTACTGCTAAAAGACATTAGTGATCCGCCCTCCAGAGGGTGGTGAAGACAGCGGAGCGCATCATTGGCTGCCACCTCCCCTCTGTGCAAGGCATCTACCACACGCGATGCCTTAAGAAAGCACAGAAAATCATAAAAGACTACAGCCACCCAGGCTATGGACTGTTCTCGCTGCTGCCGTCTGGTAGACATTACCGGAGCATTCGGGCACGGACTACCAGACTCACAAACAGTTTTTTTCCCCCAGGCCATCAGGCTTCTCAACCAGCAGCATTAATCTCATTCATCTCCCCTCATTGTATGCTCTAGGCACTTCTTATGTACATTCAATGTACATCACCTTAATTTAATTTATTGTACATGTCTATCGGCACCTCCACACTTTATATTTAATACTCCTACTCCTACTGTCCATATCTGGAACTGCTGCTAGTGTTTTACTGCTATGTATATTTATATTTATGTTATTCTTGCCCTTATTTGACTTTTTTAAACAATTTAATATATATATTATTTTTTTGTTTTTGTTTTTTTTGTTTTTTGTTTTTAATGCCTACTACATAGTTGTTGCTTGCCATGTCCCAAGAATTTCATTGTTCAGAATGACCTTGTGTTATACTGTGCACTTGATAAATAAAAACACTTTGACTTTGACTTTGATCCTTGAAAAACAGAGATGGAAAGTACTTTAAAATGCATAGCTACATAAAGTACAACCCTGTTATTTGAATGGTTGGATCTGGTAATGCATGTTTAAAAAAAGGAGCAAGCTTCACCTAGAATTAATTTAGAATTTAGGATTTGAAAGCAAGCTTAAAATGTCAACATATTCTGGTCAGTGGTCGTTCGCTGACATCTTCCTGGTGAAACTTTAAAAAATATATATTTAACTATGGATGTGGTGTATATAAAGGTTTTCCATGTCCTGTATAAGCTTCATCACATGATGTTAGCCATTTGACAACCTGTCCCCACTTCACTGCTACTTTTAGATAGTAGGTTTAGCAGTTTCATGACTGAGTTTATGCTTTCATGCTTGAATGTAATTTTACACATTACAGTCCAAGTAGAATGCCTTAATGTGTGCTGTCAGTAGATACTGCTTAAATTATATATTCACCAATATTCAACACATTGAGAGTACTTAAAAAGCTAATTCGCACATTCAATTTACAAATATGATGCAGCTTCCCTTACACACTGATGCTAATCAGCCAATTTAATTTTTAATTTTATTGGATGAAAGTAAAGAAACAAAAAACCTTAAGCTCCATTTTTAAATGAAGTGGCTGAAGTGCACGGTAACTGCTTATTGTAGCAATGTAGTAATGTGTAGCATTACTAGGCTTGTTCAAATGAGAACAATGAAAATATGACAGTATTGTAGACAATTCGTACAATTATAAGATGAGTGACTTACGTGTAACAGATGCCATGCTGTCATTTGGTTTGAGCTGCTCTTCAGTAACAACTCCTATTGTTTTGCTCTTTCAATCTCTATCTGTTTTAGGACTACTGATGTCTGATGTGACAGGTAGACAGCCACTTTCAGTATCATGCCTTTCTGTCTTTTTTTCTCCACTTTGAAGTCTAGCCTGATGTCTAGAAAAAAAAAAAATTCTATAATTCAACCCAACCAACTGCTTATGGCAAATGACTCATGTTTGGCTTCAGTGAAAATATGAAGTTTCTGGCATGAAAAAGACCACGTTGTGTTTCCTAGCTTTGAGAAATCATCAGATGTTACTGTATAGGAAGTGCATTGCTAAGTGATTGAAGGATGAAACTTAATTAACTTGAAATAAATATCTTGAATTTCTCTCTTTATGAGTACATGGCTTACATGATGTTCAACACTATTTTAATTACCTTTTTAATAAACATGTTTTAAATATACCTTATTATTAATACTCTTGAAAAGCAAGCCAAACTTCAGTTCCGTACACTATTAAGTATTTCCAGTACTCCACTTATTTATATCTGTAAGGAATATGCCTCTATATTCTTATATGGTGTACTACATATGAATGGCAGTTTAGGCCATAATTCATACTCACTCTCACATACATATATACTCACTCTCACATACATATATACTCTCTCTCACATACATATATACTCACTCTCACATACATATATACTCTCTCTCACATACATATATACTCTCTCTCACATACATATATACTCACTCTCACATACATATATACTCTCTCTCACATACATATATACTCTCTCTCACATACATATATACTCACTCTCACATACATATATACTCTCTCTCACATACATATATACTCACTCTCACATACATATATACTCTCTCTCACATACATATATACTCACTCTCACATACATATATACTCTCTCTCACATACATATATACTCTCTCTCACATACATATATACTCTCTCTCACATACATATATACTCTCTCTCACATATATACTCACTCTCACATACATATATACTCACTCTCACATACATATATACTCTCTCTCACATACATATATACTCAGTCTCACATACATATATACTCTCTCTCACATACATATATACTCACTCTCACATACATATATACTCACTCTCACATACATATATACTCTCTGTCACATACATATATACTCAGTCTCACATACATATATACTCTCTGTCACATACATATATACTCAGTCTCACATACATATATACTCACTCTCACATACATATATACTCAATCTCACATACATATATACTTTCTCTCTCACATACATATATACTCACTCTCACATACATATATACTCACTCTCACATACATATATACTCTCTGTCACATACATATATACTTTCTCTCTCACATACATATATACTCACTCTCACATACATATATACTCACTCTCACATACATATATACTCTCTGTCACATACATATATACTCTCTGTCACATACATATATACTCACTCTCACATACATATATACTCTCTCTCACATACATATATACTCACTCTCACATACATATATACTCTCTCTCACATACATATATACTCTCTCTCACATACATATATACTCTCTCACATACATATATACTCACTCTCACATACATATATACTCTCTCTCACATATACTCTCTCACATACATATATACTCACTCTCACATACATATATACTCACTCTCACATACATATATACTCTCTGTCACATACATATATACTCAGTCTCACATACATATATACTCTCTCTCACATACATATATACTCACTCTCACATACATATATACTCTCTGTCACATACATATATACTCTCTGTCACATACATATATACTCACTCTCACATACATATATACTCTCTCTCACATACATATATATTATCACTCACATACATATATACTCTCTCTCACATACATATATACTCTCTCTCACATACATATATACTCTCTCACATACATAGTTCAAATAAGTTCATAGTGTCTATATTTACTTAGATCATAGTTTTCTTTTATATCAGACAAAAGTTATATTTTCCTACCTGACATGTTTCGACGGCAATACTTCCGTCTTCGTCAGAGGTGTCACTGGATGGTATGTGACGTGTCTTACACAGCTGATGTTATTTATAGAGGCGTGATCGTCCTGCCAGATTTGACAGGCATATATACTCACATACATATATACTCACTCTCACATACATATATACATATACATATATACTCTCTCTCACATACATATATATATATTATTTATATATATATATATATATATATATAGGTTATTTAAGGCCGAAGTATTTAAGACTGCTAATTTTATTTCTAAGGCCTGGAATAGAAGGCAATCCCAGCTCTTCAAGTAAGATTTGTCAGGGTTTCCTGATATGATATTGAGTTCACAGGCTCAAGTAGGCGGTCTGGTGTGTTGATGTTGTAGTATAGGTATCCTGTTTTGTATTTTGGATGTGTTTTTACTTTTTACTTTTTGTGTGTGTTTTATGTTGTAATAGGTATCATTTTTGTATTTTGGATGTTTCTTGATATGTTTGATCGTTGTTTTATGATGATTGAAATGAAGTGTCTTGTAAGTCCATATGGGCTGGGCTTCTTCGGAAGCATGACACTCAAATAAAAGAATAAATCAAATCAAATCAATCATATACTCCCTCTCACATACATACAGTCAAGCCGGAAAGTCTGCACACCCCTTTCACCTTCTCCACATTTTATTATGTTACAGACATATTTTACAATAGATTGAGTTCATTTTTTGTCTCAGAATTCTACACAAAATAGCCCATAATGACAATGTTAAAACAGGTTTTTAGACATTTCTGCTAATTTATTAAAAATCTAAATGTAAAATATCATATGTACACAAGTGTGCACACCTTTTGATATGACACCCAAAAGTGAGCTGAGGTGTATTTTGTACCAGCCAGCTTCTGAGCCAATCACAATCTTTCTGTTTCATGTAAGTGACTTCCGTTTCAACTATACTTTCTCTCACATACATACATTCTACTCTTCCATACATATATTATCACTGTCACATACATACATTAATATATGTATGTGGGAGTGAGTATATATGTATATGAGAGAGAGTATATATGTATGTGAGAGTGAGAATATATGTATATGAGAGTGAGTATATATGTATGTGAGAAAGAGTTTTAATTATGGCCTAAACGGCCCCTCATAACTACATATGTAAGGTGTGTACATATACATTTGGCAGTAGTGAGGATAAATAAAATGTGAGTTTTGTGCAATGACTGTTTAAAAAACTTCCCATCGCAAGATTAGCGTGGTGGTAACTTTACAACCTAAATAAACTCAAAACTTGGTTGTTTTAATTTACCATTAATCCACTTCTTAAAAATAATGTTTGATTTTGGCCAGTTGTTCTAAAAGTGGCGCTGATGAGCCAAAAACACACATTGCCATGTTAGGTAGTGCCGAAGAAGAAGTTTTGTTTGTGAATCACAAGTTAAGCATGTGTGAATCGACACGGGAAAAAACAGCGGAATATTTGTCTCAAAATTCCGTACATAAATCCAAGCAAGCGTGTCATTCGATCGCCAAATGTAGATTCGCCAGTTCACAAGCCAAGCTTTTGATTTGTAAATGTGAACATTGGAAACATATCTGGAAATGTTATTTGCATTTGTGAATATAATTTTTGCATTCATCCAAATGATGATTTACGAAACACAAGTTGAGAGGTGTTTGTGTGTGGATGGCAAACACATACTTGTGGATTATTTTTAATCTCTCACATACATACTCACTCACACATACATATATACTCTCTCTCACATACATATATACTCACTCTCACATACATATATACTCTCTCTCACATACATATATACTCTCTCTCACATACATATATACTCACTCTCACATACATATATACTCTCTCTCACATACATATATACTCTCTCTCACATACATATATACTCACTCTCACATACATATATACTCTCTCTCACATACATATATACTCACTCTCACATACATATATACTCTCTCTCACATACATATATACTCTCACATACATATATACTCTCTCTCACATACATATATACTCTCTCTCACATACATATATACTCACTCTCACATACATATATACTCTCTCTCACATACATATATACTCTCTCTCACATACATATATACTCTCTCTCACATACATATATACTCTCTCTCACATATATACTCACTCTCACATACATATATACTCACTCTCACATACATATATACTCTCTCTCACATACATATATACTCAGTCTCACATACATATATACTCTCTCTCACATACATATATACTCACTCTCACATACATATATACTCACTCTCACATACATATATACTCTCTGTCACATACATATATACTCAGTCTCACATACATATATACTCACTCTCACATACATATATACTCTCTGTCACATACATATATACTCTCTCTCATACATACAGTATACACTCACTTTCATATACATATATTCTCACTGTCACATACATATATACTCTCTCTGACATACATATATTAATGTATGTATGTGAGAGTGATAATATATGTATGTAAGAGTAGAATGTATGTATGTGAGAGAAAGTATAGTTGAAACGGAAGTCACTTACATTAAACGGAAAGATTGTGATTGGTTCAGAAGCTGGCTGGTACCATAGATATACAAGCAGGTCCTCAGATCCTATTCAAATCTGCACGGCCGCCAAATGAGGGCGGTCAAGATCTGCGTATAAACAAATGGTACTGTATAGAGAACAGGCACGACTTCACACCAGCATTGCGTTGTGGGTATTATCGGCCATTTTTGCAGACACGCAAACTATAAACATTAACGGTAACGTTAATGTTAAGGTGATACCTTATGTTATTTTATGTTAAGGTGTAACCACCTTGGTTATGTTGGACTCATGCACCTGCTGCAAATGACCCCTGGTTTTGTCACACATGCAAACAAGAGTGGAACAGAACTGTAACTGACGGTGACGCCTTAAAGAAAGACTGACCACGTATGTTCTATGTTGTGGCTATTGAAGCACTTCAAGTTCAAGTTTTTGGGCGTTTTCAGCTCTTGGTTCCATCTGAAAATGTTATTTGCATTTGTGAGTATAATTTTTGCATTCTTCCAAATGATGATTTACGAAACATAAATTGAGAGGTGTTTGTGTGTGGATGGCAAAAACACATTTGTGGATTATACCTATGAACAGGGGTGCACATAGCTGGTACGCAGGTACGCATGCGCGGCAAAAATCTGAAATGCGTAACGTCACTTGTATCACTACGCGCCTTTGCGTACCTGATAGGTAAACAAATCAACATTCATCTACTCGTATTTCTTGTCGACACTCAATGGAGTAGACTACTAGTCATGTCCAAAAAACAAAAGACATTAAGCAGCTATTTTGGCGTTTCGCCACCTGCAAAAAAACAGCAAACCGAGCCGGAGCAGAAGAAAAACAAATTTTCTGAAAAGTGGCTGCAAGACGTGCCGTGGCTGGATGCTAATGATGAGCGCACCGAAACAATGAAATTGTTTACATCGTGTCCGTGTCCAGCAACGGAGAGTTTACATCCGACTGTTTCTTGGACTAATTGAACTGGGTGCTGACCGAACCGCGCAGGCCATAACAGACGGACTTGTGAAACATTTCCAGGAGGCATCCTTGGATGACTGGACGACAAAGTTGGTCGCCGTGTGCACAGACGGGGCTGCTGTTAACGTCGGCATTTACAACGGAATTGTGCCAAAACTACGCCAGCTGGCTGCGGTTGGAGACTCCATTGTGCACGTTCTGTGCACCATGCACACACTGGAGAACTGCGCAAAATCAGCTGATCGCAACATTCCTTACTGTGAGACTTTTAATCGCTCTGTGGTCAAGCTGCTGCAGTTTTATTTACAAAGAGGTGGAGCAAAACACACTGCTGTGCTGAAGAAGCTGTGTGATGATAATGGGATCTCCTTCGTGAAACTGGGTAAGTTTCACAATATCAGATGGTCTGCATGGAGGCATGAAACCCTGTTAAAAATATCAAGACTATTGCCAGCCATTAAAATGCAACTGGCTACAAGTGACAACACTGACTTAAAGCATATATGCACTGAGCGTTTTCAGTGTTTTCTGGCCAACATGCTTGACGTTGGCAACATTTTGAAGATCACATCCATTAGGTTTCAGAAGGAAAAGCTGACCATTAGGGAATGTAAGGATGAACTCATGGTGGCCATTGGACAGTTCACACTTCTGCTTGATGTTGAAGGCCACTACAGGACACACACTGTTTCTAATGCTGATGCTGACAGGGACAAGACAAACTTACTCAGGGGGTTAATTGAACAGTTTGAAATCAGATATGACTCCCTCAAGTCATGTGATCATTTCTTAGTATTTGATCCTTCAACTTGGCCTCAGGATATGCAAGGACTTCACAGTTTTGGCAACACAACAGTTTGCACCATTCTTCAGAAATATGAGGCCACCTTGCCACTTGACAGAGACACTGTACTGAGAGAATGGATGCGTTTGAAGCAAGCAGGAAGACGCTTGGCAGCATCCTCTGTGTATGACTTGCTCCAAATATTAAATACAAGTAATCCAGATGCTTACTCCAGCATCAACAAGCTAGTTAAACTGTCTCTTACACTGCATTTGAGCAGTGCAGCTTGTGAGAGGGGATTCTCACATCTAAACATAATAAAAACCAAGTACAGATCTCGCCTGTCACATGCTCGTCTCTCAGCCCTGATGCACATTCACCTGTCAAAGAAGACCACAGAGACATTTGACCCAAAGCCAGCTGTTGACCTGTGGATGGAGACAGCCAATCGGAGGCTTAAACAGGGACAGGGAGGTGCATCTGCAGCATCTTCATCATCTTCTTCATCTACCATGCAAGAAGTTGAAATAGAGGACAGTGAAGGAGACACTGAGGAGGACAGTGAGGAAGACTGCACTTATTGAAACCACGCTGCGTGTGGGGTGAGTACCAAACACTGTCTCCTGGTACTCATCTGAGTAACTCACTAAAAAAGTTATGTGCACCCCTGCCTATGAACACAAATTGAGAGGTGTGTGTGTGTGGATGATAAATATAATTGTGGATTATACTTTTGTGTTTGTTTATTTTTGATAGAAATCTACCTCCATATTGATCAAGGATAAATCTTCTATTTTAAATTCCACTCTGACACTTATGAAAAGATAGGTCGGTTTTCGACGATAAAATTTCGGGTCGGGAATCGGTTAGACGGCTTCATCGCCTTCGCCAGGGTAACAATACTGTGGCTGAATTTGCATAAAGTTTACATTGTTGGCAGGCGAGACAGGTTGGTCAGAAGCTTCTTTTATGACGTCATTCTCTGAGGCATTGGACGAGTCTATTCACAATGCCATAGCTATTTTCGAGCAACCTGATTCCTTAGATGAGTTAGTCTCTTTCGCTATTCGGATAGACAATCGTCTAAGTCATAAAGAACACAGAGAAGACCACCGAAATAAGTCTTTTTTTATTTCGGTTACAAAGTCCGTTTCTCCTACAGTAAAATCCCTATTGCCTAGTACAGAGGGACTCATGCAGATAGATGGGGTCTCTAGGGTTTCTGATAAAGATTCCAATCACCGGGTTGATTAGTCTCACTACTGTAAAAGGAGAGGTCACACCATCAGTCAGTGTGGCAAATTTAAAAAAAAGAAAATCTCACTAGAGGAACCAGGTTCTATAGCGAGACTCCAAGATACCACATCGCATACTTTACTGTCTGTCAGCCTTCTGTGGAGACAGCATTCTCTTCAGGTCGAGGCTTTTATTGATTCTGGGGCTGTGGATTGTTTTATGGATGCCCAATGAGCTATTCAGCTCCTCGAACAGCCCCGATTTGTCACCACTCTCGACGGTCGCCCCTTCGGCTCGGGTACTATTAAGGAGACTACGGCTCTACTTACCATGTCTGTTCATCAGGATACCCATACTGAAAGAATTCAGTTTTTTTGGGTCGATTTTCCCACTCATCCTCTTGTTTTGGGTCATACATGGCTCATTAAGCACGAACCTCATATTAAGTGGGGAGAGGATAAGAGGGTTATCTGTCAATGGGGTTCTGCATGTACGGCGCATGGTCACATCGCTCTGTCCAGTTTGTCCGGGTATGTTTTAACGATTCGGATTCCGACTCTGAGCTGGAGGAGGTTGCTTCTCCGCCTAATCGACGAGTATTAGTTTATGAATCTGAGGTTGGTGACGAGAGCCTTGAATGGGACTCTCTGGCTGATAGATTTTTATTGGAAGGAAATATCTTCCGAGAATCCTTACGAATCTGAGATTCAGTGGTCGCCTCCTAATGGGTCGCCTATTCAGAAGGAGGATACTGAGATGGCAGGCACTCTTGAATTTCCTTTACCTCTCAACGTGCTAACTGAATACGCAGAGTTATCAGAGGTATTTAGCAAACAGAGGGCACCCACCCTTCCGCCCCACCGCCCTTTTTATTGCGCTATTGAGCTGTATCCGGGTACTACTCCTACGAGAGCAGGGGTAGGCAACCCTGGTCCTGGAGAGCCGCAGGGTCTGCTGGTTTTTGTTTTCACCTTAATTACTTAGATCAAAGAAACCAGGTGAGGTGAGTTAACTGTGTAATCAACTGCTTTAATTGAACAATTAAACGGCGAGTAACAACAAAAACCAGCAGACCCTGCGGCT
Source organism: Ilyophis sp. 1 JC-2022 (assembly GCA_022702515.1). Classification (NCBI taxonomy): domain Eukaryota; kingdom Metazoa; phylum Chordata; class Actinopteri; order Anguilliformes; family Synaphobranchidae; genus Ilyophis; species Ilyophis sp. 1 JC-2022. The sequence goes on from CM040405.1 coordinate 118,047,911, forward strand.
CTCCAGGACCAGGGTTGCCTACCCCTGTACTAGAGGGAGTCTTTATTCCTTGTCGACCCCCGAGAGTACTGCTATAAAGGCTTATATCGATGAGGCGTTGGCTAACGGTTTCATAAGCCCATCGACCTCGCCCGCTAGCGCGGGGTTCTTTTTCGTAAAAAAGAAGGATGGTACTTTAAGACCATGTATTGATTATCCCCGTTAAACGCCATAACAATAAAGAACCTATACCCATTTCCCCTTATGAATTTGGCATTTGAACGTCTCCAAGGGGCTAAAATTTTTTCAAAATTAGATCTTCATAATCTAGTGCGCATGCGTGAGGGTGATGAATGGAAAATCGCTTTTAATACCCATAATGGACACTAATAATATCCGGTCATACCGTTCGGTCTCACTAGCGCCCCTCGGTCTTTCAGGCATTAGTCAATGACGTACTACGGGAGATGTTGGAGAAATTTGTTTTTGTTTACTTGGATGACATTAACATTTTTTCTGCCAATTTACAGACTCATATTAGGCATGTTAAACAGGTATTGAAAGCCCTGTTGGAGGCTAAATTATGAGAAGTGCTCACGGAGAAGTGCTCATTTTATGCTAGCACGGTTTCGTTTCTGGGATTCATTGTGTCAGAGGGCAAGGTCTCTGCTGTACTTAATTAGCCTACTCCTAATTCTGTGAAGCAGGTCCAGCGTTTTCTTGGGTTTGCAAATTTTTATAGGCGTTTTATTCACAATTTTAGTGCGCTTGCCGCACCTATTGCTGCCCTTACCAAGAAAACATCTGCTCGGCAATTTGTGTGGAATCAGAGAGCCGATTCTGCATTTGAGGAACTTAAGAAGAGGTTAAGTTCTGAGCCTATTCTCATCACGCCCAATCCCTCCCTCCCATTTGTGGTTGAGGTTTGTAGGGGGGAGTCAAAGTGGGACAGGAAATGCTGCCATTTGGAAGAACCTGATAACTGGGGCTCATCATGTACTTCAAAGGACCAGGGGGCCTTGTAATAAAATAATAGGTTACTCGGACTTCCTTTGGGCTTTCAGGCTTTTTGCTCCCAAGAATGTCCCCATCTGCTTAAGACGGAGATAAGGGCAAATTGAACTGTTTGCCGTGATTGTGAATGTATGTTCTAAGGGCATTTAGGATTGGAAAGGTCATCAAGAACCTGGCCAAACCATGGGAAAGGAATGCCCTCACAGAACATCTGTGGTCTCCAGTAACCCAACCCCTGGGCTTTTCCTATGGGAAAGCCATCGGACAATACCACACCTCATTTGGGCACCCCTGTCATTATACTTTTTAATTCTCTTCTGTACCAGGACTCTAAAACTTCTGTTAAGATTGTTAACAGACTATGTAAAAACCTACAAGCATTGCACATGTGATCCTTATATTGTTACATTATGTCTTTTGTGGTAGTAACAGGAGTTGCATATAAAATGGTTCATTAGGAGGGAATTTTCAACTGCACCATAATACTATATCACCTTAGCCTGTTTGATATGTATGGATTCAGGTAAAATCAAGGACTTGACTGAAATACATTTCATACCAAATTAAGTTGAATAAAGCATAGTTTCAGTAACTCAGGAAAAAACTGGAATGTCCTTTCTGGTAATCATCTCCTTTTCCCCTCTCCCTACTCAAACATACCCCAAAGGTGGGGGTCTAAATTCCAGATTTTACCACCTCTCCAGGTTAATTTATGACACTGCCGCCTGGATCAAACGCATGATTTGGCATAAAACGAAGAGAGACAAGCCTATCAGGGAAGATTGTAACTGACTTCCCACACTGTGCATATTCTGTGTCTGTGTGTGTAGAACTGTGTAGTTCGCCCGTTTTTTTGTGGGTTTATTTTCATTTTGGCTGTTTAGCCTTAAGGAATTTCTTTCTTTCTTTATTATTTTTTCTTCCTTAATTATTGGTCCTCACGTCTTATGAGCTGACTTGTTCAGATACCACCCACCTTTGTGTTTGAATCTCCGAACAATTCATAAACCCATTACAGGTTTTTGTTGCAACCACAGTTTGCAATCCCAGAATTTTAACAAGCTGGTTGCAACGAAAACCAACATACACAGGGGGGTCCCAGGACCGGTTTGGGAACCCCTAATCTACCAAATGGTTAGTTTTAATGGCCATGTGTCCACACTTTCGCCAATCAGGAGCCTATTCACCTCAGCCTTTATTTTGATCAGTTAAATTTAGCTACCTCTTTATGTAATTGTTTGTATTATAGCACAATATGAACATGGTGCTTTTATTATCACTTATCAATTATTTTCTTATCAATTATTTTCTCTGAATTTGCCCATTATGAACTTATTATAATGGGTGATTTTAATTTAGACTGGCTGAACTGTGCTTCAGACACACTCAGGGATACTTGTAATGATCTAAACTTGGCGCAGCTCATCACCGAACCGACGCGACCTAATTTTAAAAATCCCTTAAGATCATCCTTGATCGACATAATTTTAACTAACAAGCCACATAAATACCTAAACGGAATAGTCTTCCCTCTAGACGCAAGTGATCACTGCCCGATCGCGTGTATTAGAGACGTAAAAATTCCGAAATCTCGCCCTCATTTTATCACCAAAAGAAATTTGAAGCATTTTAATGAACAAGGATTTTTACATGACCTCTTTTATAGTGACATTACACTGATTGCAGCAATCCCCGACATTGAACTAGCGCTGAGTCATTTTATCAAAATGTTTAATTCAATTGCAGATAAACATGCACCCTTTAAGAAACAAAGAATTAAAGATAGATCTAATCCATGGTTTTCTTCTACATTATCTGAATTACTTATGAATAGAAACAAGGCATGGTCTGCAGCCAAAGCATCAAATCTCCCTTCCGACTGGCAATTCTTCAGACAACTGAGAAATAAATGCCTTGCCTCGATCAGAAAGGCCAAATCGGAATTTTTCATCAATGCGCTGACAGTGCATAATGGCAATCCTTCCAAATTCAATAACAACAACAAGCCCTCGTTTCCGCAACAACTCAAAACAGATTCGGGCCTAATTCTTGATAATGTTAAAATAGGGAATACATTTAATCAACATTTTATCGATGCAGGCTATTTATTTGAAAACACAAGAGTCCCCTCAGACTCAGACTACACTAAAAGTAACTCAAGGCCCAACAAGGCTCCCTCTGATTGGGGCAAAATTCTCCATTAATCTCTGCTCTGAAGATGAAGTTCTCCAAGCACTACTGAATATTGACCCCAAAATAAGCACTGGAGAAGATAACCTTGATCCGTGTTTATTAAAACTTGCTGCTCCCCTAATTGTAAAATCACTATTGAATATTTTTAATTTATCATTTACGGAAAGCATTATTCCTAATGTCTGGAAATGTGCACACGTCCTTCCGCTGTTAAAAGGGGGAGATTCATCAGATGTAAATAATTATCGCCCTATCTCCAAATTATCCTGCTTAGCCAAGATCCTAGAACAATTAGTCAATCTCCAACTCCGCTCCTTTCTATCCATGAATTAAATCTTGAATTCTCATCAGTCTGGCTTCAGACCAGGCCATAGCACTTTATCAGCCACCACATTAGTAGTAAACGACATTATATCCGCCATTGATAACAAACTGAAGTGCACTGCACTGTTCATTGACCTTTCTAAAGCCTTTGATACAGTTGATCATTCTATTTTACTAAACAGACTGTCGACATAGGCGTAGAATGCAAACGCTTGCATGGTTTCAGGATTTATCTATCAAATAGAACGCAGCTGTATTATAATCATGAGTTTAAATCTTTTTTTTTTTCTTTTAAGAAAGGAGTCCCTCAAGGATCTATTCTTTGTCCCCTAACTTTTTTCTACATTACATTAAATGAATTGCTTCTTATTTATTAACTGTGTTCATTTTCTATGCTGATGACACGGTACTCTATACATACAACAGCCTCTACCAGCGAAGCCTTCTGCCTACTTCTTCCTTCAATTCCTTTCTTCATTCAAATACTCGCTAGCCTGAATGAAAAAAAAAAAAAATGCAAAAAAAAAACCATTTTTTTTCATTCTCCATCAATCCCCTTCTTCAATGGCGCGCCCACTCTAAACAACATTGAAATAGAACGTGTTCAGGAATATAAGTATTTAGGCATCTGGCTAGACTTTAATCTATCCTTCCGCCACCATATTACATATCTAAGAAACAAAATTAAACCTAAAATCGGATTTCTATTTAGAAATAAATCCTGTTTCACCCTGGAGTGTAGAAAAAGGATTATACAGACAAATATCTTGCCAATTATTGACTATGGCGATACCCTGTACATGCACGCCTCAGCCACTATCCTAAATTCCCTTGACCCAATTTATCATAGTGCCTTAAGGTTTATTACCGGCGAAGGGTTTAGAACCCATCACTGCCTGCTCTACCAAAAACTGGAGTGGCCCTCCCTTGAGCTCAGGAGAAAACATCATGGAGTCTTATTTACATATAGAGCTCTCATTGCCAAACTACCTTTGTATCTATCCAGCCTCCTTTCATTTCATGCTTTGAACTATCCTACTAGCTCACATGTACCGCTAGCATTAAACATTCCTAGAGCTAGAACAAAATGGGGAAATTCTGCATTTCGCATTGCGGGCCCCACACTCTGGAACTCCTTCCAGAAACAGAACAAGTTGCCATCCCTTATTCCCCTGCGAACATTTAAAGAATTATTAGCTGTTACATATGGCACTGTACCTTGTAATTGTCACTGATTAATTGACCGCGCTGCATCTGTTTAATTTGCTTATTGTATCTAGTTAACTACTGTACTTTGCACTTCTGTACCTATCATTATATTTACTACTTGTACCTTTGCTACTGTATTTATTGTATATGTTGATTGTAAGCAGGGCACATCTGTGAAAGAGACCTGGTCTCAGTATGTTCTTCCCTGTCGAAATAAAGGTTTCAATTCAAAAAAATTATTCATGGCATGCATAGCTATTTCTGACCTAATGTGGCTCAAGAGAATAAATGATTTTTCTAACCATAAAAAGTTCATAATTAAGAAAAAATGATGGGACTACAATTGTGCTTGGAACCATTGTGGTTTGAGGCTGTATCTGCCTTAGCTACAGCTGACAGCCAGTGACAGATACACTAGTGGGAGAGTTGTTTGAGGGTGGGGTTAGCCAGCTACTGTTCACGCCCAAGTTTGCCAGCCTGAGCTGTGAGCTTTGCAAATCTTTGAGAGCTGTTTTCTGAGGAAAGTGTTTCAAGGTGTACCAACATTCAAAGAAGCATATCTTCAAATATTTGCATATTGCAGTGTATGAGACATAATTTGAAAGCTTGGGATTTGTACTTTCATAAACTACAAAAAACAGAAAGATTACCCTGTGCTACTTGTGGACTGTTTTACCAGCACCAGTCACACATGATCCTTGAGGAAACTAAATTGATGTAGCCTACATTCCGCTTTAGAACATTAATCGAGTGTGTTGCATGCTTTTTGCGTTGCAGCCTGCTAATCGTGGCTGATTTGATGGGATTCATAGCGTTCATGCTTTGTAATTCATAAAGACCGTTGTTTGTGATATTGTGACTGGCAACTGTATGGGTGACTTTGTATTGCTGCTGCTGGTTGTTGTAGTTCGTATCTGGGGTATGCGCCCTAGAGGTGCTGTTGACCACTGTATTTCGCATTGCATCTTTCAGGCTATAGCTACAATACATTTGTATCCTTCAAGGTATTTTGTGCAATAGAACTGGAAGCTAAAGATATCCTGTAGCTTATGGGATGGTTCACAGTGCTTTTCGTGACATACTCGGGAGTTCGGTTTCTGGTCATTCTTGCTTGATAAATAAATAAATAAATATTGAATGAATAAATTTATAAAATTCCAGGTTAAACAAATAAAACTATAAATAAATAATAAATAAAATAAAAAATGGCATTTCGGTGTGAACCCGTTACATTACATTACAATCATGTGGCAGATGCTTTTATCCAAAGCGACATACAATACATACAAGTGCATACAGGTCATTGAAGCAACTACAGAGCAGATTAGACCAAGCACATAATACACCTAATACACCTAATACACATAATACACCTTCCCATAATGTAGCAGCTATTCCAAGTAATGAACATTGAATATACACTGCTCAAGAAAATTAAGGGAACACTTAATAACACCAAGTCAATTAAACCAAACCGGTCATGCTGGATGATGTTGCAGGCAGGCTTCTACAGACTTTTTTTTTTTACGTCTGTCACATGTGCTGAGTGTGAACCTGCTCTCATCTGTGAAAAGAACGGGGCGCCAATGGCAAACCTGCCAATTCTGGTGTTCTCTGGCAAATGCCAATCGAGCTGCACGGTGCTGGGCTGTGAGCACAGGTCCCACTACAGGACGTCGGGCCCTCGTGCCACCCTCATGGAGTCTGTTTCTGACAGTTTGGTCAGAAACATGCACACGAGTACCCTGCTAGGGTTCTGGCAGTGCTCCTCCTGTTCCTCCTTGCACAAAGGAGCAGATACTGGTCCTGCCGCTGGGTTGTTGCCCTTCTACGGCCCTGTCCAGCTCTCCTCATGTAATTGCCCATTTCTCTGTATCTCCTCCATGCTCTTGAGACTGTGCTGGGAGACACAGCAAACCTTCTTGCAACGGCACGTATGGATGTGCCATCCTGGAGGAGCTGGACTACCTGTGCAACCTGAATGGGCTGCAGGTACCGCCTCATGCTACCAGTAGTGACAAGGGCATTAGCAAAATGCAAAACTACAGAAAAATAAGGACGGAGGACAGAGAAATGGTCTGTGGCCACCACCATTTAAGTTTTTCCTTCATTTCTTTGAGCAGTGTAGTTCACACAGTAAGCTATGGCTAAATCAGCTATACATTCTAAATCAGGGGTCTTCAACCTTTTTCAGCCTAAGGACCCCCTTGGCTGATAGAAACAGAGCGGGACCCCCAGATTTTTTTTTTAAATAAATGCGTGTTTCATTTTAAACCTGGCCCATAACAACATTTATAATCCCTTATTTACATATCTATACTCACCTATTATGCTTATGTAACATTATTAAAGCAATATGTATCTCATGTATGGACCAGTTGATCAGAAGACAGATTCGACATGGGAGAGTTGGGTCTGATACATGACAAGTGAGAACAAGAAGATGCAAAGTCATCAGATATGTTGAAAGGGTTAGGGTTAGGGTAAATAGGTAAATAGTTGCATTGACTCTTCTTTCAGATGAAAAATGCACATGAATTAATACAACAACAATAAACATTCAATGTATAACCCTGTTCCAATTTCTTCTCTTTCAGGGGCTGCTATTTCAAATTATTATTAATTGACTAACTATTTTTCTGTTGAGGTATATTCAGACTATTTTAAGTTGATTGGTGTAGTAGCCTACTAACTGACAATTAGATTGATTAGAATTAGAATAGACTTATGTTTTGATGCTCAAGCTATAACATTAACTTTGAATATTTCCAATGCCAATCCAATAAATGTTGGATGAACTCTGTATCAGAACAGGTACCTTGTGTTTAAAACAGGTAAGAATAAAATAAAAAATAATAAAAACTTGTGTTGCGATCTCCCACAGTACAGCAGTGCACACACACACCCGTATCAGTTCACTTATCACTTATCACTTTCTTACAGTCTGGAACTCTTTTGTTACATTCTCTCAGTCAAGCACAGTTCAATTCAACAGTTACATCCACTCTGTCCATCCTATCTGAAGGCAGATAATTAGCTGTCCATTCAAAGTGAAACATAGGCCTACCTCAGTGAGATGTCTGACCCTGGTGAGTGGCACACAGCTTGTCTATTCTGGGGGGGATGGAGGTCGTCAGGCAGAGCATCATATCATCCTCAGGCTGCAGTCTTGAACGGTATTTATTCTTCAAGTAGGTGAGGGAGGAGAATCCACTTTCACACAGGTACGTTGCTGCAAAAGGCAAAAGGCTCATCATTGCCTTTGCTGTCAGCTGGGGGAAGGCTTTCTGGCAATAGATCCAGAACTGGATGAGAGACCTCGACTCATACACATTCCTATGCGTACTGTCTGTGGATAGGTCGATCAGCTGATCTTCTTCAGCGGATGTCGAGTTTGAGCCCTCCCATGCATTGTCCTTGAATGGAAACTGTATCCATGTCTTGTCTCTTCTCCAGGACTCTGCCTCAGAAAAATATTTTCCAAACTGACTTTCGAGTGCCTCCAGGTGTCCAACAATTGCGCGTTTCACGTCAGGCGAGAGCACCGCAGAGTCAGCCAACTCCTCCAATGACGGGAACATGGAAATGTTACCTCCACTGATTCGCTCTCTCCATCTTTTTGATTTCTTCAGAAAGCCTTCCATTTTGTCATACAGCTGAATGGCATGTGTATTGCGACCCTGCATCGAACTGTTCAGTCTGTTCAACTCTGAGAAAATGTCTGCCAGATATGCCAGTTTAGTGACCCAGACGTTGTCAATGAAAAATGCAGCCAGTTCCGCGCGGTTTTGACCAATTAAAAAGTTGTGGATAGCTGTGCGTAACTCAAACACGCGTGCCAGTATCGATCCACAGGTAAGCCATCTGACCTCAGAATGGTAAAGGAGTGCATTGTGTTCCTCTCCCGTAGCATCGCAGAGTGAAGCAAAAAGACGCGTTTGCAAGGCACTCTTCTTAATAAAATTGACAGCCTTCACAACAGTGTCCATAATGTCTGCAAATTCAGCACTCATTTCTTTGGCAGCGAGAGATTCCCTGTGTAACATGCAATGAGTCCACTGAACTTGTGGGGCAACTTGATTGATGCGCGCAATCAGTCCACTTTTTTGACCAGACATAGCTCGCGCACCATCCGTGCAAATAAGTAAGTAAGTAAGTAAGTAAGTATTTTATTTATATAGCACCTTTCATACAACAAATGCAGCTCAAAGTGCTTTACAACAGGGAAATACATAAAACATAGAATGATATACAATAAGCAAATTAAACAAAAAAACCTGCATATCTCTCTATCCTAATGCAATACAAACCTGCATATCTCTCTATCCTAATACAATACAACCTGCATATTTCTCTATCCTAATACAATACAACCTGCATATCTCGCTATCCTAATACAATAAAAACCTACATAACTTTCTATCCTAATACAATAAAAACCAGCATATCTCTCTAACCTAATACAATATAACCTGCATATATCTCTATCCTAATACAATAAAAACCTGTATATCTCTCTATCCTAATACAATAAAAACCTAAAAATAGCAACACAGTTTGCCCAGGCTAGGTCATTTTCTCTGAAAAAGTTATCAATCACATTAAAAATTTCAGAGCTTGTGTGTTCAGGAAGCTTCTTACAAAACAAAAATTCCTCACACATTTCGTTTTGGTCAACAAAGCGCACAAATGCCAAGAGCTGTGCGTCTTTGGACATGTCCACAGATTCATCCAATTGTAATGCAAACGCCGCAGATTTTAGTTTGTCGATTAACTGCACCCTCACATCAGATGCCATGTCACCAATTCTCCGAGCAATCGTTGTGTCTGACAATGGGATAGTCTTCAGTTTTTTGGCATTTTCATCATTTCCAAACATTGTTTTGCACATGTCACTGGCCGCGGGCAATATCAAATCTTCTGCAATTGTATATGGTTGTTTACATTGAGCAATGTGAAGAGCAACTTGATATGAGGCTTTCATAGCAAGCCCTCCAACTTTCGCTGATTTTCTCACCATTGTCTGTTGAGACTGGAGAGAGTTCAGACAAGCCTGAAAGTGTTCCAGTGGTTTATCTTGCAAGTGGCCATGATTCTTCACCGAGTGTCGCTGCAGCTTTGATGGCTTCATGCTTTCGTTTGAGAGCGTTATGGAACAAATAACACACACTGGCAATTCTATCCCGTCGGTTTCTTTGACGGTAAATCCAAACTTCAGGTAGGTTTCCGAATCTTTTGCGTTTATTACCCTCGGCCACTGGGGCAGGTGCTGCTGGGGGGGCCCCCCCCATCTGTGTGGTCTCAGGACGAGGTGGAGGAGAAGGTAGGCTAACAGTAGCTCTCGAACGACGGCCCTAGTACGGTTACAAACCGATCCATTCTAACTACGTTACTTTTTTTTTTTTTTTTTTTTTTTTTAGCCAACACTTGCTTGCTGCTAGAAAGCCAAAAAAAAAAATTCGGGCGGCGGGGTTCACGTATATATAAAAATATAAGGGGCTTTTTAATTAAGTTCAAAAAAAAAAAACAAAAAACAATGCATTGCATTCATGAATCATTTTTTTTTTATATTTTTTTTTGTCAAAAAAAGTAAAATATTATTTTAATTTATTTTATTTTTACTCAATATTATATATTTTTTTTTTGTTTTACATAAAAAAAAAAAAATTTTTTTTTTTTTTTTTTCACAAAAATTGGGGGACCCCCAGCAGTACCTCCACGGGCCCCCTGTTGAAGATCCCTGTTCTAAACTATAACAGCAAACAGTTACAGACAAAAAACTAAAAAACTAAAAAAGTACTATGAAAAAGGTCCTAGATTGTTATATCAGTCAAGGTGGAGTCTGAAGAGGTGTGTCTTCAGGCCGCGACGGAATGCAGGCAGTGTTTGAACGTAAAAGAATGGAGATTTAGTTCCACCACTGGGGAACTAGGGTGAAAAAGCTCAGCAGTCGGGACGAGCGAGAACCGTTGACACAGAGGGAGGGAAGTGCTAGTCGCCCTGATATAAAAAAGTGAAGTGGTTGAGCAGGAACATAGTGCTGAATTAAGTCTTGCAGGTAGGAGACCTGTCCTATTGGCTGCAGTGTAGGCCAGGATCAGAACTTTTAACCTGATCCTGGCTGTGACCGGCAGCCAGTAGATTGACCTCAGCAAGGGGGTGACATGCGAGAACTTCGGGAGGTTGAACACAAGCCGGGCAGCTGCATTCTGGACCTGTTTAAGAGGCAGAATGGTGCAGGCTGGTAGGGAGAAGGAGTTGCAGTAGTCCAGGTGTGAGGTGACTATGGTCTGGATACTTTTTTTTTTTCATACAAGGAAAATGTAAGCCTTTACTAGAAGCCTGGATTTATAAACTCAAACTAATTTCTTGGAAGACTGCATCATTGGACCTTCACTTAATTCATCTGTTATTACTCATAATATATTGTGTGTTCATCTCGTCACATTTCTGTGGGTTCCCATATCTTGTGCTCATGCCTACTTCATAATATGAATAACCTAATTATTGGCCTATTATTTAGCCAATTTTACCATCGGCATAGTCACTGGGCAGTTCATACTGTACACACATTTGTAATTTTCCTCTCATTTCCAAAGACTAATAGTAAGGTTGACCTCACCATCCATTGTATGTTGTGGTCAAACAGGATGTCCTGTTAGTAATCAGTTCTATAGAAGAGGCACAGCTTGCACTGCACGTGTATTTGTATTTGGGTGTGAAGGTGTGCTTGTAGTGTTTGGCTGGATCCGGAGATGTCTTGTCACAGATCTAATCAGTTAGAGGCACCTTTCAGAGTGATTGAAGGTTGATGGCCATCATTGCCTTACGCCCGCTACTTTCCATACTGCTCAGGCCAACCAGAGGAGGATGGGTTCCCCCCTGCCGAGCCTTGGTTCCTCCCAAGGTTTTTCTTTGCCATTGTCATCTTGTGCTTGCTCACTGGGGGTTTCAGTCCTGAATTGAATTTAATTGAAGTATGAACTAGGCTGTCCTGAATAGGTAACTGATAACCTATTACCAAATACAAAATGGGGTAATAATAGGTTCCCAGTTTTAATATTACCACCAAGATATATTGTATTATGTCCCTTGTTACTGGCAATACTACTTTGTATATTGCATGTTTCTGTATGTCTCCCACATTGGCCCTAGCCAGCTTCAACAATCAACAAAACATTTGCATTTCTATAGTGTCTGTAGCATACCTCTGCTAATGGGACATTTCTGGTTGGGTGGGCCGAAACCAGTTGTCTCCAGCCATCCACTTGTATTCACTGTCTCAACCCTTTGAAATGTAATCCCATGCACTGTGTTTAAACCGCACACACTTCAGTTTTCAGAAATAGCAAATTCAAAACATGGGGAGAGACTGGCAAAGACCCAAACATGGTCAGCAGTGACACTTTTGGTTCCAACCGAAATAACGATGATTAAATACACAAATTGTACCTCCTGAGACATCACTTTGATATCTGAACCTCAAACAAGGAGTGCTATAAGTACAGCCCAGTGCAGTCACCCATAAGCCAGTGACTAGTTTTCACAATAAAGCTAGCTACACAGTACTAGAGAAGCCAGTGGTGGGAAACCATAATGTAATGCAATGGTAACCCAAGGAGCTCTGACCAACCCAACCCATCCAACTAATGTGCGGAACAAAGCAAACTATGTCCAGCTATTGCAGACTGATATTTGGCTAATGACATAGCAAGCACAAACATGAAAATGTCTAAGCTATGGAATCCATCCTACACATTTGTCAACAGATTTTAAAAGAAAAATAAGAACTTTAAAATTTTATTAGTACTTGGCCCCTAAAAAAATAAAAATATAAAAAAAACACAACAAATACATTTATTCAGCATTAACTTCATACATTATTATTACATCAATTTTGGGGAAACAAGTTATATTTTCAACCCTGAAAATGCACTGTACAAGCTTGAAAAAAAATAGGGATAGAAACTCCCCCATGTCTTTCATTATTTAGAGAGCTTGCTGATGACTCGTACGAGGGAAGCATTTTCATCTTTCAACCGCTGATAGTCTGCCTTGAGGTCACCCAGAACCTGATTTGAGAAACAAGAAAAGATGGGCGGAACAGAGCAGTTATAAAGATATAAAGAGCATAGAAAAGGATATAAAGAGTATAGAAAACACAGCAACTTCCTGTAGTACAACTGAAGTAACAAAGTATAATACAGTATTTAACTCATGCTTTCTCCAGAATCATTTACCTTGGTTTACAGAACACAAGCTTCTCCCTCTGGCCTCCATTAAATTTAATTACAGTATGCATGCTTTCATTTCATACACCTGGCATGCCAACGTTTAAGCTACATTGCCACGGTCTTGCTTTTACATGAGTGTTTCCCACAGGATTTTCTGAAACTGTGGTGGGTGGACCCCGAACTCGCTCAGCGGGGTCCAGGTGCATGCTCCCCCAGAAGAAATGTTTAAAACCTACTCTAGTGGGACCTCTTTAGCCTAATTCAGCAGTTGTAGGCCACTTACTATTTTGAAGAGCATGCATTAGGCTCTTTGAGAGAAGGTTTGAACCTGCCCAGTGAATACAAGTACATGTTGTTTGAAATCCAGTAGATCAACATAGCTACAGAACTGTATAGCAGTCAGATATAAAAAACAGAGTACTGGAAGTCCCTGATAGTGTAGAGAGCTGAAGTTTGGCTTGGTGGTGCTCATTTGAATTTCCTGTCTTTTGTGTCCTTTCACCAAGCCAAACTTCACACTTAAAATGTGTTTTTTTTGTTATTAATTCCCAAGGTTTTTTCTCCGGAAGGTGTCCATTTCTTAAAATAAATTTTTACACATCCACTTGAAAGTTAAATAAACATAACTGAAGATTACACAATCACTAGAAAATGTATAGCTACACACCACTAGAAAGTTCAATCAATAGACCAGAATAAGACCAAATAACATTACAAATATCATAACATAGCCTATAACACAATAATAACATAACATTAAATATTTCGTAACACATTGGAAATGTGAATCATGACAAACAACAGATACATTGTAGTTACATTTTTATTTTATTTTGTGCATTTTTCTAATATGATAACTAATCTGTTCAAAATTCTACTTAGTTTTAACCCCATTGGCTTTGGCCCACGAGAGGCCATTTTAATATAGTATCTACTCGTCTCATTAAAGCGTCAATATCTCAAAAAACTTCACATCCTACTAACATCTATGTTTTAAAGCTCAAATTGAAGAAGAGGCTGTACCATTCAGAAATTAGCTATTTGAAATAGTGTACAATTCTTCCCAGCGTATAGTTTTCCCCGGCCGCTGCCCCGTCACTTGAACGGGACAAATAACCACTACAAGCGGGACGTTGAGCAATGTCCGATCACTTTCGTTGTGCATAGGGGCTGTAACCAGAGTTTAGAAATTAGTGAGGTGCAGATTTTTTTCTTGGGGGTCCAGGGGCATGATACCCCGGAAGAAAATTTGGTACATTTTAAAGTTAAATGCATCAATCTGGTGCACTTTGAGAGCAAAATGAAGAGGCTAGATTTATGAAGAACTTTGTGCTCTTGTAAACAATTTAGTGCTCTAGTAATCAATTTAATCATAAACAACATAATTGATTGTATAGATATTAATGGTGATGACACGGTAAAAAAGGCACACCCCTAGCATGGTAAACGAGACGGAGTTTAACAGTTCACAAATGGTCAAAACACAAAATCGACTAGAGCATACATTTGAGCTTTGAGTAATCCCTTTCATATTGTTCTATTTGTTTAGATTGGTAACTATTAAATTATGCATGCTGCCAAAAACAGAATTACACCAGTAATTCACCCACACACACACAGACACGCACACACGCACACAGACACACACACACACGCACACACACAGACACACACACACGCACACACAGACACACACACACACACAAAAGAGTTTCATTGCAATTTAAACCTGTCATTTTTCATAAATAGAGATAACATTTTTATGGAGACCAGGACAGTTTATTTCATGAATAGAGATGATTGAATTCGCTAGCCAAACCTGACCTACTCCTATCCTTAAGCCTTTGCTCTGCTCTCCCTGTCCTCTTCACAACCTTCTCCCCTCTACTTACCTACTCCTATCCTTAAGCCTTTGCTCTGCTCTCCCTGTCCTCTTCACAACCTTCTCCCCTCTACTTACCTACTCCTATCCTTAAGCCTTTGCTCTGCTCTCCCTGTCCTCTTCACAACCTTCTCCCCTCTACTTACCTACTCCTATCCTTAAGCCTTTGCTCTGCTCTCCCTGTCCTCTTCACAACCTTCTCCCCTCTACTTACCTACTCCTATCCTTAAGCCTTTGCTCTGCTCTCCCTGTCCTCTTCACAACCTTCTCCCCTCTACTTACCTACTCCTATCCTTAAGCCTTTGCTCTGCTCTCCCTGTCCTCTTCACAACCTTCTCCCCTCTACTTACCTACTCCTATCCTTAAGCCTTTGCTCTGCTCTCCCTGTCCTCTTCACAACCTTCTCCCCTCTACTTACCTACTCCTATCCTTAAGCCTTTGCTCTGCTCTCCCTGTCCTCTTCACAACCTTCTCCCCTCTACTTACCTACTCCTATCCTTAAGCCTTTGCTCTGCTCTCCCTGTCCTCTTCACAACCTTCTCCCCTCTACTTACCTACTCCTATCCTTAAGCCTTTGCTCTGCTCTCCCTGTCCTCTTCACAACCTTCTCCCCTCTACTTACCTACTCCTATCCTTAAGCCTTTGCTCTGCTCTCCCTGTCCTCTTCACAACCTTCTCCCCTCTACTTACCTACTCCTATCCTTAAGCCTTTGCTCTGCTCTCCCTGTCCTCTTCACAACCTTCTCCCCTCTACTTACCTACTCCTATCCTTAAGCCTTTGCTCTGCTCTCCCTGTCCTCTTCACAACATTATCCCCTCTACTTACCTACTCCTATCCTTAAGCCTTTGCTCTGCTCTCCCTGTCCTCTTCACAACCTTCTCCCCTCTACTTACCTCCTCCTATCCTTAAGCCTTTGCTCTGCTCTCCCTTTCCTCCCCTAACCCTAACCCCTAACCCTAACCCCTAACCCTAACCCTAACCCCCTCTACTCCTCTCTTCCTATTTTTGTTAAAACTGGCTCCTTGAAAACTAACACTCACAAAATGATGCATGTTGCCAAAAACAGTACTTTTGATTGAGTGTTGCAAATAAATCTACAGTCAAGCCGGAAATTCGGAACACCCCTTTCACCTTCTCCACGTTTTATTACATTACAGACATATTCTGCAATAGATTGAGTTCATTTTTTGTCACAAAATTCTACACAAAATAGCCCATAATGACAAAGTGAAAACATGTTTTTAGAACTTTTTGCAAATGTATTAAAAAGTATTTATACTCTTTGCTTTAACATATTTTTAAAGTATCATATTTAATATTTGGTCGCATATCCTTTGCATGCTGTTACTTCCTGAGGTCTGTGACCCATCAACATCAAAAGACTCTCGATATCTTATTTCCAGGTACTGTTACAAGCGATACTATAAGCTCTCTGCATTTGAATGGATCTCTATGGGAATTGGGGGGTGAGACTAGATTCAGCTGTAAAATTACACTGGTACAGTATGGACCACATGGCTGGCTAAATGGCTGTAAGTCATCAAGGGTCTGAGCTATCGAACGAGCCCCAAACCATCACTCTGTTGCCAGATATGGAGTAGATGTGTAGTTACGGCCATGATTGTGCATGTTTATGAAAAGACAAGGCCTGCGTCCCAATATTCTTCAATCCTTTTCTACAAGGAAGTACGCAAAATAGCCTTTAAGTATTTGCATGTACAGTATACAATGTACCTGACATTGCGGTTTGCATTTAATTAATATGTCATTAAGATGTAATCAGCAACATAAGCAACATTAGATTAAAACACAAAAATCAGTTTACAGGGCACAGAGAAGAGGAGGTGGTAGTGGAGGAAAAGAGGATACATTTTTAGAGTATTGGCGTCACAATATTCTTCACTCCCCACCTCCTTTCCTCCACTCATCTCCTACTCAGAAATATGCAAAGCATCTGTACCTTTAAACGTTTCAAGTACAAGTAGTTGCATGTACATTATACAATATACCTGACATTGCGGTTGGCGTTGAGACATTAATTAATATTCAACAATTAATATGTAATTAGCAACATTAGATTAAGACACAAAAATCGGTTTCCGGGGCATGGAGGGGAGGAGTGTACATTTTTCGAGTATTGGGACGCACCCAAACTACCTTTTTGAACCTATCCGTGGTCCGTAGATAGCATTCGCGCTACCCTACATACTAGGGGTGGGACGATTCAATCCCATAACGATTTGATTACGATTCTTTTGGCAAAGGTTCGATGCATCATAACATCTTACATTTGACCACGATTCGATTAGATTCGGTTCAATTAATTTTGATACTTGAAAAAAATTTAATAGGTATGCTAATGTGATTTGATACCGATACATTCAGCAGTAATTAAATATTCAATTAGAACCTTACGCCAAGTTCACAGCATTATGCTTATTGTTAAGGCATGCCATACATTTTGCAGCTGTCTGCAGCAAATAATGCAGCAATAAACATGACTAACAGTGTATTTTCTAAAGTTGTCCTATTTAGGTTATTGTTTTTCAAACAGTGTCAGACATGGTACCCTAATACATTTCCCTTATTTACAAAATTAAAATGGCAAAATGTATAACAATTACTAAACTGGGCCAAGAAAAATTAAATAGCCTATAGGTTAGTGTCATGCATAGGACTTTCCTAAATTTTAGTACGATCTAGACCTTCGGTGGAGAAAGATGCCCATCCATCCGTAGTTAAAGCTACTCTCGTAGCGTTTTGCAAGGAGTCGAACAGTTTTCTTCACCTCTTCATACAGAGCAGGTATACATTTTTCACTAAAATGTTTTCTGCATGGTATGGTGTATCTAGTTTCCACGACATTCATTAAGTGAATCGGACAGTTAACGTAGTAATAATTAATTAAACGTAAGACATTGGAAATAGTCTTACTATTTTTGTTTTTTGTCTCTAACGTCTACTTGATTTTGAATAGAAAATGGTTTAAATTTAAATATCAGAAAGCACTTTACAATTAACTGTCTGGACACGGTATGTGTATAAAAACTAATAAAAACAATTATACAAAAAAAACTGTTTGGCCATTTCTCCAAGAAACTCAGGGGAAGTGTCAATGACTCCCGAGTTTAGCTTGCTAACCCGCTTGCGTCAATGGTGTGTCGTCGGCTCAAATGGTTTATCATGTTTGTGGTGATGCCTGTGTATCTTATTTCTACTTGGCAGATCTTGCATATTGCAGCGGTTTTGTCAAGTACACCCTCCTTCTTTCTAAACCCGAAATGCTTCCATACCACTGATTTTCTGTTCGGAACATTCGTAAGTTTCGGTCTCTTTTGTCGCACTCAGCGAGCACGCAGCTAGCCATTTCGCTCAGATCTGCCCGTCTCATTGTCGCTTGATTGCCGCCTGTCCCTGCTTTCAACTCACGCTTACGTGGGGGTTGGAGCAGAAACATGGATTGAAGCTGGTCAAAACAGTTTTAAAAGTAGTCGTGTCTCAGAAATATATATTTTAAATAATGAAATAATTTTTTTTTTTTAATAAATGAATACATGTGCACATTCATTTAAAATGCGATATTAATCGATGCTTATCAATTCTAATCTTACAGATCGATGCAGTTGTATTTACACATTCAGATCGATGCACCGCGATCGGTGCATTGTCCCACCCCTACTACATACCATTAATGCAAGTGCATGAACTAGCTAATAACATTTATTTACTGGCTAATTCAACAAATACATTGAAAATTATCAAACCACTTGTAGATTTCTGGCTAGCATAGAGCGTATAATCGACACAGTTTAGTGCTAGTAGCTAGCGAGACGTAAAAGTACAGTCAAGCAGTGGACCTGGAAGTGAAAGAAATTATACACTGGAAAGAATTATACGCTACAACGGAACTAAAATAACGGAGATCCTTCGGTAATAATTAGGCTACATTACCTCACCTCCCCCCGTAAAACGTATCACGTTCAAATAGGGCTGACACATAACGTTACAATTCTTATACAATCTGTCAATGTCAGGCTCTTCCTGTTTTACGTTTCCTTTTTAACCAACGTACGTTAGCAAGCTGGCTAGCGCCCCATGGCAATGGAAGATATAACATTAGCTAACGTTATTTAACTTGGCTAAGATAATTATTTTCGTTGCATTGTACCGAAAAGAACTTAATTCCTAATACATTAGGTAAGTTAGGCTAGTGATTTTTAGCTGATAACTTAAACCGTGCTTCCGTTGTTAACGTTAGACATTTGCGATCATACGTTAAGTTAGCTAACTGAGCTAATGTTAACGTTACTGGCTAAAAATGTAATCTTAAAACTATCACTCTTCAACTGCGGTTGTGTTGGTATGATTTAGTCTAACGTTACATTCTGCCAAAACTATATTCAGGGAAATATCTGCCTATTTTAAAGACAAACTAAAGCAATGTCAACATTAATTGTCCTAACTTTAGCCTACGTTGCTTAGCACTGTTATAGTTCCATGTGGGGCTTGTAATGTTACTAATTTAATTAATATTAACTAGCTAACATTAGTTGATAGCTCACACGGTGTGGCGTTTGTAGCTTCATTAACGTTACAGATAATATTCCCAGCAAACAGTGGACGTCCCATTTTAGTCCCATCAAAGTTATGATATGACGTTTCCTAGGGACGTCCTAAAAACATTACTAGAACGTTATTAAAGTCCTGGTCACTGTTAGGTTACAATATGACATTTAATTAAAAATTTTCGGGGATGTTCAAGCAACGTCCCGATCCGGTTATGATATGACGTTGTGCTCAATGGACAATTCATTTCCGGTATCGTAGAATTATAAAGGTTTATTTTAAAACTGTACAACAAAATGTCATCTGTCAAAAGCATTAGTCTATGTCACGCCCGACATATAGCTATGTCTACTTTAGCGATTAGAGTTGTAGAATTTGAGCTAGGTTGTTGGCGCAGCCAAAAAAAAAAAATCTTAATGTAAATGCAAATTGTTTATGTACTTAATTGTATAAAAACAGCTTAACAAATCTTTCCCATATTTGTTTTATGTTGCGATATTGATGATGAGTTGATATGCTAAATGCCGTGGTAATTTGTATTAAAACAGCTGAGAAATTGATGGGTGAAATTCGTGTTTTAACATGTAAGTTGCAACCAAAACCAAACAGAGGGACGCGGTAGGCTACCACAGAGGGTTTAACTTTCACAAACATACTAACCACGTCTAATCTCCTCAGAATCGTTAGGAGATACAGCCTATGTCTCGGAGATGCACTCGCGTATTTGTGGGACTGTTTGTGTGCATCCGGGGGGAGGGGCAGGAGTACAGTGATGAGAGCCAGAGAAGCGACAGCTACAGTACACACATACAATATTGATATCTTTTTTTGATCAATTTGAAACTGTGGCAGTATAAATTAAACTTTGGCGGGCGAGAAAGATTCTGAAGAAATATTCTGAGGTAGCCTCAGTCGGTGTGACTCAGAGGAAAGATTCACCCCTTTGTGCAGATGCCTAGTGACCATAGCGCTGGCTCCAAGATTTTGCTCAACTGAGACATTCGTTGCTCCTGCAGCCAAACTATGAGTGGAAAATACAAACTCCGTAATTTATCTTTATTGGTAGACGATTGCCGTGACAACTCTGCCGAATACGGAGTTTCTAAGTGTCACTATTTTCCCATAGCAAGTCCATTTAACAAGCAACCCCCCACCCAGTCTTGCCTGCAACTATACCTACCCATGCGTGACATAGTGGACAATAGCATCTATGTGTAAGTTCATAAGCATATTTATTCATCATATTAAATTAGAATTCCATCATAGCAACAAGATAAACCCAACAATTGCCTGATCATATGCCAAAAAAATCTGTAAAAAGCCCTGCTCACTCAAATGCAAAATAAACATTTGAAATTATTGTGTCACATACCACGTCATTCCACTATAAATATCTGATACTAAATATTAAATAAATATACAATGCTATCATTGGTTTTACACATAGTGATGTCCCTTTCAAAATTCAGTCGTCATTTATTGTCTTGGACAATCTGTTTGAGAAATACACGCCAGTTTAGCACGTTATTACACAATTTGGAATGTGGGCACTTTTTTTCCCGCAATTTTTTTTTGGATGCTTTGAACGATAATTTTAAAGCCCGGCATAACAGCATTTTTTATGTAGTCAATGTACTATGGTGCAAACAGCATTTTTCATCCTTGATATGAAAAAGGTACTGCTTGTAATATGCAGTTCTTCTCGCTGGCTACATATGTATGTCCCCGGTCCTGCCAGATCCGAGTATGGCCGGTGCCTTGAGGGAGTGACAATTGGCGACCGCTCCCGGGTAGGGGGAGGACTTGGTGGGAGAGAATCGTTGCATAGAAAATGGCCTCGGGTGAGCTGGAATCACGGTGAGGAACATGAGTCATGGCCTGAAGAGGGCGTGGCGACCTTTCTCAAGCGGTTGCTACTAGGGATGTTGATAATGGATAGTTTTGCAACCGGTTAGCCAACGTCATTATTCAGTTCATTAACCGTTAGAAATGCTGAAACGTTCTACAGTTATGACCCACGTAATACCCAACCTAAACCCCCCAAATTAAAAATGTATGCATACACAGAATGGACGTTTCTCAGAATGGTATTTATTGCTTTCAAACATTCAACATAACAAATAATAAGTTGTAATATACATAGTGTAGCATACAAATAGCAGCCTATGTTGTAGCCGTAATTATTTTTAAATGGACATTGGCACATGCTAGCCTATGCTATATTGTACAACTATTTATTGAGTGACCTTTTGCAATTATTCCACCTCAATCAATAGATCAACAATTCATGGTTCATAGCTATGCTCGTACCACAACCCACAGTAGGTTTGTTTTAATTTTAATTGGAGAAATTAAGCAACAGAAAAGCGCAGGGCGTTCATATGTCGCTCAACGGTCGCGTTCACTGTGGTGGGAGGGGTTTAAATCTGCCAGGGAGTCAAAACACCGTCTCTTTCATAGATGTTTTGGGGGGAAAAAACTCAGGATATCATCCAAGTGAATTTCACCTTATTGAAAATATTTTATAGTTAGCCAGCTAACTCTGTTGTAGCCTACCCAACAGCTTTGCTGGGTTTTCTTCATTCAAAATTTGCGAATTTGAGGGCAACAGCTAAGGAGAGCCATCGATCCACTGCACCAGTTACGCTCGACACACCCCTCGCCACTAACTCGACAGGCTGCGCCAGTTATCCTCGATCCACTGCACCAGTTACGCTCGACAGGCTGCGCCAGTTATCCTCGATCCACTGCGCCAGTTACGCTCGACAGGCTGCTCGCTCCACTAACTCAACAGGCTGCGCCAGTTATCCTCGATCCACTGCACCAGTTACGCTCAACAGGCTGCGCCAGTTATCCTCGATCCATTGCGCCAGTTACGCTCGACAGGCTGCGCCAGTTATCCTCGATCCACTGCACCAGTTACGCTCGACAGGCTGCGCCAGTTATCCTCAATCCACTGCGCCAGTTACGCTCAACAGGCTGCGCCAGTTATCCTCGATCCATTGCGCCAGTTACGCTCGACAGGCTGCGGCAGTTATCCTCGATCCATTGCGCCAGTTACGCTCGACAGGCTGCGCCAGTTATCCTCGATCCACTGCGCCAGTTACGCTCGACAGGCTGCGCCAGTTATCCTCGATCCACTGTGCCAGTTACGCTCCAGGCTGCGCCAGTTATCCTCGATCCACTGCACCAGTTACACTCAACAGGCTGCGCCAGTTATCCTCGATCCACTGCGCCAGTTACGCTCAACAGGCTGCGCCAGTTATCCTCGATCCATTGCGCCAGTTACGCTCGACAGGCTGCGCCAGTTATCCTCGATCCACTGCGCCAGTTACGCTCAACAGGCTGCGCCAGTTATCCTCAATCCACTGCACCAGTTACGCTCGACAGGCTGCGTGCGCCACTAACTCAACATGCTGTGCCAGTTATCCTCAATCCACTGCACCAGTTACGCTCGACAGGCTGCGTGCGCCACTAACTCAACATGCTGTGCCAGTTATCCTCGATCCACTGCACCAGTTACGCTCGACAGGCTGCGCCAGTTATCCTCGATCCACTGCGCCAGTTACGCTCGACAGGCTGCGTGCGCCACTAACTCAACATGCTGTGCCAGTTATCCTCGATCCACTGCACCAGTTACGCTCGACAGGCTGCGCCAGTTATCCTCGATCCACTGCGGCAGTTACGCTCGACAGGCTGCGCCAGTTATCCTCATTCCACTGCGCCAGTTACGCTCGACAGGCTGCACCAGTTATCCTCGATCCACTGCGCCAGTTACGCTCGACAGGCTGCGCCAGTTATCCTCAATCCACTGCACCAGTTACGCTCGACAGGCTGCGCCAGTTATCCTCAATCCACTGCGCCAGTTACGCTCGACAGGCTGCGCCAGTTATCCTCAATCCACTGCACCAGTTACGCTCGACAGGCTGCGCCAGTTATCCTCGATCCATTGCGCCAGTTACGCTCGACAGGCTGCTCGCTCCACTAACTCAACAGGCTGCGCCAGTTATCCTCGATCCACTGCACCAGTTACGCTCGACAGGCTGCGCCAGTTATCCTCAATCCACTGCACCAGTTACGCTCGACAGGCTGCGCCAGTTATCCTCAATCCACTGCGCCAGTTACGCTCGACAGGCTGCGCCAGTTATCCTCAATCCACTGCACCAGTTACGCTCGACAGGCTGCGCGTGCCACTAACTCAACAGGCTACGCCAGTTATCCTCAATTCCTTGCGCAGGTTATCCTTGACACCCCTCTGCGCTGTTCTCGACAGACTTTTGAATGAATTGGCGCGTCATAGACTGCTAGACAATATTACATTGGTATAAAATTTTAAAACCCCATCACTGTGGTGATGGAAATTTAATTGTACGGATTTTCACGCACCATTAGTATTGCAGGAAAATAACGTGAGATTGTGTATTTTACTGTTTTGGATTTTTATATAGCCAGCAGGCCATTGAAACATTACTGGGGTTTAAAGCCTTTTGACTTCCCACTTATTTAGCATCACTGATGGCTACATGTTGTGATGAAGATATTACAAGAGTACTAAATGAGGAGCAGTTTCACATGATCAAATTGTTTAGCCTACACTGTAAAGCCCAAGAGTTCAATTGACTTGAATCATTTGAGTATAGGGAAAGTATTCATTTGTTTGAAAGTATTGATTTGTTTCAATTAAACTAACCTTTCCATTTTTATTATTTTAAATTGAGTAATATCCAGTTCAATTGGGACTACCTAATTCTGTTAGCAAGATTGCCATTAAGGTTTAGGTCAGTGTGATTCAAGGTAATTGGTTTCCTAAAATTATTTGAGTAAACTGAACTTAGCAGTTTTACAGTGTATCCTACATGGTAACCTAGGCCTACTTATATTTTATGTCAAAGCATAAAACACTGATTTGTCTGTAGTGGAGTTCAAATTGAAATGGTGACAATCATTTTCATTGATTGAATTAAAACACATCCATTTCTCTTATAGAACAAGATGAGAAGGACCGGTCAGTGATTGTTAGCTGGCAACTACCGGACTTTGGCCGGTAATGTTTTAAGTCCGCAAATGAAAATAAATTAAATAAAAAGTCAATTTTATTTATTTTGCCAAATAAAAATTAAAAATGATCCTTGTGTCTGTCATTTTTTAATTAAACTAGACTGTTGATGAAATGGTTAGAAACAGATGGCCTAAAAGTTATTTATCCCTCTGGCCATCCATCCTGATGGTCTGACGAGTTTGTGTGCCGGCAACCAGTCCAGCGAGTGTCCTCAGTCCATAGAGTCGTGACTACTATACAGCTACGGATAGCTTATGCTAGCAATCTACACATTGCCAAAATGCCTTTTGTCAAGAAGCCTAGCAGCACTAATGCAAATAGTGAAATGCAGGTCAGTCGGCCTATAACTGAAGTCTCGGAGTCTAGTACATAACTAGCCTACATTTTTGTTTGAATAATACTGGAAAGCAAATACTTTGCTATGTTTTATGCAATAGCCTATGTCATTCATTCAGTTTTCGATTGTTGTAAATTCAAATTTTATTGAGATGGGCTATTCATTTAAAATCCAAAACACGGATTATATGGCAACATGTAACAGTTGGGCCAGTTCTGTGATGGGCATTAGTGATGGGCATTCCGAGTCTTTTCGACGAGCTGGATCTTTTGGCTCCGTTCACGGAAAAGAACCGTTCCTTTGGCTCTCATGTGGCTCTTCGTTCACTAATACTTCCGTGCTTTAAAATAAATAAATTAAAAATGCAGTTTGATGTGGAGAGGGTATTGAGAATCTTTGCTATAAGTGTCGGACGCATGCGACAGTGCTGCTAAGGTGTCTACGATATTTCTATCATAGTGCAATGTAGGCCTATGTTTATTGTTATATTCATTATAATTTATATGATATTAATTACCCACACTTTAATTAAAGATGACTAGATCACATCATCCTTCTACTATGATATACTAATAGGCTATGATCAAAATAGCCTATATGACCGAATGGCTCTTTTTGAACGGTGCTTGTGTGCATAACATAGGCTAGGCTAGCACTCTAGCGAACTGTGGGAAGTAGAACTAGGCCCTCTGCAATTTTACCTTTAAGATTTAAACGGATGATCACTCTCAATCTGTTTCCATTTACTTTGCCTGATTGTCAACCAAACAATTAGTCTAATTCGCTCAATAACAAAACCCAATAAGTAAATGATTAGACTACCAATTTATTTTCTAGCCTATTGTTCTCTGTGTCGCATTTTTCTATATCCACATTTATGATGACGGAGTTATCATGCAAAGATTCTGACACTCAATGTTTAAATGTTCTGTAGATTTTCTCAACAGGCTGTTTCTCAACGTCAATTAATTTTTCTAGCCTGAATTGGCCTAAGTGTTGTGCGAAACGGTTCGAGACACTTAAGAGGTTGTCCTCTTTAAGGTTTTGCTTTCTAATGTTTAAATGGCTTTGACTAATTTGAGCGCCATCTTAAAGTTAATTCGCCTACATTCTTTAACGCATGCTGCATGCCATTGCCACCCAGGTTAAACAATCTCAAGTAGTTATCTCTTTGTCATTATCATTTCTTAATCATTATAGGTTATTTAGGCGATTTTATAAGCGATTATTCAGCAAATTAATTGTTTGATTGTTAGGCTACATAAGCTAAACAAGCGGAAACAAATACTAATGCGTTAGCTACACCCAGCTTTTTCCAGCGCACCGTAGCCTAGGCTACAAATATTTAGTTTTATGAGACAAAGAAAAATGCTAGCACTGAAAAACTTGCTATAAACTATTCATTGATATTTGTTATTCAGAACTATAAATTATTAAGAACTATAAATGGAAACAGGTTGGGAGTTATATCCGTAGGTAGTCTAAGGTTACAGAAGGTCTCTTTACAGCCGAACGGCGCTTTCTGTCTGGTCACGGGAAAAAAAGAGCCAAACTAAGTCGCTCGTTCACCGAATGGAATCGGTTCCCTACGTTCACCAAAAAGAGTCGTTCAAAAAGAGCCATTAGTTCGTGAACGACACATCACTATGGCACATATGGCATCGAGCCGCATGAATTGGCCCAGACTCGGGCCGTAATTCAAGACCGAGGCTGAGCCGACTCAGAAGCCAAACCTGGGCCACACCCAAGCCGACTCAGAAGCCGCACTTGGGCCATATCTGGGCCACATACATTTGGCTACTTGGGTAGATGCCAAATTTTACCAGCCACCCCAAAATTTTACCAGACACCTTTTTTTTATACATTACGCTATAGAATAACGTTTCAGAATGCATTCATGTTTAGTAGCTCTAATAAAATAGTATTTATTATATCATGTAGGCTATTACAGGTCAAACAGTCAAACACTGTGTATAAATTTATTACATAGGCTACATTTCATCTAATCTATTATCTAATACTATACGTTTTTCTGAACGAACAAATGCCAGTAGGCCTAACGTTAGAGCGAAGATATCACTTTTACCTTAGAGCGTATTGGCAAAGGTATTTGTCAGTTTTTTGTTTTTCTGTGTGACGCTGTGTGAAGCTTGTTAAAATTGCTTTATGGTAAATCGAAACGCATATCAGTTGCACTGGACTCTGCGTTGCTAAATGGACCATCGGAATTGGTGGAAGTAGAAAAAAAACAGCTT
Source organism: Ilyophis sp. 1 JC-2022 (assembly GCA_022702515.1). Lineage (NCBI taxonomy): Eukaryota > Metazoa > Chordata > Actinopteri > Anguilliformes > Synaphobranchidae > Ilyophis > Ilyophis sp. 1 JC-2022. Next base: position 118,074,964 of record CM040405.1, read on the forward strand.
GTAAACAATCTTATTTTCCATCAAACTAATACAATTATGTTAACAGACAATATTAAATGACACCCGCTTTCATTCTGAAAGGTTTGTTTTATAAAAAATTATAGCCTACAAATTTTATTAGGCAAATAATTCACATATTCTCCATCCAAAATCAATCTTTATATCGAGGGTAGCTTATTTTGGGAAGTAACCTAGGCTATTTCTTTCATTTAACTTGAGAGCCAAGACTCCCAAAGTTCTGCTACTAACGTTAGCTCTAGAAGAAACTCTGCAAGATAGGCTACTGGGTTCACCCACTGCTGAGATGCGGGGAGAAGCATATGATAGACTTTTTCTTGAACTCCAGCTAACTTATTCGGCAAGGAGTTCAGACTGTATCCTGTTTTCTCTTGTTGTTTCAGTCAGTTATAGCGCTGCGTTCCTCTGGGGGCAGGGATTACGTTGAGAATTTATGGTACGTAAAAACAACGGATGAGCAAGACGGCCAATACACTTACGGTCTAATTGATAGGTGTCACAAAACACAAAACTGTCTACATCCTTCCTAGTATGTGTATTCAACACTCTGGATCAAAGTTGGGAAACCAGATAAGAAGCAGTAATTTGAAATGTTTGTGATTCAGTCTGACTCTGCTGAATCCTAAGTGTCTTTCGTGCACTTTGTCACTGTCGGTATTGGAAATAAACTTTGAATCTTGTCATCACGTTCAAGAGACGTTTCTTTTTTGGCCTGTGGCTTCCCAGACATTGGAAACCATGCATCTTTTTTCCAGTCTCTAATATCGCTCCCAAAAATAGCTAACAATATCGGATGTTGTCCACATTGTTGACGAATTTCAGGGTGATGTGAGGCGGCCAAAGCTTAACAAGGGCTACAAGTTATTTTTAATTATGTAGTATTTTTGCTAATGTAGCTAACAACACAATTGTGACATTTCAGAGTGCTTCTAATTGTGTTTTTGCAACAATACATTATAGGGATAGTTCGGGATTTTAATTTGAGCCATTTCTGTTTACCCATCTATGATGTTGATCGATAGAGGACATTTTCAAGTCAGTCATCATATCGCATTAGCTCGTGCTAGTGAGTCGCAAGTTACCATTATCTTATAATGTGCCAGCAACGGCAAGATATAACGTTACAATAAGGAAAAAGTTATACACATTTGTTGATTAATCTAAAGATAAACATATTAATGTTACATTATTAGAGCTACTCCCAAGTTGTTATACCATTACTTTCGTATTTCGCTATAGTGATATACCAAGACAAATATATTATCGTAGCTACTGTTGACTAGCTTGGGGGGAATGCTCCTATGTATTTACTAGATACTTTAATGTAGAGTGTCCCGGAATCCCCCTAGCGGCCACCCCGCGCCCTCGACCACCACACCAAGATCTCAATTCCAGGAGAAACACTGCTTAAACTCAATACAGATTCTTTAAGTCACTCTGCACTCATGTGTGCATTTCTAAGATCCATGGCATAGCCTACTTGCTGACCTGCAAGGAGTAGGCTACTAACCCACAACGTGGAATTTGACTTCACAAATAACTTTGTGAACTATAACTATGTAAATACTATATTTGATGCCATCATTTGGAGGTATTAAATATCAAATACTTTACACACAAACAGAGAACATGGGCTGTGTTCGAAACCACATACTATAGTAGTACGTACTGATCTGACCAGTAGGTCTACGCCAAAAATGCCCGGATGACGTAGTGATTTAGAAAAACGCTTGTATGCATCAGACCAGTCTACCTCGCCTACTGTGTCCCATAATGCACTGCGGTTGTATACGTCACATGTCTTTGAGGTCGGTGGAAAACAAGAAAAAATGGCAGAAAAACCTCCTGCTTCAGAGAACTGTGCAGCAGATTATAAATTTAAGTACGAGTTATATTGGATGTGCTCGATTGCTTCTTGCTCGATTTTGATACGCACGTCTTGGTGACTTCTAAAGAAAGATTATTTTAAAAATGATCTATCATTAGTTGTAAACTAATCACGATTAGCATTTAGCTATCTAATGTGGTAAAACATACTAAACACTTGTGACGTCACGCGGCGCTGTTATGGCGACATGTAGTCCAGCTGTCTTTCGTGGTCATGTTTGTTCATTTGAATGTATTTTGTTGTGTCTGGCTTTTGTCTTTTGTCTTTTTTCATGCGCTCTGTGTCTGCTTTGGGACGGAAGCGGGCTGGCTGCTCAGTGCACTCCTGCTGCTCGGTTTTATAATATTGACGAATTGTCTAGCCGCTATAATTTTGTTTGTGGTCGTCACCATGGAGATGCATTCGCATTAAAGCCAGTTTATAGTCCAGCGACAGAGTGTCGCTGCAATTGACGACGTGCCATGGATGTCATTTGGTTTATACTTCGGGCGACTGTCGTCCTGTGGCCGCTGCGACGGTCGCTGAAGATGTCGCTGAGACATAAAATAAATTAAACTTTGTACCTGCTGCTACCACTGTTGTTATGGTAACGTTTGTCTCGGACAGCGGAGGCTTCAACTCGAGCTGTCAACTTACTAGCTAACACATAAGCCAACTGTTAATGGACAGATATTTTTGTTGGAAAACTTTGCGCGCAGCCATAGGGTAGGCTTAGCCTACCTACCCATAGTTTACCTACCTAGCAAGCGCGTGAATAGCATTAGCCTAAAAATTTAATATTATTATTAATAGCCTAATAATAACAATGTAATTTCACCGAGTGATACTGAGCTAGACTGTGTTGAGAAAACGTTACAATCCAAAATGAGAAGCAGCTCGCATCCAATGCTACAAGTTACCAATAGCCTATTAGTCTGTAGGCTATTGTGAATGGTTACAAAGACACATTTGTAGCGTTGTAGGCGCCTGTGAATGCATTACAGTTATTTGCTTTAACAGTAGCCTAATTTAGATTTGCCAGATTAAATTTTGCCTAACAACTCGAGTGACAGCCTGTCTGATCCGTGGCATTCTGATAGCGAGAACCTCATTTCTCGAACTAGAGAATTGTAGGCTGCTCCCCCCAATCAGTCTTGTAGCTAGCTATTTACATCCATAACATAGGCGATGCCCTCCATGTTTTCCTACTAAATAATAACGTTTAATATGAGGAGTTGCATCAATGTTGAGGGTTAATTGCAAACATTTTATTATTTGCTACCTCTTTCAAAACCCACATAGCCTACAAGTGTATGAGAGACAGTGAATGATATTTCAAACAATACGGTGCCCTCGAAATTGATATTTCTAAACTTTATTTCAGCGGCCTCCGACAAAAAAATGGTTAAAGCAGAAGACATAATGAGATGTAGGCTAGCCTATTAAAGCTGCTTCTCCCTCCATTGTCCCCTGAGTGTAAACTGTTGCTGGAATGCCGCTGGAGTGCGTTTATACTTTTTGCGAACAACAACGACCACAGTGTGGTATGTAGAGCGACAATAGAATGTTCATAAAAGCTCTGTGATTTCAGTCGAGCGACACACTGTCGCTGGACTATAAACTGGCCCTTATCCTTGGGAATGTCCATTGGATCTGCAGCCACAAAGCTTACCATCGCTCTTCAAGTTGAAGATGTCGGGACTGATCCGGGAGTGCAAGCAATCTTCAAAAGGCCACCAGGGAAGGAGAAGATAATGCGGGGGAGGAGTGAGGCGGTGACTTGAAAGGTTGAGCTCCGTTTTGACAGTGGACAGAGACCACGACACTACGTGTAGCCTATGGAGGAAAGTCGTGGAGGTGCCGAAGCGGAGTTTGTGTGTTGGACTGGCTGATGACATTAGACATCAGGCTATTTTTAATCATGATGTTTGGCTGTATCATTTTATATGTTTGTTTGTGTGTTGTGGGTCTGCCCCACTGTCTATGTCTTTTTTGTTGTTGCTGGTGGCTAAAAGTGAAGTTCCCTATCGGGAAAATAAGTTATTCTATTCTAAACAATGTATGATTAGCTAGGTTTTTAAAAAAAGATTTTGTTTCTGATTCCCCCCCCCCTTTTTCTCCCAATTTAGTAGCCAATTGAACCCCTATTCTAATTCAATTCCCCCCATGTAGCAACCGCTTGAGAACCACCGCTATACAACCCTGTCAGCCGGTAGTAGGAAGGAGGGCGCCACGTCCTCTACAGGGCGCGACTCCTCGAGCTCCTGACCGTGATTCCAACTCGTCCAGGGCCATTTAGTGCGCAGCGATTCTTTCCGAGCCCCTCCCCCCACCCGGAAGCAGCCGCCAATTGCCGCTTCCACAGGGCACCGGCCACGCTCAGATCTGGCAGGACCGGGGCGCGAACCCCGATCCTCGGAGTACAACTGATCGTGTTGTACTCTTACCGTTGTACCACCGTGGTCCCCTATGATTAGCTAGGTTGACAAACCTTCTTGAAATGAGCAAAAAATTTGTTCATTTCAGAGACATTAGTCTCTGCTCTGTGCACTTAGCTCATTTTTCCTATTTCCTTCTTGCAATAATAAAAAACAATTCTCACATTAGATAATGTTAATTAATTAGACACTTCATTTTTTTTTAAGCAAAATTTTCAGGACTCATCTGTAAAGTTTTGCTGTCTGCTTGCTAGCTGGCTGCTCGTCAACTAACCAGCATTAGCAGGATAGGTTAACGTGCTGGCAAAAGTGATTCACAGGAACCAAACGCCTATTCTGAGCAAATGAGCTAAATATTTCAACAGTAGTAGCAAAATGGGTCAGCCTTAAGCTATTGCTAGTATTTTGCCTGACTTTTACTGGGACAGGGGATCGGGAAGGTGCGCTCCAGGCAGAGTAGCAGAACAGCAGAGAAGTGGCGCCCGAATCGGTTTTGAAACCGGAAGCAAGGGTATCGCAAGAGCCATAACCAAACACCACTGAGCGGTCTAAAGCCACACACATAGGCATTTTTACACAATGGCTACCTAACGTTAGATCCGCTAGCCACCGCAATGTAAAACCCCTGTCAAATGGGCTACTCAACTGGTGTGGCTTCTAATGTTTTTTCGGTAGCAGTGAGCATGAAGAGATAATGTTTTCACTCACACACGCACAAGCTTGCGCACACAGACACACACACAAACAGAATTGTGTGCTATTTTACCTGTATGAAAACTTCACTAGGGATAGTTAGCTGAAAACTGTGTGTCAAACATAACATGGATGAAGCAACATAGCCAGCTAAGTGACATTAGCCACATGTGGGTACTGTCAACTACAAGCTTAAACAAGCCATCGAGCAAGATCTACCAAGGAGCAAAGGCAAGCTAATGCTAACGTTAGCTTAGCTATATAATAATAAAATGCAGTGCAGTTCATACATTAATATGGAGCTCTAGCTGTCTTTGCCAGAAAACAATTGCCTAATTTAGCATGATTCAGCAGTCAAACTATCTGAACCTTTGCCGAGAAGAACGAGAGAATGCACATTTAACTTAACGTTAACTAACGTTAGCGTAATCCAGAAGAGACGCTGAGCTGAGGCAATATATGTAACGTTAATATCAAGCAAACGTGACAAGCTTGTTATTAGCTAACATGGTAGGAGATTTAAATACAGATATGTCGCTTTAAGAATTGTATTCGCACGCAGCAAGTGTCATGTCACTCACGTGACCATTAGCAGCTGCCCCTCTCTCCTGTTGTCATTGCCCTATCACCTGACATTTTTATAATGACAATGGCGATTTAATTTTGGTCTCATAACAGTAATCATAATTATAACACAGCAGCAACAACAACACAATAATAATAATTTAAAAAAAATGTTTTGGTCCAGAGGGGCACTTCAGCCAATGAGGGCAAAGGGGCAATGGCTCAAGCACATTGTTGTTAATCTCAGCAGTTGTAATGCTTCATACACAATCTCTCCTGTGTATAAATATGCACTTCCGCTTAAACAGGAAATGAGTGTGCTGGCTGAGACAAACCCGGAAGCGTTGCGTGCATAGAGCTGTCAAGAACAGCTAACGTTAAAGCATTTAAAACTATTACACTGCATAACTGACCCAGGTCTGATCTACGGAAAATATGCCACAATTTCATATAATTGGTTCATGGGTTTAGTGGGTGGAATTTATTGCTAGATCGCTAGCAGTGGCGGACTTAAGTCATTTTGGGGCCCAAGGCAAACACAGGCATGGGGCCCTCACACATCCCTTGCTCTCCCCCCTTTTCAATCCTTATTTATCTAAGAAAGATCAGTTGTGATGCATGTATCATCATCATCATCATCATCGCTGCTGGAGCAATCTAGGTTGGCGCTGCCAGCAGCAGCAATGGGTAACGTTAGCTCCTCTTCGCTAGCATTAGCAATGCTAACAACACTAGTGCTAGTGCTAGTGCTAGCAGTCTCAGACTGACTCTGCTCTTCATTAGTGTCATCTGTACTACTACTAGCCGCCGTGAAAAATGTAGTTAGCTTTGGTAGTTTTGCCACAAACTTTTTACTTTCCTCCTGCTTCCTCCTTTTCTCAGCACCGCTTGTGTAGCTTCGCTTCATTTTCACTTTTTAATAATCGCACCGAGCTGAAACACGACTTGGCTACTGAATCATTTCTAAGACACTAAGACACTCATGAATTAGGCATTCTGATGCCATTTAGCACATGCATTTTTAGAAAGACATAATTAATTACTGGGGGGAAAAGAAAAAAAAAAAGTTTATGAGGCATTTAACGGGGCCCTTTGTAGTTTGGGGTCAGCTTGGGGCCCCAGGCAATTGCCGACCTTTGCCTAATGGGTAAGACCGCCTCTGATCGCTAGATAAAACTGCACGTCAACCACTGAAATCTTCATTTGCCTCACCACGAACTGACCTGAAGACCACGGAAAGAAGAGTTTCGACTGACGATTTGACTGAGAATGAGGGAAAGCCAGTCAACCCCCGGAGCTAAGAGGGATTTGTGATAATACTTAACCATAGATGTTACTTCAGAAACCATTTATTTTATATAAAATCCTGTTTTTGTACCGCCGACTGTCTCAGATTGTAACTTGAAATTCGCTATCCAAATGTTGAAAAAATGCACATCTCCACATTTTAAGCTTGGACACCCAGGGGCCCATGGAGGCCATAATCTGGCCATGTCAGTAATCCATTGTCGTTATTGTCTTCGATTTATATTGTTTACATTTCTGACAATGTGAAAAAAGGCATTTTTTTCATGCGCTCTGTGTCTGTTGTGGGACGGGGAAGCGGGCTGGAGATTTTTCAGGGCACTTCTGCTGCTGGTTTTTATAATATTGACGAATTGTCTAGCCGCTATAACTTTGTTTGTGGTCATCACCATGGAGACGCATTCTTACAGTAGTGATGGGCATTCCGGCTCTTTTCAGTGAGTCAGATCATTTGGCTCAGCTCACCAATAAGAGCCGGCTCTTTCGGCTCCCAAACGGCTCTTCATTCAGTAGCATTTCCAGTTTTTCAAAATTAGCAATATTTTGACCTATGATTGATTGACATTTGTGCACATCTATCACTTAAATTGTTCAAAGGAATCTTACTCTACTTTCTAATTTTCAAAATAACATTAGTTTGCATTTTGTTTGTTAGAAAAACTATTCAAATAAATGTAAAAACAGTAAGACGCTATTACAAATGTGCATTGAAAGTAGGGCATTTTTATGTCTTGAAATAAATGAACACTTGTGCAAAATAAACACAGTGCAGTGGCGGTCCGTCAGGGCCAGCAAGGCCTTCTCTGCTGGCCTAAACATCATCAGAATATAAATTAAATTTTGATATATTTTTTCCACAAATATGTATTAAATTATTCCCCATAGTCTATTCTCTTCATTTCATAGCTTTCCTCTTGGTTGCGCTGCTTCCAGCCTCAGATCGAGATTTGGAGGGCTGGCCTTTATGTTAGAGCTTTTATCCAATCATATTTCAGCCATAATGTGTTGCCAGGGTCCAAGAAATCTGCCCTTAGGCCTTCAGAATAAACATTGCGGGCGCCTGTAGCTTAAAGTGAACCGAAACAAGCCTGTGGTGTTAACCAATCAGATTTCGAGTTGGCGACACCGGGGCCAGCTAGCAGGCGTACGATAACGTCAGCGCGTGCACGTCTTTTGATTGGATACGCACTATTGCGAGGCAGAGCTCTGCAGAGATAGCAAACTGAACTTGAACGAGCTCATTTGTGTAGATTTCTACAAGCTCTTTTTTTTTCAACCCACAATGGCTGAAGGAGGAGAAGAGATCGATTTGGTCGCAGATATAATTACAACGCCATTTTCAAGACGAACTTTTCAAGAAAAGCTAGACATCGTCAGAAGAGAACGGCCAACCCCGACGCTAGCAAGCCGACGCTAGCGAGTCAAAGTGGACATTCAAGGCTAGGAATACACTTTCACCACTGTCGCAAATATATCCTCATGAACAAATGCAAATTATTTGTTTGTTTTCTTTTATTTTCAGTGAATAGTTTATGTGTCTTTATCGTCACGTTTCTTAAATGAAACTGCTTTGGGTGCGACAATGCGCTGTTTAGTGAACAGACTTGTTAAAGCTCACATACTTTTGGTGGACTTAATAAAACTTTGTAGACTAATCCCTTAAAAGCGCCTTTTATTTTAAAGTTTTGACAGTATCCAAGCGATCTTAAAGCTGGTAGTTTAACACTCTTAATTGTAAATGCGGATTTATTGATTATAAATGCTTCGGAAATATGAATATAACTCTGTTGTACTTGACTATGTTAAGGTGATGCAACGCCCGGTTATACTGCGTTTCTGTCTAATGTCTTGTTTCCACTTGCACATTCGACCCGTTCCAGAGCTGCGCTGGCTCGACTTCTGAGCATTTCCATTAGTTCAAATTCGAGCCGCGCCAACGAGACCCACTCCAAAAACGGCCCGATTTGTCCTCTGGTGCTGCCTCGAATATAATGGAGCCGCCAGTGCGTTGCTATGGTGATTCACCACAGCAACGTAGCCGAAGAAGACGCGCTTACTCACTTTGTCGGCTGTTTAATAACAACAACAACAACAACAACAACAACAAAAAATGGGGAAAATAAACAACCCGTGGGGTTTCGAGGAAGTCCAGGCCCTTTTAATGATTTGGGCAGACGAGTCGGTTCAGCAGCAGCTGAATTCATCGCTCAGAAACGAGAATAAATAAATGTTAATTGAAAAAAAGAATCCGATCCAGTACGAAACTATTTTCTATGCCTATTTTGAACCGATCCAACGATCGCGGACTCTGCTGGTTTAAACAATTGAATGTGTTTAGCGAAGATCAATCCACATAAATAACGACTGGGAGGGAGGCCTTTTGTGATAACATATGTCTGCGCTGACGGATACGTTGTTGCTTTTGAAGCAACATATTCCACAACACCAACACAAACAAAACCAACTCGTAGTTCGCCATGTTGAAATAGCTAACATTAGCAAGGTACTTTGGAACAGCTGTGTCGCGTTACCTAGCAACGACACATAACGAATCTCTGGCGGAGAACCAGCTCGGATTAATGGAAAAGCAATTTGAGCCGCGCTGTACGTCTCGCATTTGGGTTGCGTTGGCTCTGGAACGGGTCGAATGTGCAATTGGAAACAAGACATAAATGTATAGTTTCTAGAGCCATGGCGTCATAATGATGGTATTAAGAGGTGGAAGGCCACTGAAGGCCTAGGTGTGAAATGCACGGCCCGCCACTGACACAGTGTGTACTTGAACATTTCAAAACAAAATAGACACTCATAAAATAGAACATAATATTGCATCATAACAAAGAAAAAAAAATAAATGCATAAAAAAATAAATGTGCAAAACTGCGGCATCAGAACAATTCAACTGACCAGCAATTAAACTGGTTTTTAAATAATTATTAATGTTATTTTCTTATAGTGTTTTTAAATTTTTGGCCTAAAAAATTATTCTCTTTGATTACAGAGGAAACTAAAGTTCCACCAAGACCACAAGCACTTGTTTTATATTCATTTACAAAACAAATCGGGTCTTCAGATATGCGAGTCGGCTCCCAACGTTCACCTAAAAGAGCCGGCTCAAAAAGCCGACTCGTTTGCGAACGACACACCACTAGCTTTTAGTCCAGCTCCACACTACCTGCATTATCTCGCATTTTGGGAGTTCAATTGGATTCACAGGGCACATTGTTATTAAGCTAGCACACCGTTAGTTTGGCTTTGCGTGACAATTTGCCTCCCGAGTCCCACCCCGTCCTGGCTGTGGCAGGAGTGCTGAAGGAAGCCCTGCAACAAGCGTTACCAAACACAATTGAGGGAATAAGAGAAAATTCGTCGACAGTTGGAAAGAGGAATTTCCGTGGCTGAAGCACTGTGACAGACTGTCGTTCTGCGCATAGGCGTCATTTACACTGGGACGCACCCCCCCCCCCCCCCAAAATATCAGAGAAAGCCATATCTGCCCCCCCCCCCCCCAATGTTACATTGACAGAAATGCATAAAAGCGCCTGTTTTATAGCCCACGTACGAGGTAGTACACGGTAATCGGTGGGCGGGGCAATAATGTTGCTCTATTTAGCCACATTATTGGGCGATAAACTAGACAAACAAACTACAATGTAGCAAAGCAGTGTTTCGTTTCAGGCGTAGTAGGCTGTATCGAGTGGAAACGCGGGGCTTAGGTTTCGGAAGCAAAAACTCCATTCACCTTTTACATGTGCTGTGTCCGAATGGTCTGCGTCCTGGCATAGGACGACTGTATAGCCTACTGCTTAGGCTACTGCATACTGTTTAGTGGCATAAAAATATCCTCCATGCTCCATACTATTAACAGCGAAACTCCTAAATAAGTATATCATTTGGGGATTTTAAGCACACTACAGTTAGAGAACGACAGTCTAATGTAAAACACCTTCATACACCCTCGTCTTTACCTGAATCACGTTGATTTGCGATGCATTTCTGAGAATCGTAGCCTATGCTAAAATGAGTCTAATAAAGTGCAAAAAACTTTAGGTCTATATTATTTAGATGTAGCTTTTCTGAATTTGGCTATGGTAGAATTTAACAACAAACGAACAACACGAGGAGTGAGCTAGCTCTCCTTTAAAATAATGCATTATGGAAGTAGCTTAATAGGCTACTCTTTTCGTTTTTTCCAAATCCCCCATCAATTCGCATACTTTAGTGTAGCCTAAGATATCTATAATTGTATAGCTAATTGCTTAGCTATACAATTAACGTCAGATTTCAAAATGTAGGCCTACAAGAGTTTTGAAGTTTTTTTTTGTTCAATTAACTTAAACTACGAGTTTACAGAACAGGCTCACTGCCGTGGAGGAGCAGCAAGCAAGAGCAATGGTAATGTGGATGTGTTCAGTCAGCAGCGCACATCCATCTCACAGCCACGAAAAATCATAAAAGCACTAACCTTCCAACTACTTCATCTTCGCATTCATCACTAAAATGGTTTGGCCTCATAGGGCCTTTTTCCTTTTTGTTTTATTATTTTGAAACAAAAAAAACTTACTAAAAAGCAAATTTGCAAATTTGAAGAAATGTGTCATGTTTAACTCTGTACCATTTAGAGGTTAGCTTCTGTTCACTTAGATATTAGTTGTAAAAGGCATCATAATGGTCATAAGGTGTGACGGGAATTACTTTAATGATAAGCTTATTTTCCTTGTTTCTGGTTTTATGACATATTTAATCAATATTTAGTTGCTCTGGTTAACTAAGTGGCTTTTGATAGTGATAGTTTTCTATTTCCGCATCGGGTACTCTTCCTCAGGATAACTTGCCTTAAATGTAAAATATTTTCTCATTTACACCGCTAGATATTTGCTGAAATAATTTTGGCTTCGTACTTACTTAAGGGCACAATTGCACCTACAACCTTTTAATTACAAGCTTCTTATCTACTATCTCACATAACCAGTTTGGTAATCTGAGTCCATTCTGTGCATATCTGGACAATATATCTAAATATCTATATATCAATATTTCTAAATATTTTCTCCCATGAATGATTTTTTTTTCTTTTTTTTCTTTTCTCTTCTTTAAGATGGGTGGGTTTTTTTTTCTTTCTTTCTTTCATTTTCTTCTTTTTTTCTAGCTTCAGAATGGTTTGTACGTGATATATTTGTATTCAAACCTTTATCATGATACACGTTGGAGCAGAATCAAATGCAAACGTACATGTATCAAAAGGTCTATGAACTTGACACATTACACTCTGCTTTTTTTAGCTTTGAAAATGATAGGAAAACTAAATTCAGTTTGTCAAAGTTGGTCACAGAGAGTGAATGGAAAATGTAATTCTTGGAAACATGTCTCTCTCTCTCTCTCTCTCTCTCTCTCTCTCTCTCCCTCCCTCCCTCCCACCCACCCACCCACCCACCCAAGTGAGGTTTCAAAAAGAAAAAACATAAATGGGCCATATTAGCAGATGCATATTGCATAGATTTTGCCAAATGTCACCTACATTTACTGACACAAGCCAAGGTTGTGTATTTCATTAAAAAGTCACCGATTGATCATATGGTGAGTACACCCTTCAAGATACATATGACAACCTTTGGATGTCTCATAAAAACATGTTTTACTTTATTTTACTTTATTTTGGATACATTTTTTTTTTTTTTTTAACATGGATCTAACGGCTAGCTGACAAGTCTTAAGAATGGAAGAACTGTTATCTGCTGTATTAATGTTATTTGTTGTCTTCTATCTCTGTTCCTTATGTCCCCCCCCCCTCCCTCCGTGTTCCCCCCCTGTATAACTAAAACTTTTTATCTTCCTTCTTGCCCCTTTCCTTCCCTTCCCTTCCCCCACCCAGCATACACTCACGCACTTCCATACACATACAATATGCACACTCACAAGCACAAGCTCTCACAAACACAAACACACGCACATAAATGTTTCCTATTAAATTTATAACATGGAATATTCGAGGGGCTGGCTCACAGGCCAAATCAATTAAAATCATGAATCATCTAATCAAACTACAAGCAGACATCTGTCTACTACAAGAGACTCATCTTACAAAATCAGACCACCAGAAATTTTAATCCCCACACATCAACCAAATATTCTCAGCAACATATAACTCCAAACAAAGAGGAGTCTCCATTTTAATTAATAGACGACTGCCATTCACCCACATTTCCACAACCTCGGACCCAGAGGGACGTTTCATCATTGTCAGCAGCACCATTTATAGTCACAATTTGACCATTGCCAGTATTTACGGTCCAAATACTGATGACCCCCCATTCTTTCACTCCTTATTTTCAGCACTAAGTAACCACTCTAATTCAACAATTATAATCGGAGGCGATTTCAACACAGTTATTAATCCTGCTATCGACAGAACAAGTAATTCTAGAAACTGGCACTCCACAGACACATTAAAACAATATATGAGCGATTTTGGTCTTGGCGACTGCTGGCGCATGAGCAATCCCTCCGCAAATGAATTTACACACTTCTCACATGTCCATAAGTCGTACTCTCGAATTGATTTCTTTCTCACCAGTAACTCGACCCTTCCAGATATTTCTGAGACCAAAATCCATCCCATCACAATCAGTGACCATGCCCCAGTTTCCCTCACATTAAACACCAACCAACCCAAACCACCATCCCCGAGATGGCGCTTTAACATATCTCTCCTGGAAGATCCTGACTTTAACACCATCTTTAAGAGAGAGTGAGCATCCTTTATGGAAATAAACGACTCCCCAGAAATATCACCCACTTTACTATGGGAAACGGCTAAAGCAGTACTGAGAGGCCAAATCATATCATACTCATCACATAAGAAAAAAAAGGATCAACAACTCGAAAATAATCTGGAACAAAGAATACAGGACTTAGATAATGCATATGCAATCGACCCCAAGGAACAAATACAGAAAGATTTACGTGCACTACAACTTCAACTCAGTAACATTCAATATAAAAAAAACTAATTTTATGATACAGAGACTGAGACAAGACCACTTTGAGCACAACAATAAATCAGGAAAATATTTAGCCAACCAACTAAAAAAAAACAAAGAAAAATCAATCATACCCGCGGTGAAGGATTCAGCAGGGAAGACCTTGACATCGCCCCAAGACATCAATGACACTTTCAGAACATTCTATAGCAAATTATATACCCCAGATATCAACCCAAGCATGGCAGACATTAATTCCTTCTTAGATAAAATAAACCTTCCGCAACTATCTAAAGAACAAGCACACTTATTAGACAAACCATTAACACAAACGGAATACCATAAAGCTCTGCTTCAGATGCCCAACAATAAAGCTCCTGGACCCGATGGCTTCCCTGCTGAATTCTTCAAACATTTCTGGCCAACAATCTCACCATTATTCATTACGGACACGGACATTAAAATAATTAGCAAAGCCTTAGCCACCAGAATTGAAACAGTCACTCCTACATTAATTCACCCTGACCAAACAGGATTTATCAAAGGACGCCACTCATCAAGCAACATGCGCAGATTATTCCATTTATTAAACTTCACCAAACAACACAATCTGAAAGCAATAATCACCTCATTAGATGCAGAAAAAGCCTTCGACAGAGTCAACTGGTCATTCCTATTTGCAACTTTACAGAAATTTGGTTTTGGAGAGTCGTTTATTCACTGGATTAAAACACTATACACATCACCTATGGCCACTGTCACCACAAATGGAATAACATCACAAAGCTTCATACTTCACAGGGGTACCAGACAAGGATGCCCACTCTCTCCCGCTCTTTTTGCCCTTTTCATCGAACCTCTCGCTACAGCAATCAGACAAAATGCTAACATTCTAGGAATCACCACCGGTAACACTCACCACAAGATCAGCCTTTATGCTGACGATGTATTATTATATCTACAGGAACCAACAACATCATTACAAGAAACTACAAAACTCTTAGACTCATTCTTTAAAGTGTCAGATTACTCCATAAACTGGTCAAAATCAACAATCCTACCTTTAGAGGGAGGTGATAGGAATGCTGCAACCCAAGACTCATCCTTCCCCCTCCCCTCTGGAAATATCAGATATTTAGGAATTAACATCTCGCCCAGGCTGTCAGAGTTATTTCAGCTCAATTACACCCCACTGATAAAAGCAATAGATGATGATTTACAAAGATGGACAAACCTACCAATCTCACTAATCGGAAGAATAGCAACTGCCAAAATGTCAATTCTCCCAAAAGTTAATTATTTATTCATTATGATCCCAACCCAACCCACCACCAACTGGTTCAACTCCCTAGATTCAATCATATCCAAATTCTACTGGAAAAACAAAACACCAAGAATCAAATTAACCACTCTTCAAAAAAGCAAAAACCAAGGAGGACTCGAGGCACCAAATTTTCATAACTATTATCTGGCCAACCAATTAATATACATTCACAATTGGATTCACCCCACCCAACAATACCACCCATGGGATGATATTGAAAAAGAAGTCTGCATGGAAATATCACCACAGGACCTGCCATTCCTCAATACCAACATAAAACATCACAACTGCTTCAAGAATACTGTAATCTCGACAACTCTGACAGCCTGGTGGAAAACTAACAAGCTAACTAACTCCACCTCAGCACCCTGCAAACACACCCCAATATGGCACAACCCTGACTTTCAACTTAATAAATCACCCTTACACTTCCCGGTATGGAAACAAAAAGGCATCACCCATCTTAACCACATCTTTACAAACAACACCTTCACCACCTTTCAAGATCTCACAGAAAAATACGGCATTGGAAGAGACCAATTTCTCCAATTAAAATCGGTTATAAAATCTAAAATCAATATTACATACAATGAACTTCAACCACCCCCCATCATATCAGCCATGAACAAAATAACATCTCAGAAGAAATTACTTTCAAAAATATACAAAATACTAGCAAGCACAGACTCTACAATACACCTCCCGATCTCAAGATGGGAAGCGGACCTGGCTTTCTCTCCCAGCGCCGTATTTTGGCAACAAATCTGCAACAACACATTCACGATGACTAACAATACTAATCTGCAATTAATCCAATTCAAAGTAATACACAGAGTACATATCACTCAGCACAAGATGTTTAAAATGGGATTTGCAAGCACAAACATATGTTCACACTGCACCCTCAACACCACAGACGATTATCTTCACGCAATCTGGCTTTGCTCACCCCTTCAACACTTTTGGAACTCAATCACCAATACACTATCCCACATCCTGGGCTGCAACATTCCACTCTCTCCCTCTCTCTGCCTGCTCGGGGATTTATCTGCTATCAACCCAACAATCCAGAATACTAAACCCTTGCTTGTTGCCCTAGCTGTCGCCAAGAAAACCATCCTTTTAAACTGGAAGACCAGAAAGACCGTGAATACTAGGCAATGGTCAAACCTTCTATTAGATCACATTTCACAGGAAAATATTTCAGCCTCCAATCGCAGCGAAGTCCCCCAATTCAATAGCATCTGGAAATCATTCATGGATAATCTAAATATCTAATCACCTGAAATGAGCCTGTGAATCACCCCCCCCAATTCCCCAACCCCCCTCATCTTCCCTCTATACAATCCCCCAAGCCCCTCTTCCCCTTACCCCCTGTGCATTTTTCTTCCCTCTATAGAACCCCTACTACACCCCCACTTCCCCTGTCACGTACCCCTGTCTGTCGGTCTCTCTGTCCCTCTGTGTGCCTGTCTGTATATCAGTCCCATTCTTCGTCTGACTGTATGTCTATCTGGCTGTATGTCCATTTCGGTTTTATTTTCTTCTCCTTTCTTTCTTCTGTTCTTTTTTGTTTCTTTTGTGTTATTGTTGGTTTGTCTTGGTGTTTCTTCCCTCCCTCAGAGAGGAAATGACTATTGTTTTTACCACTGTAAATAATGTTACTGTTCATTACTAAAAAGAATTGTAATTAAAAAATAAAGTTGTCCTCCGAAGAGGGGGGGTGGAAGGTGGGATAAAAAAAAAAAAAAAAAAAAAAAAAAAAAAAAAAATTTAAAAAGTAAAAGGCATTTTGACCAGGGGTACCCACATCTTTGCACCCCCCTGTATGTAGCATACACTGTATGCATTCGATTTGTGTGACAATGGATTATGATTGGACTTTTTATGTTTGCGTGCTTTATTTTACCCAATGTCACAGTCTTAGAATGGACCGGAATGCATGCATTAAATTATTACTCTAAGAAGTCCGTAGCTACAATGTTACATGTATCAAATGCTCCGCCTGCCCCCCCCCCAAAGCCAAATCCAGAATTTATTTTATGATTATCGTATCCACTAATGTACTGATTAGCCTATGCTTTAGCTATATATGAAAGCCTGTCAAATCTCATCTAGGGCTCTTCAAAATGTTCATCAATTAAACATTTTATGTCAGAAAATGCCCTGTGTGAGGTTGTGTAGAAATGCAGGAAATTCGTTTTAAAAGGCTCAAATGTTTTGGGGGGAGGACCCCCAGACCGCCACTACTTCGTCCCGCCCCTCCAACATCTATTCATGCCACCCCAATCAAAGCAGTCTAGAAATGGTCCTGTTACATGTAACACCCTTGCCTTTGCATAGGCTACGCACGGTTACATCGCTATTGGCTAACATGCGTCCCCCCAAATATATATCTCAGGGCACTGCGTTCTGCCCTGCATGCCCCCCAATGTGACACCTTTGGTTCTGCACTGTGTACAGGGAATCTCCCAGCCACGCAGTGAGTGATCCAATTTAATCCCGCTTCAATGCTCAGCTATTCACGGGGAATAACAATCACTTTTCAGATATTGTATCCAGCGTTTCCTCAAGCACTGGCTGCCGGCCAGTTGATTACACTGTCCCAGCCAGTTACAGTTTTTTTACTGGTAGCCAATGATGCCTGCTGAAGTTTCATTGCAACAGGCAAAGCCTTTGGAATTTATTTATTTTTCTATTCTCTGAAAATGATTGTGCTGTTACTGTTACACGTGATTGTTTAATGACTGAAGAGCCATTTTTTCCAGCCTCCAATGTGCTAATATGATGAATAATTAAATAGTAGATGTTTAAATGCAACCACCATTGAGGCCCATTCAATAAAATATGTTAGAATGAAAGCAAAATAACCAGAAACTTGTTTTATATGGCATCATCCGGTTTTATTTTTAGGTAAGTGAGGTCAACATTCGGGCAAGTAGATTACCTGCTCTAGTTGCCCGAAGGGGAAGTGCCTTTGAAACCTTAGTGTCAACCCCTGCAAAGTGATTGTGTGTGACAGACTCACAAGAAGACAATTTGGGTTATGTCGAGATCACAAAATTTAAAAAAAAAACTTTTTTCTGTTTAATAATTCAGTGATCTTGAGAAAACGAGGCATATAAAAAAAATTCTCCTCTCGGGCCTTCCGTATGAAAATAGCTTCTAAATTCGCAGTGAGGTCACGTGATAATGTAGCATACTACAAATTGAATCATTAATGGTTGCATACTGTATACTACTATAAAAATAGTATGCGTTACACAGTATATACTGATCTCCACAAAACACGTTTTCAACGTACTAAAATGGCAAGTTACTCACGCATACAAAGCACTATCTATAATACAACTTGCAAAGTCTAGACCTGCCATTAAAAGTATTGATATCAAAACAAGGCCAAGTTACAACAAACAATATTGCCTATCGTAGGTCACACAAATTAAACAAGCTCTATTCCAAGGCAATGCTACCCAATATTACCTAAATTATTTAACTTGGTCCTGTGCTTTTTCATCTTACCATCTGAAGAGAATGTGGTCAATAAAAATAACCCAAATTTGGGTCTTTACTGTGTGGATGTGTGAAGTTGTATCTGAATTCTGTGTGTTTTTCTGTGAGGTCAGAAGGTACAGAATGTTCATGTTTTTAAGGGCTGAGAAAGTGTGGTCATTGTGGTTATTTCTGTAGGAAACCATGAAAAGTGCCAAACTCTCGGCCAAGCCATAACTTGGGGAATGGCATACCTGCCATCCCAATGTAGTATGCAGTATGCTGTTTAAAACACAGCCATGGTTTGGCTCATTAAGGTAATTTTTTGCACCTGCATTAATTTAGACCTGCCAGACCACAGGGGTTGAATACTTGTGCCATCAACATATTTCAGTTTTATTTTTCTTAAATATATTTTGTCAATATATTTTTAAAACTTGTCAGCTTGAGCATGTAATTTTGCAGAAAATATTCAATGGACAAAATGTGTGTGCATCATTTGTAATCCAGCAAAATGTGAAAACAAGGCTTTGAATACTTTTTTAAGGCACCGTATATGAACCGTCTTTGATTTGATAATACTTCTGACCTTCACCTGTCAGAAGTGTCCCAGCATTAGCTGCAGTCCTAGGAAAGATATCACTTTTCATTTTGTAATATAACAAATAATGGTTATTACACAATACACTTTTAATATGTCCCAGTATATGAACAAAAATAACAGTGAAATAAAGTACCTTTAGCTCATCTTCCAGTTCAGTTGCCTTCCACTCAAGTGTTCTTTTTTCCTATGAGGAAGGCAGGCATTAGAGTACGGCACAATAATAATAAAACTGTCACTTCTCCTATGGTCACTGCGGTGGGTGATAACAAAAAGAGTGGTGACGTGGACTCACAAATCTCTCCAGGTCCAACAAGGCCGGTCTCTCTGACATTTTCTCCTGACTCTGAGATAGATCACAGACAGAATTAAGTGATGAGTATTGTGGCAATATCAATACATTAATACACCTGATAAAAAAAACTCAAATAAATGTCACTATTACATTTTTTTGCAACCAAAAACTTCATGCAGTCACATTTCTCAATTTTTCACAATAGTTATTGCCTGGACAGAGTTTTTTTTGCAGGTCTCTCATTCCCCAGATAAAGTCTGCATTCTCAAAATGAGAACTATTGTAACAGCCCACAAGCTCTTGTTAATGTCAATGAAATCATCAACTCCAGCAAGGAGAACAACCTGGTATCACCCTCAGGAGCTGAAACTGGCCACAAATGGATCTTTCTGCAAGCCAATGATCCCAAGTATGCCTCTAAATCTACATGGTATTTGACCAGAAATCACCCCCCCCCCCCTCCCCATATAACATAGAACACTGATTTGGAGTCAGAGAAAGTCCTAGAAAGATTAGTGTATGAAGGGATATGGTGTTAGTTTCTTTATTCATGAGTATTACATTTATGTGGGTAGAAGGACAATCCATGCAGAATGGTTTTGGGTTTTCCACGTATCTGCTAGGTTGCAATACACAATTAACTTTTTAAAGCTATGTCCCTCTAGTTCCCACACCCATCGCTTCCCAAATTGAATTTCAAGAGAAGAAATGTTTTCCATTCCCACTTAGTACAGAAGTAATGGTCCATACAGGAATGGTTTGTTGAGATCGGTGTGGAAGAACTTGACTGGCCTGCATAGAGCCCTGACCTCAACCCCATCAAACACCTTTGGAATCAATTATAAAGCCAACTGCAAGCAAGGCCTAATTGCCAAACATCAGTGACCAACCTCACTAATGCTCTTCTGGTGGAAAGGAAGCAAATCCATGCAGCAACATTCCAACATCTATAGCAGCAAGGGGGGGACCAACTGTGAACCCTTTAGAATTTTCTGTATATCTGCATAAATTCGATCTAAAATGTGATCACATCTTCATCAAAGTCCTAAAACTTGATAAAGTGAACCCAGCTCAACAAAAAACACAAAAAACATTATTCTTTTATCATGTATTTATTGAGAAAAATTATCCAATATTAAATGCTTTGTTGGAAAAAGTATGTGAACCTTTGGATCATACGTATTTGTAAAATATCATATTTAATATTTGGTCGCATATCTGTTACTTCCTGAAGTCTGTGATCCATCAATATCAAAAGACTCTCAATTTCTTATTTTCAGGTACTGTTACAAGCGATACTATAACCTCTCTGCATTTGAATGTATTTCTATGGGGGGTGAGACTAGATTCAGCTGTAAATTACACTGGTACAGTATAATTGCGGTCAGATATGGAGTAGATGTGGATGGATCACTTTAAGGGTTTCTTCTCCTGACTTTCCGGCCCCATCCATAGAGTTCTATAGGAAAATGAGTCAGGATAAATAACCCTTGCAGTGATCCATCCACATCTACTCCATATCTGGCCGCAGAGTGATGGCTTGGGGCTTGTTTGATAATATTGTCATCCGCAGAAAACTGAGACTATCCTATTTATAACTATTTATTATACTCAAAATGGCTAGCGTCCAGCCGTCCCTTTAAAAAAATAAATAATATATGGTCACCCTATAAAGTAGGCTACAAAAGAAACTAGATGACTACTCTGATGATAACAACTATAGTAACATAATTTGTATTATAGTAAAACAATAAACGACTTGCACAGCATTGGAGTCATGTTTGCACTTTAGAAGGCATTGACCCTTGTGACGACATTCTCAACTGAACGTTCTAATGATACGTTCTAATCACATATTTGTGATGGTACACTTTTGGGTCAGTTCTGGAATGATCACATATTTGTGATGGTACGCACTAAAGGGTTAAAAGCAAGGGCCGTCAATTACGGTAAAAATGCGGCAGCAAATAATCATTCATTACAAACAACCGATCAGACCTAAACCACCCACGTAAAAGACAACGTATGTAGGCTATTAGCGGGTGTCATAAGCTACAGCTGGAATAGATTTTTTCTGTCTGGATGATGCGGTTCAGTAAGCATTCTATTTTGGAGAGGAGTAGAGACAAGCAAACTCCAAGTACAGGTGCAGCGCAAAAAATCGTGAAAAAGTTCAATATTTTTTGTCACTCATTTCAGAAAGTGAAACTCATATATTATATAGATTCATTACACATAGTGAAATATTTCAAGCCTTTATTTCTTGTAATTTTGATGATTATGGCTTACAGCTAATGAAAACCCAAATGCAGTGTCTCAGAAAATTTGAATATTGTGAAAAAGTTCAATATTGGAAACTCATGGTGTCACACTCTAATCAGCTAATTAACTCAAAACCTGAGCCTTTAAATGGTCTCTCAGTCTGGTTCAGTAGGCTACACAATCATGGGGAAGACTGCTGACTTGACAAATGTCCAGAAGACAGTCATTGACACCCTCCACAAGGAGGGTAAGCCACAAAAGGTCATTGCTAAAGAAGCTGGTTGTTCACAGAGTGCTGTATCCAAGCATATTCATAGAAAGTTGAGTGGAAGGAAAAAGTGTGGTAGGAAAAGGTGCACAAGCAACAGGGATAACCGCAGCCTTGAGAGAATTGTCAAGCAAAATCTATTCAAGAATTTGGGGGAGCTTCACAAGGAGTGGACTGAGGCTGGAGTCAGTGCATCAAGAGCCACCACGCACAGACGAATCCAGGACATGGGCTACAAATGTCGCATTCCTCGTGTCAAGCCACTCCTGAACCTGGGCTAAGGAGAAAAAGAACTGGACTGTTGCTCAGTGGTCCAAAGTCCTCTTTTCAGATGAAAGTAAATTTAGCATTTCATTTGGAAATCAAGGCCCCAGTGTCTGGAGGAAGAGTGGATAGGCACAGAATCCACGTTGCTTGAAGTCCAGTGTGAAGTTTCCACAGTCAGTGATGATTTGGGGTGCCATATCATCTGCTGGTGTTGATCCACTGTGTTTTCTGAAGTCCACAGTCAACGCAGCCATCTACCAGGAAATTTTAGAGCACTTCATGCTTCCTTCTGCTGACACGCTTTATGGAGATGCTGATTTCATTTTCCAGCAGGACTTGGCGCCTGCCCACACTGCCAAAAGTACCAAAAGCTGGTTCAATGACCATCATATTACTGTGCTTGATTGGCCAGCAAACTCGCCTGACCTGAACCCCATAGAGAATCTATGGGGTATTGTCAAGAGGAAGATGAGAGACACCAGACCCAACAATGCAGACGACCTGAAGGCCGCTATCAAAGCAACCTGGGCTTCCATTACACCTCAGCAGTGCCACAGGCTGATCGCCTCCATGCCACGCCGCATTGATGCAGTAATTCATGCAAAAGGAGCCCCAACCAAGTATTGAGTGCATAGAAATGAACATACTTTTCAGAAGACTGACATTTCTGTTTAAAATATCCTTTTTTATTGATCTTATGTAATATTCTAATTTTCTGAGACACTGAATTTGGGTTTTCATTAGCTGTAAGCCATAATCATCAAAATTACAAGAAATAAAGGCTTGAAATATTTCACTCTATGTGTAATGAATCTATATAATATATGAGTTTCACTTTCTGACATGAGTGACAAAAAATATTGAACTTTTTCACAATATTATAATTTTTTGAGCGGCACCTGTAGATCAGAGGATATTGTTATTGAGATATTGTTTTTGAGAAAATAAAAAACTTGTGAGAATTCTGTCAATGTGTGCATTCTCTGTGTACAGAAAATGTCAACAGGTCATTAAAACAACTTCAACTTTCCATATAGGAAACAAAACAATTAATAAATGTATATTTTATGAACTAAACTAATGTGGTATCTAAACAAAAAAAATCTGATGTCTATTTCAATATATAAACCGGAGCAAACTGGTGCTTGCAGAGTGGTGACGTCCTAATAGTGCTCATCATTCTAATTAAATTACATCTGCTTCCCCTCCTCGCTCGCTCACTCACATACTCTGACAAACAAATCTTTGAGAATCAGGTCCACTCCGTCGCCCCGGTATGCAGGCCAACCTGCATGCTCCAGAACAATATCCGCTGTGCCTTGTCTACTAATATTCTAGTAAGTTATATTAACCTATTTTTGGTATTTTTTATAGTTGGCTGGATAGTCCCTTTTGATTCAAAAGGGATAGTTCATTTTTCAGTCTAGCTTAGCAAGTAGCTAGCTAGTTTATTTTTTTAAATTATATATATACTTTATAAAAAATAAATATATAAAGCATAGTTGAGCCAGGAGTTGTAGTATATACATGCACCACGTTTACCTTTGCAATGTCTCTACAACAGACATTCTCTCTTGGAAAGTTCAGAGCAGTGACCACATGTGCACCCGTTGAAATGGAAACCAATATTGTTGATATCTTGCAGGTAACGTTAGTGTGATTGCCTACAGCCTGTGTAAAATGAGTAGCCTACATGCCATGGATAACTATTTGTACAGCATGTGATTTGTTGTTTGCTGGCCGCATTATTATAAGCCCAAATGAGGCTGTGTGCCGCCACCTACCACTCAACAAACAAATGAGGCTGTGTGCCGCTCATCCTCTCATTCTCCACCATTGCCTCAGCCGCTACTTGCTACTGGAGCTAGCATGTGTGTGTGTGTGTGTGTATGAGTGAGAAAGGTAGCGAGAGAGAGTGGAACAAAGCAGCCGCTGTGAGTGCTGTCCAGAGTAGTAATGAGCTTTTGGCTACTAGTGAAAACAAATTCTGGGCCGTGGTTTCATACCGGGGGCTCAGCCCCTATATTATTACCTTACCACGCCCAGATTTAGGCATTTATCGAAATTCAAAAGGGGGCGAGGTCGAGCTAAACCAGCATGCTTTGTTACCCTTTAAGCCAGGGGTGGGGAACCTCATCCGCAAAGAGCCGGTGTAGGTGCGGGTTTTTGTTTTAGCCCAGCCCTAAGACACCTGATTCTACTTATCAAGGTCTTGATTGAAGACCATGATTAGTTAATTAGTTGAATCAGCTGTGTTAGTGCTGGGCTAACACAAAAACCTGCACCCACACCGGCTCTTTGCGGATGAGGTTCCCCACCCCTGCTTTAAGCTTTGATTACTAAAAATGTATACATCTACGATGAGATAAATTCACATAAACCCAGATACACCAGAATAGTACACCTACACATAATTGAACATATAATAAAATTACAAATAGCTTAACACAGTAGACATAAAACAAATTGAATGACAACAAATATAATTTAGTAACTTTTTTATTAAAAGTTTTAAAATATTAGTCTAATATTAATACCAAGTGATTTTGCATAACAGTTACATATGCCAGAGCTGTCTATGTAGCGTGATGTCACACTGGCAGCTAGCTACTGTAACTAACAGCAATGAGAGAGAGAGAAAATCGCTTAATTGTGTCTTAAAGCATAACTGAATTTTGGTAGAACTTTGGGTTGTGTAGTTACCTGGCCATGATATGAGTCCACATGGTGGCGAAATATATTTGTTAGTTGCTCTTTGCTCCCCTGAGGTGATAATCCTGAATAGGGTATTTGTCGCTCTCCATTCACTTCTACAGGGCAGCTAAAACGGTCTCAAAATAACACTTCTAGCACGTATACAAACGCGAATGAAGTGGAACTAACAAACATTTTCCCACCATTTGGACTCATATCAATTTTACTCTCATCAGTCCACAGAATGTTACGCCATTTCTCTTTGGGCCAATCGATGTGTTCCTTGGCAAATTTTAACCGATTCTGCACATGCCGTTTTTTCAACAATGGTACTTTACGGGGGCTTCTTGCTGATAGCTTAGCTTCGATCAAACGACTGTAACAGCACTTATAGGTAAGATCATCTTTAGATCATCTTTGATCTTTCTGGAGGTGATGATTGGCTGAATCTTTGCCATTCTGACTATTCTTCGATCCATTTTAACAGTAGTTGCTCGTTTTCTTCCGCGTGTTTCGGGTTTTTGTTGCCATTTTAAAAATCTTTTTAGCTGAGCATCCTATAATTTGCTGCACTTCTTGAAACTTTTTCCTATCTCCAATCAACTTTTTTATTGTCAATAAATTTAATAAAATGATAAATTTTATAAATACGAAGCATATTTTGCGTCAATTT
Source organism: Ilyophis sp. 1 JC-2022 (assembly GCA_022702515.1). NCBI lineage: Eukaryota > Metazoa > Chordata > Actinopteri > Anguilliformes > Synaphobranchidae > Ilyophis > Ilyophis sp. 1 JC-2022. The sequence continues at coordinate 118,100,705 of CM040405.1, forward strand.
TTGTATCAGAACATCAACGGACACCAGTGACCACTCAGTTCAATAAGGTTAATGTTGTTTTTGGGTGGAATTGCGCTTTAAAGTCCACTTTCCCAGGAAGACCATGAAAAATTTGATTTACAGCAGGGGAAACAGACCTCCTGCATGAAGTTAAAGCGCACGGGAATGGCATTCAAATTAATTGTGAATTAATTGTGTAATGTGCTGCAAATTTGTTTTCGTTTCTAATTAGACTCTTAAAAAATAATTTTGTTCAGTTATGGAATAACAGGTGAAATCAGCGGGGTTTAGTAAGATGAGAGTATGGAAACCTGGTCACTGTAATTAAAAAAATATGAAAACTAAGATTAAAATTCAGTTAGCATGGTGAAATTAAAATTAATCTCCGTCCCTCCGCTGAGGGACAGGTATGTGGTCTTTGACCTATGGACCGTTTTATTATTATGCATTTATTTGATTTAGCCTACACAATAATAATATTTCACATTGTAATCTTAATATTTTTAGTCATGCTTGTGCACGCCCCTGTGTATACGCACTTATATGCGCTGTTAAAATAAAATGTAAACAACTGCGACATGACTTTAGACCAGGTTTGTGATGGTTTTAGCGCAAGTGCTTTCTGCTGGCTCAATATATCAATATGGCAAAAATGATCCTGGCTATATCTCATCTTAAGACCAACCCGCCCAGTTAATTTGCAATGGGCGTAAGAATACTTGGTATTTAAATGACGTGAGCACTAGGCGCTAAAATTAACCCTGCGCTGGGTGTAAGATAGCAAAAGGTTTGCACCACTTAGCGCCGGGTGTAAGATAGGGCCCAAGGGGTCTTCAAAACAATATAAAAAGGAAAGCTATATTTTTTTAGGGTGAAAAACACATTGTCCTTTTTTTCAGAAAACTCATAGCAGTGTATCTGACACTACCATCTGGCAAAATCAATGGGGCGATACAATTTTATTTAGTCATCAGGGTTTTTCCTGGCAGAGAAATCGGTTTAGCCGGTATGTATGCAAGCGCACACAAAGATATTTTGCATTAATTTTACCGTTTTTGGAGTACAAAGAGCCCATGTAGGCTTTGGTTGTAAAGTACCAGTAGGGTTGTGTTTAGGAGTTATAAATAAATAAATAAACAACACTCTAAAACAAAAATAAAAAAATGTTTTTTAAAAATATTTTTTTTTACAAAAGCATCGTGTGTTTTTACATAGGCTAACAACAGCAACATTTAAGCGATTCCTAAATGTGATAGGTCACTGTGGAAATGTCGACTGTACGGGACATTGGTGAAATGTAACAAGATAAACTCTTCAGGGTTAATCATAACACAGTGGTGGCTGCATATAGCCTACAGGTAAGATATTTGGTTTCATTAACATATTTATAGCTACGAGACATTTTGTAGGAAAAAAATGTGGGGTCTTCTAAACCGAACGTTTAGCCTACTGTATAGATAGTTGCCTACAGTAAGCAATGGAAAATGCAGAATGCTTAGGCCTATTTGTACAACGTTTAAAGAAAATATTATTGTTTCTAGCTATATCTGAATTGTTTGATTTTCTTTGTTTTCTTGTAAACGGTGCATTTTAGACATTTTACAGTCTGTGGCTGTGGCAAGACGAGGGTCGTAAGCGCTTTGGGCTAGTAATACCACCCTCTTATTTTATTGCAGCTCAGCCCGGACACCTGTATGCAGCCAGTGGAGAACATTTGACATGGCACGGAGAATATTGTTCTGTATGGAAGCATATCCATGCCAAAATTCTAATGAACATGCAAATCGGCAATTGCATTTGGTTTACATTCGATGTGCGCAAAAACCATTACATAATTCAAATGAAAATGCAAAAAGCGTTTTCATTTGCAAGTTAATGTAGCCTGATGTCACGTGGTGCTGTACTGGCGACATGTAGTCCAGCTGTCGTGTTCGTGTTTGTTCATTTAAATGTGTTTTGTCTTTTTTTTTTCATGCACTGTGAGTCTGTAGTGAGACGGGGAAGCGGGCTGGAGATTTTTCAGGGCACTCCTGCTGCTCGTTTTGATAATATTGAGGAATTGTCTAGTCGATATAATTTAGTTTGTGGTCGTCACCATGGAGACGCATTCGCAACATATGCTTGGGAATGTCCGTTAGATCTGCAGACTGCAGCAACAAAGTTACCATCGCACTTCACCGGAGTTAAAGATGTCGGGTCTGATCCGGGAGTGCAGGCAATCTTCAAAAGGAAACCAGGGAAGGAGAACATAATGCGGGGGAGGAGTGAGGAGACGACTGGGAAGATTGACGCAGTTCGGTGCTCCGTTTCGGCGGTGTAGAGACCGCGGCGCTGCGTGTATGGAGGAAAGTCGTGGAGGCGGAGTTTGTGTGTTGGACTGCTTGGTGACACTAGATATCTCGGGACAGCGGGGACTATTTTTAATTATGGCGGTGTTGCACTTTAATTCACTTAATTCACTTGACTGATGTAATGATTTTGTTGGATGTCTTTGTTTGATATGTTTGTTTGTGTGTTGTGGGTCTGGCCCACTGTCTATGTCTTTTTTGTTGTTGCTGGGGCTACAACTGAAGTTCCCTAGCGGGAAATTATTCTACGCACTTTATTTGAAAATGTTCATTCAAATCCATTTCACATAAAATTTTTCTCGCCCTCTACAACACAACCCTGGCATAATTTAAATGAAAAACCACATTTGCATTAGCAGTTTCTTATTGTAATTTTCCGCTGTGGTCACGCAAAAAACCCGGCCAAAACTCAGAACTGAAAATGCTAAATGTCAAAGCTGCCCATCAAGGCGGGGCCTGAAGAAAGGGGCATGACAGGGGACCGATCGAACCACTGAACTTGCTTCAAATTCAATGGTCGTCTGTAAATGATTTTGGTCGTCAGGCAGTTACTACAATTTAGCCTACCAGGCTAAATAGTGACATTTATTGGTTCTCTGTGTTTGGGAATTATAGGCTAAATGCTAAAAACTAGAACGTAAACGAGGTAGCCTAAACGTTACGATGAGCCTAGCCAGCCCATTGTTAACTTAACCTTAACAGCAGGGAGGACTTGCCGTAAGAGGCAATAGATTTCTGTTCACCGGTTTGCCTTAGACAGGGCTGTGTGATAAACCAACATTGGGCTATTGCTTAGCCTATATTCCATGTCAATAAATAAAATCAGCAGGCTATCAATAAAATAAGTGCGTATGTCTCTAATTTTGTCTGAGTGGTAGACCTATTTAAATGAAAATGTTCTTAAAAGACTGAGCATAATGTCATTGTGCCAATACTGACATGGATTATTATTTTATTTATTCATTCTCTCAATAACCACGTAGAATATTTAAAATGAACACATTTAAATGTTGTGTAGGCTAGGCTACAACAGGAAAATCAGCGTCATAGAGGAAAACCGCCTCATCTTACAGCATTGAGATCGGAAAAGCTCCAGAGACTGTGCGAATAACATTAGCCCACCTATTAGGGATGGGAATCACTCTATTTTATTGATTCCAATGCCATTATCGATTCTGCTTATCGATCCGATTCTTTATCGATTCCTTAAATATTATTTGTTCCCTGGCTGTTAAAGGGTAACAAAACACACAGGTTTTGCTAGACCCCGCCCCCTTTTGAAATAAAAAAAAGCCTAAATCTGAGTGTGATAAGGTGGTAATATAGGGGCTGAACTCCAGGTATGAAACCACACCCCAAAATTTTTTTTCCACTAGTAGCCAAAAGCTAATTTCTACTCTGGACAGCACTCACAGCGGCTGCTTTGTTTCTCTCTCTCTCTCTCTCTCTCTTGCTCGCTACCTCTCTCACTCATGCTGCTGCCATGCCTCGTTTGAGCTTATAATGATGCAGCCATCAAACAGAAAATCACGCTGTCCAAATAGTTACCCATGCCATGTAGGCTACTCATTTTATCGTTTTAGCCATCAGTGTGTACAGGATCGGTTGTCGAAATCATTTTGCTTGCGTCATAAATAACGTAGCCTACAGTTCCATTAATGGTACTCGCGAATTCTGTGGGAATTTCAAACATCTTCACAAAGTTAATTTGACAGTTGAACATTTGTGTTTATTTTATGATTATTATATTATTTTATCTCTATATTGTGACTGCCGACCGTGGTTAAATTTGGAAGGCATTTACACCACTTGATCGCGGCAAATGATCCATGTTGTTTATTTTATCAATATGGATACCAAGGAACGTAAAACATCAAATCGGTTGTCAAAGAAACGTGCATCGCGGAGATTTATAAAACCACAGAATGCCTGCAAGTAGGCTAATGTGTACTTTGTGTACTGCAGGGCAAGGTAGCGAAAACCTCTAAAATAAAATCCCAGTGTGTAGCTACGAGGCCCAAGAGAGAATGTCTGTTGTAGGGACATACGTTGCAAAGGTAAACATGTAGCATGCATAGGCTATAGGCTACTACAACTCCTGGCTCAACTATTTGACCCAAATCCCCCCTTTCTGCAGGAAATGCCACGTATAGCAATAATATGCCCTAAAACATAAATTCAACAATATTTTTTAAAAGTGACTTCATGAATCAACAAAATGTAAATAACTGCTCAAGTCCACAGCTCACACTGAACGGTGTCGTGCAGCGCGAGTAATAATTTGTTTACAGAAATATTCTACACAAACAGGCCAGCAAGGGAACAGTGTGAACAAAGTAAACAATTGATACTTTACTTACCTCATCAGAACGTAAAATTTACGCAGTTTTCATAATGCTTTATACTACGCTGCTCAAAAAAATGAAGGGAGCACTTAATCATCACAGTATAACACCAAGTCAATTAAACCCAACCGGTCATGCTGGATGATGTTGCAGGCAGCATAACATTCGCCACGGCGTCTCCAGACTCTTTCACATCTGTCACATGTGCTCAGTGTGAACCTGCTCTCATCTGTGAAGAGAACGGGGCGCTAATGGCGAACCTGCCAATTCTGGTGTTCTCTGGCAAATGCCAATCGAGCTGCACGGTGCTGGGCTGTGAGCACAGGTCCCACTACAGGATGTCGGGCCCTCATAGCACCCTCATGGAGTCTGTTTCTGACAGTTTGGTCAGAAACATGCACACGCTGGAGGTAATTTTGTAGGGCTCTGGCAGTGCTCCTCCTGTTCCTCGTCGCACAAAGGAGCAGATACCGGTCCTGCCACTTCTACGGCCCTGTCCAGCTCTCCTCGTGTATCTCCTCCACGCTCTTGAGACTGTGCTGGGAGACACAGCAAACCTTCTTGCGATGCCACATATGGAGGAGCTGGACTACCTGTGCAACCTGAATGGGCTGCAGGTACCGCCTCATGCTACCAGTAGTGACAAGGGCACTAGCAAAATGCAAAACTAGAGAAAAATCAGTCAGGAAGGATAAGGAGAGAGAAATAGTCTGTGGCCACCACCTGCAAAACCATTTACTTTTTGGGGGTTGTCTTGCTGTTGCCACTCCTGTCCATCTGTTGTCACTTTCATTTGTACCAAAGCAGGTGAAATTGATTCACAATCGTTTACGCTTCCTAACTGGACAGATCGATATCCCAGAACTTTAATTGTATTGGTGTTATACTGTGTTGATTAGGTGTTCCCTTAATTTCTTTGAGCAGTGTATATAGCCTAATTATTTTTAATAAAGTAGCCTATGTATTTATAAAATTTAAAAATGCCAAGCTAGACTGAAAAACGAACTATCAAAAAGCAAGGGACTATCACGCGATCTATAAAAAAAATAAGCTACTACAACTAGAATATTCAAATAAGCTCAACTGTAAGCTAGCTATATCACTTGCTCTCTCCATCTCCTGATTCTCCTCTCCAGTCTCCATGCAGATGAACCGCTGCTCTGAGATTCGCTTTTATAGCTGCTGCGTAGGCCACCCTCGCTCCAAAACCTCCGGGCGTAGCCTCGGAACTATCGGTGGGCGTAGCTGTGCAGGTTTCTATTTCGTAACCGAGGGAGAAATACGTAGGCAAAGATTTTTCTGGCCAATCACAGATTGAACGTGCAGTACCTAACATTTTACCACTAGAGACACTTTTGAGCCAGATTCTTAAAGTTTATGCTTTTTTGCGCTGACTGCAGTAATTTGTCAAGATTTGGACCAGGATCAATGAGTAATACTTAGAAAAACCCAAATGTATCAGTTATCATCTAAAATAAGTGGTTTTAGTGCTGTGTTACCCTTTAAAAGACCAACTATTACTATTACTATGAAATGGATTCAATGACATAATATTTATAAAGTACAAAGCATTCATTTTTCATTCATATTTTTTAGTCATATCATGGAAAATATTTATCTGCTATATTTATACCTGCACACGTGGCAGAGCATCCAATAAAACAGTCAGAATTGTATAATTCTGTAAATTGAAATGGCATTATAAGTGTAATTTGGCTTGATCAATACGAAAATAATGAAAAAGGATGCGAGAAGAGAGGATAAATGATCAGTTTAACATTATGTCAAAAAAGATGGTTAAAATATTGTCGTTTCACCGCTGCTCTGTGTTTAGGATATTTAGGAGTTTCATTCTCTAACGAAGATCGCAAACTTACTAGTTATGAGTTAGTTATTAGGCTGCACCGTAACATTTGCATTGGTTTCTGTATTATCAGAACAGCTTCCACTGTCACCATTCTCCCCTATCTCATATAGCCTATAGGCTACATTTACTTGGAAGATGAGATCTTTAACATTACCTGACCATTTTTGGAGGCAAGCTGGCTCCTCTTATTAGCTGAAGATGACGAAGTTTGATGATTATCACTAATTTAGGTTAGTTATTCGCTTTCCAAATCTTCTCATCTGCGCGTGGCCAAGCAGGCAATCATTGTGAAATTATTCTACCGCCAATCAAAACACTAGTTTTACACTTGGAGTTGGTTATAGGCTCCTGAGGGAAGTCCACACACTCCACAAATCTGTTGAATATTTGATCATTTCCAAAGACGGATCACAAAATGGAGAGCTTATGCGAAAACAGTTTCTATTGATTTTTAAATGATAGTAGCGTAAATGAGTTTTCAAACAATGACATTTCCACTTAATATTTTTTAGACGGGGCGGCAAACTCTGCCTGCCAACATGCGCTGACTGAATAAAAAATTACAGCGCGCATGACGTTACACTGTTTTGCTATGCTAAGCTTGAAGGCGTACGATTCCGAGGATTCCCACCCCTACTACCTACTAGCCTACCAAATTGTGTTGTAGGCTATATGGTGTAACATTATAATAAAATAAAAATATAATAAAACAAATTTGTGTAAATGTCCATTTGTTTTAATCTGTAGGCGATGTTGCTTCATGACAAGGCTAAATATAGATTATTACAATAGCTGAGGCTACAGGTAAAGGTTTCCAAGGTTGATGGGCCTGTGAGTCAGGAGATCAGAGTCAGTTTTGCCCCAGGGTCAGCAAACTTTTTACGCATGCGCTTTTCAAAACTTGCAATTTGCGCATGCGCTTTTCAACAATGGGGAACAGGCAGCCAGCCAGCCAGTCAGTCAGTTACCCACTTACAGGGGTTTAGGCCCGCCCGCTCTGCGTCCGGGGAAAAAAAAAACATTTTAGGGCCAAAAGTCATTGGTAGTTCCTGTATACCTTCTTGTTGCCGGATACATCGAGACATTTATACCACTTTTTATATGGTCGGAGCTACAGATCGCTGTGCTGTGATAGCACTCGCATGCGTTAAACCACTGGTAGCATTGCTGCTAAGATACTTGGTATCGTTTTTTTCTTTGTTACTACAAACGCTAAACTTTGCTAATTGTTTTCCTATAGCATATAGTGCGGTTGGGCACTCGGTGCTGCCGCGTTTATATGACAGTTTAGGGATGTTTGCATTCCTTTTTTGGTTATTTGTAATAATCCTGGTGTGGTCGCACTCCAGTGAGAATTTGCCAATCTGTGAGCGTGTGCGCTATGTTGATTGATTTAAGTGCTGCATGAAGTATTTGCTGATTCTGAATCTATCCTTGGTGTGGTCACACCCCAGTGAAATTTTTCCCAATCTGTGAGTGTGTGCGCTCCGTTGATTGAGTTAAGTGCTGCAAGAAATGTTTGCCGATTCTGAATCGTCCCTGGGTGTGGTCGCACCCCAGTGAGATTTTTCACAATCTGTGAGCATGTGGGCTCCGTTGATTGATTTAAGTGCGGAAAGGAGTGTTGCTGATTCTGAGCCGACCCTGGGTGTGGTCGCACCCCAGTGACACTTTTCCCAATCTGTGAGCGTGTGTGCTACATTGATTGGTTTGTGTGGCAGATTGTGAGCGTGTGCACTCCGTTTTCTGCCCCTGCATTTCCCCTACTCAAGTTCACCGCGTCCTTAGTTGTCCTTCATTTTGCTCCAGGCATGAGCGCCTTGTGCACAGAATATGGGGGAGCCATGGATATGACTGATGGTCACACCAGGTGCTGGCGGTGCCTTGGTTTAGGGCAAGGTCATGGCCATGACAAATGGTTGGTATACGAGTCTTGATGCATCCGGCAACAAAAAGGTATATTCATAAGTTGGAGACCCTAATGGTAATCCGGAACTCATAAAACTATGGTTACAGTCGTAACCATCGTTAACTACACCACAAAATGACAAAAAAAGTAATTAGCTACACAACTATACAAATTTGAATGTAGTTGAACTGCCAGCAAAATGTAGTGCTGCAAAATGTAATTAAACTACTGGTTTAACTACATGTAGTTAAAGTACTCTCCAACACTGGTGAGTGGTCATATGGACACAAATGACCTTAATGTATTTTGTTTTCTAAAAACATAAAATGCTAACCCCCCCACCTCTACAAGGTGCCCTATTGCTGAAATTACCCAGCTAATGCCCGGCTGCAGCAGAGCTCCCACACTATACTGACCTGCCTTAGTCTTTCAAGCTCCACTTTATTCTGACTGAGCAGAAGCTCAGTCTCCTGCAGCTTCTCCTTCAGCAGTTCATTTTCTTGCAGCACTGTTGTGTAGAGCTGAGATAAAAAAAGAGTAAAACCAAGTTATGAAGGACGTGTATTTTTGTTGCTTTAGAAGGCATCCACTGTAGTATTTAATGCACATAAACAGACTGTAGTATTTAATGCACATAAACAGACTAGTATTTAATGCACATAAACAGACTGAAAGGCAAGACTTGCTTAAAGATGTATTAACCTGAATGCATTTTAGGTGAAAGGTTCCACATTTAAGCAGAGGCTTAATTTTACCCATTTTCGTCTGTTTTGTACCGTTTAAAGCTTTATAACACCAGATGTCAACGTTACACAAACACCAATAATGGCTTAAATTAACGAAGACACTTGTACCATTTATTATCATCTTAAATTACTTTATTTATTTTGGGGAGTGCAGATATCAGATAATATCAGAGAAAGTGATTGTATGCAAACAAAACACATGATTGGATTGTTATGAAGTTGCTTAGCAACAGGGTGCTAGCAAGTTGGCAAATCTGAAATAAAAAATGAGTTAATCAAAAGTTATTGTTTCAATATTTTTAAATTACTTACTAAACATTTATGGTAACATTGTTCTATAAAAAAAATAGATAACTCGTGTAAGGTCTATGGCAAGCTGTTTTATCATTTATTCCATTTCCGTAGCTAGCTACCTTTTTGTCCTAACTAGCTGCCCATTTTCATAGCTAGCTGGCCACATGGCTTAGCTAGCTAACACAATTGCCTAGCTAGCTGCCGTTTGCGCCAACTAGCTGGCCATAAAACCTAGCTAGCTTCGTCAAAAAACCAGCTAGTTGCCACAGAAACGCAGCTAGTTTAACTAGCTTGGTCAAAAGTGCAGCTAGTTAAGCTAGCTATGTTTTATTTTGCTACAGTTAAGATATCTACGCTTTATTGGGTCACTAGTTGAGCTAGCTCAATTTTATTGCACGGCTAGTGGTACTAGCTAGACATAATATGCAAATTTTCTTAAGGGGTCGGGCAGTGGGCGTGAACAAAAACGTCTATTTTAGACTGCTGGTGCTGTCAAATACGACTGCTGGTGCTGCAAAAATAAATGAATCCAAGCATTTTTATTGTTTTGGACCTTATGTGACAGCTAATGAAAAATGCCATTTTACACCAGTAGATTGAATCCTCGTAATGTTTGTTAGTAGGTCTACTGTTGGGGAAAAATTTTGTTTTCAAGAATCGCAGTTGATTTTATTTTGAGGTTGTCTCTAGCAATAAACAACAACAACAACAACAAAACAGTTTGCAATTAAGTCCACCTCGCTTATTTTGTGGATGCCATATAGCTACTGTGCATCTTCTGTGCAATTCTCGGAAAAAGGTTTCATGAATTCCAATGATTATTTTCAACAAAATAGATTTTTATGAGAAGGGCATTTACATGTGCTCCAACAAGCAATTACTTTCATTTCAAGGACACGACAAAATATATGCATGAGAGGTCTGGGTTAAATTAAGCTATGTCAAAGCTGCTCCTATTGGACAAATACCCTGTTAGAAAAAGTAGCTAGCCTATGAAAAAAAAATAGACAATACAGGTAATGAGTTTATCTCTAAATCTTATAATCCAACAATGATCGTTGCTGTTGCCCTGCTTTTGCGTGTGAACGCTCTTTACTGTTCTGTGCCATTTTGGGGTAGCTACTGTCAGTCCATCACTCTCGTAGTTGTGTGCACCCCTCTCCACATTTTTTAGTGATGCTGCTATAGTAGCCTATGCCCTGGGACTGTCTATACTACATTATGGCCTCCACATTTGCAGTTACTCTCCTAATTCAATAAGTACCTAACCTGGCTTGTCCTGTTTCTTTTCTCACAGCGATTAACCCTTCCCTCAGTTTCAGGACTGCTCCAGTTCTCCCCTGGCTCAAGCGCACGCCTTGACGCAACCTGTCCCCAGATGTTTCACTCCGCCCCGCTGAATTTCATAGTGTACGTTACATCACTTCATTGAACTTCTTCTAGTGTAGGCTACTTGCCAGCTAATTTAATATCTCAGACTTTAAACTGCTCAGCCCATTTGATTATTTGCTGTGATATGCCTATATCCCTCAATAACTTTTGTTACCATACATTCCTTTTGATCCTTAAACCGGCCAGCCAACAGAAGATGGGCTCCGTCCAGTCTAGCTAAGTTCCTCCCGAGATTTCTTCCCATCGGGGAATTTTTTTCTCGCCACTGTTTGAGTATTTTTTTCTCCACTTGGGAGTTTTGTTATTTATGTATTTTTTTTTTTTACCTCGTTTGCTTTTTGGGGGTTCAGGCCTGTTTTTTGCGTAATTTTCCTTCTGTTTCTCTGTACAGTCTGACAGTTCTCTGTAGCTATTGCGCTATTGGCTACAAATAAAATTGAACTGAGTTAATTATTATTATTAGGCTAATGTGCTGTTACTGCTAGGCTATATGTTAATTTACAATTTACAATTTATGTTGTAACCTATAAGCTATTGATATTTTTTAAAAAATTGTATTCTTAGGCCTATATGTGCTGTTGCTTTTGCTTTTTATTGTAAAAAACCATCATGTATTACATGTAGCCTGAATTATTATCTAATTTAATCAATTTCTGCTGTTATATCCACCAGGGGTGCATTTCCCAAAAGCATTCATAAAACCCTTCTTACGGAGCTTCTTGAGTCGGCCATAGGATGCGTTTCCCAAAAGCATCCGCTCGTAGAAATCACGTAGGAAACGCAGCCTAGGTCATATTCCTGGTAGGCTAGCCTACTGTGAAGTTCTGGACAACAACAGTCGTTTTAGTTCTGGATGGATCAAACTTTAATTTCTCAAAGTATGCATTTAGGCTATGTCACAAATGGCCGTATCCCCACTGAAGGCTTGGCTACAACCTCACAATGATCACATTCACGATTGCGTTGTTTTCTGAGTAGTGAACAGTGGGGAGAGGATTCGGTTGAAACTTTACAAATTCTTTAGCAAGGCTGCTCGTTTTACAAAATCAACTAGTTGGCCATTAGGATCACCTAGTTAAGCTAGCTACGTTTTATTAGGCAACTAGTTGAGCTAGCTCAATTTTACCGTGCAGCTAGCTAAACGAGTTGGTCCTAAAGGCCAGCTAGCTAAACTAGTTGATCCTAATGGCCAACGAGCTGAACTAATTGGTCTTTATGGTCAACTAGCTGAACTAATTGGTCCTTATGGCCAGCTAGTTGAACTAGTTGGCCCTTATGGCCAGCTAGTTGAACTAGTTGGTCCTTATGGCCAGCTAGTTGAACTAGCTACAAATAATATGCTAATTTTCATAGGGGGCGGGCAAAGTATGCGTGTCTTTTCGATTTTACCGATGAAAATGGCGTCTGTTCTGAATAGTGGAAAGGGATGTGAAACTGTCGTTTGTAGCCTAAATAACTTCTAGAATTTGTCAGCTAAAAATGTTAACGACCTAACATTCTAATCTCTTGTGGCACATTGTGTTTTAATAACCGCTACAAATTATTATATTATTTTCTCTGATTGCACATAATATCCGTCACAACAACCATAGCAGCAAGCGTCGCCGGCGATGGGTAGATAAATTTGATTTGATTCAGTAAAACTAGCAGCCTCTCCCCACTGTCCACTACTCAGAAGACAGCGCAATGTGATATCCTTTGAGAAATTAAAGTTAGATCCACCCAGAACAAGAACGACTGTTGTTCACAGTCGTTCACAGTAGGCACTGGCAGCCTACCAGGAATATGACCTGGACCGTGTTTCCCGATAATGATCAATCTTAGGGTTAAGCGTGATTTCTACGAGCAGATGCTTTTGGGAAACGCACCCTATTGCCTAGTCAAGAAGCTTCGTAAGAAGGGTTTTATGATCGTCTTAGCCTTACGATGCATTTGGGAAATGCGCCTCTGGTGGATATAACAGCAGAAATAGATTAAATTAGATAACAATGCAGGCTACATATAATACATGACTTTATACAATAAAAAGCAACAGCACACATAGGCATAACTAAAATGTAGCCTACAGAATACAAAAAATGTAAAATACAAAATATCAATAGGTTACAACATATATGGTAAATTGTAAATGAACATATAGCCTAGAGCCTAGCAGTAACAGCACATTAGCCTAATAATAATAATAATTAATTCAATAAGATTTTATTTGTAGCCAATATCGCAATAGCTACAGAGAACTGTCAGACTGTACAGAGAAACAGAAGAAAAATTGCACAAAAAACAGGCCTTAACCGCCAAAAAGCAAACGAGGTAAAAAAAGTTTTAATAAAATAAAAGTCCCGAGTGGGGAAAAAATAGTCTACTCAACAGTGGTGTGAAAAATATTCCCTGATGGGAAGAAATCTCGGGAGGAACCTGGCTAGAGAGGGCCGGGGAGCCCATCTTCTGCTGGCTGGCCGGTTTAAGGATCAAAAGGGATGGATGGCAACAAAAGGTATTGAGGAATATAGGCATATCACAGCAAATAATCAAATGGGCTGAGCAGTTTAAAGTCTGAGATATTAAATAGCTGGCAAGTAGGATAGCATACGCTAGAAAGTCTGAGATATTAAATAGCTGGCAAGTAGGATAGCATACGCTAGAATAGCTGGCAAGTAGGATAGCATACGCTAGAAAGTCTGAGATATTAAATAGCTGGCAAGTAGGATAGCATACGCTAGAATAGCTGGCAAGTAGGATAGCATACGCTAGAAAGTCTAATGAAGAGATAGCCTACAATATGCCATTCAGAGGGGCGGAGTGAAACATCTGGGGGATTGTAGGTTGTGTCAAGGCGTGCGTTTCAGCGGACTGGGGCGGTCCATAAACTGAGGGAAGGGTTAAGCCCTGCAGGAAAACAAACAGGACAAGCCAGGTTACGCATTTATAGAATTAGGAGAGTAACTGCAAATGTGGGGGCCATAATGTAGTATAGACAGTCCCAGGGCATAGACTACTATAGCAGCATCACTAAAAGATGTGGAGAGGGGTGCACACAACCATGAGAGTGATGGACTGACAGTACCCCAACACGGCACTGAACAGTAAACTATGAGCGTTTGTTGCAAAAGTGGGGCAACAGCAACGATCACTGTTTGATTATAAGATTTCCAAGTTTAGAGATAAACTCATTACCTGTATTGTCTATTTGTTTGCATGGCTACTTTTTCTGGTATTTGTCCAAGATGGCGCAGCTTTGACATAGCTTTATTTAACCCAGACCTCTGGTGCTTATATTGTGTCGTGTCCTTGTTCTGCTATGAAAGTAATTGCTTGTTGAAGCTCATGTAAATGTCAACGTAACTTCAGGCTATATCTAACTATAAAGGACGAACTTGTGTCTGTGTGTCTGAATTTCACTTTGCTATACAATCGGGCACTGTATGAAGTTGAAATTCACTAGGTGTATTGCTCAGGACCCAAGGAAGTGCATTGTCGACTGTGAAGTTGATTGGATGAGCGGTTCTCCAGAAAATAAGCTATAATAAGCTATTTTGAAAATAAGCTATTGTCTAAAAACTGTAGGAGGATATATCTGAAGCAGCTATAGGTTACTGTGACATCATCAGCTGCAGAGGCTGCTAGAGTGCATTATCAGCGGCAGCGGCTGCTAGAGTGCATTATCAGCTGCAGAGGCTGCTAGAGTGCATTATCAGCTGCAGCGGCTGCTAGAGTGCATTATCAGCTGCAGAGGCTGCTAGAGTGCATTATCAGCTGCATAGGCTGCTAGAGTGCATTATCAGCTGCAGAGGCTGCTAGAGTGCATTATCAGCTGCAGAGGCTGCTAGAGCGCATTATCAGCTGCAGAGGCTGCTAGAGTGCATTATCAGCTGCAGAGGCTGCTAGAGTGCATTATCAGCTGCAGAGGCTGCTAGAGTGCATTATCAGCTGCAGCGGCTGCTAGAGTGCATTATCAGCTGCAGAGGCTGCTAGAGTGCATTATCAGCTGCAGAGGCTGCTAGAGTGCATTATCAGCTGCAGAGGCTGCTAGAGTGCATTATCAGCTGCAGAGGCTGCTAGAGTGCATTATCAGCTGCAGAGGCTGCTAGAGTGCATTATCAGCTGCAGCGGCTGCTAGAGTGCATTATCAGCTGCAGAGGCTGCTAGAGTGCATTATCAGCTGCAGCGGCTGCTAGAGTGCATTATCAGCTGCAGAGGCTGCTAGAGTGCATTATCAGCTGCAGCGGCTGCTAGAGTGCATTATCAGCTGCAGAGGCTGCTAGAGTGCATTATCAGCTGCAGAGGCTGCTAGAGTGCATTATCAGCTGCAGAGGCTGCTAGAGTGCATTATCAGCTGCAGAGGCTGCTAGAGTGCATTATCAGCTGCAGCGGCTGCTAGAGTGCATTATCAGCTGCAGAGGCTGCTAGAGTGCATTATCAGCTGCAGCGGCTGCTAGAGTGCATTATCAGCTGCAGCGGCTGCTAGAGTGCATTATCAGCTGCAGAGGCTGCTAGAGTGCATTATCAGCTGCAGCGGCTGCTAGAGTGCATTATCAGCTGCAGAGGCTGCTAGAGTGCATTATCAGCTGCAGAGGCTGCTAGAGTGCATTATCAGCTGCAGAGGCTGCTAGAGTGCATTATCAGCTGCAGAGGCTGCTAGAGTGCATTATCAGCTGCAGAGGCTGCTAGAGTGCATTATCAGCTGCAGCGGCTGCTAGAGTGCATTATCAGCTGCAGAGGCTGCTAGAGTGCATTATCAGCTGCAGCGGCTGCTAGAGTGCATTATCAGCTGCAGCGGTAAGAATTCACCTGCTAGAGGGCAGAGAGTACAACGTGACATCACAATGGTCAACATTCCACCATTAATTTCAATGGGACAGAAATTGACTTTCAAACTTAAATCTAACTATAAAGGCATAAATCATGTCTGTGTGTCTGCTGTCTGTGTTAAGCAGTTTTGTGGTTAGAGGTGCAGTATTTACCTAATGTAATGTAGCCTAACGTTAACGTAATCAACGCTGGTTGTGAATGCGAGCTAGTTACTTCACAAAGCGCGTTAATCTGTGTATTAAAAAAACTTTTTATCCAGCGAATTGTCTTAGATATGACAAGTTACATCTAACAGTATCTATAGTTGCCTATTTTTTCAGACTAGGGCACGAGTACTGCCCTAGTTACTTTAAATCGTATTTGACAGCACCAGCAGTCTAAAATAGATCTGGTCATGCCCACTGCCCGCCCTCTTAAGAAAATTATCATATTATATATAGCTAGTACAACTGGCTGGCCATAAGGTACGATTGGCCTGATTGACTAATCAGCCTTTACAAGACTGGCTTGCCCAGCAATCGGGAACTCTTTTACTTTTGTTACTGTTACCGAGTTTTACTGTTAACGAGGTGTAAAGACGATTGTGTGTGCTAAAATGGAAAGATACGTTGATTTCTCATTTTTGTGGGTTAGCCTGAATGATTATGCAAAACTGGGCATCCCTACGTTATTTCGTGAAATAGTGGGAGGAGGTCATGCAAATGGATTACTTTAGCATGCATAATGCGATTTACTAAGCCCGAAAGCAAGTTTGGGAAAGGTATTTGCGGGTGCATTTTAGTACAAATGGAAAGCAGGTATTAAAAGACAGAATTGATAAGGTATTACACAGAATTGATAAGATGATGGCTGTCAGTGCAGCAAGACACATACGGGTGTGTTTGGAATATCCATAACTGAACATTCTGAATGATTGCGTAAAAATTGGGGCTAATTAACTGCCCCATTCTAGCTAACACTCAAAATAAACAAAAATGGAATTTGTGGTTACATACATCATGAACAGTAAGAATAAATACATTTTTAATCATGAAGCAAATCATGTTACAGAATTCAAGAGCAACTAGTATTTGAATAAAATAAGCAATACAACGTCAATGATAACCAACAGTGAATAGCAAAGCAAATAAAAACTAAAACAAAATGGTACACTGCCTATATTTCGCATTATAGATCTTAAGTAGTTCTGCATATCACCCTCAGATTTTGCACACTTGTGGACACAGAGTTTATGATCCAGGAAATGTATGGTGGCATATCAATGCCAAAAATCGCGAGAGGAAATTTAATCTATGCGTAGAAATCGAGGAGTAGGGACGCATCCTAGATCAAGTAGGGACACATCGTAGATCAAGCGAACTATCGTTGTCATTTTATGTCAGAAAATTACATTGACACGTTATTTCCTAAATATAGTTTGGCAAAATAAACCAAACAGTAAGTTACTCGAGTGCTGTCCTTTTTGGCATTTAGAAAATTGAAATGTTTTTTATATATTACTAGATTTTGTCTTAATTTAAAGACCTACAACTGGCCGCTTCATTGATTTCCTATGGAAACTCCGCCCAATTTTACCCCTGGGGTGTTGGGCCTGGAGTAAAAAAAAAAAAAAGTAATTATATGCAATATAGCACAATGGGAACATGGACATTTTATTCTTCATGGCAAGCATAGCTATTTCTGACATAATGTGGCTTAAGAGGGTAAATAATCCCTCTAAACATAAGAAGCACCTAATTATGAAAGATAACAACTTGGTTGAGAACCACTGGCGTAGGTTACCGTCAGCTGTAAAATAGGCCTTCTGTAGCCTAATCTTACCTTTAACGAACGATCACTAATCTGTTTCTGTATACATTGGCTGATTGTCAATCTAACAATTGATTCACTAAATAACCAAGACCAATGAATAATGTATAAGGCTACCAATTTATTTTGAGATAGCAATATTGTTTTGTGCATCATAAGCTTGTTGAATTTTTATATATATATCCATTTATGATGTTATCATGTGAAGATTTAACATTTAAATGCCCCATGTTTAAATGTTCAATGTTTTGTAAATTGTAAATACGTTTTTTCTAGCCTTAATTAGGCTATGCGTTGTGCTCAATGGTTTGAGACAACAGGCTGTCCTATATGCTTTCTAATGTTTAAATGGCTTTGACTAATTTGAGTGCCGTCTTAAAATTAATTTGTTCTTTAACACGTCCAGATTATTGCCTGATCCTTGTTAAACAATCTCAAGTTAGTTATCTTTGTCGTCATTTCTTAATCATAGGCTACATATTGGTCTTCTCTTGATTATTCAGCAAATTAATTGTTTTATTGTTAAGGCTACTCAAGCTAAATAAACAGGAAAAAGTCTAATGCTGTGGCCCATACCCCAATTCCAAGTGCTGCAGCTATCAATACACATAGCTAGCAGCTATCAATACACATAGCTAGCTATATAATAAGTCAGTGTTACACATTTTAGAAAAATGCTAGCCTAGCACAGAAAAACCTGCTCTATTTATTGATATTTGTTATTCAGTTAATTGCTTGTTTGATAATTAAGAACTATAAATGGAAACAGGTTGGCAGTAATATCCGTATAAAGGTATGGTTACAGTAGGCCTATTGTACAGCCGATGGTACGCCACTAGATCATAATGTAGTTGACATATGGTTCCTTACCGTGGATTCAATAAGACAGAATGTCAGGGAATGATACCAGAGGATCAGAAGAGAGTTGGATCATTTGTCCACTGACTAACCGCATAAGGACAGCACTCGAGTAGATTACTGTTTATTTTGTCAAAATATCTTTAGGAAACAACGTGTCAATGTAATTTTCTGACATTATAATAAAATAACAACGATAGTTCGCTTGATCTACAGTGTGTCCCTACTTAGAACAGTGACAGACGCGGCATTGTTTTCCCCCTCGCTGGCTCCGCCCCTCAACTATGACAGAACACCGAATAATCTATAGCTCCGCCCACCACTTTCAAAAGAAAAAATTGTTGTGCGAGCAGAAAAGAGAACCGCGAGCAGAAAAGAAAAATGCGGGCAGTAGCTGTGCTCGGATAACAGTAGCTGTGCTCGGATAACAGTAGCTGTGCTCGGATAACAGTTTTGCGCTCAAAGCCAGGATTTATCCTCAAAGGCTACAATATTGCACTCAAATACGGACTAAAAACACACTGCAAAACTATTTGCATTCAGAGGTTCGGGCTGTGTACACGGCTCCTCGATTTTCCACAAGCGTATATTTTATTTTCTCTCGCGATTTTTGGCATTGATATGCCACCATAGAAATATATAGTTTTACCTGTTTCACAAATGTAGCTCTCAGTATTTAATTGCAAACTAAATACATTTTTATTTTATTTTTTTAGCATTTTCCCAAGGTTTCTTTTGTGGCACTTTATTTTGACCTAAATTACGAAAATAAACTAATCTAAGTTAGTATTGTAAATGGTACAACGGTGTTGTTTTCCATTTACCAAGAAGTTCTGTGTTGCTCACACCTGGAGTTATAAAAGCCTGAAATAGAACACCCCCTAAATGATGAGAATTTACCAAATTTGACATCGCGAAGGGGTTAACTCATTCAGTGTAACTTTAGTCGACGAACATACGAATGGTCTACAGTGCTAAGGGCGACTGAAGTCGACCACGGTTTTTTATTTTTAACTTTACTCTGCTACACCGATAAAGAATTCTGGATTTTAGTCGGGAGAAATTAAACAATGACCCATTTACAATTACGTTCTTTTAAAGTCTTTTACACGGAGTTGCTCTTTTTAAATTTTTTTACTTGGTTCTAGATGGAAAAGTTTTATTTATCTCATGTTTAAAAAAAACAAAAAAACTCATGTCTAACCATCTAAACCAACATTGGGGTGTGGGAATAACGCATCTGTCAATTTGTACCAACACATTTCTGCGCCAGTGACCAAGAATATAAAGAAATTGAACAAAATTGTGGGCAATATAACGAACTAGGATACTGCTATGCTACTAACTCAGGAACGGAAAAAAATTACTCCCCTTGTTTACTCCTTGTTTACTCCTTGTTTACCCCTTGTTTACCCCTTGTTTACTCCCCTTGTTTACTCCCCTTGTTTACTACCCTACTATCCTCATTATCAAAAAATTATGTTGGAATAGGTAAAATAATGTGTTTTATTAGAAGTCTGCACATTGACAGGATCAATCTAAAAAAATGTATGTCGGCAGCCATATTGGCTTGGCACTGCTGAGGCTTAGTGTTCCAGAACACACTGGCATTGAATGAGTACCACCGCTCTTCACCGGAGTGGAAGATGTCGGGACTGATCCGAGAGTGCAGGCAATCTTCAAAAGGCAACCAGGGAAGAACAACATAATGCGGGGGAGGAATGAGGAGATGACTGGGAGGATTGACGCAGTTCGGTGCTCCGTTTCGGCGGTGGGCAGAGACCGCGGTGCTGCGTGTATGGAGGAAAGTCGTGGAGGCGGAGTTTGTGTGTTGGACTGCTTGGTAACACTGGACATCTTGGGACAGCAGGGGCTATTTTTAATCATGGCTGTATTGCACTTTAATTCACTTAATTCACTTGATTGATGTAATGATTCTGTTGGATGTCATGTTTGATATGTTTGTTTGTGTGTTGTGGGTCTGCCCCACTTGTCTATGTCTTTTTGTGTTGTTGCTGGGGCTACAACTGAAGTTCCCTAGTGGGACATAAAGTTATTCTATTCTATTCTATTCCTTTCAAAGGATGAAATCTAAGTCAAGGGAGAAACAATTATGGAAATGTACGTAATCACACAGACAAACATTACCATTTTGTAGTTAGGTGATGAAGAAGGGAAGTCATCTTCAAGCTGGTTTTCACTAGAAAATAAATCAGAAAAAATTAGTTGGAGTATGTATTATTTTGTTTGCATGTCTGGAAAAAAAAGAAAAGAAAAAAAATGCTCCATACTCTCAATAGCGATTTGTGTGTTGTGGGTGATCTGCCACAAAACCACTTGTCTATGTCTTTTCACAAGTGTGTTGTTGCTGGGGCTAAAAAACTGAAGTTCCCTAGTGCAAAGACATAAATTTTACATTCTATTCTATTCTATTCCTTTCAAAGGATGAAATCTAAGTCAAGGGAGAAACAATTATGGAAATGTACGTAATCACACAGACAAACATTACCATTTTGTAGTTAGGTGATGAAGAAGGGAAGTCATCTTCAAGCTGGTTTTCACTAGAAAATAAATCAGAAAAAATTACATGGGGAGTATGTATTATTTTGTTTGCATGCTGGAGCTCATATTCATAGTTTTAGTAGTAAGCAAATAGTCAACTAAATTTTTGCCACAGATAATAAACGTAAATAAATTACATTGAAATCCCAAACTAAGGAAAATGGTGTAACAATATTGTAATTTAGCCTGTTAGATAAGTGAATAGTGGCTAGGCACACAATGTTAACTTACCTGTCGGGAAATGTACTAACGTGACAGTTAAGTGTCCATCTCCTAAAAAATGCCAATGGTGGTACTGATTTCCTTGATATTTCTAGATAGCTAATATGTGACGTGAGCTAAAAGTTAGCTATCTAGCTAGCTGCATGTCCATGGTTATGGCCAGAAAGCATTGTGATGCAGAAGCAACAGAATTTCAGCTGCTGCACAACACTAATGTCTGGCCCCCCACAGATAGTCTTCCTGTGCAAGCCCCACACGGACTGGACTCAGCCAGGCAGAAATATCTTTTTGAAAAGATCAGAATTCTGCTCTGATGACGCACAAGACATCACATGCCCCCCACCAAACTCCACAACAGCTCAGAACAAGACTCCCCATTTGTCAATTCACTTCGAATGGAGCTCCCCGGCTGCATTGCACATTGTAGAGCTGAACATTGAACACTGAACACTACGCTACTGCACACCTGACCAGAGCAGGACCCTACTATTGCACACCTGACCAGAGCAGGACCCTACTATTGCACGCTATTGCACACCTGACCAGAGCAGGACCCTACTATTGCACGCTATTGCACACCTGACCAGAGCAGGACCCTACTATTGCACGCTACTGCACACCTGACCAGAGCAGGACCCTACTATTGCACGCTATTGCACACCTGACCAGAGCAGGACCCTACTATTGCACGCTATTGCACACCTGACCAGAGCAGGACCCTACTATTGCACGCTATTGCACACCTGACCAGAGCAGGACCCTACTATTGCACGCTATTGCACACCTGACCAGAGCAGGACCCTACTATTGCACGCTATTGCACACCTGACCAGAGCAGGACCCTACTATTGCACGCTACTGCACACCTGACCAGAGCAGGACCCTACTATTGCACGCTATTGCACACCTGACCAGAGCAGGACCCTACTATTGCACGCTATTGCACACCTGACCAGAGCAGGACCCTACTATTGCACGCTACTGCACACCTGACCAGAGCAGGACCCTACTATTGCACGCTATTGCACACCTGACCAGAGCAGGACCCTACTATTGCACGCTATTGCACACCTGACCAGAGCAGGACCCTACTATTGCACGCTATTGCACACCTGACCAGAGCAGGACCCTACTATTGCACGCTACTGCACACCTGACCAGAGCAGGACCCTACTATTGCACGCTATTGCACACCTGACCAGAGCAGGACCCTACTATTGCACGCTATTGCACACCTGACCAGAGCAGAACCCTACTATTGCACACCTGACCAGAGCAGGACCCTACTATTGCACACCTGACCAGAGCAGGACCCTGCTATTGCACGCTATTGCACACCTGACCAGAGCAGGACCCTGCTATTGCACGCTATTGCACACCTGACCAGAGCAGGACCCTACTATTGCACACCTGACCAGAGCAGGACCCTGCTATTGCACGCTATTGCACACCTGACCAGAGCAGGACCCTACTATTGCACGCTATTGCACACCTGACCAGAGCAGGACCCTACTATTGCACGCTATTGCACACCTGACCAGAGCAGGACCCTACTATTGCACGCTATTGCACACCTGACCAGAGCAGGACCCTACTATTGCACGCTATTGCACACCTGACCAGAGCAGGACCCTACTATTGCACGCTATTGCACACCTGACCAGAGCAGGACCCTACTATTGCACGCTATTGCACACCTGACCAGAGCAGGACCCTACTATTGCACGCTATTGCACACCTGATTTTGGACTTTAAATACACCATTATAGTTTATTTAAAGGTTTTTATTTTGAATTCTTCATTATCTTCATTAGCGTCACGCGGCACTATAACGGCGACATGTAGTCCAGCTGTTTCTCCTGTTTGTGTTTGTTAATTAGAATGTATTTTGTTGTGTCTGGCTTTTATCTTTTGTTTTTTTATGCGCCGTGTGTCTGTGGTGGGACGGGGAAGCGGGCTGGATATTTTTCAGGGCACGCCTGCTGCTCGTTTTGATAATATTGACAAATTGTCTAGTCGATATAATTTTGTTTGTGGTCGACACCATCGAGACGCATTCGCAACATATGCTCGGGAATGTCTGTTGGATATGCAGACTGCAGCAACAAAGTTACCATCGCTCTTCACCGGAGTTGAAGATGTCGGGACTGATCCGGGAGTGCAGGCAATCTTCAAAAGGCAACCAGGGAAGGAGAACATAATGCGGGGGAGAAGTGAGGAGACGACTGGGAAGATTGACACAGTTCTCCGGTGCTCCGTTTCAGCAGTGTACAGAGACCGCGACGCTGCGTGTATGGAGGAGAGTCGTGGAGGCGGAGTTTGTGTGTTGGACTGCTTGGTGACACTGGACGTGATCTCGGAACAGCGGGGGCTATTTTAATGATGGCTGTATTGCACTTTAATTCACTTAATTCATGTAATGATTCTGTTGGATGTTTTTGTTTGATATGTTTGTTTGTGTGTTGTGGGTCTGCCCCCACTCTGTCTATGTCTTTTTTGTTGTTGCTGGGGCTACAACTGAAGTTCCCTAGCGGGAAATAAAAGCTATTTTATTCGATTCTATTCTATCAATAGCTGGCTAACGCCAGCCTAACTCGAATTGTGACCTGCTCTATGAAAATCAGTCGCACTGACACCCTAACACATTTTGGGATTTATATACTACCTGAGAGAGAAAAATGTAAGCTTTCTAATGATCTCTCTAATCCAAATATCAAGTGAGTTATGCCGTGTTACATTAGGATTGCCATCAAACCATGTTTTTGAGAAAAACGCCTTCAAAACAAACTCCTGTGTTAGCTTGTCATTGTCATGTTACGTTTAAATGCTTCAAAACTATATTTTCACACTGAATTTGACTTTAAGTCATGCAGATGATGAAAGCCAAGACATTTTAGAGTAAAATGAGATTAAACCGAATAACTTTCATTAGCTTGTCCCTGCAAAATCAGCTGATGTTATTGTCTGACTGTTACATTAAGCTGGCTAACGTTAGCCTCCAAACGTTGCAAAAGTCCGGATTGCTTAAATGAAAACAAAACTTCAAAACTATATTTTCACATAGAATTTTACATTAAGACACGCATATCATGAAAGCCAAGATATTTTCAGTAAAATTTGATGAAACCCAATTAATTTGTCGCCTTGAAAGCAGCCAATGTGATTGTGTGACTGGTGGTGGTAGTGAAAGCTGGCTACACAAAACGACACAAAGCTATGGCGCTAGCTTGTAATGCTACGTTTACAATCTTCAAAACTATATTTTAAACTGAATATGACATTAACACACACAGATCGTGAAAGCAGACATTTTTTAAGTAAAATAAGATGAAACCGAATAACTTACTTAGTTTGTCACCGCAAATTGGTGAAGTTCAAATTCACGTCTTTTTTCTTTTGTGGGCGTGGATGGGGGAGTGTTCCATAGACAGTTTTGAGACACCGGGGAGTGGTCATTTCTCAAATTTTATATGATGAATAAATATATTTATGAACTCACACATAGACGCTATTGTCCACTATGTCACGCATGCGTAGGTACAGACTGGGTGGAGGGTTGCTTGTTAAATGGACTTGCTACGGGAAAATAGTGACACTTAGAAACTCTGTATTCGGCGGAGTTGTCACGAATCGTCTACCAATGAAGTTAAAACACAGAGATTGTCATTTCCAGTAATAGTTTGGCTGCAGGAGCAACGAATGTCTAAGTTGAGCAAAATATTGCTGGCGGCGGCATGGCATCTCTGCAAAGTTGTTAAAGTGTATCATCAGGTTTTTTCAATGAAAATAAAATACTTTTCCTGTCGAGACAACAATATCAACAATGGGATTTTTACATGTACAATTTTGAGGTTCTAGCAGTAACTGTGGACAAATTAACTGAATAAGCCACACCCCCCTCCCTAAAATTGAGCAGCAGAGCAGCACATGGCTAGGTAACACAATCAACGTAATATTCCTGTTGCCTTTTCTGGCTGTGAATAATGGAATCCAATAGTATTCTAGTTCAAATTCTTAGTGTTTATTGATTTTTAAAGATAATTTGATATTAATCCCCAGTGCTACTAAATGCTTAAACGCTGTCTCACGCTGTGAACATTTCATCAGCAGCAATCCTATAA
This sequence comes from Ilyophis sp. 1 JC-2022, assembly GCA_022702515.1. Classification (NCBI taxonomy): domain Eukaryota; kingdom Metazoa; phylum Chordata; class Actinopteri; order Anguilliformes; family Synaphobranchidae; genus Ilyophis; species Ilyophis sp. 1 JC-2022. The sequence goes on from CM040405.1 coordinate 118,125,987, forward strand.
CACTCCCATCAACAATTCATGCACCCACAATAATTTCTGCCCCCATGTATCTAGCTTCTCTCTGCCAAGGATTCATTATACTACACATTATAATTAATTTGTTTTCTTACCAAAGTTGGAATTCATGCTCTGGTCTAGAATGATAACCTAAAATGATGAATGTGTCCCCTGAGAGCTTCCCTCCTTGTGTTGCTTTGTTAAACTATACTATCCATACTTTGTAAAATAAAATAAAAAAACGTCTCAATTGACTTAGTGGAATCCATGGGCGATTTTAGACCATTTTTAGGGGTGCTCAAGCACACCTAAATTTCATCTCAGGACCCCTAAATAATTTTGTATTATTATTATTTTATAAAATCATGTTTAGCCCTCTTACGTTATATTTTGCGAAATTGGCTGTTAGAGACAGGGGACAAACAATTATGGGTTAAAACGGCTATAAAGTCATGATGTTACACACTCCGGTACAGTAGGTGGTGGGTGGCATGCACCTTTAACGTTGGTAGTCCGCCACCGCCAGTAAAAACCGAAGAAGAAGTAGGTAGTGAATGGCGCAGATTAAAAACACAAGTAAATTTAAATGTTAGAAAATTAAATTTCTGAATGTTCTGACAGAGAACGTTGGGTCAAATTGGTCGTTATTACTGTGACTTAGAAAGTGTCTGCTTATATGGTGTATTCAAATGATCTCGGAAGTTGGAATATTTTCGATTTACGAGAAAAAAAAAGGATTTGAACATGACACCCCAGTGAAGAGATGGTGACGAGTTAATGACAACGATCTCGGAAATCCGACTTTCAACTCGGGCACCTCCTGAGGTTGGACTCAGCGAGTTGGACGGAACACGCTCCAATTTTGAATTAGGCTACATTTGAAGCCCTAACTTCTGAAAAGATAAAAGCTTTAACCCGATCCACGTTGGTGCCCCCATACTATAGTGGTAGATGTATCGGTCCCAATTACAGTATTCATGTTTGTCTTAAATTATAAACTAGGCTATAGCTTTAAGAAAACCCGCAGGAATATAAAATAGCCCAAAGCACTTACAACCCAGAGCCAGACTGTAAAATGCCTAAAATGCACCGTTTACAAGAAAATCATGTTCAGATATAGCTAGAAACAATAATATTTTTTTAAAACGTTGTACAAATAGGCCTAAGCATTCGCCGTTTTCCATTGCTTACTGTAGGCTTCTATACAGTCGGCAACCCCAGTGATAGAAACTTTGCCATCGCCATTGAGACGCTTTCAGTTGGGTGAATCAGCATCTTCAGCCACTGTTAGATGAAGTCGGAAAAGCTTGTTTTAGATTTTTGAACTTCAGTCACTGCCGGATGAGGTATTTATGACTGCTGAGGGAAAAGTTGATTTCCTTTTCTGACTGTTGTTTTTGGTTGTATGTTATTCCATCCTACCCTGCTACCTTTGTCAAGGTCTGGCTAAGTGGCTTCTCGCTCTCTCTGTCCTTCCATCTCAATAATTTTTAATTCAATGTTCTGTTTCCCTCTCTCCCCTCCAACAAATTGTTTAATGTCTTCTTTTTAGTTCATTATATGTAGTGAGCATACATTTCTAAAGTGAGTACAGTACCTATAAAAAGTATTCACCCCCTATAAAAATGTACTGTTTTACAACATTGAATAACGGTGTATTTAATTAGGCTTTTTTGACACTGATCAACAGAAAAAGATTCTTTAATGTCAAATTGAAAACAAATTTCTACAAAGATCACCTGTGTGCAGTCAAGGTGTTTCAATTGATTGTACTAAAAATACACCTGTATCCAGGAGGTCCAACAGCTGGTGAGTCAGTTCCCTGGCAAAAACTACACCACAAAGACAAAGGAACATTCCAAACAACACTGTTAAAAGGTTTTTGAAAAGTACCAGTCAGGGGATGGATACAAAAAGAATTCTGAGGCACCGAATATCCCTCAGTTAAAGGTATGTAACACTAACACATTTTTTGAGATGTTAACTAATAAAGATGCGTTACCTCAGATGGAAGAAAACAATAGTATGCATTTAAGTCTACAATTTTGGGCAAAATGTTGAATTTCTAGTATTTTAGCCGTTACATCGCCTATTCTCTTCTTCCAGGGTTGAAAATCTAAAATGGGTTACGTCATTGAAAATGAAACACCAAAAGTACGACTCTATGTCACTTTGTTATCGCCCCCAATATAAATACATTCCTGAGGATACATGGCCATATATAGCAGAGTATATACATACTATCCGGAGATAGTTTGTGTGCAACATGCATTTTTCGTGGGACTGTTACGAGAACTAAGCCCAGGTTGAATTTGGGTATGCAGGCCAACGTCACCTTTGACTGAAGGAAAACGCGGTAGTTACCAAGCCCTGCTGATATGTCTGTCCCTGCAAATGCTGTAAGTTAAGTGTACGGCATCACCTTACTAGCGATGACTTGCTAACGTGGTGGTTGTCTTGTAGCCTCAAAGCTATTTACTTAAGTTGTTTTTGTGTCGTTAACCGTAGTTAGTGAACATTTACTGAAGTAAAAAAGGCTGTTTTTGCATTTTTCTAATGTGGGCGGAGAGAGATTTGTAACTGAGGGTTTCATAACCCTTTAAGTCAATCATGAAAAAATTAAAAGAATATGGCACAGCTGTAAATCTGCCATCCTCAAAAATTGAGCATCTGTGCAAGGATGGCACTAGTGAGGGAGGCCACCAAGAGACCTATAACAACTCTAAATGAGTTACAAGCTGGGAGAGAGATGAGCAACTGTTGCCCGGGTGCTTCACCAGTTGCAGCGTTATGGAAGAGTGGCAAAGAGAAAGGCACTGTTGGGAAAAAAAACTGACATTATATCGCGACTCGAGTTTTCTAGAAGGCACATGGGAAACTGAAACAAAGTGGAAGAAGGTTCTATGGTCTGATGAGACCAAAGTTGAGCTTTTTGGCCATCATACTAAATGCTGTTTGGCGAAAGCGTCATGCTGCAGCAGACCCTGGAAGGCTTGTGAAGGTAGAGAGTAAAATTAATGCAGCAAAATACAGGGAGTTCCTAGAGGAAAACCTGGAGCAGTCTGCAAGAGATCTGCAACTTGAGAAGATTTATTTTTCAGCAAGACAACTACCCCAAACATAAAGCCAAAGCTACACAGGAATGGCTTAAAAACAACAATGTTAATGTCCTGGAGTGGTCAAGTCAGAATCCAGACCTCAATCCAAGATAATTTGTGGCAGGACTTGAAAATACCTGTTCACTCACGGTCCCCATGCAACATGACAGCGCTTGAGTATGTATGTGGTGAAATGCATGACTGAGTTTTGAAATTCATGCTAAAGGGTTCCAACACCCACACTTGTGTTTGTGACAAGCTGCTAGATTCTAACAAAATCTATCTATATTATGTAATTGGGTTTACCTCTGTATGTGTAAAATAAGTGTAGATGGATTAGGCAAAATAGATACTTGAGGTATATACAGCAGTAAACCATAATCATAGTCGGCTATGCGGTAATTAATTAGCGTACATAAACAATTGATCAAGTGGCTTTGTTGAAACATTATTTTAGCTAAGGAGAAGACTTGAGGAAACTTTTGTGTTTAAGCTGGGCAAGGGCCTCTCCTGCACACATTTTTAGTTCTGAGGTTGTGATATATTTGTGAAGTAGAGCGGGTGAGGCATCTCTGTCTCATGGTCGAGAATAGAATCCCCATACTCACTGACAATGAGAGTGGCCTCATAAGGAGGAAAGCAGAAATTACATAAACGAGTCTCAGTAGAGTGATAGTTAGTTTTTGCCAGTTCATTATTGCAACATTAATATGCATGCTGAAAGATTAACTCGTAGCAGACCCAAATACAAAATACAATGTACTCTCAAGTGAACATAATGTGTTCACGGTTCCGGATGTGCCCAATGGTTTTTTTTCCATCCAGATAGACAGTTTATATACTTTCCTAAGCCTAGGGATTCTGCAACTCGTCTATGTTGTTTCATTGAGCACTGGCCAATGTGTTGGCTCAATGCCAAGGACTAGAGTCAGTATGTTCATGATTTTCTTCTCATCTCCTCACTAGGAGATCCACATATGGGACCTTGAGTTACTCCTACAGTACCCATACAGCGGGGTGAAATACAACCCTCACAAAGCATAAATTGCACAGGAGGCGGTTACATACTTGGGATATGTAAGTTCACAAGGTGAAGGGCGGGGGGAACTGCAGACCGTACTAAGGCAATAAGCCTAGTTTCCTGTTTGCTGTTTGAACTTGAACTGAAGGCGTGTTTGATTCACTTGTTCAACTCAACTAACTTTTTTATCTTAAATACTGAACTATTTTAGATTTTTCAATGATGATTTTCCATGACTACTTTTTTCTACGTTTTCCCACTACGCTCCGAAGTTGATCACATCCAGATACAGAAAATCTAACAACAACCAAGGTTTCCTGCGCTGTGTGTTTCATGTTTAGCCTTAGTTAGGTTGCCAATTTTACCAGTAGTGGTATATGTGCAAAGTGTGAGCTTAATTCAGAATTGGCATGGAAAATAGCTGAGCTAGAGGCCCGCATCCGGACGTTATATCAGATCCAGGAGAGTGAGAGTTTGTTAGACTTCCTTTTACCTGAGCCGGATGCCAGTTTAGATGCTAGTATTTCTCCCTCGTCAGAGTCTTCACTGCAGGACAATTTTGTCACGGTGCAAAAAAAACATAGCTGTCCACTTAGAGCTGCCGAGCACCACCCTACTCGCGTTTCAAACAAATATTCCCCACTCAGTAACACACCTACTGAGAAAGCCCTGATAGTATTAGGGGGATAGTATTCTGAGAAATGTGAAATTAGCGACACCAGCGACCATAGTGCAGTGTATGCCTGGTGCCATAGCTACCGATGTTGAGGCTAGTTTGAGAGTGCTGGCTAAAAGTAAACGTAAATACTCTACAATTGTTATTCACGTCGGCACCAATGACGTCCGATTGAGGCAATCGGAGGTCACGAAAAATAACTATGTTTCGGTGTGTGCAGTGGCTAAAAAGATGTGTCGGGAAGTAATATGCTCTGGCCCGCTCCCAATTCGTAGGAGTGACGAGGTCTACAGTAGACTTACGTCGCTAAATCGCTGGCTGTCTGAGTGGTGCTCATCTAGTGGCATAGGGTTTGTCAATAATTGGCCTGATTTCTGGAGAATGCCTGGCCTACTGAAGAGAGACGGACTCCACCCGAGCTGGAGAGGTGCTCTTATCCTAGCAAAAAACTTAGATTCTAGTCTTAGCAAGGCCAGATCCTGACACCTTATCAGGACGCCAGCCAGGCAGCAAGCCTCTGATCCTACATCGGATCCTGTGCGTTTCCCAATGCCCGTGACTCAGACACATGGCCGTTGTCTGCAAGGTGCGTTAGTAATTGGCAATAGTACTCATCCCAGCACCCTATTATCTAACATATCTGAGCTAGAAACTAGTATTTATTATATTGAGACTGTGTCTGCTCCACACATCTATGCTAAACGTAACGAAACCGTGATATTAACACGGATAATCTTATTCCTCTAAAATTAAACCATGTTGCTGCTAGCAGCTGTTGTAAATCACTCCTAAAAGTGGGACTACTCAATGTTAGATCTCTTGCTCCAAAAGCAATAATTGTAAACAAATTGATAACAGATCACAATCTCAAAGTACTGTGTCTGAATGAAACTTGGCTAAGACCTGGTGAATATCGCACTTAATGAAGCGTCTCCTATAGGTTTTTTTAAATACTCCGGTATCGCGCCAGTCAGGAAGAGGGGGTGGTGTTGCAGCGATCTATCAGTCCACCTTAAGCTTAACCCCTAAGTGTGGAAATACGTTCTCATATTTTGAATTTCTCTCTATGAATTGTGTACAGCATGACCTAGCTAAAATAAGGGGTAGCATGCAGTCCTTTTTCCTCGTGTCTGTTTACAGACCACCTGGGATTGTAAAATAGATTTTCATTCGGATTTTCTAATAGAATTCTAGTTTTTTTCCTGCCTTGCTATTTCGGCAGACAAGGTTGTAATTGTTGGTGATTTTAACGTGCATGTGGATAAACAGGGTGATCCCCTAGGAACAGCATTTGCCTCTATTACTGACTCTGTTGGTTTTAAACAAAATGTCTGTGGGCCCACTCATTACTATAGCCATACCCTAGACTTAGTGTTATCCTATGGTATCAATGCTATGAATCTTACTATTGCACCCCATAACCATGTATTATTTGATTATTTCCTTATTACTTTTGAAATTGAGGCAACTACCACTTTTATATCAGAGCCAAGACATTATTACAGCTGGCCGTTAAACTCTGACATCATTCCAAGGTTTACAAACATGCTTCCGGAATCATTCCTTTCAAGCAAAAAAAATACCACTGAAGTATTGCTGGATGAATTGACTAACCAGTTAAGTTTAACTCTCAGAAGCACCCTTGATATGGTTGCCCCTCTAAAAATAACGTTTAGTTGGAAAAACCGTACTCCCTGGTACAATGACACTACCCATGCCCTGAAGCAGTCCACAAGAAAACTGGAGTGAAAATGGCGGTCAGCTAAACTAGAAGTATTTTGTCTTGCATGGAAAGATAGCCTCCTCCAATACAAGCAAGCTCTTGCATCTGCTAGATCTGCCTTCTTCTCTAAATTAATTGAACAAAAAAAATGCAACCCAAAATTTTTGTTTAGCACTGTGGACAATTTGACTAAAAAAACATCAGAATTACCCCTGCATTTACAGCAGTAATGACTTCATGCATTTTTTCAATCAAAAGATTGAAGCTATTAGAGACCAGATCTCCAAATTGCCTCCTCTTCTAGGCATCACTCCTCACATAATCAATGAACAGCCCAGATCTTGGTCAATACAGGAAGATGTATCAACAGTGGCACGAAACTGTTTTACACCAATTGACATGGAGGAGCTGTCTAAACTGGTTACGTCCTCAAAACCGACTACCTGTCTACTCAACCCAATCCCTATGAAATTAGTTAAATAACTTTTCCACGTACTAGGCCAGCATATGTTAAAAATCATTAACACATCCTTAGTAGCAGGATATGTACCAGAGTCACAAAAAATGGCGGTTATTAAGCCATTACATAAGAAACCAAACCTCGAACCTGACAAACTGGAAAACTATAGACCCATTTAAAATCTTCCATTTCTATCAAAAATATTAGAGAAAACAACTTGGTGCATATATTAGCTCAAACTATATCCATTAAATATTCCAGTCAGGATTTAGACCCTACCATACCACTGAAACGGCACTTGTTAAAGTTATTAACGATTTACTATTATCAGCCGACCGAAACTCTGTGTCTGTTCTTGTACTCCTTGACCTAAGTGAAGCTTTTGATACAATAGATCATGAGACTGCAGGGCTGTGTTGGACTTAATGGTCAAGCACTTGCATGGTTCAGATCATACTTATACAATAGGAAGCAGTTTGTTAAATTAAATGAAGAAATATCCAGTTACTCAGTAATGAAATATGGTATTCCACAAGGATCAGTGCTAGGTCCAGTACTCTTTTCATTATATATGCTACCCCTTGGTGATATTATTCGGGCACATGGGGTAGATTTTCACTGCAATGCGGAGGATACGTAAATATACATTTCCATGAAACCCGGCGCGGCACTACCACTTTCTCGATTAGAGGCTGATTGCAGATATTAAAGCTTGGATGCTTTCCAATTTCCTGCTCAGAGAAGACCGAAGACCGAAATGCTGGTTTTAAGTCCAAAAAACAAAGGGAGAAATTATGTAGATCTGTGGGCGGCTGTGGCTCAGGAGGTAGAGCGGGTCGTCTGCTGATTGCAGGGTTGGCGGTTCGATTCCCGGCTCCTCCTGTCCACATGTGGAAGTGTCCTTGGGCAAGACACTGAACCCCAAATTGCTCCCAATGAGCAGGCTAGCACCTTGCATGGCAGCTGCCGCCATTGGTGTGTGAATGTGTGTGTGAACGGGTGAGTGAGAGGCCATTGTAAAGCGCTTTGGAAAAAGGCGCTATATAAGTGCAGTCCATTTACCATTCACTTAAAATTTTGATGGTTGTTTAGTTGTTCCAAATTCAGCTGTCAAAGACCTAGGTGTTACTATAGACCCAGATCTAACCTTTAGCGTGCACATAAAAAACATATCTAGAGTAGCTTTCTTTCAGTTAAAAAAAATAGCTAAAATTAGGCACTTCCTATCAGAAGGGGATGCAGAAGCCTAGCTTTTGTTACGTCTAGGCTAGATTACTGTAATGCCCTGCTATCTGGCTGCCCTAAATCCTTGCTAAATAATCTCCAGCTTGTGCAGAATGCAGCCGCACACATTTTAACTAGAACTAAAAATATGAGCATATTACCCCAGTGCTAGCATCGCTTCATTAATACTATTAAAAAACACTCAATAGCAAGAACAAACTGGAGGATGTGACGTGATACAGAAAAGGGGGTCAGCAATAAATCAAGCAGATCTAGCAAAAGGAGGACACATTTGAGAGTAAGAAATATGGAGCAATAATACCTGGACTGGCTGAAGTTATCTGGTGAGATGTCATCAATTGCTTCACTGTCTTCATTCTGAAACAATGGTTGTCATCATAATTGTAATTGTTAATATCAATGGTGTTAATATCAATCCATAAAAAAACATCAAAATTGCCAGCTGTCAAAATCATCATCTCCGAGGTACTTTTTGATAATTAGCCCTTAAAAAGTTTCATTAGCTTTCAATAATTTGTATTCGCCTTTAATCATTTATTCATTTTGATACAAATTTGCATCAAGTTCTATGTACAGAACGAAATCTATAACAAACACAAACATTAAAAAAACTTTTATTATTATTTTTTTTTTTTACCTTTGCTTGACTATGGGGGGACACTACATAGATTTTCTTGTCCTTCAGCTTTGGCAAAGCTGGACAATTGTATAATACAGTCTTACAGTGTAAATTACATAGAACACGTTTTCATGTACAAAAATGCCAAGTTACTCACGCATACAAAGCACTGTCTATAATAAAACTAACAAAGTCTAGGCCTGCCATTAAAAGTACTGATATCAAAATGAGGCCAAGTTACAACAAACAATACTGGCTATCTTAGCTCACCCTAGCTCTATTCCAAAGCAATGCTACCCAATGTTTCTTAAATTATTCAATGTAACTTGGCCCTGTGATTTTTCATATTACCATCTGAAGAGAATGTGGTCATTCAAACTTTATGTCACATTAAAGTGTCAAATCAAAAAAATTGCCTCATGGAAAAAGACATAATTTAAATGAATGCTGTAAACAGCTGAGGAAAAATTACACTCCATAAAAAATACATAAAATCAAGTTAATTTAAGCATGGAACACATGGTTGGCTAAATGGCTTTAAGTCATCAAGGGCCTGATGTATCAAACCAGTCTTAAACCATCACTCTGCTGCCAGAAATACAGTAGATATGGATGGATAACTTGAAGGGTTTCTTCTCCTGACTTATTTTTCCATAGCGTTCAATAGAAAATTTGACAGAAGAAACAACCCTTAAAGTGATCCATCCATATCTACTGCATATCTGGCAGCGTGATGGTTTGAGGCTCATTTGATACCTCAGACCCTTGATGACTTACAACCATTTTACCAACCATGTATTCCATACTGTTCCAGAGGTTGACATGTATGGGTTCAAAGTTAATAAATCAAATCAGCCTAACGTTACTCAAACTTGAGATTCCTCTAGTCCTGTCCTCCTGTCCTGCTATAAAGTAGGCTACTAGCCTAACGTTACTAGTACTACTAATTCAACTAAGATAGTAGTAGCCGAGTGGCTGTGTTGCCCTGCTTCTAGGGTAGGCTAGTTCTTGATAAGTTTCAGTTTTGAAAATGGTCTCTGCAGCCACAGTCACAGGAATTGTGAAAAAGAGCTTAAATTCCATGACAGGTGGAAGAAGGGACAGGTGCTTTGAAGCAGTTCAGCCAGATCTGAGTATTTTATTCTCCTTAAATTACGAAAATAGATCAACTGTGTAGGAAACTCTGACAGTCTGAATCTGTTGGGAAGCTGCAAGCTACCGCAGCGGAGGTAACGTTAGCTAGACTAGCCGCACTTTCATTGCGTTTTGAATTGTCAGTCAATGTGGAAGCTTCGCAGGATCTTTCTTCTTATAATTTATTTCAGATTTTTTCCCATTTTTCTCCCAATTTCGTAGCCAATTGAACCCCTATTCTAATTAAATCCTGACTGCCTGACTGCACCATTACGAGGCTTCACTTAATCTTGAAAAACACATCACATAAGCTAGGGTGGTTTGTGGTAAAGTGGGACACTTTTTGGCAAATCGTTCTTTAAACTATCGAAGTGAGTCAATACTTACTCAAAAAAATGTTTTTATAATTAAATAAGACCTTATCAACATTCTTATGGTGAAATAACATTATAATTTGTTTCTAAATAAATCCTATATATCTCGAAACACCATCTGACACCCATCTTTACTGAAGTCTATAACGTTCAGGTTGAGTGGGACACTAGCCTATTTTATTATTAAACGCATTATTGCGCAAGTGATTCATATAAAGCCGTCTTTGTGGTCAGGCTTGGAGTAAAAATGTCATGGGGAATTGCATCTCTATTGATGAGAAACATCCCTGTCACTCTCCTATGGAAGAGTAATTACCATAACGTTCTTATGTATAAGAAAGGGAATGGGGGGGACTTTACTAGGCTAAATGTGAAAGATGGCAGTTTCTGAAATGTATCTCTCACCCTTTCTCCCAATCAAAGTGTGGATTTTGGGATGTTTGTAGCCCTTGAGTATAGTACTCAGGCCCGTTTCCTCTTGCTCTTGATGCTCTTTTATTGCTCCTCTCATTTCTTCCTCCAGCCACAGATTAATTCTTCCTCCCTTGCTACCTGTGTAATCTAAGTATAGTACTCTGGCCCGTTTCCTCTTGCTCTTGATGCTCTTTTATTGCTCCTCTCATTTCTTCCTCCAGCCACAGATTAATTCTTCCTCCCTTGCTACCTGTGTAATCTAAGTATAGTACTCTGGCCCGTTTCCTCTTGCTCTTGATACTCTTTTATTGCTCCTCTCATTTCTTCCTCCAGCCACAGATTAATTCTTCCTCCCTTGCTACCTGTGTAATCTAAGTATAGTACTCTGGCCCGTTTCCTCTTGCTCTTGATGCTCTTTTATTGCTCCTCTCATTTCTTCCTCCAGCCACAGATTAATTCTTCCTCCCTTGCTACCTGTGTAATCTAAGTATAGTACTCTGGCCCGTTTCCTCTTGCTCTTGATACTCTTTTATTGCTCCTCTCATTTCTTCCTCCAGCCACAGATTAATCCTTCCTCCCTTGCTACCTGTGTAATCTAAGTATAGTACTCTGGCCCGTTTCCTCTTGCTCTTGATGCTCTTTTATTGCTCCTCTCATTTCTTCCTCCAGCCACAGATTAATTCTTCCTCCCTTGCTACCTGTGTAATCTAAGTATAGTACTCTGGCCCGTTTCCTCTTGCTCTTGATACTCTTTTATTGCTCCTCTCATTTCTTCCTCCAGCCACAGATTAATCCTTCCTCCCTTGCTCCCTGTGTAATCTAAGTATAGTACTCTGGCCCGTTTCCTCTTGCTCTTGATGCTCTTTTATTGCTATTCTCTCATTTCTTCCTCCATCTTGCTCTTGATGCTCTTTTATTGCTCCTCTCATTTCTTCCTCCAGCCACAGATTAATTCTTCCTCCCTTGCTACCTGTGTAATCTAAGTATAGTACTCTGGCCCGTTTCCTCTTGCTCTTGATACTCTTTTATTGCTCCTCTCATTTCTTCCTCCAGCCACAGATTAATCCTTCCTCCCTTGCTACCTGTGTAATCTAAGTATAGTACTCTGGCCCGTTTCCTCTTGCTCTTGATGCTCTTTTATTGCTCCTCTCATTTCTTCCTCCAGCCACAGATTAATTCTTCCTCCCTTGCTACCTGTGTAATCTAAGTATAGTACTCTGGCCCGTTTCCTCTTGCTCTTGATACTCTTTTATTGCTCCTCTCATTTCTTCCTCCAGCCACAGATTAATCCTTCCTCCCTTGCTCCCTGTGTAATCTAAGTATAGTACTCTGGCCCGTTTCCTCTTGCTCTTGATGCTCTTTTATTGCTATTCTCTCATTTCTTCCTCCATCTTGCTCTTGATGCTCTTCTATTGCTCCTCTCATTTCTTCCTCCCTTGCTCCCTGTGTGCTGCTCACCTTTCTTTATTTTATTTATTCCCATCACTTCCCGCTTCTCTTTCCCTTAACTTGCTGTGTGGTGCAATATTTTCTGTAATGGATTTAAGATGGGAGCTGCTGCTACAATTTGGCCTGTATTTATGTTCATATTTAGGTATTTATTCACCTTAATAACAAATTAATAATAGCGTATTCTTTTTTTTAGCATCTTTATTCATAAAATGCTTTCTCTTTGCTGTTTTTTTATTTAGCGTCCTACTTTACCTGAAACCCACTGTCCCACTTTATTTAACACCATCAGATTAAGTGGCACAGAACTGTAAATTAGATTTTCATAAAATCTGATAGGGATATATACAAATTTTAATGATATTTTAATACTTTGCCAAAAGTAATTCATTTTAAGACTATAAGCTAGATTTTTACATAATAATTGACAAAATGTCAGCCTTATTATTATAAAACAATATTTCATTCATAGTTTTACAGTCAGGAGTGAGGAATGTGTTATGAGATAATTTTGTTCAATATGAAAAAATGAGACCCCTTACATGATTCAGGTAGCTGGTTAACGAACATAGCTGTTACTGAAATATTCAAATATAACCACATATCAGCAACATTTAGCCGGTATAACCAGTTCATATGAATTCTCCTTTATGCTAGCGTTCGTATGCCAGAAGGGTCAGTGGAAGGCAACGATATGAAAATATTAATTGCAGCATTGGATAACTTACACAGTGAACTATCAACCCCAAAATAAAGTTGTAAACAATCGTAAACAATCGTGTCTGTAATTTCATTATGTTCGCGCTGTTTACCAGCTGGGTATGCAGTTATTTTGGCTACAAGTTAATTAATCACCATGAGCTAGCATTAAAAACTAAGTAGTGTTCTACTCCCCCATTACCGAAACCATTTTGAAAAGGAAAATTTATATGACCACAGAAATATATTCGTCTGCATGACGTTTACAGTCTCGCTCTTGTTTGGCTGTTTAAAGTACACGGCAAGTGTCTTAGTAACAACAAAAACCTGGGCAACTAGTCAATGCACAGTAAGCTACAATAGCCTGAAATACGAGTGATGTGCAGTTTGTGAACGAATCTGTATTTTTGACTCTTTATGCTCTTTATCGTCTGAGTCGACTCGCCAGTTCGAAGGAATCATGCTTACCCATGGCTCTGGCTCTTGGCTCTGGCTCTTAGCTCTGGGACACACTCCCCCGAGACACTCAGCAGTGGTTAATGCGCGGTGCGCAGTTTCTGATTGCTGAATTAGAACCTACGTAAGAATACATTTTAATTTGATCTAACAATATTGCACACACTTTTGTGAAGTTAATAATCGCCCCAGCTCATTCCAAAGTTAATATGACTCCTAATGGTTAAAAGAAAGATAAGTAGCTACAGTAGCTATACTACCCGACTGATCAGCACAAAATCAACTCAACTCAATTTAAGAGCCATGAGCCGTGGCAATATCCCAACCAGAGCCATGACACAAACCGAAGGTGGATGGAAGACTGTATAAGAGAGATAGCCAGCCAAATTTGACAAACAAGCCAGATATTTATTGTGTGTGTCAGTGTGTGCATATGATGTACAGGAGCCTGTGTCGTTTATTTATTTGGACTCCATAGGGTTATTTAAATGTGTTTATTTTAACTGTACTTTATTTATTATATCATACGCAATTGTAGGCTATTTATTCTGTTCACTGTTGTTGTTGGTCAAGAGTTCTAAAATAAAAATGCCACCACTTTAAAGTGTTTTCTGTCATTTTTTTGTAGCCTAATCTAGCTGAACACAATCGCAATATCGCATATTTGGCCTAATTGTTTCATAGTTGACTGGAATTTGGTTGCAATTCTCGCAAAAAGTTTAATAATTTCGTAATATACAGTCGGCATCTCGGAATATCATTAGATATAGGCTAACATAATTCCTTTGTCAATAGGGTTTCCGTTTGAATCACGCTGAGTAGTAAACCCGATTAATAGCTTAATGGTGTACTTCATTTTGTCCTTTGTTAAAACCACAGAACTCTATAAGAACAGTTATGTGGTTAAAACTCGAAAATTACTTCGGTTTGAGTCACGGCTCTGGTTCCGGCTCTGTCTGGAGCCGTGGAATATTGCTTCGGCTCATGGCTCTTAAATTGAGTCGAGTTGATTTCGTGCTAATCAGTTGGGTAGTATAGCTACTGTAGCTACGTATCTTTCTTTTAACCATTAGTAGTCATAATAACTTTGGAATGAGCTGGGGCGATTATTAACTTCACAAAAGTGTGTGCAATATTGTTAGATCAAATTAAAATGTATTCTTAAGTAGGTTCTAACTTAGCAATCAGAAACTGCGCGCCGCGCATTAACCACTGCTGAGTGTCTCGGGGGAGTGTCTCCCGGTTGTAGTAGAAAGCAGGCAGAGTCAGAGCCAGAGCTAAGAGCCAGAGCCAGAGCCGAGAGCCGAGAGCCGAGAGCCGAGAGCCGAGAGCCGAGAGCCGAGAGGGTTAGCACGATTCACTCGAACTGGCGAGTCGACTCAGCATTTCTTTAAAAGAAAAAGTTCTCCAATCGTCCCCCCTTTTCATCCGTCGCTGGCTCACCAATTATGTAGGAATTCTGGCCTTTGTACAGTAAAACTCGTAGTTCCAAAGTTTAGGTCAATAGCAATTTAATTACAATGCAAAATAGTCTTCATTACAGTATATAAGATACCGAGTAATAATAATAATAATAATAAAACTTTATTTGTATAGCACATTTCATACAAGGATTGTAGCTCAAAGTGCTTTACATCAATAAAATAATGACAGTGTAAGGCAAGCAGCAAGTGCAGTTTATATAATGGGAAAGGTATAAAATAATAATCAACATCATATCAGATCCTAATGTTCTAATAGGTTACTTAGTTACCATAATCTCGTTTCAAACAAACATTAACACATTAATCAAACATAATATCAGATCCTAGTGTTCTAATAGGTTACTTGAGTTACCATAATCTCGTTACAACAAAGGATGGAGTATAAATAGTGGCAGTTAAAAAATTTTAAGTTTAAAAATATAAAATTTAAAATTAAACATTAGTGTGTTCAGTGCAGAGTAATATTAAAAGTGCAAGTCAGAGTGCAGCAAAACTGGAACTAGTATTTAGGGATAATGATGAAGGCGGATCAGTCAAATGCTTTGGTGAAAAGATATGTTTTAAGCTGCCTTTTAAATATCTCTAAGGTGTTAGCTTCCCTGATATTTGAGGGTAGTGCATTCCAAAGTTTTGGGGCATAGTTAACAAAGGCTGCATCACCAATCTTTTTATAACTGTTTCTGTTGATAATAGCAAGGCAGTTCAATCACAAAATAGTGTTGTGTGAGGTACAAGCTTTATACCTCAAACCTGACATAGAATGCTGACATAGAATGTAGGTTCCTGTCCCTGACTGGGTGACAGGCAAACAAATGGACATTGTATGTGGTGTGGGAGGGAACCAAATGTTTATTGTCACCTAGGTAAGCTGGCTAACGTCCGTCTCACACCCTAGTGGTGCCGTCATCACCAGGCTTTGTTTCTAACCCCCCTTTGATCATTGAGTAAGGCTGATTGTGTTAGGTGACCATCCAAGAACATTGAAGCAGGGGATGTATTTGTCCCTACACCGCGATGCTAGACATAACAGTCTCCCATTGTTCTCGTGTTCGTTTAGAACGATGGAATCAGTCCCGGTGTTGTGCCGTAATTTAAAAAATACGAAGGACGAAGAATACCTACTATGGTTCAAATTCAGTTAACATGATGACATTTATCTCTGTTGTTTAACCATAGGCTATGGAAAAAAACCTTATGCACAGCGAATCCGCTGTAGCTTAGGCTATTTGAAAAACAAATGAAACATTCACCGGACAAGATTTTGAACTTTTTTCAGTCAAAACCATTCTATTTACTTGCAGGCTGTAGGCCTAGTGAGCTGTATTGTAATGACATCTGAAGCGCATTTTCAGAACTCAAATGTCCGTCTATTGCAGTGCGCGAGTTTTCCTTTGAATGACAATTCACGCATTAGGTGTAAATGACAATTTGCGCATTAAGCTTGATATAGGTGTTATCAGCAAATGGAAAGCCATTTTTAATGGATAGCCATTGTCCCGTAACAGAACATTGTCCCCCCCAGAAGATTACAGGAATTATTGGCAAATATGGGCTAAGTCATAGCTTGATCCAGGATAATTGAGAATAGTCTATAGCCTATACATGTAACCTTAGACGCACCATCGCACATGGCCTGGATGTTGATGGAGTGGGCTGAAAGCAATTTAATTCGGCATTCCCCTTCGCTGAGGGACAGGTAGCTATGTGGTCTTTGACCTATGGACCCTTTTATTATTATGCATTTTTTTATATATAGCCTAGACAATAATAATATTTCACATTGTAATCTTGATATTTGTGGTCATGCTTGTGCGCGCCCCTGTGTGTAACAGACAGGAGGGTGTACGCGCGTTGTGCATACACCGATGTAGACGCACTTATATGCGCCAAATATAATCCTGACCACTCCTCATCTTAAAACCAACACGCCCAGTTCACTTGTAATGGGCTCTAGAATAAATGGTATTTAAACGACGTGAACGCAAAGCGTTATAATGAACCATGCACCGGGTGTAAAATAACAAAGACACTTGCGCTTAGCACCGGGTGTAAGATAGAGCCCCATATGTGTCTTCTTGAAATCTTGTATTCTGTTCTGCGATCTGCGTGTCCAGAATGCTATTACACATTTGCTTTAAATCGATGTTGTTCTTGATGCTTGACGTTCTCCCTAAAGTAGGCTGTGTTGCAATTACAGAATCGGTCAATTTTGCCGGTAGTTTTCGCTGCGGTTTTTACAGGTTGCTACAAACATGGTGGAATATTTGTAGAATTTTGGAAATTTAGTTTGACTCAGAAGCCCTTTCCATTCGTCCTGGGTCTTCGGAACTGCAGTAACATATCCCAGGCCTTTGTCATTATCAATGGGCAGGCAACTGCTTGGAGCAGTTGATGTCTATTTCAAGAATTTTTGACATCAACTTCCCCAAGCAATGTACTCCTGCCTGGGAATGCATTTATGTTTGCAAGTTTTTTCAAAATTTTTGACATTTTTTATTGTCATTTTTGTCTGTGGGTATGTGCATGAGTGTGTTAAAGGGGATTCTTTGTAACTACATTACACTTGTAACTGTATACTACTACATTAGTCATAAAGTTAGTTTGTTTTAGTGTTAGCTTGACAGTTTTACAGTTAATTTTTTTAACTTTTAATTTCAATGAATTTGTCCTTCATATTTGTAACATATTTCTATTTTTTGGGGCAAGGGGGAGATTATTTATAGCTTTGTAAGTATTTGCATGTGTTTGGTGGGGGGGGGGGGGGTTATTTGTACTTACAGTACTACATTAGTGTGTTAATATGACTGTTACAATGTATTGCTATAACATTTAACTGCAATGAATTTCCCATATTTGTAATACATTTTTATTTTAAGTATTGGAATGGCAACATTTTTTTTGTTTATTTGTGATTGTATGGCTGTTTGGTACAGTGAAATCTCTGTTTTTATAATATTTTCAAACTACAAAATTACGTTCACAAAACACATTTTCTGAGAAGTATTGACTTGTACCACTTATACCTCGTTTGTGGGCCATATAACTGTGGCAGTAGAGTTTAAAAAACACATCAGAAATCATCTATTGGTAAAAAATAATATACCCAGTGTGAAGTTATATTGTTGCAGCAGTAGAATTAGAACCCAGCAGAAATCATATACTGGGAAAATTATATACCCATTTTTTTGGGTTATAACTTATAATAGCCCTGCAATAGGGTTAAAATAACCAAGCAGAAATAGCATTATAATAAAAATGATAATACCCAGTTTTGGGTTATATTACCCGGCTCTAGGGTTATATATAACCCAACTTGTTGGGTAGTTAGCCCTACCCAAGAAGCTGGGTTAGTTTTATTCAGTGTTAGGTAGGTGCAATACTGGCCCAGTGTTGGGTTATAACTCATATTGGGTTGTTTTTAACCCACCCGCCTGATTTTAAACAATGTAGCACAGAAGGCACAGAAAAAACTAATAAGTAAAATTATTATTTTATTAAAATTAATTAATGAATTAATTAGTTGTAGACTACTCTTTTATTGTATGTTACTCTTTTTACTCTTTTACTCTTTATTGTAACTGTTACAACTTATTGGAGATCCATAATTGCTACAATTCTGCGTGTCACTTCGTGACGAGACAGATTGACAAAAAAAAATTGCATTGTTTTAATCGCCGAAACCCCTTGCCATTAACCGCGCAGCTAGATCAAGTGCTACACGGTAAAATGCATTGATACTGGATGTTTGAGCAGTTGTGAATTTCGTGAATCAGTCCTATTGTATCTGAAATGTACTTTTTAAGCCTGCGCTGAAAATTGCCCTTTCGCCCGTGTATTGAGGTGGCTGTAGTAGTGTCGGTTCAAGTTGTATTTTCTTACTACAGAAACGACCAATAAACACACCAGACATCATCTTTTATGGCATTGTCACCATTAGATTCTATGAAGAGATAATCACTTTCCGACTTGTTCTGGAAAACATAGTTTTCGTCATCCTTTTCCTTTTTGCCACCAAACAAATTTAGCTAGCTGGCGTTGATCCGGTGCTGATTTTTTAATTGCAGCTGTAGAAGCCTCTTAGGGAAGAGGTCCATCTGCTGTGCTGGCATGATGTGTATTTGCAGCTTCAATTGTGTGACTAGCGCTGACACACTTTGGTTTATCCGCGGACCGGATAAACCAACGAGTTGAGCCGCCAGTTGCCCATCCCTAATCAAGAATAACCCCTAGAATAGCCCTAGGTAAGCAGAAATAAGACATGCAGCCACTTTTAAATAATTATTATTCAGATTAGATATGATTCAAGGGGATGTTCCTTAATAGCCTGGGGGCAGGGCACTTTGGTTTGAGCTATTTGTGTTTGATTTATTTATTTTAGTTTCATGCACTTTAAACATCAGCACTTATTCTATTTTTTATTAGATTTTTTGCTGAGTGACTATTGTATTGTTTGATTGTATGCCCCAATACTGGCCTCCACTGTTTGATGTGTCCTCTGTGATATAAATAAAGAAAACCATTTATATGTACCTTCTTCCTGTTTAGACAGTGAGTCATGATGTGTTCAGAAATGACCAATGTCTATGGGAACCCACCAAAAAGGCAGATGTGAAATACTGTGCTATTGCGCCGTGGAAATTTTGGGTACGCCTAAATTATGTGCTGGTGCACCTAAATGAAAAAGTTAGAAGCACCAGTGCCACTAATGTAAGAAGCTAGTCTGGAGTCCTGCCATATATTAAAACATTTTTAAAAAGAGGACGGGGCGGGCAGACACTATGCTATTTTGAGTATTATAATCGTATATAATATTATAATATTATTATAATATTATAAATAGTTATAAAACGGATAGTCTCAGCCGATGACAATATTATCTTTTTACGCCAAATATTAAGCGAAATATACTCATTTAAATCTCAACTGTCACCAAACCATGTTGTTGATTTCTTCAAATAAATTAGAAGTAGCGATCCGCCGAGTTCATTACAGGCTACAGAACGTTAATTCAGACATATCTACATTAACAGTTAGCCCACACGTTATCTTGGACTTTCTGCTAAATTTAGGCATGTCATTGTTTGTACCTTTGTGCAGAATACTTGTCGACATACCACTCGACGAACAGGAGGCTAAAGGCTTTGAATTGCTGTTTATTTATTTATTCGTTACTCGACAGGTCGTGTATTTGCTGGGACCACGGTAAAAAAAAAAAATCTGCTTTGAACTTGGCTTACTTTTCGTTAGTTGTTGCTCCTCTGACATTGATTGACTTTAAAACATGGGCGATGTCTTCCTCTGGAGACTAGCTATCTGGCCTAACTTCCATGAAGTAAACAGTTAAGTAAAATGAAGTAAAATTTCAATACCAATGAAGTCCCCCACCCGCTGGTGAAACAATATTGACTGCCCGATAACGACTACGAGAAAGATTATACATTTCAGCCAATTGACCTGTATCTTTAAACATATCCACAGTTTTCATTCATGATTTTTGGGTGCTACAACTTGTACTAGTAAAAGGGGACGGGGAGTTAGACTCGAAATTTACTCATGCGCTTTGAACATCGGGGGATCAGGCAACCAGTCAGCCAGTCAGTCAGTCAGTTACCCACATTCACAGGTTTAGGCCCGCATGCGCTACATCCAGGCAAACCCCCCGCCCCCCAAAAAATTGCCCATCGTGTAAATTTATTAGTTAATACCATAGTTAGGTATTAGTTGACCCTCCTAACGAATACATCTATACTCTCACTACATTGTCCTGCAGTTTATTCATGTGTATTGTTGCTGGGACATTGTATCTGACAACAATTTAGCAAATGTTAGCATCCATGCTTTCGCTGCAAGCATTACGCCACAGATGAGAATATTTCATAATAAAAGCACGTTGAAACAATTTTTCATTAATTTTTACGGGGAATGATTTCAGCAAAAATGTTAGCCGTTGCTAAAATTCTCCCATTCATTCCTATGGGGTATGATTTTCACTTTTTTCTATTTTTAAAAGAATCTACAAAATGCTGAGAAACAGATTTATAAAAGGCAATGGTCCTTATCACTGGTCACACATTCTGCTGCAGTTGAGGTTAAATGGTTAGCTATAAATGTAGTTCTCCCTGACATTAAAAAAAGTCTGATGAAAATGCTAATTTGCAAAAATGCAAAAACTGTTATTCTTCGGATATACTGAACACATTTTTACGATGGTATCATTTTGTTGGCCGTTGAAAACTGTGCTGTGAAAAGATTTTTGATTGAGATTGGTGTCGATTTGGCCTTGGCAATGGCAACTTCAACCGTGCCAAGGCAAGTGTGATGTCACAGTCGAATTCTAGAACAGCTGAATAATAAAAAACTTGCACTTTAGAAATTACATTACTTTACATTACATTACTGGCATTTAGCAGACACTCTTATCCAGAGTGACTTAAATAACTTTTCAGCATTTTAAGTAGTATCCATTTATACAGCTGGATATATACCGAATCAATTCAGGTTAAGTACCTCAAAGGTAGAATGGCAGTGTCTTACCTGGGAATTGAACCTGCAAGCCCAATTCCCTACCCATTATACTACACTCCTATATAATGATATAGAAAATATTTTGAAATTTACGTGTGAAATGGCTAGAACAAACTACAATCCAGTAAATTATTTTCTCAAAGGATTACTCCTACAAGACAGCCTTTTGGAATTATCACATTTTTATGCAAAGAAACATGCTTGTTTTGTGAGGTTTTTTGTTGGAATATGTCACTGCTGGATGAATTTGATTTTGGCCTCTATCCATCTGGTTTGTTGCTAATACCTGTCTGTGAACCTGGAACTCGACTAAATATGACATTGATTTTGGGAGTGTGAAAGTAGGGAATCAATGGCTTTGCAGCCTCAGTTCTCATCCCTGATTTGGTTGCGGAATTAACCCTTTTGAAAAGAATGAAAGACTCTGAACAAAGGGGGGGAACTAACACCCAGTATCGGACCCAGGCAACACAACTTTCTAACAAATATATAATCTTGTCAACCAATAGTATCATGCCATTTAATATTTAAATGTCACCAGTAAACCATTTTCATTTAATTATTTCCTCTTATATGTCCTTTTGTGGTACTTTGTCTTGTGAATGCAGCTTCCACAGAAATAACCCAAGCCCTGACATATAAAAGCAAGTCTTGCCTCTGTCCAGTGATTTTTTTCTGCTGAAAGGTGCCAGAAAATAACTATTTTAGAAAAAAATCTTATCTGAAATTATTTCACTCTTCCAATTTACCATAATGCATGAAGTAGATCTGTCTATCCATTCCTCTCTCACCTCTCCAGAAGAAATCTGTACAACTCCAGTTGATCTTCTCTCTTTCCTCCCTCTTCTCTGATCCTTTACACCTAGATCAGAACTTTTGTTTCCATCTGCAAAGTTGGCTGGCCCAATATCTTCAACACAAAAGTGCAAGGTGATTAGTAATATGACAGACCTGAAAATATTTTGGCAGTTAAACTCCCCTAAACAAGGACACAACGTGGTTTAAATGCCATGAAATTAGAGCGCACAAAATTCAGGAATACACAATATAACAATCTGACTCAAATCACAAAAATGAAATAGGACATATGATATACAAATACAATTGCTCAGAAATATATATTTAAAAAAAGTTATTTTGTTTAACAAGCAATATTTTCCCCAAAAAAGTTTAAGTTTAAAGGATCGTAAAGTACATTTTGCCCAGAGGTCACAACACACTGTACAAAACAATAAAAAAGTGAAAAAAAAAAAAATCCTACCTTTAATTTATTTAAAATTTATTCTGAGAAAAGAAAAATCCCTCATCAAGAAATAATTATTTTTAACAAAACCATGTGTGCCACAATTATTGGCACCCCAAGAAAGCATTTTTTCCATTTATATTTTACTTTCTAAAGTTGATCAGAGTGTTTAGGAACTTTCAAGCAGGAATTCCTGACTTCCTGTTTCACGGGGGTATAAATATGAGGTGACACAAAGGCCATATTCCCTTATTCATACATCAACATGGAAAAGATAAGAGAGAACACAAATCAAATGAGGGAAAAGTGTGTTGAGCTACTCACCTGAAAATGCCCATATCGACCATTAAGGCAATACTTAAAAAGTTAAAAGCAACTGGAACTGTTACAAAACCTGGAAGAGGACCCAAGTTTATTTTGCCCCCACGCACAGTGAAGAGGATGGTAAGAGAGGCAAAATAATCCCCAAAGATCACTGTTGGAGAATTACAGAGGAGTTGCATCTTGGGGTCATCAAGTCTCCAAAACTACCATTAGACGTCACTTCCATGCCAACAAATTATTTGGAAGGCATGCCAGAAAAAAGCCTTTCCTATCATTTCACCACAAACATAAGCGCCTGGAGTTTGCCAAACGCTACTGGAACTTTGACTGGAACCGTGTTCTATGGTCAAATGAAACAAAAATTTAGCTTTTCGGCAACAAACACTCAAGGTAGGTTTAGCATAAAAAGAAGGATGGCTATACCAAAAATAACCTGATCCCCACTGTTAAGTATGGTGGAGGTT
Organism: Ilyophis sp. 1 JC-2022; assembly: GCA_022702515.1. NCBI lineage: Eukaryota > Metazoa > Chordata > Actinopteri > Anguilliformes > Synaphobranchidae > Ilyophis > Ilyophis sp. 1 JC-2022. The sequence goes on from CM040405.1 coordinate 118,149,392, forward strand.
CTGTGATGTTGTGGGGCTGTTTTTCCTCCAAAGGCCCTGGGAATCTTGTTAGGGTACATGACATCATGAACTCCATGAAATACCAGGAAATGTTTTATCTGAATCTGGCTGCCTCTGACAGGAAACTAAAACTGGGTCCAGCAGGACAATTATCCAAAACATAAGTACAAATCAACACAAAAATGGTTAACTGAACACAAAATCAAGCTTCTGCCATGGGCATCTGAGTCCCCTGACCTAAACCCCATTGAAAACTGGGCTGAGCTGAAAAGGAGAGTGCACAAGAGAGGACCAAGGACTGGAGAGATTCTGTAAAGAGGAATGAGTCAATGGTCTCAGATTCCTTGCTCTGAGAATGGTCTCAGATTCCTTGCTCTCCACCCTTATTAGATGTTTTATTGGCAAAGGGAGGTTGTTCAAAGTATTAAATGCAGGGGTGCCAATAATTGTGGCACACATAGTTTTGTTAAAAATAATAATTTCTTGATGAGGATTTTTTTATTTTTTATTTATTTACTTAAAGATTTACTTATGGATTTCTCTAATTTTTTCAGTGTGAGATTAAGCAAAATCACCAAACGGTGAATTTTTTATAACCCTTTTTACTAATCTTTACCAGGGGTGCCAATAATAGTGGAGGGCACTGTATCTATGTTTCTAATCATTTTAAACAATTAAAATAAAGAATGGAATATTACTTTTTTTTAAACACGCTGTCAACCATCAGACATATACCAACGTGTTTGGTGAGTCCTGGGGGGCGGGTTATTAACTCATCGATAATATGATTAACAATACATGATGGGTGTCATAGGGTATTTTCTCACATGATGTACAAACCCCAATTCCAAAAAAGGACAGAATGTAAAATGCACATAAAAGCAGAAATCAGTGATTTGTAAATTCTCTTTTACATATATTTAATTAAAAACAGTACAAAGAAAAGATATTTAATGTTTTACCTTATCAACTTTATAGATTTTTGTAAATATACGGTAAATCAGAATTAGATGCCTGCAACACGTTCCAAAAACGTTTAAGGGTTGTTTCTCTTGACTCAGTTTCCTATTAAACTAAATAAGTTAGGAGAAACAACTCTTCAAGTGATCCATCCAGATCAACTGCATATCTGGCAGCAGAGTGATGGTTTGAGGCTCGTTTTATACCGCAGCCCCTTGATGACTTACAGCCATTTAGCCAATCATGGGTTCCGTACTATTCCTGTGTAATAGTATCCTGTGTGAGGTTATAGTATCGCTTGTAAGAGTACCTGAAAAGAGTCTATTGATATCCTTTTATACCCAGTCATGATAGCATGACCGGTTTACCTGTGGAATGTTCCAAACAGGTGTTCTTTTAATTGTTTAAACTTCCCCTGTCCCAACTTTTTTGGAACATGTTGCAGGCATCAAATTCAGAATTAGCGTATATTTACAAAACTCAATAAAGTTGATTAAAACATAAAATATATTTTCTTTGTACTGTTTTCCATTAAATACATGTAAAAGAGAATTTGCAAATAACTGCTATCTGCTTTTATGTGCATTTTACATACTGTCACAACTTTTTGGGGGTTTGTACGACCATGGTAGAATGCATAGTGCAGCACAATGACACATGACACTGCTCAGTGCTTGATCTGTGGAAATAGTTTGATAGAGGACTATCCAGGAGGGTTAGGGTTAGGGTTAGGGTTAGGGTTACAGACTCACCTCTTTCAGCAGGCACAAAAATGATGACAGGGCTGACTTGGTGCACAGTGTGCTGCAGGTCTGAGATTTTACCAACACATTTTTCTGCCTCTTTCAAGTCAGTCAGTGTCACCCCCTATAAATCAACAACACAAATAATGCAATAGTCTGCTAGATTCAAAAGAACAGCTTCGAGGCATATATCATTTACTTACATTTATTAAGTCTAGTTTTTTGTTTTACCATGTCATTCGACAAATCAAATTCTTTTAATACAAGAATGACAGCAGATATATAACGTTTAACTTGCACAAAAATCATTAAAAGGACAGTTCACCCAAAAACGTACTTTTGATTTAATTTCATTTTAAGTTTCTACATACCCAGAGTGCTATCTATCTATCCAGGTAGTTTTGCTGAGAACTCACTAGTTTTGTAGATATTCCTGCAACTCACCTTGACATCACCCCAATATAACGGACCTCAACGGGTCCAAAACGACTTTCTACCGAAGTATGCCAAGCAGGTTGGTGTTATATTTATTGAAATGTCTTCTGAGGGCAGCTTTGCAAACCTTACTGTAACCCTAACCATAACCCTTTTGCTGATTGGATGGCTGAGAGAACCCCATCACATCCAATGCTGCCTTCAGAAGACATTTCAATAAATATAACGCCAATCTGCGTATGCTAACTGTGTATATACATGCGAAATCTAATCAAAGCAGCCAGTATTCTGGGAGTTATGTCAACATAGTGCACCCTAAAATACTGGCATGCTTCTTTTGATACTTTGTGACGATATACACAGTTGGCGTACTTTGGTAGAAAGTCTTCGAAAAAACTGTGCACAACAAGGTCTGTGGATGTTCGTATGTAACCCAGAGGAGGTTCCTCCAGGGAGGCAAAAAAGGCACTGTCTCCTCAAAGTAAAAAATATTAAATATATTTGAAAAACTCCTTATGAGAATTAAGCATAATAGATCAAATTAAGAAAACAAATACAAATAAAAACACGTGAGATGAAGGGGGCGATTATTTAGCATCATATTTTTATTTTTATTGTGACATAAACAGTTACCTCTATCGGCTGAAAAGGAAAATATAGTAAACTCGCTCCTAATTATAAGTGGGAACTATGAACTCCATGTTTTATCTTTATTAATACACAATTTGTGACAACTGTGCCGAATACGGAGTTTGTAAGTGTCTGCAAGTAGTGAAAGTAGTGCTGCTTGTAATATGCGGTTCTTCTCGCTGGCTACATATGTATTTTCCACTCGATCACTGTCTTGTCCAGAAGGGAGTAGGCCAAGTTAGATAGTTATTTTCACATTTTGAGTGTGTTTCACACACTGTAGTGTAAGCGTTCATTGGTGGCTCAGTCATGCTTTATGTTCAATGGACCGATTCTCATTGCAGTTACGGAAGCCCTGAAAGGTAAAAAAACAAAAATTTATCTCGTAAGTACGAAATAGTAAGTCGTACGTAGAAGATAATATCTTGATAATACCAAAAAAACTTGAGATTTTGACTCCTGTAGGCTATAATCGTGAAATGGCCATTTGCTAATATGCTAGCTTTTCTTCTTTTATGCAGATATTTCTGATGTATATAACACAAAAATTTGTTTAGTATTAAGGGAGTTATATACCTAGCATATTTTCTCAGAGGAAGTTTGCATCTGTCAATACACTACAAAAATATGCTTTAGCTGATGTGACTTATATATGTATTATATTAGCCTATATATAAAACGACGCATATGTGAGCGGTATTTTGTTTTTTATATTTTTGGACTGAGCAACCAATGATCATCGCTGAACATGCCCCTTTCATGCCGACTTCAAATGTATAGGCCGACGCCTTTAAATAAATACGAGTGGAAATAAATATCCCAAAAAATCCAAACTTGATTTTGAGGTTATATCATTACAAAATGGGCATTTGAAGACTAAATAACCATCACATTTTTCTGCTAACCAGTAAACATTTTTGTGTTGAAAAGTCGGCGAAACGCCATGTAACGTTCAGGTGAATGCTAATAAGGGTTAGTGTCCGTTTATGTCAAAACGTCTCTCAACCTAGATTTCCCCACCCCGACGTCTAGATTCCAGCTAATTTAGTTTCATGAGTTTGTTTTAGGTTACGGAAACCCTGCTCCAATGCCAGTGCTAAGTCTACTACAGCGAAGGCCCTGAAAGGCAAGGTAACAAATAAATAAAATTTGCGGCCAAAACCTAAATGTATCTCATACGTTGGCTACGAGATGTTATCTCCTACGTAGGACTTATCATCTCGTACGCAATTATTATAATTTTTTACCTTGCCTTTCAGGGCTTTCACCATAGTAGACTACAGCCATAGTATCAACATAGTTCAGGTACAACCAATCACAACATAGTTCTGGACAAGGGCAGTAGCCAATAAGATTCATACACACAATATCCTCTGGGCCCGCCCAGATTGTCAAAACCCAGGCAGAAACATCTCGCGCGTGAGTCGGGTAGCCAAAAGTAAAAGTCGCGCGCGAGGAGGACTGACCAAACTAAAAGCAACAGGCGCGCAGAGAAAAACACTCCGCGAGCGCCCTGAGTCCTGCGTGTGAGAAAAAGCCCACTTGCACACTCAAACACTCCGCGAGCGCCCTGAGTCCTGCGTGTGAGAAAAAGCCCACTTGCACACTCAAACACACCGCGCGCGCCCTGAGTCCTGCGTGTGAGAAAAAGCCCACTTGCACACTCAAACACACCGCGCGCGCCCTGAGTCCTGCGTGTGAGAAAAAGCCCATTTGTACACTCAAAGTCCTTTTTTTCTCCTCGTGACCTTTTGTTTTACGCTAGCTGTTTATTTTTTTTGTGTCGGGGTGGGACCAACTATTACTATTACTACAGGTGGTCATCTAAAATCGATTCAATGACATAATATTTATAAAGTATAAATCATTTGTTTTTCATTCATATTTCTTAGTCATATCATGGAAAATATTTATCTGCTATATTTATGCCTGCACAAGTGGCAGAGCATCCAATAAAACAGTCAGAATTGTATAATTCTGTAAATGATAAATGTAATTGGCTTGATCAATACGAGTGCTTAAAAATATCAGACATGAAAAAATAAGACACCGGAAAATAATGAAAAAGGACGCGAGAATAAATTATCAGTTTAACGTTGCCAAAAAAGATGGCTAAAATATTGTTTAACCGCTGCCCTGTGATTGGGATATTTAGGAGTTTCATTCTGTAACGAAGATTGCAAACTTTACTTTAGTTTAGTCACGCTCCAAGGCGTGTTTCATAAAGCTGCATCGTAACGTTTGCGTTGGTTTCTGTATTATCAGAACAGTTTCAACTTTCACCATTCTCCCCCTATCTACTTTAGCCTATACATTTACATGGAAGAAAGACGAGATCTTTAAATTTACCTGGCCATTTTTTAGGAGGCAAGCTGGCTCCTCTTATTAGCTGAAGATGACAAAGATTATCATTTAGCTAATTTAGGTTAGTTATTCGCTTTCCAAATCTATGATACATCTGTGCGTGACCAAGCAGGCAATCATTGTCAGATTAGTCTACCGCCAATCAAATCACTGTAGTTTTACACTTGTAGTTGGTTATAGCCTTATAGGCTCCCGAGGGAAGTCCACACACTCCGCAAATCTGCTGAATAGTTGATCATTTCCGAAGACAGATAACAAAATGGAGAGCTCACGTGAACACATTTTCTATTGATTTTTAAACGACAGTAGCTTAAATTAGTTTTTTTTTTTTAAATTACGTTTACATTTTATATTTTTAGACTCTGCCTGCCAGCATGCGTTGACTGAATGAAAAACGACAGCGCACATTAAATTTTTTTGTTACTATGCGTAGCTGTTGGGAATACATGCTGGAATCGATAAGAGAATTGATAAGCTCGAAGGCAAACGATTCCGAGGAATCGGACAAGTTGGAACGGTTCTCGATTCCCATCCCTACACATAACTGCGTTTCATCTGACCAAGATCCAGTTCGGATATAAACATTGTCTGTCTACGAGTAAATGGTGAAACGCAGTTTTGTGTGCAGGTTTTTTTTTCTTCACTTTATTCTTCATTAGGCTAGCTACGTTCTGCTGTTTGGATGCTCGTGCACATTCTCTCGATAGGATAGCCTACTGTAGACAGACACACATAGCCTACATTTGCTTGAAGGTAAATTAACTGAGTTAACGTTATATGTTATATGTTGCCTATTAACAAATATAGCCTGATCTATTAGCTGTAGTGATTAAATCCAAATCATAGTTTATTTGTCGAATGCACAGTTAAAAATAGGCCTACATCAGACAGGCATTTGTTAGCTGGCATGCTTAGCCTGTGAGCGAAGGGATAACCTTGTAGGCTAAAATAATATGAGCAATAATAAAATAAGATGGATAAGAAAGGAAGTATAAATACAGCTGCCAGAATAGTTAACGTTAGATATTGGACATGATTAGCTAGCTATGTTCAATCTCCCACAATGGTGTAGCGTAGGCCTACTAGCTATTATATAACGTTAACTAAACAGGGCTGGTTTGTTGCCTGTGCCACAGTTCATAATTTCTTAACTAAATCATTAAATACGATGTTAATGGCTCACATTTGTTTTTGATTATGGCTAGGATTTCTGACAATTTAATTTTAATATTTAATAGCCTATATGAATAAAAACAAATGTTCATTGAATGTCTATGACAATCATATAAGCTCTTTGCTGCTGCATCATTTAGGTGTCTATAAATGGCTTTATCTCACTGTTATTGTAAAAAAATATATATATTTATTAGATTTATATTTAAAATAACGTTGGTTTTGGTAAAAAATATATTTTGGGCTAGTTTTGAGTCACCGTTTGGCTGGAAAGTCTAGCAAGATCTGGCAACCCTGGGAGCGAATATTCTCAACTGCTGGAGAAACAACGAGCCAGGAAAGAGCATTCCCCAGAGAAGGCTGACATGCTAATGGCTAGATTGAGAATGTTGGTTGTGATGTTTAAAATGACACTGCCCAAATAATACTTCCATGTACAATACTTTTTGTAATAAATATTTCAATAATTTCAACACTTTCAAAATGTATTAGTGTAAAAATCATTTGGATGGGGAGGAGTGGTGGCATTTTACACAACTGAATGCTTCCATTCACATGATGTGTCGAATGAAGTAGAGAAGAACAAAAAAAGGTATCGAATGAAGTACTCTATTGGTATCGGTATCACTTTAAGAGTACTGGTATTGGTACTGGTATTGGTACTGGTATCTTAATTTTTTAAATGATACCCAGCCCTATAGAGTACAGAACCAAAATAACAGAAAATGTGTCACTGTCCAATTAATTATGGTGCTCACTGCATCTATAGTTATGCAAGAGCTGATTTTTATGGAAAACTGTTTTCACTATTATTACACATCACCAATGTAAGAGTCATGTTAACTTAACTAAAAAGCACTGGAAATAAATTATTTATATTTCCATCAATATTGTTTGAAGTGAACTGAACCAGAAGGTGTACTATTTAGTGCCATCTATCCTCATTAACAAAACATTCTGCTGAATAGGTAAAATAATGTGTTTTATTAGAAGTTTGCACATTGACAGGATCAATCAAAAAATGTAGAATGTTGGCAGCCATATTGGCTTGGCACTGCTGAGGCTTAGTGTTCCAGAACACTCTGGCATTGAATGAGTTAACCCCTTTGCACAGATGGTAAATTTGGTCAATTCTCATCTATTTAAGGCTTTATAACTCCAGGTGTGAGCATCACATAAACTTGGTAAATGGCGTAAATGAAACAAGACAGGTGTGACATTTACAGTATGAACTTAGATTTGTTTATTTTCATAATTTAAGTCAAAATAAAGTGCCACAAATCCAAGCAAAACATAAATACAAAAAGAAAATAAATCTTTAGTTTGCAATAGAATACTGAGAGCTACATAAGTAAAACAGGTAAATATATACATTTCCTGGATCATAAACTCAATGTCAACAGTGTGCAAAATCTGAGGATGATGCAAAATATAGACAGTGTACCCTGTTTTCCATTAGTGTCTCCAAATCTATCCAAATGGCTAAATTGTCTACTGCTCTAAATAAAAAAAGAGATATATTGAACTACAAATCAACAGTTTTGGCTGATAAAACTAACTTTTGCATCATTTTCAAGTGGGAATGACTATATTTTCATCAGTATAGGGGGGTAGATATCTATGGGTCCAAAACCCCTATGCAAAACATGTCATAAAATGAATAAAATTTATTTTGTCCATTATAAAGAATATACATTTGATTCTTCTGATGGATTAAGATAAAATATTGATATCACAGTGTTACATACACCTAAATATGTAGCCTAATCATTCACTCTTGTACCTCAATAAAACATACTGTACACTACAATATATATACTTTTGCCCAGGAATTGCATTTTTCTGTAGTTTTTTTTATATTCCTAGTCATTTTGATTAAGGGAAATCTTTACCTTAAAATGCCACATATCAGCGCACAGAAAATTGGAATGAGCAGTTGCCATTTCATAAGTGACAAGTAAGCCATAGCCTATATTATGTACGATAACATGAAAATAAAATAGTATTCCACCATCTGCAAAATGCTGCCAAATGTTCTATTTTCAATGGAAATTGGTAGGCTACATCAAAAATACAATTAACGATTGCGCTACAGTATGTGAAATGCGCTCAAAATGCAAAAATAACAATGGGTCTATCAATCATATTGGAAAGACAGTGCTCGAGTGGAAAAATCGAGTCGACGTTTCAGATAGTGTAATTGCGGTATAAAGTGTTGTATATTTCTGAAACCGATTGTACCAGACAATAAATGACCACTGCATTTTGAAAAGAACATCTCGATGTGTAAAACCAATGGTAGGATTGTATATTAATTTCATATTTAGTAGAATATATTGCTAGTAGAATACATGGTAGAATGAGAGAATACTTTCACATGTTTATTTTGCATTTGAGTTTGAGTTTGAGTTGAGACTTAAACAAATAGTGACACTTAGAAACTAGGCATTGCCCAGAAATCGTCGCGAATCGTCTACCAATTAAGCTAAAACACAGAGTTTGTGTTTTCCACTAATAGTTTGGCTGCAGGAGAGACCATCTGAACAAAGAAGTTAATAATGTTAACAATTAGTCGAGTAGCTGGTGCTTGGTCCCCCTCAAAATACTGACTGACTCAAGCGTTCTAGTATCTTGAGCGGCTAGCCTCCTAACAAATAGGAAATACCTGTGTTGATCGGCGAGACTGGCGCATGAGCCGGGACCGTGCCTTCCGCTGTGACTCTGACTCTTCATCCCTCACAGGAGCCTGGAATCTGAGATAAAAAATATATGCAGAATTGATACACCAATCCAAAGCTTTCTAAATCTACTTATGCACACATATAAACAGACAAACAAAATCACGCAGAGAGTAGGCCATACTCAACATCAAAGTTATATCTGGATGAGACATTTACACGAGTATCACCAACAAATACAATGTTGGTTGGTTGTGCTGTTTTACATGCGTCTGTCTGTGTTACTGTTTCCAGAACTGTCAGTAGATGGGGCATCACGTCTCTGAGGAGTTGGCTGGATTCGGGCCGTCCTGCTCTCCCTTTCCCTCTCCTTCTCCTCTTTTCCCCTCTCTTCTGGACTCTAGAGAGGAATAAAGAAAGAAATTACCCTTACGTTGGTCAACTCTGCAATATAAAACAAGAACCTCAATATCCCTGCTGTTTCAAAACCAATCTCAATACCTTTTTACAGGTGGACTGCAATTGCCATGGGCTCACCAATTACTGATTTTGGTATAGCTATGTAACGCCATTACTATGTTATGGACACTAAATTTACTTTAAAAAATGAAGACTTTTTTTGCACAAACATAACTCAATTGAAATCCAACGGATCCCAACACAAGACCCCTCATTCTCTTGGTTATTTTGAGATGTGTGCTTATAATTGTTTTTATGACTGTACACTTAAATACATTTTAATTATAAAATTTTACAAAATGATAAAATTATACAAAATGATAAAATTATACAAAATTATACAAAATTATACAAAATTATGTCGATTAATTGTCTACAGACTTAATATGAGAGAGACAGAGTGATAACTTGTAAATTCAGTAGAATTCAGATCAAATTATGTCAATATTGTTTCCAACATTCTATGTGTACCAAACGTTTCCCAGGTACGGATTCAAACATGGGGAATCCAAATAGATGTTTGAAATCCATCCAGGGACCACCCAGACCATACTGCAGGCCCACCCCCACAATCATTTCCGGCTAATGGGGCTCTGGTGGATTCACTGTGCTGCTACATGTGTTTGGAAAGCTTTTTGGTAACCTCGGGTAGTTAGTTGTGTAATATGAAACGCAAATGCAAAGAACACGTCTAAAAATTTACTTTTATTGCCAACATTGACAAATTATCAAATTGTATTGTAAATACTTAAAACTTAATAAATCATAATGAGACGTTTCTGGAACATTGCCATTTTTGGCAGCGTTCGGCACACTTGGGTAACCGAAAGGGTTTGCCTGAAAAAACCCCTGTAGAATTTGAATGGTTTCAGATATTAATACAGAATTTTTACCAGAGGTAAGCGGCATATTGAGGAATCAGAAATAGTAGTCATTTCTCCCATAGCTTTTGTAGCTCATCAGGTAAAAATTCTGAAACTTGAATGTAGGTACCAGTTTTTTTGTTTTGTTTTACATTTTCTGTACATACATTGTTGTAGTTATGTATCAAAAACTGGATTTATATGAATGCTGACTGCTTAGTCATAATAGTGCAGGTTACTAAACGTCATGAACTATATTTGTACATTTATAGTTTATGGAGATAAACAGCTTTGTTTGTCACTCGTGTTTGGCCTATTTTGCCCTTTTTGTAGGAAGGAGGCTAAAAGATGACAAATAACAAACCAATAAATATCTACGTGGGCTTGTCTCATGAAGAAAAAAAAATGCAATATACACAATGAAATTTGAGAATTGTTTTGGGCATGTCATTTCAAGGATGATTCTAAATGTTTTTTCTGCTGCGTCAATAGATTTTATTGCAGGGTAAAATGTGAAAATGTCCATAACTCGAACAAAATTACCAAATAATTAGACATTTTGTACACTTTTGTATGCTTTGTCTTGGCCCATGGTACAGACAGACCATACATGAACTTTAAAAAAAAATGGTCGCCATCAGCCACTCATTAGACAGACTAATTGGGATGGCAGGTATGCCATCCACCAAGTTACGGCTTGGTGGGGCATGCCCCATACCGATACAGCACAGAGAGTTTGGCACTTTTTAGGGTTTCCTCCAGAAGTAATCACAATGACTACAGACTCTCAGCCCTTAAAAACATTAAATACTGAACATTCTGACCTCATGTAACTACACAGCATTTCGATACAACTTCACACATCCGAACAATAAAGCCCCAAACTAGGGTAGTTTTTTCTCCTCCTACTTTTTTTAATTCTTCTTCTTCTTCTTCTACTTCTTCTTCTTATTCTTCTTCCTATTTTTCCTGCCTTGCTGCCTATCTGCCTGCCTCCGTACCCTCAAAGAATAATTATCCCCATTGGACAACTGCCTTTAATCAGCCTATCAGAAGCTCTGTTTAAAATTTCCTCCTCGCTGGGGGGTGCTAGAGCACCACCTAGAATAGACACTTTCCTGAGAAGCTCCGCTACACTCTCGTTAAAAACATATTTACAATCTACACTTGCACTACGAAAGTTTAATTATGAGCAGCTCTGGGAAAAAAAAGGAGAGAATGGGAAACATACAAACTCAAAATCAGCCTCCAAGAAGGAATATAAAGCTGCTTTTAACATCGAAGAAGATGACGATGCTAGCATCCAGACTGAAACGGCTAACGGCGCTAGCACTGCCGATGCCTCAAGCTCGCCGTCGCAACTCAAACTGGCTAACATCCTGGCAGCTATCGGGAAACTGGAAGAAAACATGAACACTAGATTCAATGCTCTGGACTCTAAACTAAACGTAGTCCAAACTTCCCTAGCCGACCATACTACGCGCATTGTTCATCTAGAGGGATGTGCAACTGACTACGAGACCTGTATTACAGATCTAGAAAAACACTGTGAGAAGCTGATGCAAATCAATAAAACCACAAAGAGCAAGCTGATTGATCTCGAAAGTCGATCGAGACACTCAAACATCAAAGTCACGGGCTTTCCAGAAAAAGTTGTGAACGGCAAACTGACGCAGTACGTAGCAGTTTCTACCGCAACTCTTAGGGACGAATAACTTCCCCAGCGGACTCAAAGTGGACCGAGCGCACCGTATAGGCGCACCAGCCTCATCAAGTTCAAGACCTCGCACCATGATCGCCAAGATCCACCACATCCCAGAGAAGGAGAAAATCCTGAAACTCGCCCGCCTACAATCTCCCCTGACCTTCAACGGGGCCCGGATCTGCATATATCCAGACTTCTCACCTGAGGTGACTGAACAACGCCGTGCCTTTGACGCAGTCAAGAAGAAACTGAGAGATGCGGGAATAAAACATGGTCTCCTCTTCCCTGCGTGACTGATCCTCACTCATGGTACTGAACAGAAAATATTTCAGAAGCCCGCGGATGCTGAGACTTTCATAGACAGATTTATTACACCTGCCACCGCTTCCCACTGAGTCACGGAGGCTAATCGTCTCGCTGCCGTTTCCAGATGCGCACGATGGGCCAGCGATCTTCTGGTTTCCCAGTTTTGTTAAAAACTATCTGCTAAACTTAACGTGCAAGAGCAAGTGTTATGGACACATGAGGGTGGATGGGGCTGATCGGCGAATCCACCGGTAAAGTACACCAAGCTACTTTTATACGAAGCTCGTCTAATTACTTGGAAACTTCCTTGGGGTGTTCAGCTGTTTCTCAATGTTTATGAGGGAATTCATATTCCACTTCATTTGGGGAAGGGATTAGGACTGTGTGTTTTTGCTCTTTCCATTCAGGACTGACTCCAATGTTATTGTCAATAGGCGAATGTCACAACATCCTAAGTTAATGCTTTCTCATGGTTGCTAATTATATCTTTTCGCCACAAGGTGGCAGTCTAACCTTACTTAGCTGGACAATTAGATGCTTAAGAACCAATTTAAAGAGAGGCAGGGTTTTTCCCATTTAAAATCCTTATCTGGGGATATTACTTTTATGCAAGAAACTCATATCAAGCATACGGTGCAATGGAGGTTAATATGTAGTTGGATATCACAGATATATCAGTCAACCTTTTCTTATAAAACCAGAGGTGTAGCCATATTATTCAGGCGTAATGACCCGAATGGTCGTTATCTAATTTTGACAGGCTACATTTTGACACAACATGTAAATGTATATGCGCCCAATTTTGACGATCCCAGATTCTTTTGGAAAGTTTTTAATCTTATCCCAGATCTATCAACCACTCACTTAATTGCAGGAGGAGACTACAATGCTATATTAGACTGTTTTATTGATAGGCTTTCCACTTTCCCTACCACACCTTCTAATTCCACCATTACCCTAAATAATCTAATTGGATCTATGAATCTTGTCGATATTTGGAGGCTGCAGCACCGGACTACGGAAGCCGACGGGTATAAAACACAACGACATTTCGGAGTACACACAAACAAGTTATAAAACACAATGACATTTCGGAATACACACAAACAAGTTATAAAACACAACAGCATTTCAGAAAACAACTGCAAGTCAGTAAACACAACGACATTTCAGAGAACAACTGCAAGTCAGAACACAACGACAAAACCCGAAATACTTTACAAATCACGTTACGGAAAGGGTAGGAACTAGGCCTACATGACAGCATATTGTAGTCTCCTTCTGATTGGACACGCCGTAGCCTATGTCAAATGAGAGCCTATGGAGTTTATTTAGTTCTATAAATAGCGCGCAGAACAGTATTTTTCGCTGTTTTGAGCTTGTTAAAATGGCATAAAAAGCGGAGTTTTTATTAACTCAAAAACGGCGAAAAACACAGCATTTTTCCCCGAACCCGTGTGGTTAAGTTCTTACATCACTTTCCCTTAAACTTATTAACACAATTATTTCCCTTAAACTTATTAACACAACACTCGTTGTCATTTGCTTTGTCTTTGAATTTTTCATCGACTAATGCTTAGTTTTAGTTGCCATGTGTCCACAATAACAATTGCGAGCCTATTCATTCATCACAGCCTTTATTTTGATCAGTTAAATAATGTAGTTACCTCAAATAACCAATCAAATCAATAGCTAGTAAAATCAATAGGCTTGTAATTGGTGATAGCGTGGACACATATGCCAATAAAACTAACCATTGGTAGATAATGACGAATTCAAAGATAAAGCAAATGACAACGATCACCTAACAACGATTACCTAAACAAATAATGCAGAGATACATAATTTAATAGGCACGATCTTTCAGCAACGTGTAATATCAGCGGTGAACATGTCTGGTCCAACCTCGATCATCAATGATTGGGTGGTGGAGCAGCCAGGTGGAGCTTAAACTCATTAACACAATGCAGGTTTACACCATTGAAAGGTTGAGGTGAATCTATAGGCTCTTAATTGGTGTTGTGGACACACGGCAACGAAAACTAAGCATTGGTCGATGAAGAATTCAAAGACAAAGAAAATGACAACATGCCAAACCTGCATTGTGTTAATAGGTTTATGGAAAAGTGATGGAAGAACGTAACCACACGGGTTCAGGAAAAAATTCATTAGCCGTTTGAAAATAGCCGTTATGAAAATAAAACGCCGTGTTTTTTGCCGTTTTTGAGTTCATAAAAACACAGATTTTTTAATGCCATTTCAACAAGCACAAAATGGCGAATCTGTGCACTCATTTCAGAATTCCATGTGCGTTATTTAGAGAACTAAATAAACTCCATTGGCTTGTCTTGAATGTCATGTTAGATAACGGAAACTGTTGTTGGTTGGTCACTCGGGCTGTCAGACTCTCATTTGACATACTGCGTGGCCAATCAGAAGGAGACTACAATATCCCGTTGTGTTTTCTGACTTGCAGTTGCTCTCTGAAATGTCATTGTGTTTTCTGACTTGCAGTTGTTCTCTGAAATGTCGTTGTGTTTTCTGACTTGCAGTTGTTCTCTGAAATGTCGTTGTGTTTTCTGACTTGCAGTTGTTCTCTGAAATGTCGTTGTGTTTTCTGACTTGCAGTTGTTTTCCGAAATGTCGTTGTGTTTTATAACTTGTTGGCGTGTTTTCCTAAATGTCGTTGTGTTTTATACCCGTCGGCTTCTGTACCCGACTGACAGAGATTACTCTTTCTTTTCGCATGTGCATAAATCGTATACAAAAATTGACTACTTTCTGATAGATGCTAAATCAACCCCTGATATAATTTCCACCAAACACCACAACATATTAATTTCTGATGACAGCCCCGTTGAATTGAAAATAGATTTTGGCAGAGCAAAACCTACATTTAACTGGCAATTCAATCCATTATCCATTATTACTATACCATACTAAACCAGTGTAATTTACAGCTGAATCTAGTCTCACCCCCCAATTCCCATAGAGATCCATTCAAATGCAGAGAGCTTATATTATCGCTTGTAACAGTACCTGGAAATAAGATATCGAGAGACTTTTGATGTTGATGAGTCACAGACTTCAGGAAGTAACAGCATGCAAAAGATATGTTTTCGATTTTTAATACATTTGCTAAAATTTCTAAAAACATGTTTTCACTTTTTCATTATGGGCTATTATGTGTAGAATTTTGAGACAAAAAATTAACTCAATCTATTGTAGAATATGTCTGTAATGTAATAAAACGTGGAGAAGGTGAAAGGGGTATTCAGACTTTCCGGCTTGACTGTAGAACGTGGCCTACCCTACATAGTTTTTCAATATTAGTATCGCTGAAACGTTACACAGCGACTGATGGCATAGATCTACGTTTTTATATCCATGGCTGGTAGGCTGTTGTCCAGCGTCTGTGTAGCCTAGACTACTGAGCGCCTTCTCACACAGCTGACAGCGAGATGAGAGCACTATTTATACCGCAATGTTCACTCCAGTGAGCGTAGGCTAATGTCCACAGACACTCGACAACACTTTGGTACCTGGGACTCTCGGCAGACAAAAAGGTAACAACTAACGTTAGCTTACGACTGAGTTAATTCACTGCGCAAACAGACAAGTGAACCGTTATCATTTGGTAATCATGTACTAGCTAATGCTAAAAAATAATTACATCACTTGCTAACGTTAGCTTGTTTAATGCAAGTCTAAGTAGCCAAGGCCGTTTTGCTTTTGTTGGTTAGTTAGCTAACGTTAGCAAGTGGTGTGATTATCTTTTAGCATTACTATGACTACTACTATTACGAAATGATAACGGTTCATTTGTCTGTTTGCACAGTGATTAAACTTAGTAGCAAGCTAACGTTAGTTGTTACCTTTTCCTCGACCGAGAGTCAGTTGCCAAAGTGTTGTGGAGTGTTATATTGTGCAGGACTGCAGACTGTCTTCGAGCAAGTCCAAGCTGGCCTGCTGAGGATTCTTGAGGTAGCTACACTAGAGTTAATGTTAGCACTCTCATCTCGCTGTGAGAAGGCGCAGAATGATACAGCACAGACCTGGCCTCAAGAGATGAAAACAATACACTGCCTGTTTTAGGCGGCAATAATATATTATGCATTACTTCAATTTCCTGTTGTAATACATGTATGTCTCTGGTATTCCCCCTCCATGGTGCGTGGGAACTGGACAAGTCTGTATGGCATATTATGGTAGCAGTGCAGACGTAACTTAACAGGGCGAATGAAGAATCTAGTAGTTGTTTATGTCTATGGTACCAGCCAGCTTCTGAGCCAATCACAATCTTTCCATTTCATGTAAGTGCCTTCAGTTTCAACTATACTTTTTCTCACATACATATATTAATATATGTATGTGAAAGTGATAATATATGTATGTGAGAGTGAGAATATGTATGTGAGTGAGAATATGTATGTGAGAGAGTATATATGTATGTGAGAGAGTATATATGTATGTGAGAGTGAGTATACAAGTGCAGCTCAAAAAAGTGAAAAAGTTCAATATTGGAAACTCATGGTGTCACACTCTAATCAGCTAATTAACTCAAAACACCTGCAAAGGTTTCCTGAGCCTTTAAATGGTCTCTCAGTCTGGTTCAGTAGGCTACACAATCATGGGGAAGACTGCTGACTTGACAGATGTCCAGAAGACAGTCATTGACACCCTCCACAAAGAGGGTAAGCCACAAAAGGTCATTGCTAAAGAAGCTGGTTGTTCACAGAGTGCTGTATCCAAGCATATTCATAGAAAGTTGAGTGGAAGGAAAAAGTGTGGTAGGAAAAGGTGCACAAGCAACAGGGATAACCGCAGCCTTGAGAGGATTGTCAAGCAAAATCCATTCAAGAATTTGGGGGGGTTCACAAGGAGTGGACTGAGGCTGGAGTCAGTGCATCAAGAGCCACCACGCACAGACGAATCCAGGACATGGGCTACAAATGTCGCATTCCTCGTGTCAAGCCACTCCTGAACCAGAGACAACGTCAGAAGCATCTTACCTGGGCTAAGGAGAAAAAGAACTGGACTGTTGCTCAGTGGTCCAAAGTCCTCTTTTCAGATTAAAGTAAATTTTGCATTTCATTTGGAAATCAAGGTCCCAGAGTCTGGAGGAAGAGTGGAGAGGCACAGAATCCACGTTGCTTGAAGTCCAGTGTGAAGTTTCCACAGTCAGTGATGATTTGGGGTGCCATGTCATCTGCTGGTGTTGGTCCACTGTGTTTTCTGAAGTCCACAGTCAACACAGCCATCTACCAGGAAATTTTAGAGCACTTCATGCTTCCTTCTGCTGACAAGCTTTATGGAGATGCTGATTTCATTTTCCAGCAGGACTTGGCACCTGGCCACACTGCCAAAAGTACCAAAAGCTGGTTCAATGACCATGGTATTACTGTGCTTAATTGGCCAGCAAACTCGCCTGACCTGAACCCCATAGAGAATATATGGGGTATTGTCAAGAGGAAGATGAGACACCAGACCCAACAATGCAGACGACCTGAAGGCCGCTATCAAAGCAACCTGGGCTTCCATTATACCTCAGCAGTGCCACAGGCTGATCGCCTCCATGCCACGCCGCATTGATGCAGTAATTCATGCAAAAGGAGCCCCAACCAAGTATTGAGTGCATAGAAATTAACATACTTTTCAGAAGGCTGACATTACTGTTTAAAATATCTTTTTTTATTGATCTTATGTAATATTCCAATTTTCTGAGACACTGAATTTGGGTTTTCATTAGCTGTAAGCCATAATCATCAAAATTACAAGAAATAAAGGCTTGAAATATTTCACTCAATGTGTAATGAATCTATATAATATATGAGTTTCACTTTCAGACATGTGACAAAAAATATTGAACTTTTTCACGATATTCTAATTTTTTGAGCTGCACCTGTATATAAGGCCAATTATATACTACGTTATTTCTGTTCATTTTCTATTTTCTATTTGGTTTTGCCATTTCATAGCTTAGAATGTATAGCCAACTGTATTCAGTTGTTTACTAGCGATAGCTACTACGTTGTGAGAAAGTTGTGCTTTGTTGGATTTGCTTCGTAGATTATGTCTATAACCTTCAATATGCACTTATTGTGCGTCGCTTTGGATAAAAACGTCTGCCAAATAACTGTAATGTTATGTAATGATCATTATCCTGTTGGAGGATCCAGGACCTTTTCAGCTTCAGCATCTGAACTGATGGCCTCACAATCTCCTCGAGCATGGTCTTGTATAAAGTTGAATTCATGGTTGAATCTATTGTGGTAATTTTACCAGGCCCTGAGGCAGCAAAGCAGCCCCAAACCAATAAAAACATGACGTTTTGTATTGCACCCAAACAACTCCAACTTTGACTCATGAATCTAGAGTACATTTTCCCAGTAGTTTTTATCTTTATCCAGATGCTGTTTGGCAAAGTTCAGTCATGCTTTTATATTCTTTTTGGAGAGCAGGGGCTTCTTCTTCCTATCCTCCCAGGTAGGCCAAGTTTTGCAATCTATTTCTGATTGTTGACTCATGCACTTTCACGTTAGCTGTGGCACGTCTGTAGGTCCTTAGATGTTACCCGTTGGTTCTTAGAGACTTCTAGGAGCCTCTTTCGGTCAGCTCTTGGGGTGAATTTGGTGGGACGGCCTGTCCTGCGTAGATTTCCAGTGATGGGAAATTTTCTCCATTTGGATATGATGTGTCAAACAGTTGTTACGCCTGTTTTGTGCACCAGACATCAATTTTAATCAATATATTTGATGGTAAAGTTGGGGGTGTACTTACTTTTTCACATGACTGTACATGCACATGTACAGTGAGCACCATAATTCAGTGGATAGTGACACATTTTTTGTTATTTTGGTTCTGTACTCCAGCACTTTGAGTTTAACCGGTTGTCCCATTTCTGGTAGGTTGCTAACTTGCTAGCAGATCAGAACGGGTGGCGGGCGATTGAGCGAGAAAGCTGCTCTACTGTTGCTAACGTTATAGCATTTTATATATCAAAATATAAAATGGAATAATTTTACAAAGAAGGGAGACGACCAAGTTCAGTGTAAATTGTGCGAAAGGGAGCTCAAATACAGTAGCAGCACGAGCAACTGTTTAATCCTTTAAAATACAGGCACCCGTGCGTCCAAACAGACAAGCTAACAGATTCCGATTCCCCAGACTGGCTACCTTAAAGCTGGGGACACATTACACAATTTTTTAGCCCGATTTGGCAACGATTTGAGGTCGGGCAGAGTCTGTGGTAGTCCAGGGCAGTCCAGGCTAATACAGGCTAGTTGCGCTGTAAAGTCACAGCTATAATCGTTATGTGTGTGGGAGTGAAATACTGTAGTCTTGTCTCCTACGATCCCAGTTGAGAACGCCACGATTTTATTTGCATAATCCTGTGGTTTGTACTGGTCAAAGACTGAAATCACTACGGGAATTTTCAATAGCCAATGAAAAGTGAGTTTGCGACAGAGGTAGAAGTGGAAATATACGGAAGTAAACATCAAATCCAACATGCGGATGGCTGAGCCGAATAAATATGTTTTTTGGAATACTAAAGCTGAGGAGCGACTTGTGGATTTGTGGCAGACACATGAGTGTGTCTGTCTGTATAATTTCAACTCTGCAAGTTACCACAACAATAATGACAAAGTTGCAAGCTGTATGGGCTCCATGTTTGTTTTGGTTTCAAAAAGACATTCTCGCGAGTGCAGGTCTACTACGAGAAATCAAGTTCATGCAAGAGAACTGCATCCGTCTGCGTAAATTCTCTGTCTTTTGTGCTCCTGTGCAACACAAGAGACTGAAAATCTGCATGACATTTGTTAAATGTGTGGTACTCATTATTGTCATTGTCACTTACGATGGGAAAAGTCGTGTAATGTGTCCCCAGCTTTAGCCAGGTGCCCCAGGATCGGGTGTTCTCGGCGGCAAATCTTACCATTTACCGTAAACAGACTAGCATATGCACAGATTAACACCAGAACGTGTGTAGGCTAGCTAATAAGTAGACTAAGTTATATTTAGTTTAGCCTAGTTCACGTCATAGCTTAATTAGATTCCCCCCCCCCTCTCAGGCTAGCTAATAAGTAGTCTAAGTTAGATTTAGATCCCCCCCCCCCCCCCCCCCAAGAGATCCGGCTATAGCATAGGCTAGCATGTGCCGATGTTCATTTTAAAATAATTAGGGCTAACATAGGCTGCTATTTGTAGGCTATACAATGTATATTAGAACTTATTATTTGCTATGTTGAATGTTACATTTTGAAAGCAATAAATACCATTCTGAGAAACGTCCATTCTGTGTATGAATACATTTTTAATTTGGGGGGTTTGGGTTGGGTATTATGTGGGTCATCACTGTAGAACGTTTCAGCATTTCTAACCGTTAATTAACTGAATAATGACATTGGCTAACCGGTTGCAAAACTATCCGTTATCAACATCTCTAGACCATAGGTCAAAGACCACATACCTGTCCCTCAGCGAAGGGGATTGCCACATTAAATTGCTTTCAGCCCACTCCATCAACATCCAGATGATGTAAACAAAATTTTAACCTTATTCTTCATTTAATATATTTTTTTTAATTACAGTGACCAGGTTTCCATAGGCTTACTCTCAGTTTATTAAAGCCCCGCTGATTTCACCTATTCCATTACTGAACAAACTATTAAAAAAAGAATAACTAAGAGTCTAATTAGAAATTACACAATTAATTCACAATCATTTTTAATGCCATTCTCTGCGCTTTAAGTTCATGCACGAGCATGTCCGTTTCACCTTCTGTAAATGGCACTTTTCACGGTCTTCCCGAGAAAGTGGGCTTGATTTTAAAGCATTAAGCTACTAGTAAAATGCATTTGTCACATTCCCATAAGCAGGACATTATAAAACAAGGGGAAATATGCATGAACCTATGGGTTCCCAATCTGACAGCTTTAGCGCATTTAGTGTCATCATTAAGGCAAATAGCTTATTCTCAGCCGTTGCAGGTGATTTTTAACTAAATTAAACCGCAAATATTTTCTAAAATACTGTCGGGAATTACCGGATACCCGTGCCAGTGTTAAACCCTAATGTTAAAGATTATTATCGTGTATATTAAAACGCACATAATGGTTAGTCCGAATTATATTGATCATACTATTGATCTATATAGCCTATTCCTTGCTCGCACGCTTTAAGTACACCAGCATCTCTGTTTCGCCATCATATAAGCAATCCGCCAAGGCGGAAAACCAGGCTTTTAAAGAGAATGGGATAACATTTTGATTGGCTTATTGCATGTTACGCCCAAGACACACCTATAATTAATTAAGAGACTAAGTTCAGCCCATTTGCATGTTGCGCCGTACTTAGCGCTCAAAAAACACACCGTCTAACTAGCAAAAGTGGACTTGGACACGCTGAAATGTGTTTAGACCACGCGCTAAGATCATCAAGATAGGACCCTTAATATCTTATTTTCTGGTACTCCTACAAACAATACTATAACATCTCTGCATTTGAATGGATCTCTATGGGAATTTGGCGGTGGGACTTGATTTAGCTGTAAATTACACTGGAACAGTATGGAACACATGCATATTTGGCAGCAGAGTGATGGTTTGAGGCTTGTTTGATACCTCAGACTCTTGATGACTTACAGCCATTTCACCAACCATGTATTCCACACTGTTCCAGCATAATTTACAGCTAAATCTAGTCCCATCCCACAATTCCCAGAGATCCATTCAAATACAGAGAAGTTATAGTATCGCTATAAGAGTACCAGAAAATAAGATATCAAGAGTCTTTTGATGTTGTTGGGTCACAGACATCAGGAAGTCACGGCAGGTAAAAGAAATGCGACCAAATATTTAAAATTATTACTTCTACATTATGGTAAACTGTCCAATATTTTTTAATGCCCAAAAATGGGGGAGGGGGGACTATGTACAAAAGGTTCTTTAATTTATAAAAAGTTCATCCGATATGGATGAAAATCCCCTCAAATTAAAGCTGAAAGTCTGCACTTCAACCTTATTGTCATTGTATCCTTTCAAATTCAGTGCTAGAGTACAGAACCAAAATAACAAAAAATGTGTCACTGTCTAATGAATTACGTTGCTCATTGTATGTTAGAAGTCTGTGGTTTGTTTTCCTTAGTGGGGGTAGCCACACTCCACTCCACTCCACTCAATGCCACTACCACCTTTTATCTTTATTAAAAAAAACAAAAAAACAACAACACACAAATGGGCAAAATGAAGCACTGCAAAGATTGAGAAAGGCATCTCCAGAGGATTACTGTTCTTGAGACAAAGATTAGAATGCAAGAAGGTGGATCTATAAATTAATTGCCTTCTCGAAATCAGTCACCCACGACTAAGCAAACGGCTAGGCTAACGACATGCAAAACAGTCGGTACCAACACAGGGTTGCTTCCACTACCAAATGCTAATGTTACGCAACTATTTGTTAACGCAACAAGGAGTAATAAAGAACTTAAACTGAGCAACAGATTCCTACCACTACTATCACACACCACTGCTTTTATTCCCACTTTTTCTACTCAAGACACACATCAGATTGCAGGTAATGACATCAAAAGCTACTGTTTTCAAAATAAATTACCTCTTGACATTGCGGAAGAAATCCCGGTCATTATGGCTTCCAATCAAAGCATAAGCAAAATAATTTTGCAGGTAGATGCTAAAGTCACCCATAAGCCAGAATCGGTCATTTTGATTAAATATAGGAGCGGCAGTGTAGTATAATGGTTAAGGAACTGGACTTGTAACCGAAAGGTTGCAGGTTCGATTCCCAGGTAGGACACTGCCGTTGTACCCTTGAGCAAGGTACTTAACCTGAATTGCTTCAGTATATATCCAGCTGTATGAATGGATAAATGTAATAAGAAGTTGTGTAAGTCGCTCTGGATAAGAGCGTCTGCTAAATGCCTATAATGTAATGTAATATAATTAAAAAATAATTTTGCGGCTCTGTTGAAAATTGTTAGCTCTCTTAACATTAAGATGTACACCTCCGCTGAGAATGTATGGGGTCCCGGAGGGATCTGAGTCTGGATCGCAATCTGTGATCCACTTTGTGGAGAAGCTGCTGAGAGAGAATCTTAACATCCCCGCGTCAACAGCGCTACAGATTCAGAGGGCGCACAGAGCGTTAGCGTCCCCCCCACCAGATGGTTTCCAGCCCAGATCGATCCTGGTTAAGTTTTTGTGCTTCACCGTTAAAGAAGAAGTGCTTAGGCTGGCATGGCAGAAGAAAGGCTTTACGTGGAATAACAACAAGATAAACCTCGACCACGATTATCCTCCGGAGATTCTGGCCATGAGGAGGGAATATACGGAGACACGGAGGGCATTAAAAGAGAAGAATCTGCGATTCCGGACCCTCTATCCGGCCCGCCTGAAGGTGTTTTTCGAGGAAGGTGTGAAAACCTACAACACGGTGGAGGAGGCGACGGCCGACTTGGCGAAACGGGGGCTCCCGGTGAAAGTGATCAAACCACCGGCAACTCTAAAAGAGACTCTGCAGAGGTGGTCGTCGTGGCGACGCGTGAGGGGGGGGCCAAGCCCACAGCGGAGCGGAGGAGCTACAGGTTATAAAGAGAGACTGCAAGTATTCAGACGTGAAGACGATTAATGTGACTTGATGAGGTGTATTTAGGACATAGACGGTATAGTGAAATATAATTATTGTCGAGTCAGAATGGGGAGAGGGGGTCTTTTTTCCTTATGGGTGTCATCACAGATGAGGGCCCTCTAGCTCAGGCAGTGTGTAGGGGTTTTCCTTCAATGACTAAGGGAAGCAGTGGAAGTGATTCACTGCTGGAAGTGTGGTTAGAAGCTTTTATGCTTCAGTTCTTCACCACATGTTTTTGTTTATTTCTTATTTCTTACTTTTTATATTGTTTTTCTTGGGGGGGGTTGACTGCTGCTGTCAGGGGAATGTTGATTAACCAATATCAGTTACAATTGTATGCACAATGAGCCAGTGAAGATTATTTCATTTAATGTGAATGGGGTTTTAAATCCGATTAAAAGGAGTAAGATATTATCCAAGTTGAAGAAAGAAAAAGTCCAGATTGCCCTACTCCAGGAGACACACATGAGCCAAGCGGATCATTTAAGGCTGAAAAGAATGGGTTTCAAATATGTGTTTTCCTCATCTGTTAATTCCAAACATAAGAGGGGTGTGGCTACTCTTATTTCTAGTACACTTAATTACGAACATATTTCGGAAATCAGTGATGATGAGGGTAGATTTGTTAGGGTAACAGGGAGAATAGAGGGGTCGGTAATAACAATACTAAATGTATACGCCCCCCCTGGGAGCGACTGGTTATTCTATAGGAATATTTTTGATTTAATGGTGGACGCTCAGGGTACAGTTATCTGCGGGGGGGATTTTAATTTTAGACTCAACCCCAAATTAGACTCTTCTAATCCGATCAACCAGAAAAACCCACTTATAAGAAAGGTTAATTCTTATATGGAAGAAATGGGAATAATTGATGTGTGGCGAGAGTTTTATCCCTCCATCAGAGATTATACACACTACTCAGGTTCATTTAAAGTCTATGCTAGGTTGGATTACTTTTTTATGTTTAGTGTGGACAGATTTAGGATTAGAGACTGTGACATATTAACGAGGGATTTATCTGATCATAGTCCCATCTCTATGTCCCTGGAGGTGTTTAAAAAGAGACGCAACACCTTGTGGAAACTTAACTCACATATATTTAATGACCCTGCTATAGTATCTAAAATAAAGGAAGGCATAAAGGAATTTCTAGAAATTAATGACACGGGGGAGGTTTCACCAACTATTTTATGGGATACGCTTAAAGCGGTAATGAGAGGTAAATTGATCTCTATTACTTCCTATCTAAAGAAAACTAAGGGGCAAAAATTAGCGGATCTACAGGCAAAACTAAGACTGAAGCAGCAGGAGGATATTGATAGTCCATCCTTTAATGTGAAGCAGGAAATTAGGAAAATACAGGGTGAAATAAATGATATCTACACACAAGAGGCTCAGAAGAATTTTACTTTCCTGAGGCAGAGGTACTATGAGATAGGAGGGAAATCAGCAAAATACTTGGCGTATAAATTACGGAAACAGCAGGAGGAAAGTACAATATATAAAATTAAGAACCCAAAAACTAAAGTACTGGAAACTAAAATGGAAAGAATTCAGGAATGTTTTGAGTTTTTTTATAGGGATTTGTACTCACAGCCCAATGCCTCTGAGGAGCATTGCATAGATGCTTTTCTTAGCTCCCTAGACTTACCTTCACTCTCAGACCTCCAAAATGAGGATTTAATTGAACCAATCTCAATAGAGGAAATTAATGCGGCCATCACTAGATTAAAATTAGGAAAGGCAGTAGGGTCGGATGGGTATAATGCTCAGTGGTACCGCAGCCTAAGGACAGAACTAGCTCCATTATTGCTTAAGACATTTAATTGGGTTCTACAGGTGGGAGAAATACCTCCCTCTTGGAGGGAGGCGATTATCTCAGTTATTCCAAAGGAGGGGAAAGATAAAGAAGAATGTGGGAATTATCGACCAATTAGTGTTCTCAATTTAGATTACAAGTTATTTACCTCTATTTTTGCCCGTAGATTGGAGACGCTGTTACCTAATCTTATTAATTTAGACCAAACTGGTTTTATTCATCAGAGACAAACTACTGATAATATCAGGAGAATACTGCACATCCTGGGACAGATACAAAAGGACAACACTCAATCAATCATAGGGAGTCTAGATGCGGAGAAGGCTTTCGACTCTGTCAGATGGGCTTTCTTGTACAAGGTGCTGGGGAAGTTTGGCTTTCATGATACTTTTATTAGAATAATTCAGGCGTTATATGACAGGCCTTCAGCCCGCATCAAGGTCAATGGTGACCTTTCTGCGGCCTTTATTTTTAAACGTGGGTGTAGACAGGGCTGCGCAATTTCGCCTCTCCTCTTCGATCTATTTATAGAACCCTTAGGTCAATTAATAAGGCAAAATCAGAATATCAAGGGTATAATGATGTCAGGAGTCGAACACAAGGTGGCGATGTTTGCTGATGACGTGTTGGTTTGCCTGGGAGACCCAGAGAGGTCATTTACTGAATTAATGTCTATTTTGCTTGATTTTGGCAAACTATCGGGTTACAAAGTTAATGTTGCAAAAACTCAGGTGATGACTCTAAAGTATACTGTTCCTGTGACTTTGAGGAAGAAATTTAAAGTAAATTGGGAAAATGGGAAAATTAATTATTTAGGGATAAATTTGACTAGGGACCTCTTGGGGCTCTTCCGGGCAAACTATGAACCAATATCCTTAAAAATAAAAGCAGACTTGCACAGGTGGAATTTGGTTCCCTTCCTGAGCCTTAGCTCAAGAATAAGTGCAGTAAAAATGAATATCCTCCCCCGATTGCTGTACCTTTTTAGGAATTTACCTATAGAGGTGGATGATAATCAATTTAGGGAGTGGGATAAATGGCTCTCTAGGTTTATTTGGCGAGGCCAGAAACCAAGAATTAGATATGTTACTTTACAATTGGATAAGAAAGACGGGGGGATGGGCCTTCCCTGTCTTAAAAATTACTATTATGCGGCACAAGTAGCTCCACTACTATATTGGTGTAATGAAACATATACGGCTAAATGGAAGGAGCTAGAATTTAATTTGTCAGCTCGGTTCCCCCTCCAAGCGGTACTTGCGGATAGGGGTTTGATGTGCTGTGTGGAAAAGATGGGGAACCCATGGTTGGCCCAACACTCCAGGTTTGGCAGAAGGTGATTCATGTTTGCGGGATGTACAGAATGTTGAGAATTTTCAGTTGGTTTGCCTATGATTCAGATTTTACTCCCAACAGACATGATTCCAGCTTTAAATTATGGACAATGAAGGGTCTCACAACATTTCTTTCACTTACTCAAAGAAACACTGTGCACAGCTTTGGGGCTCTGAGGGACAAACATGGCTTAGAACGGAATGACTTTCATAGATATCTCCAACTACGGTCTTATATTGAACACGAATGTAAATTAACGGATCTTTCAGATGTCGAATCAGAATTCTTCCGCATTATAAAATCTGCTATGACAACGACTCCATCTAAATCTATCTCTAAACTGTACACTGCTCTATCCCATGCTAGCAAGAATAACACTTTACACATTAAAGGTAGATGGGAAAGGGAAGCGGGGATAGAGATTTCTGAGGAGGTTTGGGGCGACATCTGGTCTTTCCAGTGGACAACATCTAGTTCAATGGACTGGAGAGAGCACTGCTGGAAAAATATTATTAGATACTTTAAGACACCGTTCCAGGAGAAGTACAAAGGTGCTAATATGCCATGCTGGAGACAATGTGGTTCAGCTGTGGCTAACCACTACCATATATTCTGGGAGTGTCCCAAATTAAGGGTATTTTGGAGGGGTATTCAGGCCTCATTAGGGGCAGTCTTTAGCACTCAAATACCTTTGAATTTCGAGGCCTTGTACTTAGGTCATGTCCCCTTTCTGGCACATAGGGGAGAGATAAAGCTGATGCAAATACTCTTGGTGGCAAGCAAAAAATCGATTACGAGGAGGTGGTTAAGTCCCATTCCACCTACTCTGGACGATTGGTCAGGTATTGTTTTGGAAATTTTTAGAATGGAAAAGATAACTTACCTATTAAGAGCTCAACAAGGCAAATTTGAGCAAATTTGGAGTAATTGGATTTTATTTATAACCCCAACGAGAGCAGACTTTGTGTGATCTCACTGGTACTATTCATTTAAGTAGTTTCTTACTGATTATTATTATTATTTTTGTGACAGTGGCAGCAGGTGACCCCCCCCCTGGTTCCTGTTAACAGTTCCTGTAATCTGTTAAAATATGTAAAACTGGAAGGAGATCTGTCTCTTTTGATGTCTTTGTATTGCTGTACTTCCTGTGCTTTCCAAATAAAAATACAATTTAAAAAAAAAAAAAAGATGTACACCTCTGACCCTCTACCTGCAATAAAAATGAGCTCAGAAAAATTCTCCAGAAGATTTGGATTTAACGCATGGCTGATTTTGGCCTGTATTAAATGGAATGTGAACTTTATTGACAACTTGTACCATTTCTGGAAGCAACACCACCTTTTTAGAAAAAACTGAACTCAGCTGAACAGAGCTGGTGAAAAAATGTTGTTCTTGAACATTCGCCATGCCCTTAAAGCAGCCCAGAACACGGTGTCCTCGATAGCTCAGCCGGTGCTATCTAATACACCCCTCTCCGCTATCAAAACAAACGCAACAGCCCAGAACACTGCGTCTCTGATAACACAGACCATGGAATCCGCTGCACCCACCACAGACCCAAAAAGCAAGCTCAGGACGCCGACACCAACAGACCATGGCACATCCCACTGACCCAAAAAGCGAAGTTGGGATGCCCAAAACAGCTGCCCCTGAGAAAACGGCCCAGGCGCCCATCTGCATAAATGATGGCTCTGCCCAGCCTCCTGTCTGCGTGAACAGAGATGACAGCTCTTCACCACTCTCTGAAGACAGCGAGGGATCCTCCGTCTTTGGTTAATTTAATCTTTCCCCCACTCCCTCCCGCCCCTCTAGCCTTCACCCTGAGGATGAATCAGCTAGTGTCTGCAGGCATACGACTAACTCCCTCCCCTCTAGCCTTCACCCTGAGGATGAATCAGCTAGTGTCTGCAGGCATACGACTAACTCCCTCCCCTCTAGCCTTCACCCTGAGGATGAATCAGCAAGTGTCTGCAGGCATACGACTAACTACCTCTCCTCTAGCCTTCACCCTGTGGATGAATCAGCTAGTGTCTGTAGGCATACGACTAACTCCCTCCCCTCTAGCCTTCACCCTGTGGATGAATCAGCTAGTGTCTGCAGGCATACGACTAACTCCCTCCCCTCTAGCCTTCACCCTGTGGATGAATCAGCTAGTGTCTGCAGGCATATGACTAACTACCTCCCCTCTAGCCTTCACCCTGTGGATGAATCAGCAAGTGTCTGTAGGCATACGACTAACTCCCTCCCCTCTAGCCTTCACCCTGTGGATGAATCAGCAAGTGTCTGCAGGCATATGACTAACTCCCTCTCTTGCCAGTCCAAGATTGCCCCCGCTCCCCCCAGAAGGATAGTTCCTTCTCCCACCGCAGCCCCCCCGACAGCTCCACCACCCACTCCTAAGCCACCTCCCAGGTCTCATCGAGCCCTGAACCATCATCACCTCTCCCCAAAGCTGGCAATAAATTGACATAAGTCAGGTCCCTGCTCCTTTATTGACACTCCACACATTAGCCCTGACAACAAGCTGGGGCCCTGTCACATGCACTCTACCATCTACCGCGGTTTTAATTTAGAAGCTATATCTTCTAGTCCTATCCCGACTTTGATCTCTTCCCAGCGTAAAGTGAAAATCAGAGCCAAAAACTAACACCAGAAACCCAACAAATATCTCTACAATACTTAGTCATATTCCACCTCTAAATACACCTACGACAAACATGGCTCTGCTAAATGTAGGATCACTCACCACTAAAACATTTATAATCAATGATTCTATCTCTGAAAAGCGATTAGACTTTTTATTTCTTGTAGAGACGTGGCTCAGCTCTGATGGTGCTGCTGTCCTTGTTGAAGCCTGTCCCCCCAACTACGATTTCTTCTACTCTATTAAGCAGAATAAAAGAGGCGGTGGAATTTCTGCCATTCTCTCAGATAAATTTAACTGTACTAGGATCAGCTTTGGCGGGTTCTCCTCATTTGAGTATGTTGCCTTCATTATTAAAGCCGACCCGACCGCGCTCATAATAACAATATACCGCCCTCCCAAACTATGGACTGGAGTTTTCTGAACATCATCACTATGATCGAATAGTTGTAAATGGCAATTTCAACATCCATGTAAATGACACGTCTAATGCTAAAGCAATTAAGTTCTTAAATATCCTAGATAGCCTAGAATTAAACCAACATGTTACAGAGCCTACCCACTACCTCAGTAACACTCTTGACTTAGTTATCTCAAAAGGGATTACTGTCTCCGATCTACTGGTATCTGATAACAATGTATCTGAACATTATTCTGTATTTTTCAACGTCTTACTAGATACAATAAGCAATAATTCTGAAACCACAATTAAAAAACGTCATCTAGACACGATAGCAGAACTGCAGTTTACTGAACTCACAAGTTCCCTAGATCAAGATACTTTTAACTATCCTCTAAATGAAATGGTAGATGCCTTCAGCAGTAAACTGAGTGTCATGTTTGACAAAGTAGCTCCCTTAAAAACCAAAAAAAAAAGGTCACGTGTCAAGGCGACACCGTGGATGAACAGAATTACCTGTGACCTAAAGCGATCCTGTCGAAAAGCTGAAAGAACATAGAGAAAAGCTAAACTTGAGGTCCACCGTAGCATTCTGAAAGCTAGCATTGCCACCTACAACAAAGCTGTTTGCACTGAAAGACAAATCCATTTTTCTAAAGTCATTACTGAAAATAGCGAAAACTCTAGGGTTCTATTCTCTACCATTGACAGGCTACTAAATCCAACCCCCGTTGACCCAATCAGCCAAACCTCTGTTCTGAAATGTGAAGAATTTGCAAGCTTTTTCAAAAACAAAGTTACCTCAATTAGGACAGGCATTGTCAAAACAACTAAAAACCTGACACACCTCATAATATCCCGCCGACTCTTAGATGTTTTAAAAATATTACACAAACTGAACTCTGCAAGATTGTAACTCAAACAAACTCCTCCACCTGTGCTCTTGACCCAGTCCCTAGCAAATTTCTCAAGAAAGTCTACAGTAGTTTGTCTCCTCCCATCCTAAAGATAATCAACACTTCGTTAGAAACCGGTATTTTTCCCAATGCCTTCAAAACAGCAGTAGTTAAGCCTCTACTAAAAAAAAGTTTAATCTAGATAATAACATTCTTAATAATTACAGGCTTATATCTAATCTGCCATTCATGAGCAAAGTTTTAGAAAAGGTGGTCTTTAATCAACTTAACACCTTAACAGTATCCTAGACAAGTTCCAATCAGGCTTCAGATCAAATCACAGCACAGAAACAGCTCTAGTCAAAATAGTAAATGATCTTAGACCCGAATAAAGTGTCAATCCTCATCCTCTTAGATTTAAGGGCAGCATTTGACACCATTGATCTTGCAAACTGGGTCGGCCTTGCTGAAAATGCTCTAAATTGGTTTCGACCCTATATAACTGGTAGAACATTTTTCGTTAGTCTGGGCGACCACGTATCTGCAAAACATGAGTTACTCTTTGGCGTACCTCTGGGAGGTTTTCTTGGTCCCCTGCTATTTTCACTGTATATGCTTCCATTAGTTCACATCATCAACCAGTACAACGTCAACTTTCATAGTTCTGCAGATGACACCTATTCATACATCTCTGTTGAACCAACGAAGCCTGACCCAGAAGATCCATGCTTGCTGACTGCCTGTTTGGCTGCTATAAACAAATGGATGAGTGACAATTTCCTAAAACTAAATGAAGATAAAATAGAGATACTTTTGCCAGAACCAAAATCTGAGCGAGAAACCCTTCTCAGTAAGTTTGGAGACCTCGCTCCCCAAACCAAACCAGAAGTTAAAAGCCTAGGTGTCATCTTAGATTCCGACTTAAACTTTAAAGCCCATATTAGCAGGGTGACCAGGATGGCGTTATTCCACCTGAGAAGTATTGCTAAAGTACGGCCGTTTTTAACACAACAGGATGCAAAGAAATGAGTCCACGCTTTTATTACTAGCAGACTACACTACGGCAATGCCCTCTTTACCGGGCTGCCCAAAAAGTCAATAGAGAAACTTCAGCTTTTATGAACCTTAAAGGCTGTTATCTATGCACTTTTACCATCTTAATTGATCTTTTTATGAAAATTTTTTATGTATTTTCTTTTCATACACCTTAAATGCCTTTATCTATGCATTTATTTCCATCTTAATTTATCTACTTTTCATTTCGATCTGCTACAATGTGAAGCATTTTGAGCTGCATTTCATGTATGAAAGGTGCTATACAAATAAAGATTATTATTATTATTAATTAACTCAGTTGAATTTCTATTATTTGCATTATTATTAAAAAAGAATGTGTTGCAGAAATATTTCAATAAATGCGTGAGAAATAAAAGGTGTGAGAGCGTGTGATCTGGATCATTTGTGTGCGCCTCATGCTCAGTCCTGAATTTAAAGTCAGTATACCTTTTAATAGTCTTACATCTACCTGCAACGTCTCCAAGCTAGCTTGGCTACCATAGCCTACGTTAGCTGCGCTGGCATGTGGAATGGATGAATGGTGGAATGGGTTGAGTAGCCTACGTTAGCTGCGCTGGCATGTGGAATGGATGAATGGTGGAATGGGTTGAGTAGCCTACGTTAGCTGCGCTGGCATGTGGAATGGATGAATGGTGGAATGGGTTGAGTAGCCTACGTTAGCTGCGCTGGCATGTGGAATGGATGAATGGTGGAATGGGTTGAGTAGCCTACGTTAGCTGCGCTGGCATGTGGAATGGATGAATGGTGGAATGGGTTGAGTAGCCTACGTTAGCTGTGCTGGCATGTGGAATGGATGAATGGTGGAATGGGTTGAGTAGCCTACGTTAGCTGTGCTGGCATGTGGAATGGATGAATGGTGGAATGGGTTGAGTAGCATACGTTAGCTGTGCTGGCATGTGGAATGGGTTGAGTAGCATACGTTAGCTGTGCTGGCATGTGGAATGGATGAATGGTGGAATGGGTTGAGTAGCCTACGTTAGCTGTGCTGGCATGTGGAATGGATGAATGGTGGAATGGGTTGAGTAGCCTACGTTAGCTGCGCTGGCATGTGGAATGGATGAATGGTGGAATGGGGCCTGTGTTAGCTGCGCTGGCATGTGGAATGGATGAATGGTGGAATGGGGCCTACGTTAGCTGCGCTGGCATGTGGAATGGATGAATGGTGGAATGGGGCCTACGTTAGCTGCGCTGGCATGTGGAATGGATGAATGGTGGAATGGGTTGATGTATTTTCTCTCCTCGGCTACTGCTGGAAAATTAATTAAATTCCTTTATGCTTTTGTTCCCTGCTAATAAAAGAAACGGACTGTTGGCGGCTAATGACATTTTTTTACGGTAAACAATTACTGTATAAATATTTATGTCATCCTAACATCTCACGCACCCCCCAGTGTGAAAACCATTGGTGTTGGCTTTAGGCTGAAGGAAAAAGTATGTAGCGGACGCCGGACATGCAGGAACATAACTTCAAATGTTTATGTAGGCCTTGTTTTTGTTCAATGCAGTTGCGGCTATTTGAGTGCTTTTTTTAACTTAAAGATTTATTTATTTTAAAAAAATCTTTAATACATTGCAGTTTTGCACAATAAAATGTTCTTAAAACATGTGAGTTTGTAAAACTTGTATACAGAATACTAAAGGAACAGCACAGGAGCAAAAACACCCCATGGAAAAATTTGTCAAATCTGCTCCATTGCTCCTAAAATATGTTTAGTGAAATTATATTAAAAACAACAACTATACCGTGATATATATCATTACTGTCCAATTTATACCGTGATATGAATATAAGGCTATATCTCCCACCCCTACATGAAGTACTGTGTAGGGAATTAATGGGAGTTCAGTGTAAATAGAGTTAGGATTGCAATGGAAATGTGTGTGGTTGCTTGGGGAAATCTATAGAAATGTTTAATCTTTATAGGTGTAAATACAAAATAATGGATTGAGTGGTCATTTATAAGCTAATTTATTTAATAAACCTGACAAGTAGGCTACAACAAATACCACTAAACATTCAAACGAAGACATAAAATTTAGTACGTCTCTATGCATAGTCTACATTTACATGCATGTAAATGCTGTGAATTAAAACTTTCTCCTTACAGCTTCAGATTGAATATAATAATATACTATGATAATAGCCTATTTAACCCCTTCGCGCAGATGGCAAATTTGGTCAATTCTCACCTATTTAGGGGGTGCTCCGTTTAAGGCTTTATAACTCCAGGGGCCACATGTATAAAACTCAGAGTAAAATCGGAAATCTGCATAAACAAAGTTTAGCATTTTCTATCTCTGCCTTTCGGTCACTATGTCGCCATATCACACTGACGCCAAGCATTCCATACATATGCTGTCCAGCGTGTGCAGAGGTACGTAGATTGTCACAGCACGTGTTATTTTATACATCTGAATTCATGCCTGGAAACTCCCGTACACGGCTTTCTGAGGGCATTTTCTGAATTCATGCCTGGAAACTCCCGTACACGGCTTTCTGAGGGCATTTTTGTGCTCAGCAGAAGATTTAGTTCCCGTTTAGAAAACTTGACTTTTCACTTGTTTCCACGTGTCTTGGTCTTGTGCATTTCTACCATCATTAACTGCACTCTGTTTGTACCATTTGTACTGTTACTTGATTTGCATCACTGCTTAATAGTGAATCAATTGTTAGTACATCACAGATAGCATTCACAGCAGCTGTGCAATAAGCAGCACAATGTATTTTTTGCGCAGTGGATCTACCACTCAGTTTTCTTTAAAAATAATTTAAAACAAATTCAAGGGATTTTTTATTTTTTTAAGTTTGATAGAAAACGTATTAAGTGAATATATTAAAGAAAAATTTATACATATATTACATGATAATTAGCATTTTAAATAATATATTCATATAAAATAAACATGAATAATGATCCAGAAATCATAAATACAGAAAGGATTCTAATCTCTGCCCAGTTGTTCTTAATTTCCAATCTCACAGTATGTAACATATGTCGATCCAATTTGTTTGAAAATGACCACAGACATCCCTGACATGCTGTAACTGAAAATGGATTTTTATCTGTAATCACAATATGATTTTTAAAATTAATTTCAGTGACATTCCAGTATATATACACTAACAGGTATTGAGTACGACAGTAAAGGCACAACAAGAATAATTAAAGTGTAACATACCACCATGTGGACAGCAATAAGATTTGAGTTTACCTGGTCAGCAGGACTTGCAGAGGTGATAACATTCTCACTGTCTGGGCTTGAACATTTGGAACCTTCTGAAATAAGGAAGTAAAAGCCAGTGACAAGAGTGATGAACAAACAGCAGTAAATATTCAAAACAGTTGAAAATGGCTGTATGGTACACATGACTGGCGAAATGGCTGTCATCAAGGGTCTAAGGTATCAAACGAGCCTCAAACCATCACTCTGTTGCCAGATATGGAGTAGATGGATCACTTTAAGGGTTGCTGTAAAAATAGATAGGGTTGCTGTAATAAGGGCAACAGCAAAACAGCAAAAATAGACAGCTAGGTAGCACCACCACGAAGGGATAGAGAAGGTGGGAGAAATTAAATAGCGGGTTGAAGAAGGAGAGAGAGTGGGAGAAGGATACCTGCTCAATAGGACTGAGCCCAGTAATAATTTGAACTCCACCCATTTAATCCCCACATCAGAATAGATGGAAATGGATAGATGGATATAGATCGATATTGCAATGAAATTAAAATCTCATACTGTTGCTGATGCTTAATACATGACATAACAACCACATATAATTTAGTCTAAAACAAAGTACGGATGTACCTTTACAGTCCCTTTAACATGGATGACATGATAGACGGTGCTCAAAATCTAAGTTTCAAAGTCTGACCATGACATTCTATGAACAACCGTTTAAAAACATAAAATGGGTAAGAATAATAACCTATTTTCTCATTGAAATGAAAGCAGCGGTCACTTGACCGCAAGTCGTTGTTCTAGGTAGTTTGTGAGTCCCGTCCTGTGTTAAACCACCCTAAGACATTGTGAGAGAAATTTCTCATGTTTA
This sequence comes from Ilyophis sp. 1 JC-2022, assembly GCA_022702515.1. Lineage (NCBI taxonomy): Eukaryota > Metazoa > Chordata > Actinopteri > Anguilliformes > Synaphobranchidae > Ilyophis > Ilyophis sp. 1 JC-2022. The sequence goes on from CM040405.1 coordinate 118,185,576, forward strand.
TAACAAGCTAAATTTCAAGAAATTAGTTGAGAAGTAGCCCTTTCCACCGTGCCCCCCTAGTGGTAATTGTATCCGTCCAAATTACAGTATGCATGTTTCTCCAAAATTATACATTACAGCTTGAAGAAAACCGGCAAAGTTCTGATGCACGTTTGTTAAAACGTTTCATCGCTTGCAAAAGCATCGCCCTCTATATTTGTACTGCAGGCCAATAAAACAGCAGGGTGCTAGACCAGACTGTTTACAAGCTTCATCTTGCCACAGTCCCAGACAATAAACGGCATAAAATGCACCGTTTCTACACGCTAAAAGTGTCGTATCGTGTTCCAAAATAGGAACAATAATATATTATTAAAACGTAGTATAAATAAACATTCAGGGTGTTTTCCTTGCTTAGCCTACTGTAGGCGTGGCTACAATGTAGCTGCAATAACCAATGTACTTTCGGTTTAGATATAGACACCTAATTTTCTTTGACAAAATCTCTTATAGCATAAATCTCTTATTACCCATCTTTCTTGGTGTAGCCTAAATACGTTTGAAAAACAAAATATCTGACCTGTATGAAGAGTTTAGTTTACAGTTTACAACTGAAGAGTTTATCTTATTCCATTTCCCCAATGTCCAGTAGGCCAGTTTACATTTCCACAGCGAGTAGCCTACCTATTGCAGCTGGCGGCTGTAATACTTTGCTATTGTAAAAACCCACTGACTTTTAAATAAATAGGGTGAAGCGAGTTATCGTAGATTGTATCAGGGGATACCTGCATTCGTTTGTATATACGCAGATTTTAAACATGGCTGTGCGGACGTATCTCAACCATGTTATGACCCTCGGTTACAAATGTTTCAACTTTGTTTAGGAAAAATCATGTTTTACTTTAAAAAATAAAACGAAGCTAAAACTGTAATGTAGTGTTGCAAAACTAACTGAAATAAAATAATGAATTCTACTTCGTTTTAGTTTCTGATCTTCCTCCTGACTGAACTTTTTGTTTGGATAATCCGGATTGCAATTTGAAACATTCAATACCAATATCTATTTTTCTCTGAACTAACTGAAATAAAAATAAAAACTAAAGTCCGTTGAAAAACTAAAACTGAAATTGATTGAAAAACTAAAACTATAAACCCACTCTTAAAACGAACTAAAACAAAACTAAATTAGAAATTAAAATTTTAAAACTAATAAAAAATAAAAACTACATTAAAAACTTAAAACTATAATAACCTTGGTCCACAACAAATGGCAAAATTATCTACATATCTGGGTTTGGGTCAATTCCTTATAATTACAGTCAATTAATTAAATCAATTGAAATTCAATAAATTAATTATACATTTACCAGGGCTGCTCTCCCTCTCATCCTCTCTTAACTGTAGCCCTCCAGGCACTCCTCTCTCCTTTGACTGGTCTTGTACATTTATCTTGTCTTTGCTGCTCATCCTGCGCACAGAACTCCTATGAAAAAAAGATACATAGCAGTGATAATAACTTACATAACCAATATGAGTGAGACATAAGGGGATTTTGACATAAATTTTGACATTATTCTCAGTTTAATAATTAAACAGGGTTATGTAATATGGAGGATTATTAAAATGAAAATGAAAAAAAAAATGGAGGATGATTCAGCCCAAAATTAAAATTAAAATAGAAAATCTTTTTCATTTCCCATTTTCAAGTTGTATGTAAATGGTGGGGTGTGGCCCTCCTATCAATCAAAACAAGCAGGGGTGGGTCCCATACAGGTTTGGCGTAGCGAACATTACAAAACATTCCAGGCTTCCCAGCTTCAAAAAGTCTATCAATATTCGATAGCTAGCTGGATTCATGGTGGTCCTCTATATTTTATACAAAATGAGACATGTTAATGTATTTGAATTGACTGGCTAGGTTAGGTAACGTTTGGACTGCTGGATGCAAGCTAGCTAGCTAAGTTAGCTACTATTCAACACTTCAACGTTAAGTAGCGTAATCACAGCTATAACGTTTTCATGATCTATCAATATTAAGATGATAGATTTTGGAAATAAGATGTTGGCACCCATCAGGGGCGTCATGCAAGCCCAAATTCTGGGGGGGCACAATTAAAGCAGGGGGCATAAGGTTCCTTCCCCTGAAAAAATTTTTTATAATGATGCAATTTTCTGCAATTTGACATATATATTCAAAGACTTTGGGGGGATTATTTTTAAACTAATTTCCCACATTATATTAGGGTAGATATTGTATTTATTTAAAGATTTATGTGAATTATTTGTGCTTTTATGGTTATTGAAAATCACACTCACTTATTCACTCACTTCTACACTAGCCTCTACCCTGCTGCCACTTTTCTTGAGAGCCAAATCTTGTCTGCTTCACCCGAACAATTTTAAGGGGCATAAATTCACATAAAAAGACTATATTCACAATGCAAATTAATTTAGAGAACATAGATAATAAAGCCACAGATGAAAGGAACCTGCCACAATGCATAGGAAGCAGCATGAGTACAGATGAGACTGTGCTAACATCACATAGCATTATGCTACTACTGTTGAAATATTTCGCTCATTCGCTCAGAATTGGCGTTTGGTTCCTGCTAATCACTTTCACCAGCACATTAACCTATCATGCTATCGCTAGCTAACTGTGGGTTGACCAGCAACTAGCTTTCTTGCAGACCTGGCCCGGAGCTATGGGGGTGCATAGGGGTGCATTGCACCCCCTGGTGGACGTCAGTGCACACCTTGTTGTCTCCGTAAATCTACATAGTATTTAAAAGAAGAAAAAAAAATTTGTTTTTGTTTTGCGTGCAATGGTAAATACATGTCTGTGTGGGTGTGTGTAAAATAATATTGGAGATCTTGTAGACTAGCTTTCAGAAGAACTCAAAGCTTGAGAAGAACGAAAAAATATTGCCCGCCAGGCTTCCCAGTGTATCATTTTCCCACTTCCGGGTCAGTTGCTGTACGTCTCGCTAGCTACTAGCACGTATCACTGAACTATGTCGATTATACGCTCTATTTTAGCCGGCAATCTACAAGTGGTTTCATAATTTTCAATGTATTTGTTCAATTGGCCTTTAAATAAACATTATTAGCTAGTTCTACACTCGAACGAATGCTATGTAGGGTAGCACGAATGCTATCGGACCACGGATAGGTTCAAAAAGATAGCTTGTTTTTATTGTTTGCGCCAAAGTTCTAGCTAGCTAGTAATACATTAGGGGCATCTACGGCAACGTGCGAAAACTCATTCACCACACTGACTAATGTATTCAGCCAACACAGGAGAAGCATGTTGCCAACACGGAAAGCCCAGCTGATTCAGCTGGCATTCGAGACGGACCTTACACAAAAATTTCACGATGAATGGAAGGAGAAGCTGCTTAGGAGATTCAGTTCAACGTCAAGGCGATTGCTGCCCGTGATGTTGTTATTTGCACATGTAACGTTATTTCTGTTTAAAAGCTGGACGACTTGCCTATTATTAATTAGCTGGTTTAGTAGAAAATAATCGGGGTCCCGTATAACCTATTATTGACACCATTCTATTTGTATCTAGCTGGTAAAGTGATTGTTGAGATGTGTCTGCTTTTCTGAGCTCTGGTAGTTGTTTTGGTGTAGCTTTGGTAGTACACTCTTGTGGCACGGTGATGTTGGCAGTCTTAAGAACCTACACTGCTCAAAAAAGTGAAGGGAACACTTAATCAACACAGTATAACACCAAGTCAATTAAACTTCTGGGAAGTTAGGAAGCATAAACGATCGTGAATCAATTTCACCTGCTTTGGTAGACAGGAGAGGCAACAGCAATACAACCCCCAAAAAGTAAATGGTTTCGCAGGTGGTGGCCACAGACCATTTCTCTCTCCTTATCCTTCCTGACAGATTTTTCTTTAGTTTTGCATTTTGCTAGTGCCCTTGTCACTACTGGTAGCATGAGGCGGTACCTGCAGCCCATTCAGGTTGCACAGGTAGTCCAGCTCCTCCAGGATGGCACATCCATACGTGTCGTCGCAAGAAGGTTTGCTGTGTCTCCCAGCACAGTCTCAAGAGCGTGGAGGAGATACCGGGAGATGGGCCAATACATGAGAAGAGCTGGACAGGGCCGTAGAAGGGCAACACCCAGCGGCAGGACCGGTATCTGCTCTTTTGTGCGAAGAGGAACAGGAGGAGCACTGCCAGAGCCCTACAAAATGACCTCCAGCGGGCTACTCGTGTGCATGTTTCTGACCAAAATGTCAGAAACAGACTCCATGAGGGTGGCATGAGGGCCCAACGTCCTGTGGTGGGACCTGTGCTCACAGCCCCACCATGCAGCTCGATTAGCAGAATTAGCAGGTTCGCCATTGGCGCCCTGATCTCTTCACAGATGAGAGCAGGTTCACACTGAGCACATGTGACAGACGTGAAAGAGTCTGGAAACGAATGTTATGCTGCCTGCAACATCATCCAGCATGACCGGTTTGGTTTAATTGACTTGGTGTTACACTGTGATGATTAAGTGTTCCCTTAATTTTTTTGAGTAGTGTAGTTGGACGGGATAGGTTTTCAGGACAATGTCTGTAAAGTAATTGTTATCGCAGGACGTCTGTAATGTTAATGGCTGATTCGGATGGGATAAAGTATCTCCATAATCAGCGTTTAGAATTGCAGAGATGGGAGTGTCTACTCCATGTTGTCCTACACCGAAAATGTTCTCATCGCGTCATACAACGTTACACATCCTATATTCACTGCAAACTGATTGCTTCTGGTAGAAAATCTCTGGCAAGGAGCAATTGTTAAAGTTATCAATGATTTACTATTTTCAGCCAACCAAAACTCTGTGTCTGTTCTTATACTCCTTGACCTAAGTGCAACTTTTGATACAATAGATCATGAGATTCCACCGAACAGAATCCAGGGCTGTGTTGGACTTAATGGTCAAGCACTTGCATGGTTCAGATCATACTTATACAATAGGAAGCAGTTTGTTAAATTAAATGAAGAAGTATCCAGGTACTCAGTAATGAAATATGGTATTCCACAAGGTTCAGTGCTAGGTCCAGTACTCTTTTCATTATATATGCTACCCTTGGTGATATTATTCAGGCACGTGGGGAAGATTTTCACTACTGTGTGGATGATACGCAGATATACATTTCCATGAAACCCGGCGAGGCACTACCACTTTCTCGATTAGAGGCTTGTATTGCAGAAAGTATCCCACTTGGATGCTTTCTAATTTCCTACTCCTAAAGAGAAGACTGAAATGCTGGTTTTGTGTGGGACAGGACGTATTGAGCTGAAATTCTCAACTTAATTTCTGTACACATCAAAGATTGTTCTCATTGAAAATTGTGATTTTTTTTTTCTTTTTAAATCTCAGAAATTATCACATTATCACTACCACTGTATGTTGCAGCACCTGGTTTGTCCACTAGATGGCCATATTATTCATTTGCAATAATTTATAGTTTTTTTATTCTTCAGAAATGCCGCTCTTAGGGGCCTTGCAGTGGTACAACTTTCAATCGGTGCAGTTATACTCCGAGGATCTGGGTTCGCGCCCCGGCCCTGTGGGAGCGGCAATTGGCGGCTGCTCCCGGGTGGGAAGAGGGGCTCGGAGAGAATCGATGTGCATATAGCGGCCCCGGGCGAGTTGGAATCACGGTAAGGCTTGGAGGAGTTGCGCCCTGAAAAAGGACGTGGCAACCTCAGCTCCACTACCGGCTGACGGGGTTGTGCAGCGGTGATTCTATAGCGGTTGCTACATGGGGGGAATTGAATTAGAATTGGGTTTCAATTGGCTACCAAATTGGGAAAAAATCTGGGGAAATAAATAAATAAATAAATAAATAAATAAAGATGCCGCTCTTACAATTTGTGTCTTAAATCCAACCATCTCCTAAATTATATAAATTATTTTTATTTAATCTACAAAAAAGTCTCTGAGTTGGAGAATGTTATAGACAGAGGATACCATACACAACATTCTGGTCTGTATAGGCTCTTATCTCCAAATGAAATAAAAAACACCAAAAATAATATATATTTTTTTTTTTTTTAATGTAATCAAAAAATTACATATTTTATATTTAGGCAATGCATATTTTATAATTAACAAATGTCTCTTATTTACTAAATAACAAAATTAATTTGTCTCATTGTGCTTTTACTCTGCCTTGTATCTCTTCAGCACATCCTCAATTAACTCTCGGTCCTTCTCTTCTAAATGATACTGCCGACCGGTTGCCGTGTTTGGTGCTTCGATGGTGCACATTACGTTTGATTGAGGCGCGTAACATATGTCCTCTCTCTTGGGCCAACAAAATGATCGTGATGGGTATTTTGGATGCATGAATTTCACTCGAACATCCTTGTTTTCAACATCCACAGTATCACCAAGTCCGATCCAATACTCACCATCACAGCAGCAAAGAAAGAAATCTGACACCCAAACATCCAAAACTAAGCTGATCTACTGGTTTTTCCATGACCAAATCAAATGTAATTGCAAAATATCTGTCACAGGAAATTCTCTTTGCAGCTATAATGTTTTCAGAGAGTAGTACGAAATGAGGTCTTTGCCATGCCCTTCTTTCAATCGCAGCCAATAACTAACCGTCTGCCTGTCAGTTACATTGAGCTGCCAACGGCCCGATTATGGAATCAAAATAGGGTTAAAAGTATTGTGTTGTGTATTAAGAAGCTGTATGTTAGATTTTTTTATATTTGCCAGTGTAATTTAAAAGTTTTTTTTTTAAAGCCATTTTGCAATAGGGGGGCCCCAGCCAGAGGCTACGGCTATTTGGGGGTCCTTGGCACGGAAGAGTTTGGGAACCTCTGTTCTAGAGGACATTGGAGGCTTTCTGTTGCAGTAAGCCATTTCATTCTTCCCTCCTATTCCATCACAGGGTGATTTGCCATGACTTGTAGCGAAGAAAGACCACTGGAACTTAATTCTGAAATCACTGTCATGATGGCACACATTGAAGCTTTTGTAGTTCTTATTAGGCTTAAAGGCTTAAAGGCTTCAACCCATCCATCCTTGCAGCACCCTGAGAGAGCTACACCTACACCTGAGGAAGAAATTCTAACAAATAAGTTAGTAAATCACTGGGCTCAGGGGTGAACGGATGAAAATAAAACTCAAGGACCAAACTTAAGGTGCCACGTAATTGGGTCAAAATAATAGGCCAAAGAAGCCAACACCAAAAAAACTGAAATAGAAAACTTTACCGTAAATTGGGAAGCAAGTTTAGTACATAATCAGCAAATATGAAAGTGTGTAAACAGTTCAATCGCACATTCTTCAACACAGGTCTGGGGTATGTTGACAGTGAAGAATTATCATACCTAAAACCACATGTGTTTGGTTTCATTAACCAGTAGAAATAATTCAGTTGTTTATTTATATTATAACTGCATAGCTCTTAGCCAATCCCCAAACTTAAAAACTCCCACCATTGTCTACCTAGCTGCCCAACCCAGCTGCTCCCTGTGAAAAGAAAAACCTTAATTTCCTTAATGAGGAGTAGAGACCTCATTATGTCTCTCTAGGCATCTAGTGGACAAACCAGGTTCTGCAATTCAAACTGGTAGTAATAATGTGATAATTTCAGAGATTAAAATATCTTGACAGAAAAAAGAACCATCACAATTTTCAATGAGAACAATCTGCGATGTGTACAGACATCAATTTCAGCTCCATACATCTTGTCCCACATAGTGAAATGTTATTGTATACAGTCCAGTTAAATATTCAAACTGGGGTTCAGAGGCTTAATGAGGGGGTTTTGGGTCTTGTTTTGTATTCCTTGCACCTTAAAGGGCAACATGCAGGTTAACGTTCTTCACAGATTTACAATTTTGAGCTCATGGAGAGGATGATTTTGAAAAAATAAATACATTTTAAAACTTTTTTTAAAAAACTTTTTTTTTTTTTTTACAGGCAACAAGGGCAGAAATACAGAAAAAAGTTGGTATTATAAGCCACACCCCCTAAAAATGTCCCTTTTTTACATATCGCCCAGTGACGTCACAAGAGGGACCTTGCCACAGTGAGTGCAGTAGTTTATGGTAGTTAGTTTGTGATGTCAGTCAGTCAGTTAGTTAGTCGTTTAGTTTGTTTCCGTTTTAGTTGTTTCACAGTGATTTAGCCTGACAGGGCACCGAGTTCACGCTTTTCCCCTCAGGAAAAGTAGCTATTTTCATGTGTGCGTGCGATTTGTGCAGGTTAAGACTGGAGACAGGACATCACTGCGGCATCTGTGTCCAAAAACGTGGCCGTATGCGGCGCACATTTTCTAGAGGAGGATTATGTCCCCGTGGATACGATGGAGTTCAGGATGGGATTTCGAAAACATGACCCTGTGAGACTGATACCTGGGGCCACATGTATAAAACTATTGAGTAAAAGAATGCGTAAAAGAACTGCCTTTCTATCACGGTGTCACCATATCAGACTGTCTCCAAACATTGCGTCCGCATGGTGTCCAGCGTGTGCAGAGGTACGCAGGTTCTCTTATGTTATACATCAGAATTTCTGCATGGAAACTGAGGGCATTTTTCTGCTCGGCACTGTTTATACATGTGGCCCCTGGTGCGGTTCGATCCGTTCACTCGGCTCCTTCAGTTCCATCGACAGTAGCAGCCTCTGCCACTGGCCCTGTCGGAAACACTTCTCACAGAGCCAGCACAGATTCAGCTCGACGGAAACATGAAATCTTTATAGTAATTGATTGCTACTGGCTAACTATCAATTAATTAAATAATGTTGCTTGCTGTGAGGCTAGGTCGCTAGTTAGCTAATCTGACCGATCGATCAGCCATCATACTACTACTGTTAGCATCAAGCAATATTTCCCTTACGTTTGGAGGTCATCTGTGGTTGCATTATGTGTTGTATACATCTTATTAGGCAACTGGGGTAACTGCAGCAATTACACTTCGTTGTGGGTATAACGTTAATTTAAATGGTGATCGTGGACCAGGGAGGAGGAGATAAAACTTTCTTTATCATTAGCTAGAGCCTAGTAGCGATAAAGAAAAATACCAGCCACACTTGGTATTTTAGTGGCCTTGCTGTGCCACAGATGAGTCAAATTAGGGGAATCACTGCAACATTAGCCAGAAGACAAGACATAAAAGCAGAAAGCAGTGATTTGTAATTTCGCCTTTATATACATTTAATTGAAAACAGTAGAAAGAAGATATTTAATGTTTTACCATATCAACTTTATTGCTTTTTGTAAATATACATCAGTTCTGAATCTGCCTGTAACACGTTCCAAAAAAAAGACAAGGGGAAAAAAAAAATAGATGTTTGGAACATTCCACAGGTAAACAGGTGATGCCATCATGACTGGGTAGAAAAGGATATCAAAAGAGTCTTGATATCTTATTTTCAGGTACTCGTACAAGCGATACTATAACCTCTCTGCATTTGAATGGATCTCTATGGGAATTGGGGGGTGGGACTAGATTAAGCTGTCAATTACATGGGAATAGTATGGAACCCATTGTTGGCTAAATGGCTGTAAGTCATCAAGGGTCTGAGGTATAAAACGAGCCATGCAGTAGATATGGATGGATCACTTGAAGGGTTGACTCATTTTCCTATTGAACTCTATGCAAGTTCTGTCTGTCAGGCTTGTTCTTCTTATGGACTGGACAGAGACCAGTTTGCCTTTCCTTCAGTCTTCCACACTTCATGCTTATTTCATGCTTATATCTGGCAACTGCTCTTCTTTTAGGCATAACTGCTGATTAGCTTCTGCTGGGTTACCTCCAGGTTTCCATGAGCTGGCAGTGGACGCAAACACAAGTGATTATTGTCCCCAAATGACACCTGTTTTTGAAGGGACACTGAACTTGTATCTGGCACTTTCTCCTGGTGGTTAGGGAGCAGTGGTGAGTGGAGACACCACATGCCCTGGACGGCTGCTCCCTGCACAGGAGAGCTTGGAATGCTTGGTTTGCTTCCTGGGTCCACTTCTTTAGGTGGCTGCCGATTCTGCCTGACAGCATGAAGCCCGATGGTCTGGCCTAGATACTCTGGCTACTTCCAGACCTAAATGGCACTTTTTTTGGTTCACCACATTTTACGATCCCTATGTTATAGGGACACCAGTTCCTTATTTTGTCACCTGACACAAACCCGGCTCTATCAAAACGATGATGTACATTCCATGTGTTCTGCGAATCCACAGACGACATGAATCATGGTAAAGTCAGTATTATCCTGGCAAAAAATTTAATAAAATCTTTTAGGCAAAAGAAATGTCCACTTCCACTATGTTTGAGCTTCTGTTACTTTGTTTCGGTAATCCTTCTTAGAGTAATTCTGACTCTTGGAAAACAAATGCCTAAGGCCTACCTTACAGAACAGACCAAAGGGGTGTACTACAAAGCGAGATTCAGGGGATAGCGAGCTAAATTAAGCTTCAACCCTGGGTTTTCTGTATCACAAAGCCAACTCACTTTTAATCTGAGTATATTGCTACGGCAACTTACTCTGCACGGCTAACCTGCTCCGGGGCAGGTTATGTTCAACAGATTGAAACATATAAAAGCACCGGCCTTTGACCAATCAACTCCTTGGTTTTGGAAAAAGGCGTCTCCATTCCAAAGGATTCCGTAGAGATATGTGCGGATACTGAGGAAATCTCTTCGCAGGGCGAGATTGGTGAGTTCCGCAAAAGATTTTCTGAGTTCCAGAAAATGCTTGAGACGTTTTTTTAAAATTAATTTAACCTACAGAGCATTTATTTTATTTTTTTGCAAAAGCTCTTTCCTGGCTTTGTTGGAGGCAACGGTGTTGCTTTTTGCTCATATGATGTTCTTATCCGTCAATTCTATCCGTATCAGTCTTTTTCCCCCACAGGAGAGAAATACATTACTCTAGTACAGCCCATACTGCACCGCTATAGGCTCATTGTTGTAGACGCCGCCCCTTTTATGGGAACGAGCATGTACCTTCATTAATAAAGCCTGTGTTCATTTAACAAGTTGATAACCACGTTCGTAGTACCGGTTAAGCCAGATTGCGGTGTATAGGCTTTCTGAAGCCAGTTAACGCAAAGAAACCCTGGCTATGTTAAAATTCCTTCGTAGTATACCCCCCAGGATTATGCCTGTAGTCAAAGGGGTTCAAGAACAGCAACTATTTTATTTTCAGGCTCCTGTTCAAAAAAGTATTGATCAGAATGTCCTGTTCTTTTTTTTTTTTCTGCACATACTTGATGTTGTATCTTCAGTTCCTGTGTTTGTTTCTTGAGCGTTTTGCCTTCAGTCATGTCTTCAGAAAGTGAATTGGATGTTCAATTGGATTCAAGATGGGTGATTGACTTAAATCCTAAGTTTTACCGGAGGGAGGTGGGGTTTTACCGGAGGGAGGTGGGGTAATGTAATAATTACCGTAGGACCTCCGTTAGTTTAGTCCCATCTGAATCTGCCATGTCTGTAACTTTTCTCCTGGTTTTTCACGTAAGCACTCGAAGATGCCTTGGATATGCTCTCTTCGGTCCAAGTGCAAGCCACAACTATTGGCCGACCTCGAAATGAAGTGTAACGTTACATTAAATAAGCAGGGAGCAAATAAATAAAAAAACCAGGCTCAAAAGTAGGCTGCACTGGGGCAACACTTGCGGCAGCTTTAGGTAAGCTATTGTAGCCTAGCTATAGCCTTACATACATGTTATGGTCTAGCCTAACAGTGTAGGCTACTATTTTTAAGCAAACGTTAATAAAGAAGTATAACGCAGGATTCCTCACGCTTTTTGTGGACAGTTTTCCATGCCAACATTGTCTCCACATAGTTTTAGTTTTTTGCGCCTGCATTTCAATTGCTCCTTGCCTGCGATTTTCTACCAGAAGCAATCAGTTTGCAGTGAAGACTGGATGTGTAACATTGTATGACACATGGGGAACATTTTCGGTGTGACGACAACATAGGGTAGACACTCCCATCTCTGCAATTCTAGACACCGATTACGGAGATACTTTATCCCGTCCGAATCGGCCATTAACATTGCAAACGTTCTGTGATAACAATTACTTTACAGACATCGTCCTGAAAACTTATCCTGTCCGAATAGGGCTTTAGACAGTTTTTGGCCCTGAAAAACTCCTTGGTTGCTTTGGCAGTATGTTTGGAGTCTGTCTAATGAGCACGGGCTAATGAGTCCTGAGGCATTTGGTTGGATCTCAGCTGATACACTTCTGTACACTTCAGAATTCACCCTATCATTGCCGTCAGCAGTCACATCATCAATAAAGACAACTGATCCAGTTCCAGTGGTAGCGATACATGCCAAAGTCATAACACTATGTCCATTTTTCACAGATGAGGAGGTGGTATGCTTTGGATCATGAACAGTTCCTTTCTTTCTCCCACTTTCTCTATCACTTCGGTAATACTCATCTAATCTGTCCATAATACTTAAATAAGTATTAAGAAAATAATACTTAATACTTAATAATACTTAATACATAATACTTTCCAAAAATCTACAGTTTTTCAAATGTACTTCTTAGCAAACTCTAGCCTGGCCATTCTGTTAAGGCTAACCAGTGGTTTGCATCTTGCAGTGAATCCTCTGAGATTATGCTAATGTAGTATTTTTTATGGTAGTCAAGCCGGAAAGTCTGCACACCCCTTTCACCTTCTCCACGTTTTATCACGTTACAGACATATTCTACAATAGATTGAGTTCATATTTTGTCTCAAAAATGCCCAAAATGACAAAGTGAAAACTGGTTTAGAAATTTGTGCCAATTTATTAAAAATCTAAATGTAAAATATATGTAAACAAGTGTGCACACCCTTTGATATAACAGCCAAAAGTGAGCTGAGGAGCATTTTGTTTCCACTGATACTGCTTTCTACAACTTAATTGGAGTTCACCTGTGATAAATTAAATTGATTGGACATGATTTGGGATTGCGAACACCTGCCTATATAAGGTCCCACAGTTGACAGTGCATGTCAGAGCAAACTCCAAGCCATGGGGTCAAAGGAATGATCTGCAGACGTCAGAAACAGGATCGTGTCAAGGCATAGATCTGGAGCTTTACAGGTCCCAAAGAGCACAGTGGCCATCATCATTCATAGATGAAAGAAGTTTGGAACCACCAAGAATCTTCCTAGACCTGGCCACCCGGCCAAACTGAGCAATCGAGGAAGACGGGCCTTGGCCAGGGAGGTGAGCAGGAACCCGAGGGTCACTCTGACAGAGCTCCAGCGTATCCTTGTGGAGATGGGAGAACCTTTCAGAAGATCAACCATCCAGGCAGCACTCCACCAATCAGGCCCTTATGGTAGAGTGGCCAGACGGAAGCCCCTCCTTAGTAAAAGGCACATCACAGCCCGCTTGGAGTTTGCCAAAAGGCACCTAGAGGACTCTCAAACCATGAGAATCAAGATTCTCTGGTCAGATGAAACCAAAATGTAACTTTTTGGCCTGAATACCAAGCGTCACGTCTGGAGGAAACCAGGCACCGCTCATCACCTGGCTAATACCATCCCTACAGTGAAGCATGGCGGTGGCAGCATCATGATGTGGGGATGTTTTTCAGCAGCGGGAATGGGGCGACTAGTCCTGAGAGAGGGAAAAATGAATGCAGCTAAGTACACCGAGATCCTTGAAGAAAACCTGCTCCAGAGCGCTCTGGACCTCAGACTGGGGCGAAGGTTTACCTTCCAACATGACAACGACCCGAAGCACACAGCCAAGAGAACAAAGGAGTGGCTTCGGAGAAAGTCTGTGCATGTCCTTGAGTGGCCCAGCCAGAGCAAAGACCTGAATCCAATTGAACATCTGTGGAAAGAGCTGAAAATGGCTGTGTACCGACGCTCCCCATCCAATCCAACCTGACGGAGCTTGCAAGGATATGCCAAGAGGAATGGGCAAAAATGTCCAGAAACAAGTGTGCCAAGCTTGTAGCGTCTTTCCCAAGATGCCTTGAAGCTGTAATCGCTGCCAAAGGTGCAGCAACCAAGTATTAGGCTAAGGGTGTGCACAGATATGTAACCCCTAAATAACCTATTTTTGTCAGTAAAATAAAATTGCATATTTTCTAAAAACCTGTTTTCACTTCGTCATTATTGGCTATTGTGTGTAGATGTTTGAGGCAAAAAATGAACTCAATCTATTGTAGTATAAATCTGTAACGTAATAAAACGTGGAGAAGGTGAAAGGGGTGTGCAGACTTTCCGGCTTGACTGTATATGCCTACATCCTGGAGAGTGTTTGTCTGTTCCGACAGTTGAAAATGGGTTTCTCTTCACAATTAAAAGTATTCCTTGGTCATCCACTACAGTATCTACCAGGTTGTTTGCTATTGCTGAGCTCACATTCTGTATTCTGGCTTCTTAAAAATGTATCAAACACTTGATTTTGACACACAATGTTTTGGCTGCGTCGGATGGATTTATTCAGATTTTTCAGCCTCATGATGGCCTGCTTTACTGGTGTAGTGCACGTCCATTTTGGGAAACAACACGTGCCGCATTCACGTGACCCTGGATAGCAGTTCCAGAAAAGACTACATAAACCGACAAGCGACAGTCATGTGACCCTGGGCAGAATTCCCAACAGACTTGACCTATAGAAATGGATATAGTACGACGCTTCCTCGTCCTATAAAACTGTTGACACTAGGCTGATAGAATCCCTCGGTCACTGACCACAACAAACTAACTAACTCTCAGTTAGCGTGTTTGAACAAAGGCACTAAAACTGCATCCAACAACTGGGATCAGTTTATTTAACAGCTACATTGAGCTGACGTCATATGACGTCGCCGTAAGGTGACAGCCAGAGAAACGTGCATAGTAAGTTACCATGCATCAATGCAACGAGTTCAAAAAACAACTTGTTGAAAGGACAGAAGGGTTTTTCGCAAATCAGCAAAAGCAGATTCAAGGAACTGGACCCACCAGCAACTTGTTAAAAAGGACAGCCCGACCCAAAACCTTTCTCTTGGACATCAAAAGCCACGGAACCACCTGTGTAGCTTCTCTAACAGACACGAACATCCAGCCAATAGTTTAGGAAAACCTTTGTTTAATGTTTATTGACAATGTAATTACATGTTTGATTGTATTAATTGTGTGTATTTAGAGTATAACTTAACATATCACTTGCAGGGTATCGACAGCCAATTAGCCTTGCTAAATACCTAAACCATTAGATATAAGATCCCGTACCTGTAAACGGACAGGGGCCTGGAATTTAGCTAGACGTAGCTAATTTCTGTAGCCTCGATACACGCCATTGAGGCCACATTAGCTTTGTGCTAAAGCGGATTCATAATTCCCCCTAGAAGCATACGTCTCATGGTCTCTGTACACCACGTGCTCTGGCGAATCCACACGCACATGTGGAAACAGAACTGTGAATTATAATGTGCCTCATTCATTTTCCACACTTAGTTTACCTTTCCATATCATTCACTGCTTTTATGATGTTAGTTTTAGATGTGTTTGTTGTTTAACAAATTGTATTTTGTTAAACCTGGCCAGGTCGTCAGTCTGATTACCGTTTGGATAAATATTTGAGCCTGCCCTCTTAAAAAACGTGTGCCTTCAGGTTAAGTTATTGGTTATTATTTTAATATTTAATATGCTAATTCATAATCATGATTTCATACTTAATTTTATGAGACTGATTAACTACACTTTTGCACCATTATGTCACCGTATGAGGTTCTGATGCATATTCTCAGCACTAGTTGGCGCTCATGTGAGGGTATGCGTGTATATTACCGACATCACAGGTAACTCAATGTGAAGCTACATGAATTTCTTTATATATTCTACACATTCATTGGTGACTCCACGTGATGACTGTTAAGACGTACATGTTTTAACTCTGTCCTCACTACCAAATTCTTAAAGTACCTTAGGACACTACACTGGCAGTGACACTTATTTGGTCCTCACGTTGAGAGACAACAGCAACAGACTCATATTGCAAATTCATACCTTGAATCAACTCTAGACCATTTTCTAGCCTTCTTCTTGAACGAATGACACAAAGACACAGCTGAGCCAAGAAACAGCTGAGCAGCCAATTGTCAAATTACTTTTGCTCTCCTAAAATGGGGGGACTACGTATAAATAGGGCTGTACTTCCTACACATAGCACCTCATGAGGATGTTTATACCCTAAAATTAAAGCTGAGAGTCTGAAATCTAATCTCATATTCATTGTTTTATTTCAAATCCAATGTGCTAGACGAGAGCCAAAACAACAAACATTGTGTCAGTGTCCCAATACTTTAGCATTACATTTTTATGGACAAAATACATCAGTAAGAGAAGACAAACACAAAAAATTAGTTTACCTTCGACTCTTTGATGTGCTTGCTGTGGTAGTCTCTGACACTGGCGGACTGACTGGCTGCTCACTGCGCCACTGCAAAGAATACACTTTTACTAACCAGAACAATATCAAAATCACATAAACTCAGTCAGGTTTTTACTAACAACAACATTTCCAAAATAACATCTACACATACTGAGAAATATACTAGCATCAAACTGAGGAAGGTGCATGAAAAAATAAGGACCCCAAGAGAATAAACATACACACTCCAAAAAGGTTTAGCTGTTTTAGCATTGGCTGGCGAAATGGCTGTACGTCATCAAGGGTCTAAGGTATCAAACGAGCCCCAAACCATCACAGCCAGATATGGAGTAGATGTGGATGGATCCCATGAAGGGTTGTTTCTCCTGACTTTTTTCCCCATAGAGTTCTATAGGAAAATGAGTCAGGAGAAATAACCCTTGCAGTGATCCATCCACATCAACTCCATATCTGGCAACAGAGTGATGGTTTGGGGCTCGTTCGATAGCTCAGACCCTTGATGACTTACAGCCATTTAGCCAGCCATGTGTTCCATACTGTACCAGTGTAATTTACAGCTGAATCTAGTCGCACCCCCCAATTCCCATAGAGATCAGTTCAAATGCAGAGAGGTTATAGTATCGCTTGTAACAGTACCTGAAAATAAGATAGAGTCTTTTGATGTTGATTGGTCACAGACTTCAGGAGGTAACAGCATGCAAAGGATATGCGACCAAATATTAAATATGATACTTTAAAAATATGTTAAAGCAAAATATTCAAATTTTCTGAGACACTGAATTTTGGGTTTCATTAGCTGTAAGCCATAATCATCAAAATTACAAGAAATAAAGGCTTGAAATATTTCACTCTTATGTGTAATGAATCTATATAATATATGAGTTTCACTTTCTGAAATTAGTGACCAAAAATATTGAACTTTTTCACGATATTCTAATTTTTTGAGCTGCACCTGTAATGCACAAAATAGAATACACTATGTTTTGCCTGCATTTGCAACAATAACTGCTATTAATATAGCAAATGGCCGGCTTTTTAGAAAATGCTTTTGCACTTAGCTCACTGCCCAAGAACGATCCCAGAATTGACTGTTATGCAGTGGACTGAATAAAATGCAGTGAGAATGAGGATACACTAATGCAATGTTCAATTACCATTAAATTGGATTTAGCATTTTATTTTCCATTTTGACAAACATTTGCCTCCAAAGCCAGACAAAAAGTTAGAGGTCCATCTGTTGAACTGAAAACACTTTTAAAAGAAAAAAGGTCTGTATGATCTCATGATCTTTATCATAATTAAAAAAGCTAGTCAATGTGGATGTTCTGGTTATGGTCAGATTTTGCAGGTAAAATTGGGGAAAAACCTTACATGGGCTTGCTTCTGAGAAAGTTCCTCCAGCAATGCCTTCATACTCTCGTCAGCTACATCAAATGGTGTCTGGCCCTGGAGAAGAAGACAAGATAAGGAGAAGCACGAAAGTGACGTCATCACTTACATGCTTGTCTGAATAGCAAGCCTGCCTCATGTGTAACAATAAGAATTGTTGGGCAATAGTGTATGTATACACTGAGATAATAGGTGTATGCATTTACTGTGAAGCCATTTAACCCCTTCGCACAGATGCCAAATTTGGTGAATTCTCACCTATTTAGGGGGTGTTCTATTTAACACTAGAACCGGCAGCCTTTTTTCAGGGTCGGGAACTGCCAAAGCCAACACCAAACAGCGTCTGCATCCTTTTGTTCAACACCAAACAGCGTCTGCATCCTTTTGTTCAACACCAAACAGCGTCTGCATCCTTTTGTTCAACACCAAACAGCATCTGCATCCTTTTGTTCTCACTGATGGGCCATCAGTCCTCCATCCCACATAGTGCACAAAGCTATAATAAGAATAATGCCCAAAGCCCAGCCCCAAATAAACTTTAGGTAACGCAAATGCTATAGATCAACAATAAACAAGACAGACCACTTTTTAAAATCTTACTGGTAGCCTATTTACACTTCTAGCAGTTTGCAATATACTATGTTCTAGCATCTATTTTCAGAAAAGAATGTTTCAAAGTTGCCTGCTGCAGCAGTCTAAACACAGGCAGGTAGCCTACCTTATTGGAACAAAACTCAGATGAGTGGCTCTTTAGATAAATTAGTTGGCTCCCTTTAGAAAATAAATAAGTCTTACGTAGAATGTCTATTCGGCTACACAGTGTTATTAGGTGTTGTAAACAGCATATCGGCTAAAACCATACAATTGCCGCTATAGCCTAAAATGATTTCCCTCTTGAAAAATAAAACATCATTACAAATAAAGAATAAATAAGCAAAGAAATTACCATGCTTTACAGACATAATATAAGGCTGCTGCTTTAGGAAACAGGTGCGTGGAGCAGAAAAAAATATTCAAACAAAAGAAGCACTGAGCACTTTGGTCATTTTCCCACGTGATTTTGCTAATTAATTGTTGCTAAAGAACATTTTGTCCTCGCTCTTTTTTTATTTTAACAGTTTGGAATAGATTATTTCCACACGCTATCTATCTATCTATCACAACAACAAAATAATGTTTGCACGCTGCCGCCCATTGCAGCAGTCTAAATACAATCCTGTACCTTATCGGAATAAAACCTAGAAGAGTGCGCAGCTCTTTTGATGAATTAAATAGCTTCCATCTGAAAATAAATAACCTAATTTAGTTTTACACGTTATCACTATGGGGCATGTTCCAGAAAGCAGGATTACGGAGTTGGCTGGAACAGCTCTTTTTACTTCCATCCATGTTCCAGATTTGGGAGGGTTCTGGGTATTACTCTGGGTAGTGCAGTTATCCAGCTAACCCGGAAATCCTGCTTTCAATTTTTTTTTACATTTCATGATCCGTGTGTTACTATCATATTCGGTTTAAAAATATGGTTTAAAGTTTATAGTTTAAAAGCAACATGAAAAGCTAGCACCGTAGCTTCTCGCCAGCTTTCACCTGCCACCACCAGTAACACAAGAACATCAGCTGCTTCCACGGCAACAAGGTAATATGTGACCCGCTCTGCAATAATGAGGGTGCTGCATACAAGGTAATATGTGACCCGCTCTGCAATAATGAGGGTGCTGCATACAAGGTAATATGTGACCCGCTCTGCAATAATGAGGATGTTATGTGACCCGCTCTGCAATAATGAGGGTGCTGCATATTATGTTTACACATACAGGGCGATTGAATGTTGTGGGGTTTTTGGGGTTGTGATTTTTTTTCAAAAAAATAAAATTGTTTTTATTAGTTTGTTTTAGTTCTTTTATATCTATATTCTCAGATAAAACCAAAATAATGTTTTATTCAAGGATTTTGTTGACTCTTTTGTTTCAAGTTCATTATTTTGTTCGCTGTGATGTGTAAAATTTGCAAGTTTTTGCTCCTCTTGCGATCGTCATTATATTCACCCCCGAGTTACATTTTTGGTGTCAACTGAATGGAATGGAAATTATTTCATCATTGACTTGACACGTACACGGAAGTGTAGCATCGATATCGTATGCACATATACGTGCACATGACCGTATTCTCCAAAGCTTCATCTCGTTTTTTATTTCACTGAGCCATTTTTACCGTTTTTCCTAAGCAAAGGTTATCGGAGTGTTGGTTTTGAAAATCAATTGAAAATGGCTCAAATAATGAAACCTGGGGAAGAGAAGAGAGCAGCTAAAATATATTATTTTTAAAAATCATATAAAAATCTATGCAATACCCTAGAGCAGTCCAACATACACAATTTGAAGCTTATTTGATGCTCTTTTAAGCCATATGAATAACATCAGACTCATTTCTGTAGAGCGGGACGCTCTCCTTTTACTTGAAAAATATCTTGGCTTTCATGATCTGCGTCTTGTCAAATGCAGAGTAAAAATATAGTTTTGAAGCTTTTAAACATAAATAACAAGCTAACACCCGAGTTTTGTTCGGTTATGAGACCCAGCCAAGTTTCTCTCCAGTAACGTTAACACATAGCGACTTTCGCGGCTACGGTGCTAGCTACCGATAACCACTCAGGGACAATGGCTAAATGTTTGAACAATTGTATGCATTCAGTGCTTTGGGTCTATGAAAAGCACATCATGAATACAGAACATCATTATTATTATTATTAGGGGACCGAGCGACAAAGCTGCTGGTACCCTATTGCTTTTATTCAGATTCTTATTTAGGGGACTGAGCAGCGAAACCCCTGGTACCCTATTGTTTTTGTTTGAATTCTTTTTTTCTTTTTTCTTTTTCCTCCCTAAAATTCCTGTGAGCTGGTTTGGCCTAGAATCACCAAACGTGGTAGGCCTGTTGGGTTGGCTAAACTCTTGGATCATGTAAATTATAACGCAGATTGAGCACCTGGTGGTGCTGTAGTGCAATGCTGACATTGACACGTCCACTGTCGACGCCCCGTTTGACCTAGAGGTCCCTCTGCTCATGAGGAACAAGTTTGCCTCAAGGACCCATAAAGTGTGCCCTATTGGATCTTTTTGGTAAAACACTTAAAATGCTACTCCTTCTCGAGAATTTGACAAATTTGCACTAAACTTGGTAATGGGACTCATCGCATGTGCGTTCATACAGGTATTACTTTCGGAATGGACGTGAGCGTGGCTTATCACATAAATCATTCTAAAACCGTTCGATAAAGTTCTGAAACTTGTTTGCATGATTGAGAGTTAGATTGAGACTCCAGTTACAAAGGCTTAGCCCAATCAACCACATGGTGGCGCTATAGAGATCCAAACATTCACTGTTCCCTGGCAGAGATTTCAAACTTGCAACAATGACAAAAGCCCTGATTAGAAACATAGATATTTGCTTTTTGGGTCAAATCTGTCTTGAATTGTCCACCATTTTTGAGTCTTTGTGTTTGACAACTGCTTCTTATGCTGCTCGGTCCATTCACGGGAATTGGTGATTGCAGCTAGATTATTATTCTTAGTTTCCTGCCATCATAAATTTCCCATGGGCCGTTTCATGCTAGAAACTTATAACTTAGCAGGCATGTATATATTGGTAACTGCTACTCCCGAATCAAATATTATTGACATTGCAGTAAAGTGGTTGCCATAGCAACAGTTGGAAATTCTGGACCTTTTAAAGGCCATGGGCTCTATCTTACACCCGGCGCTAAGCGGTGCTAACCCAAACGCAAGTGTCTTTGCTATCTTACACCCGGCGCATGGTTCATTATAACGCCTTGCGTTCACGTCGTTTAAATACCATGTATTCTTGCACCCATTACAAGTGAACTGGGCGTGTTGGTCTGGATTGGCCAGGATTATTTTTGGCGTATTGCTATCTTGAGACAGCAGAAAGGACTTGCGCTAAAACCATCAAAAACCTGGTCTAAAATGATGTCGCAGTTGTTTACAAGTTATTTTAATGGCTCATATAAGTACGTCTACATAAGCATGTGCACAACGCGCGTAAACCCTTCTGTCATTTACACACGGGGTGCGCGCAAGCATGACTAAAAATATCAAGATTACAATGTGAAATATTATTGTGTATATATAAAAAAATGCAATATAATAAAAGGGTCTAGAGATTAAAGACCACATACCTGTCCCTCAGCGAAGGGGAATGGCACATTAGATTGCTTTCAGCCCACTCCATCAACATCCAGGCGATGTGCGATGGTACGAGCAAAGGTTACATGTATAGACTATTCGCAATTAATCTGGATAAAGCTATGATTTAGCCTATATTTGCCAATAATTCCTGTAATCTTCTGGGGGAACAATCTTCTGTTACGGAACAATGGCTATCCATTAAAAACTTTGCTGATAATACCTATATCAAGCCTTATGCACAAATTGTCATTTACACCTAATGCGTGAATTATCATTCAATGGAAAACTCACGCACTGCAATAGATGGACATTTGAGTTCTGAAAATGAGCTTCAGATGTCATTACAACACAGCTCTCAAAGCCTACAGCCTGTAAGTAAATAAAATGGTTTTGACTGAAAAAAGTTCAAAAGCTTGTCCAGTGAATATTGCATTTAATGTTTTTCAAATAGCCTATAGGCTACAGCGGATTCGCTGTGCATAAGGTTAAAAAACTGAAATAAATGGCACCATGTTAACTGAATTTGAACCTTATTCTTCGTCCTTCATATTTTTTAAATTACAGTGACAAGGTTTCCATACTCTCCGCTTATTAAAACTCTGCTGATTTCACCTGTTATTCCATAACTGAACAAGACGATTTTAAAGAGAACTAAGCATCTAATTAGAAATGAAAACAAATTTTCTGCAAATTACACAATTAATTCACAATAAACTTTAATGCCATTCTCTGCACGTGCGCGTTAACTTCATGCAGGAGCAGGTCGGTTTCCCCTGCTGTAAATCACACTTTTCACAGTCTTCCTGGGAAAGTGGATTGTTTTAAAGCATTACGCTACCAGTAAAACAGGTTGGTCACATTTCCATAAGCAGGACATTATAAAACAAGGGAAAATATGCATGAACATATGGGTTGCCAACCGGACAGCTTTATTGTATTTAGTGTCACCATTAAGGCAAAATAACGGTATTTATGTTATCAATATTAGAATGCAGGTAATGAACTTTGGATGAAGCTTGAACTTCGAGAACTACATGGGAACATCCTCATGCAATTGATGATTGACAATTCTTTATTGCATAATCAAACAAAACTTGTTAAACAAGCAGGCTAATTTGGCGTTTTCTAAGCTGAGACGGAAGCCATTGGTACCTTATTCTCAGCTGTTGCGGGTGATTTTAACTAAATTTAACTGAATATATTTTATAAAATAACAGCACTGTCGGGAATTACCCAGAACTCATAATGGTTAGTCCGAATAATATTGATCATACTATTGATCCATATAGCCTATTCCTTGATCACACTAAATACGCACACGAGAATGTCTGTTTTGCCATCATATAAGCAATCCGCCAAGGTGGATACAAAATACACGCCATAAAACTATCAAAAGTGGACACGCCCTAAATGCACGTTACGCCATGCGTTTCGACAAAGCGCTAAGATCGCCAAGATAGAGCCCCATAATTCTTACGCCCTGTGTCCTAGATTTTCCAAACTTAGTAAACAGGTGCAACCAAAAAGTCAATGGGACCATTAAGCCCTTCGTGCAGATGCCTAGTGACCAGGACGCCGGCGATTTTGCTCAACTGAGACATTTGTTGCTCCTGCAGGCAAACTATGAGTGGAAACCACAAACTCCTTGTTTTAGCTTTATTGGTACACAATTCGTGACAACTCTGCCGAATACGGAATTTCTAAGTCTCACTATTTTCCCGTAACAAGTCCATTTAACAAGCAACCCCCCCACCCAGACTTGCCTGCAACTATACCTACCCATGCGTGACATAGTGGACAATAGCGTCCATGTGTGAGTTCAGAAATTTGAATTAATTACTTGCAGACAGTGCTTTGTAGGCTACACCTGAGAGAAACTTGCCTTTTTTATGTTGAAAACATTTTTTGTTGAGATTGTACAAACAAAACTATTCCTCACGCAATGCGAATAATGCGCTTTCCTGCGCAAACCCACAGAGTCGCAGACGTTCGTTGACGCGTATTGTTATGAAATACGTTCGTGACACGCAAAACTTTGACAATCACTCCCAACTGTCCACCTACACTGTACACCACATATAGGCAGAAAATAACTACATAATCTTAGAAAGAACGTATCTGGCTTTAATAATGTTGGTAAGGTAATGACTTTATTCCATACTTTATGAGAGACATTCATAGCAGAAGGAAATGATGTAAAGAAAACCGAAATTCACTCTTAATAAGTGAGCAGGCAAATTTTTATTTAATTTACCCATATCCAGAATCTTATGTGTTTTTATTGTTGCTGTGATAGCACACAATTTTTTGCTGGTGAAAGAACTACAATTCCTAAATACATTTAAATGTCCCTTATCTTCAACCTGATTTGGTCTCATGTAGATCACACTGTAGAGTGGTCAATATACTTTTATGAAATACGGAAGCACGGTAGCCCAACTAGCACTGACGAAGACGATATGCAGTTTTCCATGATGCCATGTGTTCCGACGAGGCACAGTAGGATGTGTGTGATGTAGACTAGAGTGCGGATCGGGCCGCATATTTCTGTCCGAACCCGACAGAGCCCGAGATAGTAGTAACCGAGCCCGACCCGAACCCGACAGGAATTCTGCTTTTTATGTCCGAACCCGACCCGAGCCCGACGCAGTTAATGTAAGGCACTGAATCGCTGACATTGTGTTTCCCTGTCACGCAGTTGTTGTTACCGTGGTTACAGCTTCTCTGTTTAGTGGTCACTGGGCACCTAAATGACCGTCAAAAGGCATTGTTTTATTGGTAGATAACAGACACACACACAATATTCGGTATCATTTTTATTTATTTCACACTATATTTTCACCAAAAACAACTTGAAGCACCATGTGAAGTAAGCTAACCCATCCTAATTAGTACAGTAATACCTTGACATACAAATTTAATTTGTTCCGTGACCGAGCTCGTAACTCGGTATACTCGTATATCAAATCAATTTTCCCCATTGAAATTAATTTAAATACCATTAATCCGTTCCAGCCCCCCCAAAAACACCCTAATTTCTTTGTTACGTAGTTATAAAAATGAGAAATGTATTTATAAATAATAAATAATTAATACAAAACATAATACAAAGATAATAAAATAGAATATAAAGAAATAAACTGGTTCTAAACTTAATTGCTACATTATTATTCTTCACTTACACTTAATCTTCATCAGTGACGTTTGCATCTTTTTCATTGATTTTTGGCTTTTTCGTCACGCTTTTCTGACTCTGATCTGCAGGGCATTTCGATAAAAACCTATCCATGGTGGTTTGTTTCTTCCTTCCCTTCAGAATTTTTCGGAAATTGAAATGCTCCGCTTGCTCGGCTCGTAACTCGGGTCTAGGCTCGTAAGGCGAAGCA
Organism: Ilyophis sp. 1 JC-2022; assembly: GCA_022702515.1. NCBI lineage: Eukaryota > Metazoa > Chordata > Actinopteri > Anguilliformes > Synaphobranchidae > Ilyophis > Ilyophis sp. 1 JC-2022. The sequence goes on from CM040405.1 coordinate 118,210,905, forward strand.
AGAAATTGTCCGAGCAACGGCTCGTAACTCGGAATACTCGTAAGTTAGTGCACTCGTATGTCAAGGTTTTACTGTAGTTCAAAAGTAAAATGTTCGCTAGTTGTTCGGCCGCCGTGACCGAGCCCGAACATCATTTTAAAAGTTTAGTCCGAGCCCGTCGGGTCCCGTCGGGTTCGGGTCGGGTATCCACCCTCTAATGTAGACCCCAGGGTCTATGCCACTAGGGGGCCTGAGCAAAGGGGTTAAAGGATATATGTTCTCACCGCATTGCTTCGGGCTTCCATGTTACACAATTTTTCTGCAAGAATCTTGGAGGCTTCTCCCTGTCCCCAATGTGCTGCAGCATGGAGGGGGGTCCACCCATCCCCATCAGTCAGAGATACGTCCAAGCCACACTGACACAAGAGCCTTGGCCACAAGGAAGGAAAAAAATCCACAGTAGGAACAGAGGGGGGAAAAACAAATCTATTTCATAGACCTCTCGCTTCCAGGAACAAGTATTCATTGGAGACACTGTTAAAGGGTAACAAAGCACTAAAACCACTTATTTTAGATGAGAACTGATACACTTGGTTTTTTCTAAGTGTTACAGATTGATCCTGGTCCAAATCTTGACATTTAGATTTTTTGGTATTTTTTTTTATAGTTAGCTTGATAGTCCCTTGTTTTTTGATAGTTCGTTTTTGTCTAGGTTAGCAAGTAGCTAGCTAGTTTATTTTTAAAATATATGTATATACTTTATTAAAAATAAATATATAAAACATAGTTGAGCCAGGAGTTGTATTATATGCATGCTACACATTTACCTTTGCAACATCCCTACAACAGACATTTTCTCTTGGAGAAAGTTCAGTGCAGTGACCACATGTGCACACGTTGAAATGGAAACCAATATTTCTGATATCAGGTAACGTTAGTGTGATTGCCTACAGCCTGTGTAAAATGAGTAGCCTACATGGCATGGGTAACTTTGTACAGCGTGTGATGAGGCTATGCGTGCCCAGGCCTCGGCAGCAGCTAGAGCTAGCGTGTTTGTTTGTGTGTGTGTGTGTGTGTGTGTGTATGAGTGAGAGCGGTAGAGAGAGAGAGTGGAACAGCCGCTGTGAGTGCTGTCCTACTGAGCTTTTGGCTACTAGTGAAAAAAATGGCTGGGGTGTGGTTTGATACCGGGAGCTCAGCCCCTATATTATTCCCTTATCACGCCCAGATTTTGGCATTTTTGAATTTCAAAATTGGGCGGGGTCTAGCTAAACCAGCATGCTTTGTTACCCATTACATTACAGGCATTTAGCAGACGCTCTTATCCAGAGCGACTTACACAGCATTTTTGCATTTATACATCCATTTTACAGGTGGATAGATACTGAAGCAATGCAGGTACAACAACAGCAGTGTCCTACCTGGGAATTGAACCTGCAACCTTTCGGTTACAAACCCAGTTCCTTACCCATTGTACTACATTGCCGCCCTTTAACAGATTGGAATATATGTGATGTGTACTTACTTGATGACCTCAATGTACCCCTTGGCTGCTGCAACGTGCAAGGGGGTGGCTCCAGTCTTTGGGTGTCGGAGATCTGAAGGTAAGCCTTCAGCGAGCCATGTCCTGGCATCTCTCATGATCCGCTCTTGCTCCTCTCTCTTTACTGCATCCAGATCCAAACCTAGAGAAAGAGAGCGCATATGTGAATGAGGGCAACTGACTTGTAGTCATACCTATTGTAGCCAAAAAAAATTATATTCTTTCATTTTAATTGATGAGAGACCCTGCACCATTTACTTTTGAAAGATACGTATAAGCAATAACTACCAGCCCATCTATTGATTTTTGACCAATTTAAAGCTTTGGCTGTATAAGACCAATGTTCTACCAATTAAACCCAACTCAACTTTAAATTAACCACAAGACTCTCACCATTCATAAGGTATACTATACAATCTAGCCATCTTTATGAACAAATACTGGCCATTTCCCAATCCCCCTTTCCTCTGGCACTGTGGTTTAATGCTAAAGGCGTGTAAGCTAAAGATGAGTGAATGATGATAGTTATGGATTTAGAAATGTGTAAAGTATGTAGAGAAGATAAATGGATATATGTGGGTGCAAAAAGTGGTGTTTGTACAGTCTGTATGTATTTGGACAGTGACACCCTTTTTAATTGTTAATTAAAAATGTTTTAATTAAAATGTTCATTTTTTCAAAACATTATTTACACATTCAGAGACGATATAATGATATAACAACTAACCAACGTAAAAAAAAGTCTATAATAAACTAATACATACAAACAAACATACAATCACAAAAACAAAAGATGGGGGGGGGGGGGGTTGGCTAGGAAAAGGGATTAAATGATGGTCTCTAAATCTCTTCCTTCACTCCAAAAGTGTGGAGAGAATTTCTCTATATGTCATTTCAAAAGACTTTATTTTTATTTATCTTTATTATTCTCTTTAGCTATATTTCTCTCGCTTAGGAGATAGTATCTCAAAGTCTTCCAATTAATAGATTTTTGGTGAGTGTAATGAAACCCAGTTTTTCAGAATAATCGTTTTGAGAACTATTGACAAAAACAAAGCTACTTTAACTAGATCTTTATTTAGTTATGGAGTCCTTATTCATTTTACATTTTAAACACAAGTCTGATTTCTTAATTTTATCTCTTGTATAATGTACTCTATTCATAACATCATATTGAATTTGCTGTAATTCTTTACTAGAAGTGGCTTTTTGTAATATATTTACAAAATATTTGAGATATATTTATTCCATTTTATAAATGTGTTGTCTTGCTTTAAATCATCATCCCATGTATCTGTTTCTTAAGTAATATATCTAGCGTATAGACCTGTAAAATTACTTTATAAAATTGTCTCCATATGATTGTTTTTCCTGATAAATATGGGTTCTTTAATCAATTTCTTTATCTTATTACAACTTTTAATAGTAGCATTTATGATAAAAATTTCTCCTGTTCTTTTTGAGAAAATGGGAAAAAATATAATTATTGTGTTTTTGCTATGTTAATCAATTTTTCTTCTGGCAAATTGTTTACAATGTGATGTAGATAAAAACATTGAGTTGCTAATTGGTCAAATTCTAAATGAAGAAAAACTTTTGGAAGCCATTCTAATCAAATTGATTCTTCCAATTAGATTAATAGGGAGCTCTAACCATTGTTTTTTACAACTTTCCTTTATTTGATTCACTATAGGTAAGAGATTATCTTTAAACAGTTGCTTTTTGTTTGCACTGATATTGCAACTGAGATATTTAATATATTTTGTTTGTCACTTAAAATATTTAAAGACATCAGTGTTGTGTTGTATATCTAAGTTAATTGGCATCATTTCTGTTTTATCTTTATTTATGTTATAACCAGATAGTTTTGAAAACTCTTTAAATACTGAAAGCAGGTGAGGTATAGAAGAGGAGTAATTTGCTAAATAAAGTAATAAATCATCTGCAAACAGACTAGGTTTATAAGTTTCTTTTCCAATATCCCTTCTATTTCTTTTGTTTCTCAATTATTTTGGGCCAGTGGATCAATGGCCAAAGCAAAAAGTAATGGGGAAAGGGGACAACGTTGTCTGGTGCCCCCAGTTAAAATAAACAAAGTAGACAATGTAATATTTGTGTGTATCTGTGCCTCTGGTCTTTTATTAAAAGTTTTTATTACGTCAATTCATTATTTTGGAAAATCTAATTTCTCAAGAGCTGTAAAAAGGAAAGGCCATTCCAGTAGGTCAAATGCCTTTTCAGCATCAACTTCCATCAGTACCGTGTCCAATTAATTTTTCTTAATGTATTGAATAAGACTTAAACAAGTATGGGTATTCGTCTGCAAGAGGCTGTTTTTAATTAATCCTGTTTGATTATCGTAAATTATGTCAGGTAAAATATTATTAAGTCTATTAATAATTTGTTTTGTGATTAATTTCATGTCGCTATTTATTTAAAAAATTGGTCTATCTTTGGTTGAATACCCTGATCTCCCTGGTTTCAGAAGAACTGAAATGATTGCTTGATACATAGAGGATGGCAGTGAATTCTTCAAGGTCATTTTTTTAACAACATCCATGAAGAGTTTTGGATCATATTGAGACTCTTTTATGTCTGTCGTATATAAATCTTCGTAGAAATTTCTAAAATTATCAAATTATTTTGGATTAGACTTGAGTCAGAATCTTTAAGAGTAATACATTTTATTCGCACCTAAGTAGTGTAATTCATTAGTTAAAAATATAGCCGTTTTGCTTTTTTAATCAAGAGTAGATTGAGATCTAGCTTATTCTTCTCCAATTCATTTTTATCTGTTTCCTTTAATAGATAATTTTCTGATAATTGTTTTTTCTTTTTAAAAAAATTGTCTTGATGTATACGCTATGATTATTCCTCTTATATAAGCTTTAAAGGTATCCCATATTATCTTCAGGTCTGAACGTTGTTTTGATGTATACACTATGATAATTCCTCTTATATAAGCTTTAAAGGTATACCATATTATCTTCAGGTCTGAACGTTGTTTTGATGTATACACTATAATTATTCATCTTATATAAGCTTTAAAGATATTCCATATTATCTTCAGGTCTGAATGTTGTTTTGATGCATACGCTATGATTATTCCTCTTATATAAGTTTTAAAGGTATCCCATATTATGATTATTCCTCTTATATAAGCTTTAAAGGTATCCCATATTATCTTCAGGTCTGAACGCCGTTTTGATGTATACGCTATGATTATTCTTCTTATATAAGTTTTAAAAGTATCCCATGTTATGATTATTCCTCTTATATAAGCTTTAAAGGTATCCGATATTGTCTTCAGGTCTGAACGTTGTTTTGATGTATACGCTATGATTATTCCTCTTATATAAGCTTTAAAGGTAACCCATATTAACTTCAGGTCTGAACATTGTTTTGATGTATACTCTACGATTATTCCTCTTATATAAACTTTAAAAGTATCCCATATTATGATTATTCTTCTTCTATAAGCTTTAAAGGTATCCCATATTATGTGCGGATTGGGTTTATCTTCATCATTTATTTCAACATTAGTGTTCTTGAAGATTAAAATATGATCATTTATATAAATACAGTTGTGTTCAAATAAATAGCAGTGCGTTAAAAAAAGTGAAAATATTTTTTAATAGCTTTTAGTTCCATATTTCAAATGTAGTGGAAACATTACACATTCAATTCCAAATCAAAACATTAACAAATTGTATCAAGTCTGCGTTATTCTTTTACAGGAAGCAAAGAAAAGGAATATTAATCTGTTAAAAAAAATAGCACTGTCGACATTTTTCTCTTCAAACTGAAACACTTACTGTATAACCTGAAGAAATTTTTCAAGATTTAACTTCACTGAACTAATATTTAGTTGCATAACCATTGTTTTTGATAACTGCTGTGCATCTGCCTTGCATAGAGTCAACCAACTTCTGGAACCTAGAAACAAGTATTTCAGCCCAGGATGAACAAACTACATTACACAGTTCCTGTGAATTTTTTGGTTTTGCTCCAGAAACTTCATTTTTAATGTCACCCCACAAGTTTTCAATGGGGTTCAGGTCGGTGGATTGAGCTGGCCACTCCATTACCTCAATCCTTTTTGTCTAGAACCAAGATGTTGCTCGCTTACTCGTGTGTTTGTGGTCGTTGTCTTGTTGAAACACCCATTTCAGGGGCATTTCCTCTTCGGCATATGGCAACATAATCTCTTCAAGTACTTTGATGTATTCAAACTGATCCATGATCCCTGGTATACGATAAATAGGGCCAACACCGTAGTTTCAAAAACATCCCCATACCATGATTTTTGCGCCACCATGCTTCACTGTCTTCACAGTGTACTGAGGCTTGAATTCAGTACCCGGGGGTCGTCTGACGTACTGTCGACGACCACTAGTCCCGAAAAGAACAATTTTACTCATCAGTCCACAGAATATTACGCCATTTCTCTTTTGGCCAATCGATGTGTTCCTTGGCCAATTTTAACCGATTTTGCACATGCCGTTTTTTCAACAATGGTGCTTTACGGGGGCTTCTTGCCGATAGCTTAGCTTCGATCAAACGTATTCTGACTGTAACAGCACTTACAGGTCATTTTAGATCATCTTTGATCTTTCTGGAGGTGATGATTGGCTGAATCTTTGCCATTCTGACTATTCTCAATCCGTTTTAACAGTAGTTGCTTGTTTTCTTCCGCGTGTTTCGGGTTTTTGTTGCCATTTTTAAGCATTTGAGATCTTTTTAGCTGAGCATCCTGTAATTTGCTGCACCTCTTTATACGTTTTCCCCTCTCCAATCAACTTTTTAATCAAATTACGTTGTTCCTCCGAACAATGTTTGGAACGGCCCATTTTACTTAGCAATTCAGAAGGAAATATATTTTATAACAATGTGTGAAAAATTTGCTTCCCTTCCTTAATAAAGGACAATTAATGACTCCTGTTTTTTCACAGAATTAATTAATTCTCTAATTAAACTCCACACTATTGAGTCAATTACTCAAAACAAGCAGCGTGCATGTCATGGGTCTGTTGTTTTTCTATTACACTACTACATCTACAAGTAAATTATTTGCCATGCAGAACTATCACTACTACTAATAACAGTGGTTCATCAGGTTACTGATGTTGTACTGCTATACAACCCTGTCAGCCGGTAGTCGGAAGGAGGGCGCCACGTCCTCTACAGGGCTCTACTACTCGAGCTCTTGACTGTGATTCCAACTCGCCCAGGGCCATTCTGTGCGCATCGATTCTCTCGATCCCAACCCGGGAGCAGCCACCAATTGCTCCCACAGGGCACCGGCCATGCTCGGATCTGGCAGGACCGGGGATCGAACCCCCTAACCTCAGGGCGCATCCGCACAGACAAAGTCTGCGCCTTAGCCCGCTGCACCACCGCGGCCATCATTAATATATTTTAAAAATCTTGCAAGTATTTTCTATCAAATCTCCAGTTATGCTGCATGTTACAGGAGAGTGATCCCAGATAATAATATTGTGAATCTTAGTACATATACAAAATATTTAGAATCGTTTTTAAAAAAAGTAAATTTGAGTTACTAGGGACATAAAGATTACATTATTCATTCAAATTCCTGTTCCCCTACTATTTGAACAATATGTAGATGCATATGCTTCGCCTACCCAATTTCCTTTCAGATATTTTATTTCTCCCTTCTTGTAAAAAGACGTCAGCTGATCATTTTTTTGGGACTTTCTGTTTCTTGGTTCCATCATGCAGTCCATTTACATTCCAAGTGGTAAACTGTATTTTGTTAGTAGTTCTAGTTATGAGATCATTCATTGTATATCTATTGAGAGATCTACGACTCAATTAGTATCACTATTAATCCGTTTCAGAAATATATTCATCGTATAAATCATAATAAGGAAGAGGTGGATGATTGAGGGAAGAAAGACCATCCAGGGAAAAGGATTAGACAAAGACTAACATTAAACATTGAACTAAATTAAAGGTCCTAGCTTTCTCATATATTGCCCAATCATTGATGGGCTCCAGTCGGCTTCCTGGATTATTAACTAGCATTTCATAATTTGATAAAAAAGGTACAAAGAGCACTGAACAAAATATCCAAAAGGAGGAGGTATATCGAACGCACATTACTATGTGCTTGGACCCTTATCTGTCTGTCGGTAATAGTATCTTTGATTGGAGAGTTCACAAAGACAGTTCTAAAATCCTGCAGTGATGGGGAAGGTCTTGTTCCAGTCTTGAACCTACCCTCACCAAGCACAAATACACCCATACAAACAGGGGGACAGCTATGATACATACAAACACACAATCACACAGACAATCACACAGACAATCACACAGACAGCCATCCCTACACTGTGACACATTGCTGTAATTTTTACAGTTAAATTCATTTTTAACATTGGGTCTTTCATGGATTCGACTGTAAATATACAGTAAAATTTTTTTTTACAGTATTTAAAGGTGATCGCACAGAATTGTGGGATTACCAATGATCAGAGCGGGATCTCAAGCGGGAACACACAAAACAAGGTATGTATAACGTTAACATTTTTACATATCTTAATTTGCAATACTTTGAACTTTTTAGGTAATTTGGCTCATTAGAATTAGCTAATGTTATAAGGTTGTATTTGAATGTAATGGAGTAGCCTATGTTATCTTTTATCTGTGCTAGCTAGCTAGCTAACGTTAGCTAGCTAACGTTAGCTACCACTACGTAGAAATGTTCTATTGCAGTGGTCAACCTGGGCCCTCTGTAGGCTACCCTACATTTAAGAATGATGGTGGCCACTGTGCTCTTTGGGACCTGTAAAGCTGCAGAGATTTTTCCGTACCCTTCTCCAGATCTATGCCTTGACACAATCCTGTTTCTGAGGTCTGCAGATAATTCCTTTGACCCCATGGCTTGGTGTTTGCTCTGACATGCACTGTCAACTGTGGGACCTTATATAGGCAGGTGTTGGCAATCCCCAATCATGTCCAATCAATTGAATTTATCACAGGTGGACTCCAATTAAGCTGTAGAAACATCTCAAGCAGTATCAGTGGAAACAAAATGCACCTTAGCTCACTTTTGGGTATCATATCAAAGGGTGTGCACACGTTTACAGATTATATATTACATTTAGATTTCTAATAAATTAGCACAAATGTCTAAAAACCTGTTTTCACTTTGTTATTATGGGCTATTTTGTGTAGAATTTTGAGACAAAAAATCTATCAATCTATTGTAGAATAAGTCTGTAACGTAATAAAATGTGGAGTACGTTGATTTCTACCTGGTTATCCGTTCGGTCCATCACGGAACGTAAGTGTATCTTTTTTTGCCTCTACCAGAACGTTAAAAACAGAGCATGCTTAAATTACATTGGCAAAATATTGAACCGGGCTTATTATGTGTCCGTTTTTACTTATGTAAAGTTTGTTTTGTCTCCAACATGCTCTACTTCTCTTCCCTCCTTTTACTGACATAAGTGTCCCTGAGATTTTTCCACTGCCTCTTGATCTCTTCCACTAATATAAAGGGTTAACCACAACATAACAATACATTACGTAATTTCAGCAAAAATCTTTAAAATAAATTTGTCGTAGTCTATACAGTGTAGCAACTCATGAAGTCTGAAGAGTTCTCTCCAAAACGATCGCTACAGACAGACCTCGTCTGTTTTCCTCGTTATTTATATAAATTGGCTATCAGGAAATCCACACAGGAGTTGGAATAAGATTTTTGGGGAACTTTATAGACTTTATTTGCCGCGCACACAGACAACCGTGTGACAGCAAAAACATTTCATATAGGCTACTCTACCCTGCCCTTCTCCTCCTCCCCACTCGCCTAAAGTAAAAAAAAAAAAAAAATAGGCCTACGTATCGTGTAGCTATGTTTGTGTGTAATCGCCACTGGTTGTTATTTTCTTCACATGAACTGCTATCAACGTTAACGTTAGACCTAAAGGTTAGCTAACGTTAGCTGGCTAAAATAGCTGGAGACGACTTTTAAGCCAATGCTAATAACCTGTGGGAGCTCATCAGATAGCAAGTTGTGCGTATTGCAACCATTTAGCTATAAACCCACCATCTTCATAGCCTATTTGCTCGGCGATGGTTTTCCACAAATTGTCGTTCAAATCGTTGACTTTGTAACTATTATGTCTCTTATCAAAGAGGACGCTATACTGGGACACATATAAAATCAGTTGGTCCGCCATATTGGATGTTGTAGTTTGTTGTGGCAGTGCGGTGACATCAGTCATGGAAACTTGTTATGATTGGATAGATAAATAGTTTCGCAAACGAAAACTCGCAAAAAACAAACTTGCTGCGAATAAATTAAATGCCGCTTTTTCGCAAAGGACATTTCGCATTTGACGTGCAAGATTTTATGAACAATACAGGAGTTCGTTTTTATGTTTCAACGTGCAATTTATTTGTGCGAGTAAATCGCAGCCAGTGTGTCATGGCCTTAATGCTGAATTCTATTTTTTTTTTCATTTCCAAACAGAAATCCCGATATCTGACTAGGGAAAATGCCCTTTCAACCAGGAGTTCCATGTCGGAAATCATGGATCGGGAAATCAACAACGCCGACGAGGAAGAACTTGACATCACATCTTAGACCGCGACCCACAAACATGACTTTTAGACAATTTTAGCTTTTAAAACACTTCAGCTTTCATGTTTCAGCATAAAATGCTTTTGTATCGGCCATACGGATTGTACCTATACGGAATGATAAACATATACAATTAAAAGTTAAAATGTTATTGTTGTATAGTTGTTACCTGTTTTAACTATATTTGCTAGCAAGGACAAAACTTCCCTGCGAACTTCCCAGTTGTGCACAGTGAACGCAGTGATGTCGGTAATGACGTGGAAATTACACATTTCCCACATCCGACCTCCGACCATAAACAAATGCAGGGCCCGTGTGTCCAGTGCAGTGGGGTTGTTTCATGAACGCGGTTTGGGGGGATAATTGGACATTCTAAATTGGTGTGGGAATTGGCAGCCCCGTGTGTTGGGCGCCAAATAATATTTTTAAAAAATTTTTATAAGAAATTTAAAAATTTTAGTAAACGAATACAGAGTTAGCACAGCCCAGCCTTGCCAGTATGGCAAACTGGTACAAAAAAAAACAGAGTGGAGTGCTCCCCATGGCATTTAAGTTGCCTCCACTAATTCAGACTGGGCAAAAGCAATAACATAGCTTAACAACACCATAGCTTTTAGGAAAAAAAGATACGTGCCTTCCTTTGTTCAGGAAATTATGGCCAATTAGTAAGTAAGTAAGTAAGTAAAACTTTATTTATATATTATATATAGCACCCTTCACAGCACGAATTCACAGAGTGCTTTACATCAATAGGATAAAGTGCATCAACAAAACATCATAAAACAGGTAAAAACATATAAGAACTATAAAAGGCAAAACATGCACAGGACAGACAGGACCAATAGGGTGTCTATATCTGACTGAAAGCCTGCCTAAACAGGTGAGTCTTTAGTTGCTGTTTAAAGCAGAGTTCTGAAGGGGCGGCTCTCAGGTCAGGGGGGAGGGCGTTCCAGAGCCATGGGGCCGACACCTCAATTAGCCACCGTTTACAAGTTTATAACTTCATAATAAATAAAAAGCTATTTTATGTTTTGCATTTCTTTTCTTTTTTTCTGCTGTACCGAAAACATACCAAACCATGACTTCAAAACCGAGGTACGTACTGAACCGTGGACTTTTGTCTACCATTACACACCCTTCTCGCTGTATATGTAGAAGTGCAAGTTATACCCACCCATTCACATTGGTCAGCCCCAGAAGGGTAGGTTCTACTTGGGTTAAACCACACATGATTCGATGTTGCTGTGATAGACAGATGGGGGGTGGGGGTCCATTCGCCTTATAGCCGATATGGGCCCCTACTTGTCTATCAGCAGTACAGTCAAATCTCGCTATGTTCAGTCAATTAAAAAAACAGCCTAATAATTTTATTATGATTTATTTTTTTTAATAAAAAAAAAAAAAAATCAGGCTAGGGTGGGGACCTCCGTGCCCGGGAGGCTGTCCGCTAAGCCACTGCATGTGCACATCATTTATTTTGCCTGTGTATCCGGCAATTGGTTACTTTGATCAGACTACTTTGAACAGATGTTGTTATTGGCAGATCAGACATTGTTAGCCAAAGGGGAGAATTATTATTGTGGGCATGGAGCATTTGTGATGATGAAATTGGCAAGAAAAACAAGGAGGAGGAGAAAAATGCTACAGTTTGGGGCTTTATTACATTACAGTCATTTAGCAGACGCTTTTATCCAAAGCGACGTACAGTAAGTGCATTTAGAAAGGTCATCGAAGTAACTACAGAACAGATAAGAAAGCACATTCTTCCCATACAGTAGCAGCTATCCCTAGTAACGAACACAATGCAGTTCACAGTGAACTGGGTAAATCAGCTCTACTACAATTCTATTCTAAATAGTATAAACTTGAGTACACAGTTCAACAAGAAGACATACCATGAGGTCCTAGATAAGTATTAGTCCAGGTGGAGCCTGACTTTATTGTGTGGACGTGTGAAGTTGGATCTGAATTCTGTGTTTACATGAGGTCAGAAGGCACAAAAGTTAATGTTCTTAAGGTCTGAGGGATAATTATGGGCCTGACTGTGAATGCAATAATACAATACAACTATACATTCCAAACTTTCCTGAGATTTAAGGCCTACCTTGTCTTAGCGTGTGCTCCAGCAGAAGACTTTCTGTGGCCTCATCTTCTGCAATGTCCAGTGGGACATCTCCATCACAGTTCACCATGCACAAACATGCACCCTGCTGCAACAAGAAACTGACAGACAGGCATTCATTTGATTTAATGAAATAAACAAAGCCAAACAACTTGGAAAGAGGTCAGGTTATTTTAACTGGATGAAACTGTGGAGAGCGTTGCAGAGGCACACTTACTCTGTAATCTCCAGGTTCCCACAGGAGGCTGCCACATGCAGAGGAGTCCAGCCCTCACTGTCAGCTTGGTTCACATGTGCACCATGGGCAAGCAAGAAACCTACCAGATCCATGCTTCCATCAATACAGGCCTGTGCATGAGAAAAGAGTAACTTTTGAAAAAGGATCTTATGCTATGTTATGTTACTAAGCTACTGATTTAGTTTGATGGATTTGGCTTAAATATAAAACTTGTAAAAGAACATGCAGCATTTTGTACTTCTGATTGAACATAGGTTTAATAACAATAACAAATCATTGGACAAAAATGAATATATTTATATTGGATTTATCATTCCCTTTCAATATATTGTGTGTGAATTACTGTATGAAACAAATGCAATAGAACCCCAGACATATGAATCTCAGTTACAGACTGATCAGCCAACTGAATAGGATATGAGCCGGGCAGCGGCATACCCAACTTTTCAAGCTCCTTATTATAGATTCTCCTTAATTACTGATGTAAAAAAGGTGAGCATTAAATGAAAACATGTCACAACTTTCATGGATTAAAAAAATAAATATAAATATAACTGCAAATGGTAATTAAATAGACGATAGGCTATGTTTGAACAATTGTCTGCGTCCAATGCTTTGGGTCTATGAAAAGAATAAAAATAATAATAATAATAATAGATTTATTTATGTGTAATATTTGTATTTGAACAGAAACCTGTATGGTCCTAACTCATTTTCCTTTTAAACTCTATGGAAAAATAAATCAGGAGAAACAACCCTTTATGTGGGTTTACCCTTTATAGATCCATATCTACTGCATATCTGGCAGCAGAGTGATGGTTTGAGGCTCGTTTGACACCTCAGACTTACAGCCATTTAGCCAGCCATGGGTTCCATGCTATTCTTGTGTAATTTACAGCTTAATCTAGTCTCACCCCCCAATTCTCATAGAGATCCATTCAAATGCAATGAGGTTATAGTATCACTTGTAAGAGCACCTGGCAATAAGATAGAGTCTTTTGATATACTTTTATACCCAGTCATGATAGCATCACCTGTTTGCATGTGGAATGTGTTTTTTGAACTTTTTGCCCCTGTCCCAAATTTTTTGGAATGTGTTTCAGGCATCAAATTCGGAATTAGCTATATTTACAAAAATCAATAAAGTTGATAAGATAAAACATTAAATATCTTTTCTTTGTACTGCTTTCAATTAAAAATCACAGCATTCTGCTTTTATGTACATTTTACATACTGTCCCAACTTTTTTGGAATTGGGGTTTGTAGACAAGAACGCATGGCCAGGTTGATCGTCGAAATGATTACCACGGATGTACAATATCTCATGTAAAATGAGGGCTTCACCAAGCTGAGGGCTTATGTCGAGCCAGGATATGCGATGCTGAGCTGAAAAGCCGAAGTACAAGAATTGACAAGACGTATCATGAGTAAATTAATAGGCAAGTATTTTGTCTAAACTTGAATGGCAGTAGCCTACCAATAACATTATATTAATGTTCTATAGAACACAACATACTCTGTTATGCGAGGCGATGTTTTAGCTTTGAATTAAAGCACTATATAGATTTTTTCGCACGGGATTGCTATAACCTGGGGTTATTTCCACAGGGCATTTAACAGTGGGTAAAAGACAGTATCTTTACTGGCGCGGGAGCGCCAAGTCCGGAAAAGTGACATGGCACATTCGGACGGGAAAAAAAATAACGGAGGTTATAATTACATTACCCCACCTCCGCCCGTACAATTTATCCCGTCCGAAAAGGGCTTTTGTCATTACTGAAATTAGGCCTATTTAATATTTAGTATGTTTTTTGTATGTAGAATATAGGCTATATATCTTTTGTATTTTTTAAGATTCAGCAAAACCACCACCTTATTACACCTGTTGTATGCTCCCAATGCTGTAGTCTTTATTTAGTCCACTAGTGTTTTTTCTTGTATTTAGCAGTTTTTGCAACTGTGAGGGCATACACCCATCACTGGCACTTTCCACATTTAATCGTTTAAACGCAGTTTTTGCACAGTGTAAACGTTTAGTGTTTTTCCCATGCCTAGATTCCAGAAGCTTGCAAAATTGTAAAATGAGAAAAAATAGCCAAACATTATCGCAAACAATATAAAGTAGTCTAGAAAGCGAGAAAGACTAGAAAACAACAAGAAACTGTTAAATTAAAAGAATGTCATGTTTAAAAAAAATGTATGCAAAGTTAGAGCCAAAAATACTTAGTCGATTTTCCGTGGTCCGTGGCTATAGTACGGAAGCCCTGAAAGGCAAGGTGAAAAAATAGCATATTTTCTCTGGGGAAGTCTGCATCTGTCAATACACTACCAAAATACGCTGATCTTTATGTGACTTACAGTCAAGCCGGAAAGTCTGCACACCCCTTTCACCTTCTCCACATTTTATTACGTTACAAACTTATACTGCAATAGATTGAGTTCATTTTTTGCCTCAAACATCTACACACAATAGCCAATAATGACAAAGTGAAAACAGGTTTTTAGAAAATATGCAATTTTATTTTACTAACAAAAATAGGTTATTTATGGGTTACATATCTGTACACACCCTTAGCCTAAAGGCCGTGACACACTGGCCGCGATTTACTCGCACGAATAAATCGCACGTTGAAAAATAAAAACGAACTCCTGTATTGTTCATAAAATCTTGCACATCAAACGCGAAATGTTCTTTGCGAAAAAGCGGCATTTAATTTATTCGCAGCAAGTTCGTTTTTTTGTTTGCGAAACTATTTATCTATCCAATCATAACAAGTTTCCATGACTGACGTCACCGCACTGCCACAACAAACTCCAACATCCAATATGGCGGACCAACTGATTTTATATGTGTCACAGATTCAAAAGGCAGATTGAGGTGGAAATGGGGTGCTATAATTATGTCGCAAAGTGGGCCTTTAAGATGAAAAAAGACAATACTTTATATCCATTTCCCAGCCCTATTATGCCACCCAAACAAGCGTACACTGAGTCTGACTCTTATTCTAAATATGTCTCAGCTATACAGTTGGAAATACTAACAAGATTGGAAGTACTGAGACAACAACAGACTCAGATTTTAATGATGCTACAAAAGCTTCATATCAGTCCAACAGCAGATTGGACTGACTTGGATCAGCTATTCCCTCTCAAGGATGAACAAGCACTGATCTCACTGCAGATGGAGCTTGAGAAACAGGACAACATCAAGCATAGAATTGTGAGTTAATGTCACTATTTAAACCATCACGAATGGGGAAATGGGAAATCAAAAATTTAATCGGATTGTTGTTTTAACATCAAAAGTCATATCGAATCCATTTATCAAAGGTGTATTTATTTTTACACCTATAATATTTATGAAGCATTGTGGAGTACAGTTCCCTCCAAAAGTATGGTAACGGTAGAGTGAAATTTGTTAGTTTTGCTATATACTCAAGATTTGAGATCAAAAGAATGAGATAAAAGTAAAAACAATCAGCCTTTATTTCATGGTATTACTTAAATGCCAGCTCAGTCATCTGATTTAAATCCAATCGTGCATGTATTTCACTTGCTGAGGAGGAGACTGAAGACAGAAACCCCCCAAAACACAGATCAAATGAAACTACAGTGAAGGCCTGGAATGACATTTCCAAAGAAGATACAAAGGTTTTTTATGTTTTTGAAAGAAATTGATACTTTTATTTAAAGCTTAATCACAGAGGGAGCATTACATTTATCAAAAAATGCAATCAAGACATTAATAGGGTTACAAACTACTTCTACTACTATTTAATTATATTTCTACTTAAGCAATTGTAGCCGTTTTTACACATAGTCTCCCCCCCCCCCCCCCCCCCCCATTTTAGGGAACCAAATGTAATTAACATAAATGTAAATAGTCGTAATTTTTTTTTATACATAAAAAAATAAAAAAATGTAAAAAAATCTTATTTCTGATTTTGTTTCCCATTTTCTCCCAATTTGGTAGCCAGTTGAACCCCGATTCTAATTCAATTTCCCCCATGAAGCAACCGCTAGAGAATCACTGCTGCACAACCCCGTCAGCCGGTAGTAGAGCGGTCCTTTTTCAGGGCGCGACTCCTCCAAGCCTGACCATGATTCCAACTCGCTATATGCTCACCCCCACCCAGGAGCAGCCATCAGTTGCCGCTCCCACAGGTCACCGGCCATGCTCGGATCTGGCAGTACCGGGGCGCGAACCCCGATCCTCAGAGTACAACTGCATCGACTGAAAATCTGCGCTCTTACCGTTGTACCACCGCGAGGCCCAAGCCATCATATTTAATATTTGGTTGCATATCCTTTGCATGCCATGACTCTGTGACCCAAAAACATCAAAAGACTCTTGATATCTTATTTTCAGGTACTCTTACCAGCGATAATATAACCTCTCTGCATTTGAATGAATCTCTATGGGATTTGAGGGGGGTGGGACAGATTAAGCTTTAAATTACACGGGAATAGTATGGAACACATGGTTGGCTAAATGGCTATATGTCATCAAGGGTCTGAGGTTTCAAGCGAGCCCCCAATCATCACTCTGCTACCAGATGTGCAGTAGATATGGATGACACTCGGGAAGCCAAAGTATTTACCCTCCTCCAGCTGAACAGGAACAAAAGAGGACAAACTTCACTCACCAACTCCAAACTGAACTGAACTTCTTTCCTGCGGCCCCATAAATATCTTACTCCACAAGGATGAGATCCCTGCGCTGATTGGGCTAAGGTGTGGTGGAGGGGGAGGGGGGGGGGGGGGGGGGGGGGTGTCATTTATGACAAAGACTGGCTTATATTTGATGTTTGTGGGGGTGAGTGAGTGAGTAAGAGAGACAGAAATAGAGAAGGGGGGAGGGGGGGCTGGTAAAACATTTTTCAGCAACCCAAGGTCTGGCCTTACTTTTGCCAGCAGAACAAAAGTATCTTTATTTTTTATAAAGCTTAGAGGTAGGCTTAAAATATAATTGTAAATCCATTTCCATTTCCATTCATTCTTGCAAAAAAAAAAAAAAAAAAAGTTCATTCACATCAGTAAAAGCAAGATAACCTGGTGAAGCGCTGTGATTCCATCTGCATTGGAACTGTTAACCACGTCTCCTTCCTCTTCTTCCTGCCCTCCGTCCTTGTCCCTCACCTCCATCAGCATTTTGTTGGCCTCCTCAGTATCTCCACATGCACAAGCAGCCAGGAACTCTGCACTTCTCTCAAACCTCACATGTCTCCTGCAAATAAGAAAAAACACACCTTACCTAGTCTATATCTCTTTTCAATGTAAAGCAACAGGTTGCTCGCATTGGCAAAGTATCCACTTAACCCTTTCCAGCCGGACCGGAATAATTTCGGAATAATTGTTACGATGGTGTGACGTTTAATATCTCTGCCGTCCAATCACGGATTTTTTTTTGAAAAATGCTAATTAAACATGACAAAATAAGCTACAATTGCATATAACTGGTTGGTGAGCTTAGTGGGCGGGGATTGCTTTCTTGACCGCTATATAAAAGCGCCTGTAAAACCCGGAAGTCTCCATTTGCCTCCCGCGGACGAAGCTACCACATCGGACAAGAGACCATCGTTTGAAGACTTGACGGCGACTGAAGAAACCCCAATAAGCTAGGTAGGTAAAAAAGCATTTAAAGATAATAATTAACCATAAATATTACTTCAGAAATGGTTTTATTTTGAATAAAATCATGTTTTTGTACCGCAGACTTTCTCAGATTATCATTTAGAATTCGAACAAAAACATGAACATTCGTGTAAAAGCTATCACGTTTGCTTCAAGTGTTATTCTTCCCCCAACTCGTTTCGAGATGAAATTGTGAAAAAGTCTGTCATATAATGAATAAGTGAAATGATAACGTTAGATATTTTTCGGATTTAGTGTAGACTTTGATAACTAAATAATAGCTAACTAAAGCTAAAACCAGTAACGTTAGTCTAGCAGCGAGCTCTGTGTCTCGGCGCGAACACAAGTCCTTTGTCCTTTGTTTTGGTAACTTTTAACGTTAGCTCTGCTGTCAGTCTGGCTAGCTTTCTAAAAGTTGAATAGTTGAGTTATACTCAACTATTAGTCTTAGCAATAGCAAGTACTAATTATCTAGCTAGTGTTTTAACATAACGTTATGCCTAAATCTGAAGGTAACTAATTGCCCTGTCTAAAATGGAGAAGGGAACTAAACGGCAAACTTTTTTTTTTTATTTTATTTTTTATTTTTTTTTTGGACTCACGTTTCTGACATGAGCAAGATAAGCCTGTTTAGACACATATGACAAAAAGACATCATCCAGTTGAGCCAATGTCACTGATGATTTATGTCTGTTCATTCAAAACAATATTTTACATTGATGGACATTATGCCAAGTAGTCTAACTTGTGATATTGTTGAGCTTTTTATCTAACGTTATTCTGGAGCATAAAGCGTTTTCTGTAAAATGTCATTCTCACTATACAGCTCTTTATTGACTCAGAAATGGTTCTATATGTTATGGATTAATGAAATGGCAACAGATAATATTATTTATCTATTACAGTGATGGATGGACATTATGCTTGTGTCCAGAATAGCTATTTTATCTATTATTGTAAGTATACAGCCCTTCAATGACTCAGAAATGGTTTTATATGATATGAAATGGTAAATGATTACATATTTATGTATTGCAGCAAAGGATGGACATTTAGCCATCTGATACAGTCCCTGAAGAGAAGGAGGGTGCTGAGGGTCATTGCAGAGCACGACATGCACTTACTGTTATCTTCTTGATTCTTGAATATATTTAAGGTATTTATGCTTGACCATAGATTTGTCTGCTGTACCTGTACTAATACATTAATGATTTTACTGTAAATAAATCCAATGTATTAATTTTACAGGCATCTAAACTGATATTTGCCATGGGTTGTATCTTGTTTTTATTTGTTTTGCAATGTTATCCATTTACTTAGTTCATCCATTCACTATGTTAAACATTTGTTAACATTTTTGTTAAAATAAAGTGTGTTTCATTGAACCCATAAATTGTATATTTCAGTGTTTGTGTCTTTCAATTTTGCTATATATATATCGCCTTACAGCAAGAAGGTACCGAGTTCGAATCCCGGCCGAGGGCCTTTCTGTGTGGAGTTTGCATGTTCTCCCCGTGTCAGCGTGGGTTTCCTCCGGGTACTCCGGTTTCCTCCCACAGTCCAAAAACATGCAGGTTAGGCTAATTGGAGACTCTAAATTGCCCATAGGTATGAATGAGTGAGTGAATGGTGTGAGTGCTCTGTGATGGATTGGCGGCCAGTCCAGAGTGTATTCCTGCCTCTCGCCCAATGCATGCTGGGATAGGCTCCAGCACCCCCGTACCCTGAATAGGAATAAGCGGGTTGATGGATGATGATGATATATATATATATATATATATATACACACATACACATACTCAAGTGGCCGATTAGGATAATGGATAAGTGGTAATGTGAAATGTCAATGAACCTAAAATTCTAATAAAAATGTTTTTTTAGCCTTTTCCCATACATCACTAAGTGGTTATAACTTTTGAGCAGTAGAAGATACATCTCTTCAGATTTGTACTCTATATCACTTACAAAATAGTGAAGATACCACACAGTTTGTCTCCCTCGATCTTGAACATGAAATGTTTAAAAACCTAGGTTTCTCATGGAGAATAGCCATTTAGAAAGTTTTGTATGATTATTTATTTTGTGAATTGTTTTAGTAATTGATGATACTGTGCTAAAGTAAGCATATTATTGTATATTAATGGATATGAATGGAAAGCTCCAGTTATCCAGTTTAAAATGGTATATTATCTTTAGGGGTGTGACATAATATGATCACACCTCAAACAGTTTTCCATACGCACGTCTTATTTTCAATGAACCTAACATTCTAAAGCGTTTTTTTTGCCTTTTCTTACCCATCACTGAAGCGGTTATAACTTTTGAGCAGTAGAAGATACATCTCTTCTGATTTGTACTCTATATCACTTACAAAATAGTGAAGATACCACACAGTTTGTCTCCCTCGATCTTGAACATGAAATGTTTAAAAACCTAGGTTTCGCATGGAGAATAGCCATTTAGAAAGTTTTGTATGATTATTTATTTTGTGAATTGTTTCAATAATTGATGATATTGTGTTAAAGTAAGCATATTATTGTATATTAATGGATATATATGGAAAGCCCCAGTTATCCTGTTTAAAATAGTATTTTAAGGTTAGGGGTTGTGATGTAATATGATCAATCCATAAACATTTTTGCATATGCACATCATATTGTCAATAAACCAACATTCTAAAGCGTTTTTTAACCCTTTTTGCACCCATAACTGAAGTGATTATAACTTTTGAACGGTAGATGATAGCTCTATTCAGATTTTTATTATATTCCACTCACAAAATGGTGAAAATACCATACACTCTAGGTTTTCCTATATCTTAAACATGAAATGGGTAAAAATATAGGTTTCTCATTAGAAAATAGCCATTTAGAACATTTTAGAACATTTTATAAATTTAGTTGTTGAATGTCTTTCCATAATTGATGATATTGCCATTAAGTAATCCTATTGTTTTTTATATCAATTGAAAGCCCCAGTTATCCTGTTTACAATGGTAAATAAAGTTTAGGTATCTGATGTAATATTATCACACCACAAACATTTTTGCAACGCATGTTAAGAAATAGAATGGAATAGAATGTTCACAAAATATTCGCTTAGGCTGTAAAGGGTTAAAACACCTTTAGCCCCTTTGCGCAGATGCCAAATTTAGTCAATCCTCACCTACTTTTATGCTGTTCTATTTAAGGCTTTATAACTGCAGGTGTGAGTATCACAGACACTTGGACAATGGCTCTATTTAAGGCTTTATAACTGCAGGTGTGAGTATCACAGACACTTGGACAATGGCTCTATTTAAGGCTTTATAACTGCAGGTGTGAGTATCACAGACACTTGGACAATGGCTTATATGAAGCAAGATTATGACAGTTATACAGTCCTATTTTGGTCTACTGTATTTCAAACAACATGTACTCATCAACATTCTTTGCCTTGTTTGTTAGTTAGCTAACGTGAACTATTAATATCCAACATTACCTATCGTTAGCTAACGTTACCATAGCTAGCCACTTAGCTAGCTAATGTTAATTATATAACGTTAAGTGTCTCGTAACGTTAGGTATTTAATTTGTTTAATAAAAAATAAAAAAATATTCAGAGCATCATATATGTAACGCTAGTGTATCGACATATGAAATGCCAAAAATACTGTATCATTTCTTATGCCATCTGTAATCAGAATAATGACAAACTTGGTGCATACATTCACTCTTGTTGCACGTATAGCGAATAAAAACGTACCTCAACTTAATTGCATTCAGTTAAATCAATGCAAAATAGATAGCCTATCGTCTTCCAATGCAGAATCCTAAAGACAACAAAAGTCGCTAATAAACGTGGCAAGTGGCAAGGAAAATGGGATATGCTGCATGGGTAAAATTGGAAATAGATAAATGATTAAACGCATGCTAGGACTGAGAAAATATGAAAAGAGAGGAGTTGAAAAATAAAAAGAGCCAGTAAATGATAAATGGGAGAGTAAAATAAATCATTTTTAAATGTATTTTATCGACTGATTGGAGGCTAAGGAAATGATTAAAAGCTTTTTATTTTTCAGTCCAGACTGTACTTTCTGAGAAAAATGCATACTTTTAATGTGTGCACTAAAATGATGACTCTCTTCTACAGATGTTTTTTTTTTTTTACCTTTTGAATTGTGGCCTGGTTTTGTAATGAGAATTTTGCCAGTAAGAACAGTCTTGGCAGTTTGGTTAGTGGCTGGTAAAATCATTGGGGTAAGTCAGGTCCAGCTTACTGATCTTTATGACAGGCAGGTCTTGAGGAAGGCTCTGCCATACTGCACTGCCCTGAACATCCCTTGCACAGAGTTTGGGCTCTTACCCTCAGGCCGTAGATATAGGTCCTATCCTCGAGGACAAAATGATTCAAAGTCTCTTTTATTCATAAAGCAATTAGTAGTCTGAATTTGCACATGTGATAATTTGCATTTAGCACTTTAATACTTGATAATCTGCAAATTTTGCACAGTCCTAATTGTATTTGACCCTGCTGTTATTTTATAGTATTTGTTTTTGTGATATGTAGGCTACACTATGCGATTTTAACTTTTATTGTTGCGTGTTTAGTCTTTTATTGTTTTTATATTATTGTGTTGGAAAATTGTTGTAATATACTGTAGGCTATGTTGTGTTGTCTGGCTGCAGAATTTAGCCTTGTGGGACTAAATAAATCTATTTTTTAAATAGATTAAATTTAAATTGAACAAACAACACGGTAAATTTAAAAAATCTAATAAACTGCACAAAAATGCATAGCCTATACATGCAGGCTAAACGTTACTCAAGAAACATAATTTGCATTATGACAAGTAACGAATAAGTCGTTTTTTAAATTTTTAAATGGCGCTACGTTTAAAAATGGGCTATTTGCCTATACCCCATTTTCGTATCCTCTTTTTTAACGCATTCTGAAAACGTTTGACTGCAGTTCAATAAAAATCTGTACAGTGCCATAGCGACTGGGTCTTGAATGGAAACTCTACATTCTGTGTTTTTGTCAGAGATTTAAAGCAGAGATATTATTTGTTGTTTGTCTTAAGACGTCTGTTTTGAACGTCTACATCCTAACACGACAGAAAATAACCTGTTAACACGTCCATTTTTAATGTCTTAAGGCGTTTAAAATTGGGTGCTACCACTTCATCCGTTTCTGAGGGGAAACCCTACATACAATCATTGCAAGAGAGAAAACAATTCCCCATTCAACCTACCTTGTATGAATTGAGGTTAAGAAATAATATTGATTGAATTGGGCTTATTAAATAATCTTGATTTACGGTGACATTATTAACATTTGCATTTTTTGTAGGCTACTGGTTACTTATTTATAAAAACTGTAGCTTGTATACAATATCATACTTGTCATTCATCTAATGTGGTGTGTTCGCCACTAGATGGCAGTATTAGAGCACAAATGGCAACTTGTTGAATTTTGAGTAGCTAGATTGGGGTGAAAAGAAAAGATTTGGTATTTTGCAAGCCATTGATTTCGATGTAAACTAGTTAAGATTCTTTCTGATTAATGGCAAACATTTTTGTGCATCCAAGGGGTATTTTTTTAATGCAATGGTGTGAATGATATTTTACATTGCGACTATTATGTAAAAAATTTTTTAAAAAAAATAATAAATCTAATTTAACTTTTGTCCTTTCATGAACAGACTGTTGATTATGAATTACAGTTTTCCTGTTTAAAGCACCACATTTGTGCCACATTCGTGTTTAGAAAGAAAAGTCAATTTAGGACATGTCCAAGTCCACTTTTGCTATTTTAACGGCGTGTTTTTTGGGCGCAACGTGCAAATGGGCTGAACCTAGTCTCTTCATTAATTATAGGTGTGTCTTCGGTGTGACATGCAATAAACATTATCCCATTCCCTTTAAAGGCCTGCTTTTCCACCTTGGTGGATTGCTTGATGGCGAAACAGACATGCTCGTGCGTGTTTAGTGTGATCAAGGAATAGGCTAAATAAATCAATAGTATGATCAATATTATTCGGACTAACCATTAGCCTATGAGTTCCTGGTAATTCCCGACAGGGCTGTTACTAAATATATGTGGTTAAATTTTGTTAAAAGGACCTGCAACAGCTGAGAATAAGCTATCGATGGCTTCAGTCTCACCTCAGAAAACGCCAAATTAGCCTGCTTGTTCAACAAATTTCATTTGATTATGCGATGAGTGTCAAACATCAATTCCATGAGGCTGTTCATGGAGTTCTCGAAGTTCAAGCTTCATTCAAAGATCATTAGGCTACCTGCATAGTAATATTGATTAATTACATAAATACCGTTATTTTGCCTTAATGATGACACCAAATACAATAAAGCTGTCAGGGTGGCAACCCATATGTTCACGCATATTTCCCCTTGTTTTATAATGTCCTGCTTATGGAAATGTGACCAACCTGTTTTACTGGTAGCGTAATGCTTTAAAACTATCCACTTTCCCAGGAAGACCGTGAAACGTGCATCTTACAGCAAGGGAAACAGAGAACATGCAGGGCACATGCAGAGAATGGCATTACAATTAACTGTGAATTAATTGTGTAACGTGCTGCAAATTGGTTTTCATTTCTATAATTAGACACTTAGTTCTCTTTAAAATAGTTTTGTTCAGTTATGGAATAACAGGTAAAATCAGCTGGGTTTGAATAAGCTGAGAGTATGGAAACCTTGTCACTGTAATTAAAAAAATATGAAGGACGAAGAATACTAAGGTTCAAATTCAGTTAACATGGTGACATTTATCTCCGTTGTTTAACAGTAGGCTATGGAAAAAACCTTATGCACATCGAATCCACTGTAGCTTAGGCTATTTGAAAAACTATAAATGCAATATTCACTGGACAAGGTTATGAACTTTTTTCAGTTAAAACCATTCTATTTACTTACAGGCTGTAGGCCGAGAGAGCTGTATTGTAATGACATCTGAAGCAAATTTCTCAAATGTCCGTCTATTGCAGTGCCCAAGTTTTCCATTGAATGACAATTCACGCATTAGGAGTAAATGACAATTTGCGCATTAGGCTTGATATAGCTAGGTGTTATCAGCAAATGGAAAGCCATTTTTAATGGATAGCCATTGTCCCGTAACAGAAAATTGTCCCCCCAGAAGATTACAGGAATTATTGCAAATATAGGCTAAGTCATAGCTTGATCCAGGATAATTGTGAATAGTCTATATAGCCTACATGTAACCTTACACGTACCATCGCACATCGCCTGGATGTTGATAGAGTGGGCTGAAAGCAATTTCATTCGGCATTCCCCTTCGCTGAGGGACAGATAGCTATGTGGTCTTTTGACCTTTGGAATCTTTTATTATTATGCATTTTTTTGTATAGCCTGTGTATTAGGGATGTTCCTAATGACTAATTTCCCTGACGTTTAAACGGAAGTTTAAACTTAGACTAGTCGACTAGTCTAAAAGTAAGAAAACACTCAGAAAACAGTCAAAATTGAGCACAATTTTTAAAAAAATATTGCGTATATTATAAGAGCCATTTGAAACTGTTAATCACATTCTTCAATAACCAAATCGTATTTTAAATGCCGCTGAAATGTGTGGCACTTTGCGCCTCGCATTATGAACATTGCACATTATCCTACAAAACATGACAACAACTCACTAAATAAAAGTTAACAAATAACATTTATTGAAAACAATATTCAACGTAACAAAACATTTTTAGGAAACGTGCCTGATTATTACAATGGCATTTTCATTGGGTGAACGCGATCGCATAGCAAATACAGTAAAAAATAACAATCGGTCATCAGAAAAGCTACCAATAATAGGAACACAAAAAAATAACAATTAGGCCGACTGATCGACGTGACATTAGATTTGTTTTATTGGGCTATTCAACAACGCGTTAGGCCTACTTACTCTTTCCACCTCGCTGGTTTAACTTGCAGGGCGAACAGGCTAATGCATTTTGTTTTTTTCCTTTGTTTTTTTAAATTATTTTTTTAATCCCGCGTTGTTAACATTAGTAACGGATTCTCGTTTTTTTATAAAGCAACATTTGACCAGGAAAACATGAAATTTCAGTGCAAATTATGTCAATATGTAATTTAAATGTGTACATTAATAAAATAGTAAGTTTAACCGACTAGTATTTCTGGTGCCGACTAGCGAGGGTAGCAACGTTTAATCGGCTAGTCGACTAAACGCGCACATCCCTACTGTGTATGCCAGTGGTTCTCAAACTATTTCCACCACGTACCACTTTAGAAAATACTAGGGTCTCCATGTACCACCATCAATGACCGACATTTAAATACACACCCGCAAAATAAACAATATGAAAAACACCTACACATTCAATGCGATATTAAAATACAAAAAAAATATGACCGATATTTAGGCTAAATAGGCCTACTCCCGTAAAATTAATAATGTTAAAAGATAATATCTGTTGGTGTAGGCTACATCGACTGGTTGAAGGGCTACTTAGGCTACATAATCAATGAGAAGGGTGCGCCTGCTTCTTAGAACAAAGCCCTACTACTTGCGCTCGGTCCACTGATAACTATCCACTTCGTCAGTTTTAACAGGGCTGTCCAACATTTCACCGTCCTCTCTACCCTAATTTATCCTCCTTCCTGTTCTGAGCCACGATTTAAGGGCAGTTTTTTAACCAGCTGTTACGATCCCCACGGGCCTAAAGAATACACAGGCACGTAACACCAGCCATTTCCACTTTCTCTGCACTAGTTATCTAGCTAAACTGGCAGTTTACTGACAGGATGAAAGTCAAGTGTACAGTGACACTAACAATAATAATATTTTTTATAAAAAATGTTTTATATTTTTTTAACCATAAAATCAGACCTCTCACGTACCACTAGAGGGAGGCTTGCATACCACAGTTTGAGAATCACTGGCCTACACAATAATAATATTTCACATTGTAATCTTGATATTTTAAGTCATGCTTGTGCGTACCCCTGTATGTAACAGACGGGAGGGTGTACGTGCGTTGTGCACATGCCTATGTAGACGCACTTATATGCGCGGTAAAAATAACATCTAAACAACTGCGACATGACTTTAGACCAGGGGCGTTTCTAGACTGCTTTGATTCGGGGGCATGAATAGATGTTGGTGGTGCACAATGGGGGGATGAAGTAGCGGGGGCTCGGGGGGATGAAGTAGCGGGGGCTCGGGGGGTCCTCCCCCAGAAAAATTTGAGCCTTTTAAAACAAATTTCCTGCATTTCTACACCTCACACAGGGCATTTTCTAAAATAAAATGTTTAATTTATGAACATTCTGAAGAATTATTATTTTTTTCAAAGCTAGATCAGATTTGAGATGCTTTCATATAAAGCTAAAGCATAGGCTAATCAGTATATTCGTGGATATGATAATTTTATTACATTTTAAACCCATCTCCACCCCCCTTATCTTATAGGAGGACAACTTTATTTATGCCCAATAATACCAAATCATTATCTAATCTTGGAAACAAGTATATTAAAGATGAGCTATATTCCTTCATCATTTCAGCCTCTTTGTGCTATTTTCTATTTACATGTGAAACTACATTACTGTAACTGGCTCATCATTTTCATTTATATTTTAGCCACTCCACTGACTAGCCAACACACAGCAGTAGGCTAGCTAACACACACACACAGGCGCCGCACACACAAGTGCAGCCAGCTAGTGCAATGCTGCAGATGTTTTGCAGAATCGCAGCTCTAACAACTAGGCTATATGCAACATGTAATCAATCTATTTAAAATCAAATCTCCCAGACGGAGATTCTCGCCACTATCCTCAACTCACTGAGTAAGCTAGGCTAGCAAATATTATATCCTAAGCAATGCGTAACAGTTAAAGAAAAACAACAGTTTTCAAGAAATTGACGGTAAGATATAATCAGTAGAAATGGTTTAAAAGTAAGCTTTAGTTAGTTTATGCTCTAAATTAATGGGGAATTTACTTCTGAAACCAGCATGACGTAGTCACTTGAGTACACTATAGTATGAGCTGTCCAGATTATTGAAATAATTTGATTCAAAACACTATTTTTTTGGCTGATCAGCAGAAAAAAGGAGCGAATTTGAAGCAGCGAACGAGCGGAGCGAAGGTAATAAAGGGGAGTGATGGAGCAGTGTATTAAGAATATACTCTCCATGCTGTATAGTTGTATATTCATCCCCATTCCCCAGTAGAGGTGAGGAACCCTCTCCCTTTAATTAATGAGACTGAATAGTTCGGCATGCTCGGCTTGTCGGCTGGAAGAACAAATGTTGGTGTGTGTTAATTAAATCCCTGACTAGAGTCACTTCTATGTATATGCGCAAAGTTTACGTTCTTTGTGAAATGCCCATGTAGTTGTTCAATGTTGATAATGCACTAACCCAAAAGGGCTGGAGTACTGTACATTTAAATATAAGCAGTGGTTCTCTGCCTTTTTCTAAACTGTCAAATGGACTGTCCAAAATACTACGTAGCCCAAACGTACCCACGAGCAAGAGCCCACATGACCACAACGTAGGCATACGTACAGCCCAACGCAGCCCCTATGTAAAAAAGGGGTGGGTATACGCAGCCCCTATGTCAAAAAGAGGTGGGCATGTTGACGCCAACCAATAGCATGGAAGCCTTAATGGTCTTAAGACGAACAAATTTGATGTCTTAATGCAAACGCCGAACTACATGTTTTGGCCAAAACGGCTTTCCATATGTAATGAGGGACGTTACTAGAATGTCCCAGGAACGTTCTCTGTGATGTCTACGTAACGTTTAGAAAACCCTACAAAAAGACGTCAAGGTGACGTCCTGATGACATTTCGAGACGTTCAGGGGACGTTCAGGGGACGTCCCGCGTCCCGGGGACCTAATTTTGTTAGCTGGGGTTACCTTGTCAGAGAGGCACCACCAATGGCGATTTTGTGTAGGGTAGTGAGAACCTGAATAAGTAGTTGGCTTTTCGTGCTTCTTGGCAATAAATTTTATACCGTTGGAAAGCCTGTTAATTTCCCTTTTAAATGGTGCCCCATTTGTAAGGAACATGCATTTGTGGGATGAGCATGTGGGTGTGCGCCCATGAAAAATTTGCCAAATCTTCTCTGCCAATGCCAAACAGCTTATTCTGGGTCACCATTTAAAAGGGAAATAAACAGGCTTTCCAACGGTATAAAATTTATTGCCAAGAAGCATTGTTACAACAGAGAAATAATCTACCAAACACAAATATCCGAACTTTTTGTTCGATGTTTATAACGTTAGGCTAATATATGTGTCTAATTTACATTTGAGTTGCACATCGTGTTCAGGGAAAGACATCTGAATATTGACTGAATCATGTAAACCTAGATATTCCCCATTATCGAATTACTTAAGTGCATGTAAACGCCTTAATGAAATTATTGCCATATTCTGATTACTCCCAGTTATCGGATTATTTAGTGCATGTAAACGTGTTCAATGTTAAAACTGAGCAGACGAGGACGAACAGTCCGCCAGACTCCACTTTTGCCTTTCATAGTCGAGTGTACCAAACCCGCCTTTGTACACCGAAGGTACACATGTTGGTGAAACGACAGGTCCATGTAGATACAAAAAACGACTGCAGCGCGGACTGCCTAGGCGGACGTCAGCTCAGGGTTTGTTTTGGGTCTGCTGTGATGTAATTTAGGTCCGCATGGACCCTGCGGACGTCCGTACACATAATTCTTTTGGCGAATATGAATTGGCCTTTATGCAGACTTTCTGCAATCCCGGGTGCGTCCCAATATTATTCACTCCTCTCCTCCTTTCCTCCACTTTCCCACTACCACTCTCCTACCTGGAAGTATGTAAAACTGCCTGAACGTTTTTAGTACAAGTATTTGCATACAGTAGCTATACAACGTACCTGACATTGCGGTTTGCGTCAAGACATTAATTAATATGTAACCATTAATATGTAATTAAGATGTAATCAGCAACATTAGATGAAAACACAAAGATCAATTTCCGAGGAGAGGAGGTGGTAGTGGAGGAAAGGAGGGTGCAATTTTCGAGTATTAGGATGCACCCCCGGAAATCGATTGAGGTTCTCCAGCTTTAAGGACATTACAAACCACTAAATGCTCCTCAGTGCTGAACTCTAGATTAGTTTTGTCACTGAGCTCAAGATAGGATTTATGCAAAATCCTTTGTGATTTATAAGCATTTTTGTCATTAGCCAGGCTCAAGTTGATTAGCGTAGGCCTACTGTAGCTGAGTATTTTCATGTAGCCTAAGACATTTTTGACTACATTTTTAAGGATAGGCTAGGCTTTGGCTACAGTCTGCATCACAACAGCGATAAAACACATGGAAAACATCTAATTTGCCGCAATAAATGTAGGCTAGGCCTCTATAGATATAAAGGCCACTGCAGCACCGCCAAGACCATCTCTACTGGCTCACCACAAGAAGTAGTTTCTCCAGTGTTATTCACACTCTACATCGATGACTGCCAAAGCAACTGTCCTGAGATCAAGTTCATCAAGTACTCAGATGATACAGTAATTGTGGACTCATCCAACTCTGATGACAAGCTTCAATCTGCTGTCAGCCATTTTCAACAGTGGTGTGAAGTCAGTTTCTTGGACTTGAATGTGGAGAAGACTCAAGAAATCACCATCGACTTCCAGCGTGAGCCGTCCCCGCTGAGGCCCCTTTACCATCGGAGCCAAAACAGTTGAACAAGTGGAGGAGTACCGATATTTGGGTACCATCATTGATAATAAACTAACCTTTGAGGCAAACTGTCATCGAGTGCATGCAAAGTGTCAGTCAAGGCTGTATTTCCTCCTGAAACTCAGAATTTTGGACGTGAGCCAGTCAGTACTACAACCATTTTACACCTGCTTCCTTGAGTCAGTGCTGACCTTTAGCCTAACAGCTTGGTTTGGCTGATTAAGTGGAATCAAGCAACTGAAGCTGGAGAGGGTGACAGTACAGGCTACTAAACT
Source organism: Ilyophis sp. 1 JC-2022 (assembly GCA_022702515.1). Taxonomy (NCBI): domain Eukaryota; kingdom Metazoa; phylum Chordata; class Actinopteri; order Anguilliformes; family Synaphobranchidae; genus Ilyophis; species Ilyophis sp. 1 JC-2022. The sequence continues at coordinate 118,242,020 of CM040405.1, forward strand.
CATAGGGAACCAACAAAAGCCGCTGAAATATCTGTATGAGGAGCGTACAATTAAAAAAGGAAAGAGGATTATGGCCCTTCCATCACATCCCCTGAACTTTCTCTTCGAGGTCGAAGATTAAGGTCCTTGCCCCTTAAAGAAAAAAGAGCACGAAACAGCTTTGTCCCTACAGCTGTTAGACTGCTTAATGACATTGGACATCTCAAGACAGTAAAGGCAGATGAGGAACTGTTATTGCTTTTGATGCTCAATTTTTCATCATAATTCATATTTAATGCATTTTATATAATGTAATTTTGATCATGATACTAATAATAATTTTAATCATAATCATAATCACACATACCTTCACTACAATGTGAAACTTCTGATTCAATTGAATGTCTTTATTTAACATGTTTGTTTGTGTTTGTGGGTCTGCCCCACTGTCTATGTCTTTTTTACTGCTGGAAACTACAACTGAAGTTCCCTAACAGAACCCTAACAGGCTTTTCCAAATTCGCTCTTCTCTGGCAGCCTATTGTTCATGCAACATAATACAAATAATAATGTTAATGCCATGGCGCCAAACCTCACATTTTTATTTTATCAGTTCTTCAAGTGTAGCTAGCCTACCGTTTCATCTAATTGTAATGGAATGCTGTAATAAAAACAATAACTTAGAGATGTTTTCCTCTAAATTTAGGCTGCCACGTTTAATTACTATTTAAATATTTGCCATCCTTAAAACACTCACGTTAGTTATCTCTGTCGTTATCTCATTTCTTAATGAGTGCCACGTCTTAAAAATAATGACATTCTGTAACGCGATGAGTATAAAATGCCACAACAAAGCAATTCAGTAGCTTTTTAGGAATAAAAGAATCTCACGTAATAGGTATCTCATTTTCTTACACGGGGACGCGGATTGAGGCGGAATTATGCATGACGTAGAGGCTCATGATCCGCCCCCTCCTGACGTAGAGGCTCACGATCGCCACCTAACGCCACGCCCCCTGGTCTGCAGGCCGCAGCTGGACCTTATTGCAAAATTCCGACGCAAGATTGTTAGCCAATATTTGTGAAAATCTGCACTACAAAAGGGAAAGCAGTGTGTGCACTACGCTGCTGCCTACTAAAGTTCTTACTGATATGTGTCAGTGTTATGGAATGCCTATCAGCAAAAATACATTTTTAGATGTTTATTCTTTTGATCAAACTATATTGTCTGTCATTCGTGTTATTCAAAGTATACTGTGCGCTTTGGAATTCTCATGGTTAATTTCAATACCAGATCTTATCCTTTTTCATGTATAGCCTACACAGTGACATCACAGAATGTTTGGTCATGAAAATTTGGTTTAAAGTAATTGAGAAGTCATGGAAAAGTCATGGAAATCCATGGGTCAAAATGTGTACGAACCCTGAATAAATAAAGTGAATTGATACAATAAAATAAGCAGAATGTAGCCAACCTACTTTCTTTCCCTCAGTGACTAACGTTATTGGACGGCAGACGGCTACTCCGCCTCATAGGCTACAAATAGTAACTTTAATTTAGGCAACTGCATAGCTGGCTACGATAAACTGTTGTCATTGTTTTTAAGATAATGCAAACGCAATATGTGGTTAGGTAACTAATGTATCTAGGCATAGTTACACTATCACGGAGTTAGCAAAGCAGTTTGGTGTTTAATCTTTTTTACTGTGAGCCATAACGTTAGTGTTGAGATATATGTTCTCATATGTTAAAGAAAAATAGTTCATTGTTAAGATACTGTACTGTTTATGTTAAAATGAGTATGCGCTCATTGTACATGTTTTGTATCTAAATATGTTGTGCACCTCTATTATAAGAGTTATGTTTTTCTGAGTACGTAATATACGTGAATAACGTGATGTTTTTGATTGGTTGACTGATGTGGCGCAAAGTGTGCATGAAGAAGTCGTCTTTTACTGCAGTGCTGAAAGATTTGCCGGTGCTGTAAAGAATGCTGAATAAACCATTCATATGGAAGATAAATTAAGTGTACAAGCTTTCTTTGTATGAATGAAGACAATATACTGCATATAAACATGGCGGGTGAAGAAGCAGAAAACTTTACAGTTAGATTAGTCTCTTCTATAAGTTACCGTAGCAACAGCAAACAGCTGACTTGTAAAACCGGTAAATAACATTAATCTGCGGATTTAAAAAAGTTTGTATTCAGCAAATATCTTAGTTACAACAACTTTAATCTAGCAAAACATTTTTGTGGTTTGAGGTGCAGTATTTATTCAGTTTGAAAATACGAAATTATCATGTAGGCTAGGCTAAATTAACGTCAGCAATATGCGGACTGCTTGTGAATGCGTAACCAAACCATTTTTAAAAAGCAAGACAGAGAGAGGGAGCCAGGTAACGTTAAATCTTATTGAGTTATGGGTTAATTCATACAATTTTCTTAAATAATATAATGACAAAAATAACCAAATAAAACCAAGGATCTATTTTTTCCTAATAGAATCGATTGTTTTCAGAACTAACGAGAAATAGAACCAGTAACAAGATGTTTTCGGTTCAAAATTGAACTACCAACCAGATTTCTGCTTGACAACGCAAAAACATGTTAAAAGGGCCGCGGAATGATGTTTAAATTTCAGCTGATTAAGTCGATAAAAATCTATAAAAGTAACTATATATAATCATTGTTTGTAACGATGGTATAAGAGATATAAACCACTCCATACCAATACAGAATATATGGCACTCTAGGGTGGTTAATGGCCCTCTGCTTTCAGCCTCGGGCCAATCTCCAGCCCTGTCGTGCCATATATTCTATATGGCATGTTGTGGTTTATATCTTACTAAAACTACATTGGGATGGCAGGTATACAAGTGCAGCTCAAAAAATTAGAATATCGTGAAAAAGTTCAATATTTTTTGTCACTCATTTCAGAATGTGAAACTCATATATTATATAGATTCATTACACATAGAGTGAAATATTCCAAGGGATGTTTCTCCTGACTTTTTTCCCCATAGAGTTCTATAGGAAAATGAGTCAGGAGAAATAACCCTTGCAGTGATCCATCCACATCTACTCCATATCTGGCAACAGAGTGATGGTTTGGGGCTCGTTCGATAGCTCAGACCCTTGATGACTTACAGCCATTTAGCCAGCCATGTGTTCCATACTGTACCAGTGTAATTTACAGCTGAATCTAGTCTCACCCCCCAATTCCCATAGAGATCAGTTCAAATGCAGAGAGGTTATAGTATCACTTGTAACAGTACCTGAAAATAAGATATCGATTTTTCAATATGTTGATTGGTCACAGACTTCAGGAAGTAACAGCATGCAAAGGATATGCGACCAAATATTAAATATGATACTTTAAAAATATGTTAAAGCAAAATATTCTAATTTTCTGAGACACTGAATTTTGGGTTTCATTCGCTGTAAGCCATAATCATCAAAATTACAAGAAATAAAGGCTTGAAATATTTCACTCTATGTGTAATGAATCTATATAATATATGAGTTTCACTTTCTGAAATGAGTGACAAAAAATATTGAACTTTTTCACGATATTCTAATTTTTTGAGCTGCACCTGTATATAATGTAGAGACAGCGATGCCAATAGAAACCAACGGAGAGCACATCCGAACCAGGAAGTTTTAATTTTGCGCTCATCTCACATGCGCAGTTGTGTCCAGTCAAGTCACACGTACAACGAGGAAGGCGCAGATAGGCCAAAATAAATAATACAAAAAAATTTTATCATATCTTTGTGTGGTAAGAACCAAAAGTTAACATCATTATATTAATGGAAATATTTTTAATTTGCTGTCAAAAATTTATGAGAATTAAATTCCCCAATGGTAAAACAGGCTTTTTGAGCGCAAATCACAAATATCAGCAGAGGGCGACATTATATCCGGTGCTGAGGATAAGAGCCGAAAGCTCAGACCTTGGCACTTTTCATGGTTTTCTACAGAAGTAACCACGATGACCACAGACTCTCAGCCCTTAAAAACATTAACTTATGTATGTTATGACTTCATGTAACCACACAGCATTAATGTACAACTTCCCACATCCACACAATAAAGCCCCAAACTTGGGTTAATTTGCTGTTTCTTATTCTTCTTCCCATTCTTCCTGCCTACCCAGAAACCCTCCTGCCTTCATACCCTCAAACAATAATGCTCCCCATTGGATAACAACATCACATACCTGGTGTTTTGGTGTTTTCCAAGAAGCTACTGTGGCCTAATGTTTACAGTTGCTGTCTCTCACACAGAGGATTAGGGGTTTGAGCCCAGCAGGGCACAAGTTTATTTTCGACAAAAACAATGTGCAACTGTTAAATACTTTTAATTTATTAGACTGTTATTATTCTCACAATAACAAACAAACATATTTTTATTGCAAAGGCAAAGGACGTTTCCAATATTAACTGTTCAATGTTTCACTTGCATTTCACTTATACTACAGCGAAATGGTGAAAGTCAGACGACACCACTTCAAGTCACGTTACGCTATGTCTTTCTTTGAGCTACAATGCATGCATGTGTCTCCATGTATTCTGTATGCATGTCTCTCTCTATGTCATTATCTTTATGCATTATTCATCATTAGTTAGCTACCAAAAATAAGTGATATCTGATTTTTTTTTAATGTCTTCGACGTAAAAAAGCCAAGTTACTCACCCATAGCCGACACAGCACTGTCTAGAAGTCCTTAATTCCAACTTGCAAAAACTAGGCCTGCCGTTAAAAGTATTAATATCAAAATGTGGCCAAGTTACAACTAACAATATCGTAGCTCACACTAAATAAACTAGCTCTATTCCAAAGCAATGCCATCCACACTTTCCTAAATTATTTAATGCAACTTGTTTCTTCATCTTACCATCTCAAGAGAATGTGGTCAATGAAACTGTATGGGCCACATCAAACTGCAAAATGAAAATAATTTATAGTGGGAATACTCTGATTCAAATGGGTTGCACTTAGAAATTAAACAGAAAAATTACTACACTATAGGGCATGTTTGAACAATGTCTACCTTGTCTGCAGCCACTGCTTTGGGTCTATTAAAAGCACAGAATGAATAAAATGTATTATTATTATTATTATTATGTATTTATTTATTTAGAATTTAAATGTGGTCCTACCTTGTCCTACCTTATCGATATCCTTGTGTTCACAAAATTCTGAATATCATAACAACTATTATGTTAAGAGAATTGGTACAATTAATTATTTGCCATCATCTGACCCATAAACATGTCTGGATACGTTTGTAAAAATGCTATATGTACGCTATTTTCTAAGTAAAATTTTTATCTGAATTTATTTATTCATCCTCCTCTCTCTATTGTACATTGTCTGTTTGTAAATTGTAAAGAAATCTGTAGCAGCAGTTAAAACTTTAAAACCTGTACATTTTCTAAAGTAAACTTGCCAACAAAGTACAACCATGTAATTATTCATCAACTGTTAAAAACATTAATTGAAATATGTTGTTCCATGAGGCACAATCTCTTCAAATGCTAAGATGAAAAAACACATGCATTAAATAATTTAGGAAAGTGTGGATAGCATTGCTTTGGAATAGAGCTAGTTTATTTAGTGTGAGCTACGATAAGCATTATTGTTAGTTGTAACTTGGCCACATATTTATATCAATACGTTTAAAGCCAGGCCTAGTTTTTGCAAGTTGGAATTAAAGACTTATAGACAGCGCTGTGTAGGCTATGCATGAGTAACTTGGCTTTTTTACGTTGAAGACGTTTTTTTTTTATGATTTAAAAAAAAAATCTGATATGTAGAACTGGGGGAGGGGGTGGGAACAGGCTAAATGAAAACAATCACATCTGTGCCAGTGTTGGCCCATGTCCAGCCCGATGCCGGTTGTTCCGGTCAGGCCAGCATTGGGCCGCATATATTTTGCTAGCTGGGAACTTGCTTTGTGTTAATGGACAGTGTTAGCTAGCATAGCACAACATATTGAAGTGCTGGACAGCGTTCGGATCCGATATTAGGCTAATGCTTTCTTCCTACTGTTCCCTTCCTTTGCTTCAATGTGAATTCCCTTGAATCAAGGGAAGGGAACAACAGGAAGAAATAATTAAATTTGGATCCGAACGCAGCCCTGATAGTTGTCCTTTTAAAGAGTAGGCTAAGCACCAGACAATAGACAACTTTTATATTTACAAACTAGACCGTATCTAGACAACAATATCAATGGCTTTTTACTACATGGAAATTATATAAAATTAGCGAAGTTTGAAAAAACCGTTGAAAGATCCGCTGACAATAGAATATAGATGTATGACGTCATACGTGGAGGACGTGTAAATATTTAGAATAGAATAACTTTTATTTTCCTGTCAGGGAACTTCAGTTGAAGCCAACAGCAACAACAAAAAAAGACAAACAAACAAAGACAGACAGACAAACAAACATAATATATCAAATAAAGACATTAAATAGAATAATTTCATTAATCAAACTAATTAAGTTAATTAAAGTGGAATAGCCTACAGCTAAACGTCATGATTAAAAATAACCCCCGCTGTCCAATGTCATCAAGCAGTCAAACACAAAAACTCTGCCTCCACGACTTTCCTCCATAGGCTACACGCAGTGTCGCGGTCTCTGTCCACTGTCAAAACGGAGCTCAGCCTTTCCAGTCACCGCCTCACTCCTCCCCCGCATTATCTTCTCCTTCCCTTCCCTGGTGGCATTTTGAAGATTACCTGCAGTCCTCGATCAGTCCAGACCGGTGAAGAGTGATGGTAAACTTTGTGGCTGCAGATCCAACGGACATTCCCGAGCATATGTTGCGAATGCGTCTCCATGGTGACGACCACAAACAAAATTATCCAGACTAGACAATTTCTCTCGTTGTACTGCGTCTATGCGCCTGATTTGCTGGTTCATCCAGGCAAAGTTTTTATTGTAAAGTCACCAACCTGTTTCGGCAGTATGCCTTCCTCAGGGGTGCAGTGTAGTTTAAAAAAGAAATTTTTGATATTTTTCTCGCTCATAGTCATCTAACGTTAGATTTCTGTTTGTCAATTTCTCTTCACGTGTTGCATTGGGAAGCTGCTGAAGAACGTTGACAGTACCATGTCAGCGTTTTGACAAAACACGTTCTTTTATGAAATACAAAAAATGTTGGAGGCAGGGCGAAGGCGGTACTGGAAACACTTCTTAAACATTGATATAACATTCATATACTTTATGATTATGTAATGTTATACCAGAGTAATTTTTCTTTCCCATTTTTTGAATTTCCAGCGTTTTAAATTATCTGATGCTTACACTTTAATCTTAAAATGTAGCTACTTCCAGAACTGAACTCAGCGAAAGTGACGCCACACCGCCCAGGCATTGTAGACACGTCCTTCTCATTCTCATATAAGTGACGAGGAAAAGGAAATGTGACGAGGAAAAGGAAATATGGCGAGGAAAAGGGAACGTGGTGAGCATAATGGGATATGTTGCATGGGGAAATAATCATTTAAAATGTTATTTTATCGACTGATTGGAGGCTAGGAAATGATTGAACGCTTTTTTCACTATCCAGATAACCCATTAGTGACTTTTGTCGCTCTTATGCGGTGTTCACACAGCGGGCGGTAGACGGTACAACGGCAGGGACGTAGTTGACGGTCCAGAAATGTCCATCGCGGTAGACCGCCCATTTATGTGTCTTCATAAATGGGCGGTCTGTGTATGTATCAATGTCAGCTAGTTTAGATAGCTTCGCTAGCTAGTTAGTTTCACTTCAAATCATACACAGAAAAGCTTCTGAAAATACAGCTAATAATAATGTACTTTATGCTGCAGCCTTTTTGTCAAGACCTCTGTATTTTTTTACTTTTTGGTTTGATATTTCCTCCCACTTCTCTTGTTCTCTTGTTCTCTACCACGAAGTTGCACAAACTTCTCATCCATTTTGAAACGGAGCACTTCCGTTCGATCGGCATGTGAACGTTTCGGCTCATTCTATAAATCAGATTTCAAGAAATTGTCGATCGTCTCTGAAGCCCGTTCTATCTGTCATAGGGAATTTACATCCGAAACCAAACTCCGTCCATGTCTGACGTACTCACTCACATTTTCTTCACTGCTCCTCGTTCTCTCCTTTCCTCCACTCCCTTCCTCCCCTCCATTCGTCCACATACTTCCGGGTAGGAGAGGAGTGGTAGTGGGGGAGTGGAGGAAAGGAGGTGGGGACTGGGGAGTGAAGAATATTGGGACGCAGCTCTCACAAACAGAGGGGACTTATAATACCAGGATGAACCCTTTATTTCCAGGGTTTTGTTCAGGGAATTCAGGAACACAATCATCTGCAGAACGGTGCACGCATCCGACAACTTCAGTAAGTAACTCGGAAGTAAAAACGTAAAAGACATAGAACGAATATGCATATCTATGGTACAAGATAGGTTCATATTACAAACTACTCTTTTTTTATTTTTGTTAATTTAATCTTCATTCATAATCTGCACTTTGTAACAATTGTCATATGTTAACTGATTGATATTCTCAATCGAAATAAAAAAATAAAATAAAAAAACTTCCTCACTAGTTTGGAAAGAGTTTTGCAGGATTTATTTTGCACACTGCTTGCAAAGTGAAGGGACAGGACACATAGTAGACAGGGGTCTGAGTGGACAGGGAACAGTGGACAGGGAACAGTGGACAGGGAACAGGACACAACCCTGAGTGTGCTCCTGAATCCCCTCAACAAAACTCCCGAAATAAGTGCCCCCATTTGTGAGAAAAAGTTGCCCACTCAAAAGCTTTCTGACGAAGTTGACTCAAATATGCACCCTTTAAAGAGAAAACTACTCAGTGTACTCAAAAAGCATACTCAGTTGTATGGAGGGTGCTGATTCGGACACCGCCCCTGTCCAGAGATTGTATAGTAGGCTATATTTCTATGGACTTTGCCCTGTCTGAATCAGCCTGTAAAACTGCGGACAAGCAGCTGCAAGAAACCTTTAAAAATGTAAGTTGGACCAGGAATTACGAATAAGCTGAAAGCAAGAAACCAGCTAGCAAGCTCTGCACAGCTAATGAATCACAAGTTAAATCATGTTACACCACACATTATAAAACACTTAGCTATTTGGCAACGTTAGCTGCTCGAAGAATGCATGGACGTAGCCTATCCACCAAGCGGACATATGATTTGGACGACTAAGATTTTCGGATAAGTAGCCGAACGTTAAATAGCCTACCTTGTTTTTATTGTGCGGGTCGGTTCTACATCACCCTCCATCGCGGACTTCCCATGTCCTTCAATTGGCCCCGTAGCTAACCCGACGCTTACTTGATTCATTTCTTCAGATTCTCTTTCATCCCCCTTCCACCGTATCCGGGGCACAGCTGACTGTTTGTCAGTACTTGACCTGGCCCAACGCTTTAATTGCTCCCGACGCTTGGCTTTAGCCGCATCCGCCATTTCTTTTGCCTCCCTTCTTCGACCTGTTTTATACTTATCTTTCAGAAGCGCTTGTTTACCTGTGCTTCTTTTCACTTCCGTGTTTTTCTTCCGCATTTTGATTCCACTGACGTCATAACTACAGGGCCTGCTTGAGTTAACTTCCCTTGCGAGATCACTGGGTGTGTTCGAGTAGACAGGCTACAGTTAAAATTTTATTTTTAACAATATCAAGTTCGACAGCTTTATCAGTAGCCTACAACATGTTAAGTCATACAATATTTATACAGGGGAAAAAAAACATATAGCCTAGAAAACAAATAAACATAAATAATTATGCACATATGGTTTATTTAACTGGTAAAATAAGAAACTGAATACACTTATGGGATTTTCTGTTACTCGTACCATTAATGGATTCAACATTGGCCTACTGTTCAAGTTCAATGAGGAATATGTGGGAAATGTTTTTCAAATATAGAAGAATATTCCTAATATAATAAACAGATTAAATGAAAAAGAAAATATCAAATGATGTAGTATTAATGTTTATGTTCGTTCTTTCTTTTAGGAATAATGTCATATTGGTCCACAGTAATTCACTATGTAGGCTATATATGGAACACCACAATGTCAGAGTGCCACAATGATAAATAAAAAAATAAATAAATAAATGAAAGAATAAATAAATAAATGGAAATATAAAAATGAATAAATCAAATAATTTGGAAATAAATCATTAAATCTGGGAATTAATATAGAAATGTATGTATGTGCAATTAATTAAAGTTATGAAATTCATTTTAAATTATTTTTTTTTTTTAATATATTCGTTTATTTATTTCCATATATATTTCCCAATTTATTTCCCTATTTAGGCTACGTATTTATTACCATATACAGTGAGCACCATAATTAATTTGACAGTGACACATTTATTTTTATTTTGGATTTGTATTCTAGCACTTTGAGTTTGAAAGGATGCAATGAGGATGAAGTGCAGACTGTAAGCTTTAATTTGAGGGTATTTTCATTCATATCGGATGAACCGTTTAGAAATTATAGAACCTTTTGTACACAGTCCCTGCAATTTTCGGGCATCAATACATATTGGACAGTTTAACATCATGTAAAATAAAGTCAGAATTTTTTATATTTGGTCGCATATCCTTTGCATGCCATGACTTTCTGATGTTTGTGACCCAACAATATCAAAAAACTCTTGATATCTTATTTTCTGGTACTCTTACAAGTATAGCGGCAGTGTGGTATAATGGAGCGGCAGTGTGGTATAATGGTTAAGGAACTGGGTTTGTAACCGAAAGGTTGCAGGTTCGATTCCCAGGTCGGGCACTGCCGTTGTACCCTTGAGCAAGGTACTTCACCTGCATTGCTTCAGTATATATCCAGCTGTATCAATGGATACTATGTATAAATGCAAAATAAATGCTGTGTAAGTCGCTCTGGATAAGAGCGTCTGCTAAATGCCTATAGTGATACTGCATTTGAATGGATCTCTATGGGAATTGGTGGGTGGGACTAGATTTAGCTGTAAATTATGCTGGAACAGTGTGGAATACATGGTTGGTGAAATGGCTGTAAGTCATCAAGGGTCTGATGTATCAAACGAGCCTCAAACCTTCACTCTGCCGCCAGATATGTTGTAGATATGCATAGATCACTTTAAGGGCTCTATTTTCCGGGAAGTGCATGGCGTGCTGTCGTAGTCAATGGCATAGCTTATGACGCACTGGGCGTGGCTACTGAATTTAGCTATTTTCGGACCAAAGGCGAGGAGCGCACAGCTCACAGTGCGCTGCGCAGGTTGAAAATGGGCTGGGTTATGTTGAATATTTATCGGTGGGTGTGCTTCAGCTCCGTAGTCCCACCCACTTTGATGACAACCGTCTGGTACCACTTTTTTAAAAAAATACAATGTCACTGAAAACATATTTTTTCTATATTCCAGCAGCTACATGTTCAAAACACCCAAGAGAGGGGTTGTTTTAAATCATTTATAAAATCATCATCATCATCATTCATCAACCCACTTATTCCTATTCAGGGTCACGGGGGGTGCTGGAGCCTATCCCAGCATGCATTGGGCGAGAGGCAGGAATACACCCTGGACAGGCCGCCAATCCATCACAGAGCATTCACACCATTCACTCACTCATTCATACCTATGGGCAATTTAGAGTCTCCAATTAGCCTAACCTGCATGTTTTTGGACTGTGGGAGGAAACCGGAGTACCCGGAGGAAACCCACGCTGACACGGGGAGAACATGCAAACTCCACACAGAAAGGCCCTCGGCCGGGATTCGAACTCGGTACCTTCTTGCTGTAAGGCGACAGTGCTAACCACTGCACCACCGTGCCGCCTATATTTATAAAATTGTTCATTTGAAATTATGTCCAACAAATAAACAACAAACACATTTTCAAAAAAACAACCAAAATTACTACAACATCCAGTTTACTCACTTTCTCACCACCACTGCTGAAGTTAAAGTCATAAAGTTGACACTTTCGATATGGCCTGACTGATAGTGGTTCTCGCGTTTTGGGGCGTTACCGGATGTGTGAAAGAGTTTCTGATCTTGGCTACCTTCTCCTCAAAGTGGATCAGAAAGTAATCTGCAGAGAGGGAAGAGGGTGAGAGGGGTGGTGGAGGGATCAGCAGTTATAACCGGCTGGAAGTCCCCATGCACGGGGGGAGAGTTTGGCAGCTCAGGCCGGTTGTGTGCACCTTGAGGACAGTGCACACCCTCTTTTGACCAACTGGATGTCATTTCAGCCGCTTCTTGAGCTCCAGCCCCGGAACCCGCGGTCCTATCTGGCCGAATTTGGTACCAACGCGTTCAGGGGAGTCTCCCGTTCCCAACGAGCCCATGTGCTCACCTGGCCAGGGTGCTCAAAACGTATACGGGTGACCAGTTGTCAGAGCAACTGGTCACTCGCGAGATTCCCAATTCCAATTTCGAGAAAAACCTTGGAATTATTTCTCGACAACTGGTCACCCCACCCGCGGGGGACTTAGAAATAATTCCAAGGTTTTTCTCTAAATTGGAATTGGGAATCTCGCGAGTGACCAGTTGCTCTGACAACTGGTCACCCGCAGACGTTTTGAGCACCCTGGCAAGGTGCACTCGCTACGCCGATTGACTGGTACCTTATACTCCGTTATAACTGGCTGGAGGTCCCCATCCGAGTGGGGGGGCGGGGGGGGATACTTCACAGCGTAGCCCGGTTTTGAGCTCCGTGACGAACCTCTCTCGCTACCATGACAGACTGGATGTCCGGGCCTGCTACGAAAAGGCCGATTGTGCCTGTGGACCAATGCTTCAGCTTAAGGCCTTGTGAGCCTTCAGATAACGCGGCTCTGTAGCACCGCCCAACGCACGGGCTGCCTGCCTAGTGTGGATGACTGCATTCCGGATTCCGGCCGGACCTTTTTTGACATGCACCCTCGGGCCTCACTACACCCGGGTCAACGGGTCAGCCTCCGGGGGGGGAGGTGCTTCCTTTCCACCATGCAGCCATGAGCGAGCAGACACACAGACTATGCCCGCTGTGTTTTCTCCGCTTTGATAACTTATCCAGGCATCTTATCAGGGTCCACGGCCTGAACGACGACAAGGAGCGACGGCTGACTATTGCCCAGAAGAGCTGCCATTATAGCGGCAATTTAAAGTGCCCCCAACCGCCGCAGTGCTCAAAGAGGGTCTTCGCTAGGCTCGATAAGCACCTCCAAAAACGGCATTCGCTGCAGGTATTCCAGCCTGAAATACAATTAACCCTGCCGGTGCTCGTCCGGGCGTTGCTCACAGTGTACTGCACACAGGGGGAAGAGCTCGTCCAGGCAATGAAGAGGGCAAAAAGTGCGGCGATTGCGGAGGAGTTGGACCAAGTTAAAAAGGAGAACGCAGCAGCCTCCGGAGCGAGGTGCCACGGGGCGAGGTGCCACGCGGGACGGAGCTTAAGGAAAAGCCACCGCATGGTGGAAAAACTGAGCGCGGAGGTGAACGTGCTTAAAAAAAATTTGGAAAAGCTAACAGCAGCAGCCGCCGGCGACGGCGGCGGGGACAGCAGGCACCTTGTCCCTGCTAATGGAGAGTTTCAAGGTGTCCTTGTGCAACCAAACTATGAGCCAGAAATATATGGAGAACATGAAGCAGCAGGTCAGCCATGTGCAAAAGTGGGTGCAATTCATGTGGGCCAAGCCCGGGGACATAGGTGCTTCTCTCCTGTTCCTGGGTGACATGCTAAAGCTCCAGGCCATTCAATGTATTACAGCCTTTAAGTAAGAAGAATTTGGTCCCTCTTGTGTTGAAGTTTTTACAAGCGTTTGTTTAATTCTCTTTGGAATATGGTGTTGAGTTTTCTAATCCAATGTCTTTCTGTCTTACGTCTGGCCTTCTGTGTCCAGTTAATGTTAGAATGCAGGCCTGATATTTCTACTGCTTCAAGTCCATGGTATAGGAAATGAGCCACTATGTGTGTGTCTGTTTTTCTATGATGTTTTATGTTATATATGTGTTGTGCCAGTCTGGTCTTAATTGTATTTCTTGTTTCTCCTACATATTTTATGTCACAGTGTGTGCACTTTATGACATATATGCAGTTATATGTGTTAGCTGTTAGTGTTTGTTTAATAAGATATGTTGTGTTTGTAGTGTTGTTTTTCACTGTAGTGGCCCGTTTGTAAAATATCTGGCCTTGTGTGGGTAAAATGTTGATTTCCAGTAGTTTACTACTTACCAGATGATTTTTAAGGTTTTTGTTTCTTTTGTAGGCCGAAATTATTTTGTATTCTTGGAGCAGGTCTGTGTCTTGCAGAATCCTGTCCAGGTTCCGTTTCATTTTTCTGTTCGCTATTTGGCTGAATGTCGAGTAGGTGGTGATAAGCGGAATGATTTTTCTTGGTTTTAATGCATTGAAGAGGGTATTGGTAGCCCCCTCAAAGTCTGTAGTTTGTGTGCAGATTCTGTTGAACCGTAGTAATTGGGATTTCATAAAACCTCTGAATGTATGTTTTGGGTGGAGACTGTTCTTGCGTAATGTGTGTCTGTGTCTTTACCAAAGACTTTAGTGTCTAATGTGTGTGGGGAAATGAGGGCCCCTTGTATGTGGTAGTGTCCAAAAAATCTATATGTTCATAGTGTGTGGTGTGTTTAATTGTGATAGATGTGTGGTGCGTGTTGAGGATCCCTATGAGGATCCCATATGTTTGAAATCTTCTGAGCTATGTGCCCATGTTCCCCAAATGTCATATAGATACCTAAAATAATTAGTGGGGAGTTTGGGACATTTTTCAAAAACTGTCTCCTCCCAATGCGCCATGTAAATGTTGGCATAAGCCGGTGCAAATTTTTTGCCCATAGCTGTGCCACTGGTCTGTAAGAATAATTCTTCATTGAATTCAAAGTCATTCTTGGTGAGGCTTTTCTCCAGTAATTGCAAGAGGATTGTATTCCGGTCGATTGCTGTCCATCCATGTTTTTATCGCTGTTAGTCCCGCTGCTGTGTTTATGTTGGTGTATAGACTATCTATGTCTATGGTGAACAGGATGG
Organism: Ilyophis sp. 1 JC-2022; assembly: GCA_022702515.1. Taxonomy (NCBI): domain Eukaryota; kingdom Metazoa; phylum Chordata; class Actinopteri; order Anguilliformes; family Synaphobranchidae; genus Ilyophis; species Ilyophis sp. 1 JC-2022. Next base: position 118,257,024 of record CM040405.1, read on the forward strand.
TTTCTTCAGGTATTTTGGTGGTTTTTATTTTGTTTATGAAATCGTATGTGTCTTTGATGTAGCTTTTGTGTTTTGTGGACAGTGGATTGAGAAATAAATCTAAGTATTCAGCTATCCTATAGGATTTGCTGTTGCAGTCTGAAATAATAGGCCTCCCTGCCAGGACCTCATATGGTATGCTCCAAGATTCTGGTGACTTGTGTATTTTAGGGAGGAGGTAAAAAATCTTAGGTCTTGGGTTGTCCTCTCCCCTCAGGTAAAAACTTAGTTTTTTCGTGATATATTTGTTTTCTACTAGTGTCTGTATGATGGCATGTATTTCCTGGGCCGTGTCTGGGTATATGGGTCCATCTAATTTTCTGTAATGTGAAATGTTGTGAAGTTGTCTATAGGCTTCCTGTGTGTATTGTGTTATATCCATAATAGCTATGGCACTTCCCTTATCTGCTGGTTTAATAATGATCTGTTTGTTGTTAGCCAGCTGTAGTAGCGCTTGGCTCTCACCTCTGCTGAGGTTGTTTTGGTTTTTGTGGGTTTGTGGGTTCAGTGCCTTCATCAGTGTGTTGTCCTCTTTAATCATTTGTGCGATCTCTTTTGGGATTTCTTCCAGTCTGGGTTCCCAGTTGGATTTTGGTGTGAAAGGTGTCTGTTCCCTGGTTTCCGCTCCCTCAAAAAAAGCTGCCAGTTTCAGTCTCCTGTGGAACTCCTGGACTTGTCCTTTGAGGGTTTCTTTTTGTTTTCTGCGGATATTTACTGTGGGTACAAATGACAGACCCCTGTTTAGCAGATTGAATTGGTCTTCTGTGGGTGTAAAGTTGTTACTTAATCGTATAATATTTTCGTTCCCCTCCCTGTTTGTGCTTGGGCTTGTGGGCCATTGTTTAAATGGTGCAGCCAGTGGTTTAGTATGTTTGTTGCTGTCGTATTTGTCCAGTGGATGTTATCTTGTGCTGTGCAGAAGTCCTCTTCTGGAAGCGTAGGGACATGTGGCATGTTCCTGTGGATGTGTTCATTTATGCATTATAAGTTGGACCTCTGGCGGGGTTCTAGGTTCACAGAGTGATTGATGAGTGGAATCCAGATCTCTGCTGATGGAAAGGTGGTTTTGGTATTGGTTTTGGTTTTTTATCCTCAGCATATTTTGCAACTGCTTGATAGCCATTTTCTTTGGGTGCTGGTCCTTGTTGTTGATTCCAAAGGATAGGATGACTCTCTGTACCTTGGGATCCACCACCGTCTTCTCCAGGAGGCCTGCCGCATGCTGGAATGTTGCTCCAGGGTAGTTGTCAATTTGGAGATTCCCCCTGGAGTAGGACTGGATCCTGGAGAGGTTGGAGTCTCCTAAGATGATGTTTGGTTTTCTGACTGTGATTTCCCATTCCTGGATCTTACTGGTGGACCTGGGATGTCGTGTGGGGTGAAAGGTCCCATCTTCCACTTTGGCCCCTGTGGTGTGGGGCTGAGGAATAGGGATGGGTGTGGGGGCAGGCCTGGGGTTAGTGTTAGCGGTGGGGGTGGGGTGAATCTGGGTAGGTTATGGTTAGGGTTAGCGGTGGGGCTAGAGTTAGTGGTGGGGGTAAGTGTGGGGGTAGGTCTGGGTAGGTTATGGTTAGGGGTGGGGGTGGGGTTCGGGTTACGTGTAGGGGTGGAGTGGGGGTTTGGTGTGGAGCCAGAGTTGTAGCGGTTTCGTGTGGTCCTTAGGCGTCGCTGCGGCAGTGGTTCCAGTTCCCACTCTCTGTCTTGTCCTGCGATCCCACTGCTTTCTCTGTTTTCCTGGTAGTGTGGTGCTTCCTGAGGCATAACCATCCTCTCAGCGTTCTGTGCCAGTGCAGGGCTTCTGGGGGGATATATCTGCCTCAGAGCTGGCCACTCCCATTGGTACTCGTCCTGGTCGTGGGATGGTGCGACAGTAGTTCTCCATGTTGTGGGTGGGGGTGGTGGAGTGTCAGCCAGTGCTGAAAATCTGTTGCTTGTGGAGACTGCGTTTGTAGTGCTCCTGGGAGTGAGGATGGGGGTGAATGTTTTCTCTCGGGTCGGGTGCAATCTTCTGTCAAACTTTTTTTTGGCCCACCTGGTAGCCACCTGGAATGCCTCCGGCCAGTTTGTTAGATGGATGTTTTCCAGTTTTTTAGTGAGGTGTCCCAGGCTCTCCAGTTAGTGTTGTCCGTAGGGGAAGCCGGTCTCACCAGGGTGGCCAGTTCCTGCATCTTCTTTTGTAGGCTGGCTGGTGGAGTAGTCCTCCCTCCAGACACTGCAGTGTTCTGCAGGTGGTGTGTTGTCTGGATGATCCTGAAGAGAATTCTGGTAGCCTCCGCAAAAGCTGCCATAGCTCTGGGTGTAGCTGAGGTGGTGTTTAGGTGTGGTTGTTTTTTTTGTGTTTTTAAAAAAAAAATGTAAGTGGCGGTGTGCGGTTTGGCTGATTGATAGCGTGCTTTGTCAACTCAGGGTTGACGCATACCAATGCAACCTAAACTTACCCAGACTGGTACCTTGTAGCTTAGTTGACACCGTTAGGTTTCCACTACAAGATAGTATAGTCTCTGTAGTGCTGTGTCTGTAGTACACCTGATCCGTGTACCGTAGCTGGTGTCTCAGGAAATAATTTGCAGTTAAAACTGCAGTTTTTTGTAATAAATGGATCCTATTTTGCTTTTTAGGGAGGTTTTTTCAGAAGGATAGTTTTTTCTGTTTCTTTAGAAGAGCAGTGTGCACACAACGTTTCGCCCAGTCTCAGGCTTCGTCAGGTGTGAGTAGGGTTAGAGTTAGGGTTAGAATTTGATTTAGTGCAGCAGATAATTGCATATTTCATTAGAATCGTTCAAATTGTGATGCAAGCATGAAATTTGGCACAAATACTCTTCAAGGTCCACTCTTTTGAAAAAGTGCGCTGGCCACTCAAAAAATTCTAAATGGCCACCATTTTTCAAGATGGCTTCCAGGAGTTGTACCAATATGTCCTATATGAGGGTAGGTGGAGGAAAACTTAGTTTAATAGAGTGAATGTCATTGCACAACCAGGGCACAATGGTGACATCACTGCTGTGGAACTCAGCATGGGGTTCAGTGTCAGCTGATCTAGTTTAAGTTAGCTTAATAGCTTAATTCAGTGTCCCAAATGCTGTCTAACAGCCCCCAATCAATTAGCTAGTAATAGTTAGTAGATGTAGTTAGATAGCCGCGCCTGAATTGACAGGGTGTGCCAGCGCGGGAGAGCCGAGCCAAGGGTAAGCGGGGCTATACATGACTTGTTCATGTATACTTACCCGGAAGGTGTACAGATCACACGGGACTTAAATGGCACTGGATGAATGATCGGGCTAGGTGTAGGTCACCCGAACCTAGTTGTATCCCATACCTGAATGTGCGGTATTACTTTGATTAAGGTGGTAAAAGGATAGCCCCTCGGCCTTAATCAGAAATCAATCAAAAAAATGGCAAATGCTAATCCAATGTTAGCCAAGAGGCAAACTGATTGGAAGAAATGTTGTCTTTGTCAAAAAGACAAAAGAAATGAAGTCCTAGTATCACCTCCAACCCATCATGTTCCTCAACATGACGGCTATACCATGCTTGCCACCAATGTTCCACTCTTTCATGAGATCAATCAAATGCCAATGATCCTGGACCCGGCAAGGCTAGATGAAGGTGGTGGTATAGAAGATACTTTGAGAAGGAACCAGGCAAAGTATCACATGAGTTGTCGACTAATGTTCAACAAAACCAAATTAGATCGTGCGAGGAAGCGACAATCCAATGCTCAAAGTAATGAAATAGATGAAGGCCACACAAAGCACCGTAGAACCAGTCATGATGGTCAGTCTTGCATATTTTGTGATAAAATATCCCCTGCATCTGACCTAAGACAGGTAATGACAATGAACCTGAACAACAGGCTACATGAATGTGCCCGGACACTAAATGATGGTAAACTATTGGCTAAACTGAGTGGTGGTGATGCCATAGCACAGGAGCTGAAATACCATCGTGTGTGTCTTTCTGATCTCTACAACAGGGAGAGATCCCACCTGAGAGGCCTTGAGAAAGAGTTGTCTCAGAGTGAACCAGAACCAGACATCTTTCCCTTGGTTCTCTCAGAACTGGTCAACTACATTGTAGAAACCAGTCTCAGTTCTGATGGTCAATCCGTCTTCCGTCTCGCAGATATGAGTAACCTGTGCCAGCAGCGTCTGGAGCAACTGGGTGTAAACTCACCTACTGTCAACTCTACCAGACTAAAGGAAAAACTGTTGGCAGAGATCCCTGAACTTGAGGCTCACAAAAAGGGCAGAGATGTGCTCCTGGCTTTCCAGGTAGATGTAGGCTTAGCTCTCTCTCAAGCTGCAGAATACTCAGAGGCACTTATCATGGCCAAGGCTGCAAAAATCCTGAGAAGGCACATTCTGGACCATCAGTCCAGATTTGATGGAACATTCCGTGAGGGATGCATCAAAGATGCCATCCCTCCAATTCTCCTCCAGTTCATTGGTATGGTAGAACACGGAGCTGACATCAAATCACAGCTGAGATTTGGCACTTCAAGGACTGACCAGGCTATTGCACAACTGTTGCAGTACAACTGCTACTCCCAATACAAAGAGGGAGCAGCCACCCACAGACATTCCAAAGATAGGGAAACTCCATTCCCAGTATACATAGGTATGTCCGTTTATGCCAAAACCAGGAAGAGAAGCCTGGTTGAAATGTTGCATGAACATGGCATGAGCATTTCCTATGACCGGGTGCTGGAGATATCAGCTCAACTCGGAGATGCAACAGTCAGCAAGTATGTTGAGGATGGTGTGGTCTGTCCACCAGTGCTACGAAAAGGGTTGTTCACCACTGCTGTCATGGACAACATTGACCACAATCCATCTGCAACAACTGCTACTACATCTTTCCATGGCACCAGTATGTCTGTATTTCAACATCCGACTAAGGCAAACAGTGGTGAAGAGCGTCAGCAGCTCAGGTTTGGTCCAGAAAAAGTAAAGTCTGTTCCAGAACTTCCTAAATCTTTCACCAACATCCACCCTGCCTTTTTCAAGACAAAGAAACCTTTGCCACCAAATACCCCAGTGCCAAAGCCAGCCACAGATGGGGTCAGTCAACCCAGCGTCAGCCAGAATCAGAGAGTCCTGGTGACTGGGGATGGAAGAAGGTTGGTGAAGAATGGTGGGTCTTCTGGACAGCCAATTCACCACTTGCAGAGAGTTGTCAACAACTCACCAAATGTGGCTGCAAATCAGGGTGCAGTGGAAGGTGCAAATGCTTCAGATTGGGTTTCGTCTGCACAGCACTGTGCAGTTGCAAATGTGAGTGAAGTTAAATAAACCAAACTATCAGCATCCAGTAAACTAACCTGAGCAAACTGGAGTATAGCAATCAATGTTAGGTGCAAGACAAGCTCTGATCCAGTTCTCAAACGTTGTCCCTGGTAGAAATCATACCCCACGGTAGACAACATGGAAACCTTTTTTATATTCTCGGTGGTATTTTGGGCCAAAACAACATGTCTATCCAATTCCTTGACCCTGAAAACCTAGATTTAAACCAAAGAAGCATGTCTCTAGCTTTATTAGTTGCTGAGATATTAATTCAAATATATTTGTTTTGCGGCGGACATCTTGGACGCCATCTTTGATACAGCTATTTTTAAGTAGCTGTTTCAGGCAAAGTAACATTCCTACTATATTCTTTGACCCCAAAAATCTGGGTTTAAACCATAAACAGTTTGATTTATTCGAAATACATACATAGATATAATCAACATTCAATAGAAATGGCGGCCATCTTGAAAAATGGTCGCCATCTTGAATTTTTGAGTGGCCAGCGCCTTTTTCCAAAAGAGTGGCCCTTAGAGAGTATTTGTACCAAATTTTATGCTTGCATCACCATTTTAACGATTCTTACATGATCTGCACTACTAATTTGCAAAATAGTCAAAAGTTGAATTATTAAAAAAAGTCAACAAAGTAAAATAACAAAATAAAAAATTCAAAAAAGATTCCATAAAAAATAAAAACATTTTAAATAAACAAAATAATATTATTAAATTCAATAATAAAATAAAAAATAATAAAAACAAAAATAAATAAAAAATACGTAAATTTAGAAATAAACTTAGAAAAAAATTCAGATAGAAAATTAGAACAAATTTTAAAAAAATGAGTTAGAGTTTGAGTTAGAGTTAGTTTGATTTGCCAGATTCAAAATAGTCAAAAGTCAAATTATTTAAAAGAATTCAAAAAAAATTCAAAAAAATTTCAAAAAAAATGTAAACAAAATTCAAAAAAAATTACAAAAAATTTGCATAGTAACATTGCTGAACTAAAATTAAGGGTGTTGCCCATCACTGGTACAGATGATCATTGTAACCTGTCTCCCTTGTGAGAAAATGATGAGCTTATATTATACAGGTGCAGCTCAAAAAATTAGAATATCGTGAAAAAGTTCTATATTTTTTGTCACTCATGTCAGAAAGTGAAACTCATATATTATATAGATTCATTACACATAGTGAAATATTTCAAGCCTTTATTTCTTGTAATTTTGATGATTATGGCTTACAGCTAATGAAAACCCAAATTCATTATCCAAATGATGATTTACGAAACACAAGTTGAGAGGTGTTTGTGTATGGATGGCAAACACATACTTGTGGATTATTTTTACAAAACACAAATTGAGAGGTGTTTGCGTGTGGATTGCAAAAACACATTTGTGGATTATAACTACGGACACAAATTGAGAGGTGTGTGTGTGTGGATGATAAAAATAATTGTGGATTATACTTTTGTGTTTGTTTATTTTTGATAGAAACCTACCTCCATATTTCCACGGCCCAAAGTTTTTTTCTCTGATTGGCCAATGTGACCTGTCACATGAAGGTGGTCATAGTGTCCCTTTTCACAGAGTAATGGCTGCCGCTGTAAATTTAGAACCACGACCAGAGCCACCACGGAGTGGGTTTTGTGAGAACAATCGATGTTATGTGAAAATAAAAACAATAAATACATCGATAAATTATTGAATACGTCTATGCTATGATTACATTCACATTCTTAAATAATGATTGTTGCACCTGTTTGTTTATTTACCATCTGTGGTATTGCAGTCGGTGATCCCAACCACTTTTTCAAGCTTTATGTGAACCAGCGTCCTTGCCCGGCTAATAATAGCGTGAGTGTTGCCCAATGAGTTAATCATTATGGAAATGGCCACAGTGATAACCGTAGCCTGTTTTACAGGTAGGCTATAGCCTCCCAGTAGGAAACGTCGATGTTAGACTGATAGAATGAACTATGGTGATTTTTGCAATGAAATGTGTTAGGACAGATTAATGTCGAAGGCTAACGTAGAGGCTATCTTGTTAAAAACGCCTCACAGCTAACGTTTCTGCAAATTCATATAAATGAGCCATCGATGTATTCAGCTGCATTCCAATCTGAACTTTGTTTCGAAAGAAAGCCGTGTTAAGCCATTTTTTCTGACGTTACAGTTTATGGTTAAGCCTGAATGCAATTGATATAACGTTATTTATGCTAACCTTCCAATATCCAGTAGGCTATCAAATCGGTTGACCAGACATCTTGGCTTTACCTGGATATTTCGTCTTTTTGCACCGAAAATATTGGGACACTTGTGCCCCGTTTATGCGGTCTTAAAGTGTAGTAGCTATAACGTTATCTGGCTTTCATAGCCTAGCTTTGATGCTCAACTTCAGTTCCTTAACAGATCGGCTGGCCAGTCGTCCTGGCTTTATCCGAAAATATTCGTTCATAGCGGAAACTTGTGCCGTTTATGCGGTCTAAAGTGCAGTATAACGTTACCTGGCTGATATAGCTTGCGAGCTTTGATGCTCAACTTCAAGTTCCTTAATGAGTTTGATTTATTTTGAGCGATGAGAGGGTGCTGCACACATCGACATAGATAGCTACAAGAGCAACATAAAAGTACTATACAATCTCTGATAAAATGGTAACTTAAACGCAGCCACTAACTTTCCACGTTATGTAGGCCTAAAGCTACAATGTCCTATTGCCTACAATAAACGGGAGTACTCGCTCTTCTTCGCAAACATTTATCGCATAATGTTACTGTGTCATGCGGTTAGACAAAATATAGGCTATTTCTGCACGCTATGTATTGAAGGTAATTAAGGGAACACTTAATCATCACAGTATAACACTTAAACCAATTTACTTTAAGTCAATTAAACCAAACCGGTCATGCTAGATGATGTTGCAGGCAGCATAACATTCGCCACAGCGTCTCCAGACTTTTTCACGTCTTGTCACATGTTCTCAGTGTGAACCTGCTCTCATCTGGCAAATGCCAATCGAGCTGCACGGTGCTGGGCTGTGAGCACAGGTCCCACTACAGGACGTCGGGCCCTCATGCCACCCTCACGCCACCCTCATGGAGTCTGTTTCTGACAGTTTGGTCAGAAACATGCACACAAGTAGCCCGCTGGAGGTCATTTTGTAGGACTCTGGCAATGCTCCTCCAGTTCCTCCTCGCACAAAAGAGCAGATACCGGTCCTGCCGCTGGGTTGTTGCCCTTCTACGGCCCTGTCCAGCTCTCCTCGTGTAATGGCCTGTCTCCCGGTATCTCCTCCACGCTCTTGAGACTGTGCTGGGAGACACAGCAAACCTTCTTGCGACGGCACGTATGGATTGTTTATTGTTTATTGAATGGATCCCCATTAGCTGACGCCGTGGCGACAGCTAGTCTTCCTGGGGTCCATATAAAATGCATGCAAATATAAAAACATTAAAAATACATAATTCAGTTCAATTCAATACAACATAAGATTGAGATTCTTGTTATGAAAAAACATGATTACAATACATTGATTGCAATATGAAAATACATGATTACAATATATTATACAAAAATTAAATACAACATAAAATTAAGATTCCGGTCAAGCGGTCAGCTGCAACAAGTGTGTCTTTAAGGCTATTTTGAATGATGATTTATTTTGTGTGAGATGTATATGAGATGGTAACACGTTCCAGAAAGATAAAGATCTGTAAATAACTGTGTGTTTGAGGAGATTAGTTCTTGGAGCAGGAAGTGTTAAATGACCACGGCTGGCATTCCTGGTGTGATAATTGTGTGTGTTGGTTGATTTTAAATACTCTTTGTAAAAATAATCTGGTGTTTGATTTGAAATAATGTTTCTGAAGAACGTGAGGAGACTACAAAGCAGTTTTTGTTCAACAGTTAACCAGGACAGACGTGCATGCATATATGCAATACTGGTGCGTGTTGAACAATGAAGTGCCAGTCTGGCAGCTCTGTTCTGAACAAGTTGCAATTTGTTCAGGTCCGACTTAGTTGCCGCTGACCATACTACAGGACAGTAATAAAGGTGACAAAAAACCAAGGACTGAATGACTTGACCCATAATTAAGGATGTCAAGTAGGTGGAGCACTTCCTGACCATGGCTATTCCTCTTCCCATTTTCATTAAAATACCATCAATATGATCAGACCATGACAGTTGACTGTCAAGTAAAACACCAAGCAGTTTAGTTGTTTTAACCTGTTCTATAGGCATTCCTAACATAGATAGATGCAGCTGAGGGTCACCAATAAGCATATGCTTGGAGCCAAAAACAATACTTTTTGTTTTGGTGACATTCAGGGCTAGTTTGTTATCTTTCACCCAGTTGGACACCCTTTCTAGATCCTGATTTAAAGTGGTTACCAACTCATTCAATGTAGAAGCAGTGCTGTACAAAGTAGTGTCATCAGCATACATTACCATATTGGTGTTTGTTGTTATACATGGAAGATCATTTGTAAAAATAATAAAAAGTAAAGGACCTAAGCAGCTCCCTTGAGGAACCCCGCAGTTATTGTAATTACGTTCTGATAGGCTACCATTAAAAAACACTCTCTGCGATCTCTCTGACAAGTAGCTCATCATCCAACCAAGTGCCATACTGCTAAATCCATATTTTCTTAATTTAGATATCATTATGTCATGGTCTATGACATCAAATGCTGCACTAAAATCAAGCAAGACAGTACCAACCAACTGCTTGATGTCCATTTGTGACAACCAGTCATCCGTTAACTGAGCAAGAGCAGTTGATGTGGAATGACCCTGCCTATAAGCATGCTGGGAACTAGTGATCAGTTTGTTATTGATAAAATAATCTTGAATTTGTTTAAAAACTACTTTTTCCATTAATTTACTCAGCACAGGAAGTATGCTAATTGGCCGACTGTTAGTACCAGTGAATTCTTTCTTTTTGTCCTTAGGTAAAGGAATGACCTTTGCCTCCTTCCAAACCTTAGGACAAACTCCATGTGTTAAACACATATTGAAGATGTGACAAATTGGATTACATACATAGCATGATGCAATTCTTAACAGTTTGCTGTCTAGCATGTCAGTACCAGCAGGTTTCTCACATGGTAATGATGATAGCAAGTTCTCAATGTCAGTTATACTAACTTGCACAAAATCAAACTGACAGCCTTTATCTTTCATTATATAGTTTTCAATTAATGAGCACGAGGAGGATCCATCAGATGGTGTCATTTTTCCTCTCAGATTTTCAACCTTAGTTGTGAAGTAGTTGTTAAAGTACGTGGCAATCTCCACTGGTTTAGTCAGAAAAGCTCCATTTATTTCTATAAATGAATTAGTCTGGTATGATGATCTTCCCATTATTTGATTCAATATTTTCCATAATTGTTTACCATTATTTTTAGAGTCATAGATTTTATTCTGATAGTATTCTTTTTTATTACTTCTATTTATTTTAGTTACATGATTTCTTAATTTACGGTAGATCATCGTGTCAGACAGTAAACCAGATGAGTCAGCCAACTTTTTAGCCTGGTTACGTTCCTTCATAAGAGCTTTAAGCTCATTGCCAATCCAGGGGGCGCCATTAGCCCTGACAGTTGTTTTCCTGACAGGAGCATGTTTATCAGCAATCTGCAAAAATAATCTCATGAATATACCCAAAGCAACTTCTGGATCCTCCTCAAGACACACAGTTGACCAGTTAACATTTTTCACATCATCTATAAACATTTCTTGATTAAAATGTTTATATGACCTCTTATGTATAATCAAGCTAGGTGCTTTAGGGACCTTAGTTTTCCTTTTAAGTGCAATTACGTTGTGATCACTGAAACCAAGAGCTATTGATACTGTTTTTGTGCATTTTTCAGGAACATTTGTGAATAGGTGGTCAATACATTTGGATGATTTTACCCCATTTTTATTTATAGTGGTTCTAGTTGGTAGAGTACTTGTCTGTGTAAGGTTGCAGGCATTCGCTACAGCAGTCAGTTTCTTTTTAAGTGGACACATAGATAACCAGTCCACATTCATGTCCCCAGTAAAATATAATTCCCTATTTTCATCACTCGATTTGTCCAACATCTCACAGATAAAATCCAGGTATTTTATATCCGCACTAGGCGGCCTATAGCAACACCCTACAAGTATGGGTTTAGTCTGTGGCAGATGAACCTGAACCCATAGTGCCTCGATATCATCCAACATTAAATCATTACGTATTTTAGCAGGAATATGATTTTGCACATACACAGCCACACCTCCACCATATCTATTTCGATCCTTCCTGAAAAGTGTGTATCCATCCACACCTAATACTGTGTCGTCAAAAGAGGAGTCAAGATGTGTTTCCGATATTGCCAGGATATGAATATTATTCGTCTTCATTACCTCACATAAATCTGGGATTTTATTTCTTAAGCTACATATGTTTAAGTGAGCTATCAACAGGCCTTTGCCTGGTAAATTAAAACTGGATGAACCCATAATGAAGTGAGAAACATTTAGATAAAATATATTGCCTTTCAGCAGTTACACAGAAACCCAGTACAAACGGAAAACAAACATAAAACCGTTCCTCAGTCAGCATAAAGTGGTAATAACTCCCAAAAAGTACAGAAGCATTAAACCTTTTTTCCATAATTATAAAGTTATCAAAACCGCACCAAGGTAGAAAAAAATAGAACCTTTTGTAAGTAATTATAGAAATATAAAAACTACAGCAAGGTACACGAAAAAAATAATGTATGTCCGTCATTATATGTGTGTAAATGTCCATCATAATAGACACAGTGGTCCTACCTCACAGCAGGTCTTTCAACCACCGAATCTGTCCAGATCGCTGATGTCATTAACGACCATAACTTTTGCGTCCTCTGCTGTCGTTCCATTTAGTTTGATAAACACTTTGCAGCTCGCTGTCCATGTAGACTGAATCTTATTTTGTTTTCTCAAAATGCGTGCTCGCCTGGCAATCTCACCATTCCTCTTGGTAAGGTGTTCATTGATGTACACCTCAGACCCTTTTAATTTACGACCCTGTTTTAGGATCGAGATCTTGTTCTTTCTGTTAGTGAATCGAATGATTATTGCTGGCGTTGCTCCTTTGGTTCTAGTAGGCAGGGTGTGACAGGCTTCGATGTCGCTCCTGTCCATGGAGATCCCCCAACTTTCCATGAAGCCAACCACCTGTTGCTCTAGCGATTCCATCTCGGACTCAGAGGGCTCCCCTCCGCGCTCTGCGGTGCCGCTCTCCGGGGCTGCCACTCTGGCATAGGACCGGTGTCTGGTCTTCAGCCCGCTGACGATTACATTGTTCATACGGGAGTATTGCTCCAAGTCTGCTACACGATACCCCAAAAGTTTAATCGTTTTGTCCTTTTCAATGTTCAGTTTTTTTAGTGACTGAACTTCTCCCATCAGATCCAATATTTTCTTTTGTTGGTCTGACACTTTAGTGATCTCCGCCGATAAGTACTCAAGAGATTTCTTTATCTCTTCCATTTCCTCCTCCTGGAGGTTTGCGCCTCTCTTTCTCAGCTGCTTCTCCGGCATTTTCCGTTAAATTAATGGCAGCCGAAAACAACGTATACGTGGATGTGCCTCATGCTACCAGTAGTGACAAGGGCAGGGTGCGATTTGCCGGTGGGGATGGTGGGGATTTTCCCCCCCCTCTGGTTTACACGTCCTACCCTCTGCTGAATTATTTTTATCCTCGGTGGGGACGAAATTTATCCCCCCCACCCAAAGTATTTTCACCATTACATCGTAATTATTAACAGCCAAAATACAAAGGGTCCGTGTGCATTCTGGTTGTGCTGTGATTTTGATCAGGGGCGCCCCTCCCTAAACGCAGAACACGCGCTGCGCGTAGGGGCACCGCACCAAGTCAGCTCGAGGAGAGAGAAGGAAACATAATAATGAAATGCGCATTTAACTCAATATTTTCTCAAAAATAATAAAAGTAAAACATAAGGTGCCCCCCTACTCCCATTCTCCAATTGTATTTTCATATGCTGTAACAACTGTCAAATGAAGAGCGAATGTACGCATCTCCCCTTTAAACCACAAACAAAGTTTAAACGAAGTTACTCTTTTTATCACCCAGCACTAACAGGAACGCTAATACGGACTTATTTAATTAAATTCACCAAAGCGCGAACAGACGCAAACCGAAGTAATTACCTTACCATCCCCAGCGAACACAAACGCCAGCATGAATATGACCTAGATATATTGTTGTGACTTTGTGACTATTACTAATAAAGGTTGTTAAGTTAAATGGCATTTTGTTATGTTGTTATGCACAAAATTCCGCTTAGGGCACCAATTTGGCCAGGGCCGCCGGGGGTCAGTGCTGATGCGGCGAACCTTCAGTAGCGGTTGCACATTGGGTCAATACTAGGGTATAATTGGCTACCAAATTGGGAGAAAATGGGAAAAAATCAGAAATAAATTTTAAAAACAAAATAAAACATTTCATATAGCCTACTGTTGTTGTTGTTCCCGCCGTTGTGTGGTATTTTTGTTGTTGAATAAAAGCGTTCCTCAAATTATCCCCCCCTCTGGTTTTTTCACAAATCGCACCCTGGACAAGGGCACTAGCAAAATGCAAAACTAGAGAAAAATCAGCCAGGAAGAATAAGGAGAGAAATGGTCTGTGGCCACCACCTGCGAAACCATTTACTTTTTGGGGGTTGTCTTTCTGTTGCCTCTCCTGTCCATCTGATGTCACTTTCATTTGCACCAAAGTAGGTGAAATTGATTCACAATCGTTTACGCTTCCTGACTGGACAGATCGATATCCCAGAAGTTTAATTGACTTGGTGTTATACTGTGTTGATTACGAGTTCCCTTAATTTCTTTGAGCAGTGTATTTTGAGATATCCTGCTAACAGACAGAAACAAACAGATGCGTGTGAAAACATTACCTCCTTGGTGGAGGTAATTACAAGAGTGAATAGAATAACGTGTCAATGGCACTCACTCGTCTCGACTGCGGAGCTTTTCCACCCTAGCTCCCCAGTAGTGGAACGAACTTCCCATTCCCCTACGTTCTATGCCAACCCTGCCTGCTTTCCGTCGTGGCCTGAAAACACACCTTTTCAGACTCCACCTGGTCTGATATTATCTAGGACCTCATGGTATTTGTTCTTGTTGAACTGTGTATTCAAGTTTGTAATATTTAGAATAGAATTGTAGTAGAGCTGATTTACCCAGTTTACTGTGAACTGCATTCAATGGTCATTACTAGGGATAGCTGCTACTTTATGGGAAGAATGTGCTTTCTTATCTGTTCTGTAGTTACTTCAGTGACGTTTCCGTATGCACTTACTGTATGTCGCTTTGGATAAAAGCGTCTGCTAAATGACTGTAATGTAATGTAATGTAAATGTGGAGCATTGAAGGCCTAGATATTTCATACAGAACTCTGTTTGACTGTATGCATTAATACTGCAGCATTATTGTGAAGGATTAACATGTTTTTATTCTTATTATTTTGCTTAGTTATATAAAAGTATGTATTATGCCCTTTTCAACTGTGCCTGTTATTTTCCATTCAATAAGGGCTGGCTGGGCAATCGTGTGAGGTAAGTGTCAATATATCAGACCTGAGGGGTGTACGACGAAGCGAGATTAAGGAGATAGCAAGCTAAATTAAGCTTCAACCCTGGGTTTTAATCTCACTTTTAATCAGGGTATATTGCCACGGCAACTTACTATGCACGGCTAACCTGCTTCGGGGCAGGTTATGTTCAGAATAACAGATTGAAACATATAAAAGCACCGCCTATTGACCAATCAACTCCTTGGCTTTGGAAAAAGGCATCTCCATTCCAAAGGATCCCGTAGAGATATGTGCGGATACTGAGGGAATCTCTTCACAGGGCGAGATTAGTGAGTTCCGCAAAAGATTTGACTCCTACAGGCCTTGATAGAGAAAAGGGGGAGTGTGCAGCTGAAACTTAACTGTTCTACCTAATGAGCTGATTGACCTTAATGCTGGCATGAACACTACCTCCATTGTGCTGTTAAATTGTGTTTTCACTATGTCCACCTGTGGTGTGAAATCAGAAAGGTTTCATAAATGTTGAGTGGTCAAGGCCTATATTTAAAACTTGTCACTGTATGCATTAATATTGCAGTATTATATGCATAATAATAATAATAATACTAATGTTGTCGTCATCGTCAATAGTTCTATTCAACAGGAAGTATAATTGTAATGTATATGCCCATAGCCTACTTGAGTATTAATGTTTATAAAAGCTTAATGGGCAATTTTGTCTGGTAAAACATGAATCAGAAAATACAAATATAACCATTGCATAATAATAATTATAGTAATAAGAAGAAAAAGAAGGAAGAAGTTGCTGTTTAATATCTAATATATGGTTTAAATTTTCAATAAAGAGAAAATTAGTAGTATACTTTATAATTACTGTTTACTTGCCATAATTGGCGATAGCGTAGCCTACTTAACAGACAGAAGCATGTCATGCATCATTTGGATAGTCACTCAGTCGTCAATTAATGTCATTGTTGTGCGCAGTGCCAGTCCGACGTTAAGACGCATTGTTTTCTAAAGGGAATTGAGTAGGCTATAGCTTGGATGTTTTCATTTTTTTCTTGCTTTTGTAGGTATAGGTAATCTGTACCCAGCTAACAAAATGACGTCCTGAGGACGTCTTCGAAATGGACCACAAAGATATTAGGACGTTGGAAATTATTCTCCGAATGTTATATTGTAGGGGTCCTTTGATGTCCTGGGGTCTTAACGTCAAAACAACGTTTTCAGGATGTTCTTAATACAGTCATAGGACCAAAAAATTATGTCCTGTACACATCCTCTAAATGGACCACAAAGTTATTATGACGTGTATTATTAAGACGTATGTAGTAAGAACGTCCTGAAAATGTCGTTTTGACGTTAAGAAAAACGTCCCTGGGACAACAATGGAAACCTACAAAATAACGCCTGGAGATTTTTAACGTCTTGATAACGTTGTGTTCCATTTAGAGGACGTCCACAGGACGTCATTTTATGGTCCTAGGACAGTATTAAGAACGTCCTCAAAACGTTGTTTTGACGTTACGAAAAACGTCCCCGGGACAACAATTAAACCCTACAAAATAATGCCTAGAGAACGTAAATTTTTAACGTCTTCATAACGTTGTGTTCCATTTAGAGGACGTCCACAGTATGTCATTTTATGGTCTTATGACAGTATTAAGAACGTCCTCAAAACGTTGTTTTGACGTTACGAAAAGCGTCCCCGGGACGACAATGAAACCCTACAAAATAATGCCTAGAGAACGTACATTTTTAACGTCTTGATAACGTTGTGTTCCATTTAGAGGACGTCCACAGGACGTCATTTTATGATCTTTTGACTGTATTAAGAACGTCCCGAAAATGTCGTTTTGACGTTAAGAATAACGTCTCTGAGGCAACAATGGAACCCTACAAAATAACGCTTGGAGAACGTTAATTTTTTACATCTTGATAATGTTGTGTTTTATTTAGAGGATGTCCACAGGATGTAATTTTATGGTCCTATGACTGTATTAAGAACGTCCTGAAAACGTTGTTTTGACGTTACGAAAAGCGTCCCCGGGACGACAATGAAACCCTACAAAATAATGCCTAGAGAACGTACATTTTTAACGTCTTGATAACGTTGTGTTCCATTTAGAGGACGTCCACAGGACGTCATTTTATGATCTTTTGACTGTATTAAGAACGTCCCGAAAACGTCGTTTTGACATTAAGAATAACGTCTCTGCGACAACAATGAAACCCTACAAAATAATGCCTAGAGAACGTAAATTTTTTACGTCTTGATAATGTTGTGTTTTATTTAGAGGATGTCCACAGGATGTAATTTTATGGTCCTATGACTGTATTAAGAACGTCCTGAAAACGTCGTTTTGACGTTACAAAAAAGTCCCTGGGACATCAATGGAACTCTACAAAATAACGCCTGGAAAACGTTCATTTTTAACGTCTTGATAACGTTGTGTTCCATTTAGAGGACATCCGCATGACATCATTTTATGGTCCTATGACTGTATTAAGAACGTCCTGATGGTCATATTGTAACGTTATTCTGTGACAAAGGTAGGACCAAACGAGAACGTTTTTGAAAGTACTGTGATGGTCATATTGTAACGTTGTTCCATAACCAAAGTAGGACCACAAGAGAACGTTGCTCAAAGTACTGTGCTGGTCATGTTTGTAACATTGTTCCATGACCAAGGTAGGACCAAAAGAAAACGTTTTGAAATTACCGTGATGGTCATATAGTAACATACTTCTGTAACCAAGGTAGGACCAAAAGAGAATGTTTTTGAAAGTACTGTGATGGTCATGTTTGTAACGTTGTTCCATGACCAAGGTAGGACCAAAAAAGAACGTTTGGAAAGTACTGTGATGATCATAGAGTAATATACTTCTGTAACCAAGGTAAGACCAAAAGAGAATGTTTTTGATAGTACTGTGATGGTCATATTGTAACATTCTTCTGTGACCAAAGTAGAACCAAAAAAAAAAAGTTTTTGAAAGTACTGTGATGGTCATATTGTAACATACTTCTGTAACTAAGGTAGGACCAAAAGAGAATGTTTTTGATAGTACTGTGATGGTCATGTTTGTAACGTTGTTCCATGACCAGGGGTAGGACCAAAAGAGAATGTTTTTTAAAGTACTGTGATGTTTCATATTGTAACATACTTCTGTAACCAAGGTAGGACCAAAAGAGAATGTTTTTGAAAGTACTGTGATGGTCATGTTTGTAACATTGTTCCATGACCAAGGTAGGACCAAAAGAGAAAGTTTTTGAAAGTACTGTGATGATCATGTTTGTAACATTGTTCCATGACCAAGGTAGGACCAAAAGAGAATGTTTTTTAAAGTACTGTTATGGTCATGTTTGTAACGTTGTTCCATGACCAAGGTAGGACCAAAAGAGAATGTTTTTTAAAGTACTGTGATGGTCATGTTTGTAACATTGTTCCATGACCAAGGTAGGACCAAAAGAGAAAGTTTTTGAAAGTACTGTGATGTTTCATATTGTAATGTTCTTTTGTGACTAAGGTAGGAACATTTCTCAAAGTACTGTGATGGTCATGTTCGTAACGTTACTCCGTCACCATGGTAGGACCAAAAGAGAATGTAACAAAAGTTCATATGAAGGTCTTCCTTTAAACGATATGATAAGATATTCAGGAGACCTGTTTATAACATTTGAACATCCAGAGCACGTTCTCAGGACGTTTTCAATATAACGTCAGAGTTTGACCTACAGAGAACGATGCCTAACGTCCTCAGGACGTCATTTGATTGCTGGGTAGTTGCTCGGGATATTCTAACAAGAAAATCTCACAATATTGGATACAGCAAGAAACTTTCGGAAGATGGATTTTGAATATGGTTCATGGTCAATGTCCAGATGAACGGAATCATAATTTGACTGAAGGCAACTTAGAATCGGGATAAGGAAGAGTCTCGGCGGCTAACGTTAGCCGTTTTTTTCTGAAAAAGTAGGGTGTTGCTAGCATTATGCCACTAGTCATAGCTAGGTATGGTATCTAGGTGGAATAACGTTGGGTTTGAGGGATTGTCTGGCAGAAAATTTTTGGAGATGCTACGACGTTAACAGAAATTAGTAACGTTAATTCACATTTTAATGGAACCTGACTGAGACAACAGGAACTTTGTGGTCGATGAATGTGTTGTAAGAAACGAAGATAACGCTGATGCCATTGTATAGGCTATACATGGTAATAAAACGTTAGACCTAACTAATGGTTTGTATGTCTGTAACGTTAGCTAAATGATATTGGCCTAGTTTACATTAATAATCGGTGACGACAAAGACAATAATAACATTGTGGTAAAAGTGGATTTGCCTCTCAATATTATCCCTTAAGTGAGCATAATTCTTTTGAATTATGTTTTGCTTGATACTTCGGACCCAAATCGGATTCTCTATCAGAGCAGGAGTAAGCATGCTGTTGTAGCCTATATGCCCATCATGAGAAGTAGGCTATGTTTGCGTTGGTCAGCTGAGCAGCTCACCAATATTAAACAGCGATTTCTGAACATGACTAAAAAAGTCTCCGTACATTGTAAATATATATTTTTTGTTTTGAATTGCTACACATTGTATTTGGGACACTACAAAAGCTCTTGTTCCGACTCAGACATGGTCCTGGTGAGAGACCGTGGCACTTTTCAAAAAGCGGAAGAGACGCTACCTGTCGACAGCTATTTCCGGCATAAAAAACCAGTAAGTGTGAAAAGGGCCTATTGGCTGAAGTAGCATCACATGTGCACTTCCTTATAAATCCAAAACCATGACATTCACATACTTATGTGGATATAAAAAAGCATTACGTAATGCACATCATTCATCGTGGCTGTGTATCATGCAGTCTATCCAAGTCTATCTAAGACTTTGATGACACTTTGTTATTGGTTGGAGATGTCGTTATAGATGTTGTTATCCAATGGGGATAATTATTATTTGTGGGCAAGCAGCATTTGTAATTATGAATTCTACAAGAAAAATGGGAAGGAGAAAAACAGCAAAAATAACCCAAGTTTGGGGCTTTATTGTGTGGATGTGTGAATAACCCAAGTTTGGGGCTTTATTGTGTGGATGTGTGAATAACCCTAGTTTGGGGCTTTATTGTGTGGATGTGTGAATAACCCAAGTTTGGGGCTTTATTGTGTGGATGTGTGAAGTTGTTTCTGAATTATGTGCGGTTATATGAGGTCAGAATGTGAAGAAGTTAATGTTTTAAAGGCTGAGTGTACGCGATCATTGTAGTCATTTCTGTAGGAAACCCTGAAAAGTGCCAAACTCTCGGTGCTGTATAGGTATGGGGCATGCCCCACCAAGCCGTAACTTAGCGGATGGCATACCTGCCATCCCAATTAGAGAGATAAAAAGAAAGTCGTACACTCACTCTATATGCTCCAATTGCATTTATTGCCAAAATGTTGCCAACTAATAAATGTCATTGGAGAATATAGAGTGTGCGACTTTCTTTTTTTCCTTATATTATTACGAAAGTAAAAAACATATTTTGGGTTCATTCTGAAACTGGCGGACTGCCACAATTTAGTAATAAATTTTTCGGCACCCCAACCCCACCATCCCCACCACTATCCTTATGACAGGGGTGCCCACACTCGTTTCTGGAGATCTACTCACCAAGTGACTTTACTGCTTGCCCTGCAATCTCAGAGCAAAGAGCATTGGGTTAACTAGTTCAATTAAGGAGGTGATTACAATCAGGTGGTTAAATACCTGGTTGAAAGTAAAACGTTCAGAATGTATTTATTTCATAATAGTCACATACAGTATATGCATAATACGCATAAAATAAGTTGCGTATTAATGTATTTAACTCGATCCAATTTATCCCTAGTGATGAGACGTATTCAGTATTCATGTTTGTCTGAAATGATAAACTACAGCTTAAAGAAAACCACGGAAATTTTGATGCAGAATTGTTTAAAATGGTAGCCGCTAGCGAAAACCTCAGCTTCTCCAGTTACACTGCAGGGCATTAAGATAGGAGGATGCCAGGGTTTTTCCTGGCCAAGAAATGGGTTTTGCATTCATTTTCCCGTAAATACAGTTTTTGGAGTACAAATGAAGGCTTTGGTTGTAAAGTTTGGTTGTAAGGGTGGCAGTGTAGTATAATGGTTAAGGAACTGGCCTTGTGACCCAAAGATTGCAGGTTCGATTCCCAGGTAGGACACTGCCGTTGTACCCTTGAGCAAGGTACTTAACCTGAATTGCTTCAGTATATATCCAGCTGTATGAATGGATAAATGTAATAAGATGTAATAAGAAGTTGTGTAAGTGGCTCTGGATAAGAGCCTAAATGCCTGTAATGTAATGTAAAGTTGTGTAAGTCGCTCTGGATAAGAGCCTAAATGCCTGTAATGTAATGTAAAGTTGTGTAAGTGGCTCTGGATAAGAGCCTAAATGCTGTAATGTAATGTAAAGTTGTGTAAGTGGCTCTGGATAAGAGCCTAAATGCCTGTAATGTAATGTAAAGTTGTGTAAGTCGCTCTGGATAAGAGCCTAAATGCCTGTAATGTAATGTAAAGTTGTATAAGTGGCTCTGGATAAGAGCCTAAATGCTGTAATGTAATGTAAAGTTGTGTAAGTGGCTCTGGATAAGAGCCTAAATGCCTGTAATGTAATGTAAAGTAACAGTAGGGGTGTGTTTAGGAGTTAGGTTTTGAAATCAAAGGTCCTCAATGTTTTTTGAATATTTGAATATTACACCATTTAGGCTATTTTGATAGAAAAATAAATAGACAACACTCTAAAACAGAAATAAAAAAGTGTAGCTACAAGTTTTTATTTTATTATTACATTTTTTTTTAAATGTACAAAATCACCGTGTGTGTTTTTACATAACAACAGCAACGTAGACCATTTTAGCCCTAAATGCGATAGGTCACTGTTGAAATGCCGACTGTACAGCGAAACGTAACAAGATAAACTCTTCAGGGTTAATCATAACAGAGTGGTAGCTGCATATAGCCTATATATAGCCTGCATATAAGATATTTGGTTTCATTAACATATTTATATAGAAATTTCGGAGAAAAAAAATTAGCCTTCTAAACCGAAAGTGCATCAGTGTAGCCTATAGCTAGTAACCTACAGTAAGCAATAGAAAATGCCACATGCTTACGCCTATTTGTACAACATTAAAAAAATATATTATTGTGTCTAGCTATATCTGAACATGATTTTCTTGTAAACGGTGCATTTTATGCATTTTACAATCTGTGGCTGTGGCTCGTAAGCACTTTGGACTATTAATAGCACCTTCTTATTTTATATTCCTGCAGGTTCTTAAAGCTGTAGCCTAGTTTATAATTAAAGACAAACATGTAGCACTTGCATGTTTGAGGAAACATCTTATATCCAATACCTCATGGCAGGAATCCACACGCAACGTTACGTTAGAATAGATGGGTACATGTCAGTACTGCAATGCAGTTTTGTTTTGAATATCCGCTGGCGCTGGTAAAGTAGGAAACTAATCAATCAGCAAAATTAAAAGGTACATAAACGCTATACTAACTCTGGCACTGGTGCATAAACGCCAATTTAGAGGTGGGTAAACGCTATTTCGGAAAGTTAGCTTTAGGACATCGGCTAGTTAGCTGGATGTCCTTGAGTAGTTACTACTACTGTAACAAGACGATGACAGCATAGCTAATCAGCTGCATGAATTAAACATGGGATGTAATAAAGGCATACATTATTTGCAAGCTTACTAAATACTACCATTTTCAACGTTGATTATTATTATTATTATTATTATTTTATTTGACATTTAAATTCAAGAAATACATGCGCAACAAAAAGAAACAGATTGAGGCAAGTATCTCCGGTGAAAAGAAAACATCAAGGATGAAACACAATAAAGTCAAGACTTATTTCCATTGTGGTCCTTGGTCTCAAAACAGGTAAGCAATACAAAACACACAAACAATAATTAAAATAATTTTTGGAGAGGTGAAGAAATTCTGTTTTAGTCTTGAGAACTATTGGTTAAAAACAAAGTCTGTATAAAGACAGAAAAGCTTTTATTATACTGTGAGGACATTTTATAAAATAACAAAAAAACATCTACAGGGGGTGGACAAAATATCGGAAACAACCCTGAAAAATACTTGAACTTTGAACCACAATTACAAAAGCATCTACACAAGTGATTCCTATAAATATGAATGCTAATTAGCAGCATGTGTCTGCTTAAAATATGTCTAACCAGCAGCACCTTGCTAGGTAAGTCTCCAAAGCAAGATTAGAATACCAATCAAATTCCAAAGGGGCCAAATAGTTGGTGCCAGAATTGCAGGTGCATCGGTCACAAAAACGGCAAAATTATTTAAGGTGGCAAGAGGAACAGTGTCAAAAATTATGACAACATATGCCCAACACCAAAAAACAGCATCAGCAAAAAATAACTGTGGCCGCAAGTCAAAGCTCTCCGACAGAGACAGACGGACACTTGGTAGTATAGTTGCTAATAACCACAGAACTACAGCTCTAAAAATCACCACAGAATTGAATGAATCCATATCTGAACCAGTCTCAACAAAAACAGTACGTCGTGAGCTTCACAAAACTGGTATTTATGGCAGAGCCGCCATTCGGAAACCATTTTTATCCAAGGCTAATGCCAAAAACGCATAACATAGTGTAAAGAACACAAAACCTGGACCCCTGAGCAATGGAGAAAAGTGATATCATCTGATGAGTCATCTTTTACTCTTTTTAATACATCTGGATGGGTTTATGTTTGGAGAAAGCATGGTGGTGGTTCTGTAATGGTATGGGCAGCCATTTAATGGGACTCATTGCCAGATCTAAACATAATTGAACCTCTATGGGAAGTTCTGGGGCGCAGAGTGCAAACTAGATTTCCACCACCTTCATCCCTCCTTCTTGAACAATGTGCCAATATCCCACTACACACAGTTCAGAAATTGTATGACAGCATTCCGAGAAGGATTTAAACAGTTTTGAAGGCAAAGAGTGGGCCTACTCATTATTAGTTAGTAGATATTGTTTCCAATATTTTGTCCACCCCCTGTATTTCAGTAAGTTCACAGAATATCATTACAGTACAGGGTTCAGGATATATCCTCAAAAATACAATGGCAAACACATAACAATGGCAAACACACTCATTAATACTCTGGTTTAACAAGAAAACTATGATAAAATTAACATTGTTCTATATTCTTGCAACTGCTATTTTGTTTGTTATAATGATAAAAACATTTAATGATGTATAATAAATAATGCCTTAAAGTTTAAAAAAATGTTGGAAATGGAAATTATTTTCTGTTATATTTAAAGTTCGACATAAAAAGTTTTAAAAAGGCATTATTGATACATTCCCAACTCTTTTCCTTTCCTAATGAATAAATGAAGTGTCTGAGCCATCTGCCTTCGTACCACAGGATGGATCCTCTTCTGAGACTTCCTTTTCATTTTCATCATCACTTTTGATTACCTTCATGTCTGCCTCATTCACCTCATCATGTGCTAAAAGTGAGGGAGGCCTCTTTCTCTTGAATAATCCAAGCTGAGGAAAGAGAAACACTGTCAAACACAGTAAATCTGAAAGAGCTCTCATCACATATAATCTGTACAAATTACAGTACAAAATAATTCAATTCAGTCAATTCAATTATTCAGTTGAATTCAATCATTCATATAGTCTTTCAGTTTTGAAATTTTTAATAAAAATGTTTCTGCCTTTTTTAAATAAAAACTCTACTGAGCTACTGTGCAGTCTTGAATGCTGCTGATTGTCCATTTTAGCTGTGCCTTTGAATGTGTCGCCAGCAATAAGATATGCAAGATATCTTTGCAAGTTTTAAGTCTAATTTATCTAATTTTCCACTTAAGATTATAGGAGAAAATGAGCATTAAATTGGAAATGAAACAATCTTCCCATGCGCAAATACAGTAATTTGTTGCACGCGGTAACACCTGCATTTCATGGCATACTGACAGATGCATTTTTAAATGCAAAAAGATGACAAACACCCCCCACCACCACCACCACCATAGTTAGTCTTCACTTTATATACAATACATTTTTTACAAATGTAATACAACCGTTTGTAACCAAGTGTTGGGAAAAGCAGCGTGTTCATTGACCTGTCCCGGCTGAGGTAACCAAGTGTGGGGAAAAGCAGCGTGTTCAATGACCTGTCCCGGCTGAGTTAACCAAGTGTGGGGAAAAGCAGCGTGTTGATTGACCTGTTCTGGCTGAGGTAACGAAGTGTGTGGAAAAGCAGCGTGTTCAATGACCTGTCCCGGCTGAGTTAACCAAGTGTGGGGAAAAGCAGCGTGTTGATTGACCTGTTCTGGCTGAGGTAACGAAGTGTTGGGAAAAGCAGCGTGTTCATTGACCTGTTGCGGCCGAGGTAACCAAGTGTTGGGAAAAGCAGTGTGTTGATTGACCTGTTGCGGCCAAGGTAACCAAGTGTTGGGAAAAGCAGCGTGTTGATTGACATGTCCCGGCTGAGGTAACCAAGTGTTGGGAAAAGCAGCGTGTTGATTGACCTGTCCCGGCTGAGGTAACCAAGTGTTGGGAAAAGCAGCGTGTTGATTGACCTGTCCCGGATGAGGTAACCAAGTGTTGGGTCTGTAGCATGTTGATTGACCTGTTGCGGCCGAGGTAATGAAGTGTTGGGAAAAGCAGTGTCCATAGGTATTGGTAGGCCGGTGCATGCGGCAGTGTGCTGGTTGTTGCACGGCTGAGTTTTAGACTTCCTTGACGCACTGTATATGGTTTGTCATCACAGTGGATAAATTGTTGCGATCAAGGTCTGTGTCAGAATGCTCGCTGCTGTTTTGCCTCAAGCAAAACTAGATTTTGCTTATAAGTATACTTGCATATGGTTTTCATACATAGGTTGCTCTTGTACTTTAATTAGTTTGATACGGTTATTTATCAGATTATTTACTTTGTTTGCTGTTCCCTGCTCCCAGGTAGCCTATAGCTATGGACGTGCTAAATGAGCCGGTCCGATCTGGTTACATTGAGTGATGTCGCTGGCAACTCAACGTAACCATAGCAGCCTATTTAAAGGGAGAATTGAGTAAACCAACTGGTATTTACATAGGTACTAGCTTTGTACTAGTCTTTTAGAAGTGGTAACTACTTCGAGCGAAGTGCCATTCTGGCAGGGGGGTTTAGTCTGCCCTTTGTGGTCATTCCCTACTAAAAGTAGTGAGTCTGTCTGAATGCAATCCGGAGTGTTTTGCTTCAATAGTACCACCGTCACCATTAGAGGCAGACGCGCGTCCAGGTATATTGATGCCTTTGTACGTAAATGCAAACAAATATTGGCTATCGGGATGAATAGGGATAGAAAAGAAAGCAGAACATAAATCAACAACAGTGAAATGTGTAACATTTGTTGGAATTGCAGATGGTATAGTAGCAGGATTAGGCACAACAGGAAAACTGCTCTAAAACAATGGTATTACCAGTATAAAACTTCCCTTTACACAGATCATTGGTCTCAACCTGTTTTAATTCATTTTCCTTGATGAACAAGCATGCCAACGGTCAGAGTAATCCATTGGCAGGTAAACACACAGCTTCTTTCTTTCTTCACGGTATACACCACTCTTGTTATCTGAGTTAGCTTTCAGCACAACTTTGCAAATAAGGATATTTTAAAAATATTCTGAATATTCTCTGAGTGTGGAGAACAAAGAGTAATTACATGTATCCACAATTTTAAATAAGGTAATGTGTAACGGTATAGGCTCACCATTTGCCAACACTTTGAAAAGCTTAGCTCGTAATGTTAACAAGCTAAAGGTTGTCCCACATTAGCTAAGGTGATTGAAGGTATCTTACATAATCTTTAACATGATTTTTGCTTATGGTTGCAGAATTTTTTTAATCCACCACAGAATTGTAACATTTTTACCATGGATTTCTCCGGGACAAAAAGGAAAAAGGTCAAAACCAACCTAATCTTCCACACAGAACGCAAACATGTGTGGAAGGCAGTTAAAAATTACCCCTTTATTAAACGGAGAAGAATCTGTCATGGCAGCCAAATCACCATCCATGAGGATGCAGACCTGGATAGCCCCATCCAGACTATTAATATATATAACAATGGCACCGTACTGATCCAAGTGAGTGAAGCCAGCTTCCACTCCTTTGAGACAACATTCGCACAACAGAAAATTGAGGTAGAGAATGAGAAGGCCTCAGCAACTGACAGTGAGGAATCAGATGAAGAGAAAGACACAGCGCTCCCCAAACCCACAGCCAGTCTGACGGTCCCTGACCCCCCCACACTCCGTCCTCACACTCAGAGAGCCTAGTGCTACTGGAGTTGGAATTTGTTGAATTGTTTGTTGAGCACACCCTGGCCAGGCTGTCTGAGTCCAGCTCCGTCCAGTAACTGAAAGATGACATCACCCAGGTAAAAAGTTAATTCCGCCTCGCCATTAAAAAGCTGAGAGCAGAGATCACTGAGGTTGACAAAGTGACATCAGTGACAAAGATATATATTTGTCTCCAGCTGAATCTCATTCTTTCAACAAGAAGTTCTTCAACACCCTCCACACAGAAATTGTCCATTTCCAGGCCCAGGAAAATGTAATAGTCTGTGGAAACTTTAATGCCTGCACAGGCACAGAAAATGACTGCATAAACACCAAACGAAATAACCATATGTTTGGACAGGCCCCTCCGTACCTCACACCCACTCTAATGAGAAAAAACAACCCTGACAAAATAATAAAGAAGAACGGAAGTTATTAGTGCATCTCTGTCAAGCCCTCAAGTATACAAAAAAAGAGCCCTCAAATTCTGGATGCACCTTAAATCAAGCCCCAATAACACGCTACAATCTAAGGTGCTACAATCCCAAGTACTGAACCCTGAAAAAAGTCCCCTCAGTCAGCTGGTACTGAAGCTTATTAATTCTGTAACCCAAACTAACCTACACCATGCTCAGTCTAGCACTGCTAACCAGCCACAAATCATAACCCAAATTGCAACAAACAAACACATTGTATTTGCAACATTGGGATAAAAAAACCAAAACACAGAGTCGAGTAATTTTCTATCAGAGCCTAAAAAAAGATTATATTCCAGCAGAGTATCTCTTCTCTGTCAGAGATACAACACAGAGACAGATCCTGAGCAAATTGTTGTGTTGTTCTTATTCAATATTATTATTATTATTTTACAGTACATATGCATTTAAATGTATTTGATTTAATGCTTTGGCAGTATTTCCTGCCAATAAAGCAATTTTAATTGAATTGAGAGAGAGAGAGAGAGAGAGAGAGAGAGAGAGATTTTGACTTTTAAAAGCTCTTTATTGTTAAATAAAAACTGAGCCTAGATTAAGAAAACAAAGTAACAACCCAAAACCAAACCCCCCTTTTTTCTTTTCTTTTTTAAATAAAAAAAAAAACAAAACCAAAAACAAGCTAATTAACACACACCCAGAAATAGATTCACTATAAATTTAGCACCAGACAGCCTTCCTCATCCACCCTACATAAAACCCCACCTATTGCCCACTTCTGTGAGAACTCTGCCAAGTTATCATTGACTTTGTAAAATGTACACTCAAGTCTCAGCCTTGAGGTGACCATTGATTTTAATAATGTGATGTTGTCTTGCCAGTCCTGTCTGTACTTTCTGGCTCTATAAATTGCCAGTTTTGCTTGACCACATGACCACCAGCTTGACCATGCTTGACCACATGACCACCAGCTTGACCATGCTTGACCACATGACCACCAGCTTGACCATGCTTGACCACATGACCACCATGCTTGACCATGCTTGACCACCAGCTTGACCATGCTTGACCACATGACCACCAGCTTGACCACATATAAAATCTACCAGCTCACATTTCTCCTTCATCCTTTTTTTGAGCCTTGTTTCAAAGAAAAAAACAATTAGAAAAAACATTTCTTCCATTTTCCCCACCCAGCAGCTTATCAGATCTAAGACTGGCTGTACTCTATGGCTCTCAGTGAACAGGTGGAAGATGTCTTCCTCCTTCTGGCAAACCCAACATTCTTTTGTCAACTCATGGTTGACTCTAGCTGCAAAGCTATTTGTAGCCACAATTCCGTGCAGTATCCTCCACTGGTGGTCACCTGCACATTTGGGGAGGGGACTTTTTTACAGTACTTGCCACGAAGGTTGTACCTCGTTACCAACCTTTAGTTTCTCCCTCCAATTTGTGTCAACCTGATTGCTCAGGTGTTCATACAGCAATGATTTTATGCACAACAGGTACATCTTTTTCCAAACACCTCAAACTTTAGGTCACACACCCACGCCCCCCCCCCTCCACCCCATTGCAGCAGTGGAACAGAGGGGGTACCCTCTGTAGTCTGAGGTGGTCTAATAGTCCCAGTCCCCCCACTGTCTGCAGCATCGCACAGGTAAAAGCCGCCCATGGGACAGAGTTAAAAGAGTACAGCAGCTTTTGTATTGCCTGGAGTCTGAAGGCCGCCACCCTGCTGGTCAGGTGGATAAAACTTTGCCCCCCTTCACACACACGGAGATATAAACGGTCAGGCTTCAACCAGTGGTAGCCCCCCCAGAAAAAATCTTTCAATGTCCTTTGTATTCCCTCCAGCATACCAGATGGAGGGTCTACCACCACCATGGTAGATAAAAAATAATTCAAAGATAATGCAAGTGACAACATTAAAATAAAACATTAACATAAACTATAATGGTGTATTTAAATTTCAACGTCAGGTGTGCAATAGTGCAATAGTGTACAATAGAAGGGTCCTGCTCTGGTGAGATGTGCAATAGCGTTCAATGTTCAGCTCTACAATGTCCAAAGCTGGGTAGGTATATTTGCAGGCGAGACTGGGTGGGGGGTTGCTATGGGAGAATAGTTGTCACTAATTGTGTACTAATAACGCTAAAACACGGAGTTTGTTGTTTCCACTCATACTGTGGTTGCAGGAGCAGTGAATGTCTGAGTGTCGGCAAAATCTTAGTGTCGGCGTCTTTGCCACTAAGCATCTGCGCAAAGGGGTTAATTTTCCTTCCAGCTTATATTTTGTTTATATCAAAACAGCCACGTATTTCTGTTTTGTTTCAACATATTTAATGTTGACAAAAATATTTAAAAACTGCTTTGTTTTGAACATCAATGAGAAACACAATGTCAGACCAGATGTGCGTAATGACGTGATTCTTTTAAATAAAGTCCAGTTTTGTGATTTAGCCAAACATTTGTTAACTAAATTATAGGCTAGCAAGCAACAATTTTTATAGCCAATATTGGCTGACTTAAACAAGATGATCCCCGGTATAACTGTGAATGTTTGCATTGCAATGACCACGGAGATAACCGTTATATACCGACATAAACTGAACCATAACTTCATGGCCTGGTGCCGAAAAGCCACATACTTCTTCAGGTTCTCACTACCCTTCACAAAATCGCCAGTGGTGGTGCCAGCCTGACAAGTTAGCAATACTTGCCCTCCACTTGGAAAGGTGCAGCAAGCTTTGCAGAAGATTTACGGACGTTTATCTTTATTCTCAATTACAATCAAATTAAAATTCCATTTGGCTATTTTTGACAGGCGAGCTGTTTTCGGTGTGTTACCTATTTTTTATTTTTCTCATTCAGAATTGGAGGCGGAGCACTAGGCCACTATTATATTTATTAGGCCGTACCACAAAGCAGTCCATTGTGTAATAATGAGAATGTTCAGTCAGGCCAGGGCAGGAGAGGGACAGTAACAAGTAGGAACAAACAAAGGTGTTGCTAAAGAGGAGGCTATACCATGATTTGGTGTAGGAGCAGGTGCACGTAGGCTAAGACATATGTGTGTTGCTAAAGAGGAGGCTATACCATGATTTGGTGTAGGAGCAGGTGCACGTAGGCTAAGACATATGTGTGTTGCTAAAGAGGAGGCTATACCATGATTTGGTGTAGGAGCAGGTGCACGTAGGCTAAAACATATGTCATATGTTAATTGAAATAGCCTACAAATTATACCCTACTAATTCAGTTAAGGTTGTTATGAAAACAGAATGAGGAAACTAGTGGGTGAATAGCGAACTGCAAACAATGGCCAGCACCTTAATATTTGGTTGAGTATAAGACATATGCTTGCGGACCAATAGTCAGCTGCAGCAAAAGTTTCATGAGAGAACTTGCTATGTGCACTTTCTTCACAATGCTCATAACATCCATGGGTTATATCCTATGGAAGTGTTTGTAGAGTCTACTTTATAAGTAAAATTGGAAAATTGGAGAATTGGAAATGAGGGCCAGAGAACTGAATATGACAACTAAGAAAGCTATCGTGAGGATGGAAGAAAAGAAAAAATCTATTTTCAGAATTATTGTGAGAGGGCTATTGCACAATATTTGTGTATTCCAAAGTAAACAATATAGAATGTCTTAAAGAAGAAAGTAACTACTTGAGGAAATCCCCATCGATCAGGCCCTCCATCAGATAACGATGACAGAATGATTCTAAGGGTGAAAAAAACATCCTAAATTGTCAGGTTGAGTAATTGCTAATGACTTCCATACATTGCAGGTGAAAGTATAGTAGGACACTGTGCACAAAAAATAGAGAGAGGCAAATTACAATAGAGGCTACAATTCTACAATTCCAGATGTAAACCTCGCATCAACATTAAGAACAGAAAGGCAAGATTGGAATTGATGAACCTGATGAGTTTTGCAAATAAGTCTTGATGAGACAAGGATAAACCTTTACCAGCATGATGGAAATGTGAAAGTGTGGAGAAAGAGACGGACTGCTCTGGACCCTCAGCATACTACATCATTGACCAAATGGTGGAGGCAGTGTGATGGCTTTGGCCATCTGGCATTTAGCTGCATCTGGAACCAGTTCAATAGTCTATACTGATGATGTAACCAGTGATGACAGCAACAGAATGACAGCAGTAACATACTGCCCATTAATATTGAGAGAAATGCCATCAAACTCATTGGACAGAAGTTTATCATGCAGGAAGACAATAACCCACAACATACAGCAAACTTAACCAAGGAGCTTATCATTAAGAAAAGGTGGAAGTGCTTGTCAGGCACTCACCAAATTTAATCCTTGAACAAACTTTTCACTTGCTCAAACGGACTGATGTCCGAAAACCCCAGCAAACACAACAAAGACTAAAATCAACTGAGACGAACTCGCAACAAACACAAGACAGAGTGGAACCTTTTGACTAACGAGCAAACAAGAAACAGGTGAACAGCAGGGCAGGTGAAACACATGGGTAATCAGGAGCTGAGACGGAAGGCGGGGCTGACACAATGGGGAAGTGAAAACAACAGCACATGGATGGGAAACAGAAAAAAAACAAAAAAACACACAAATAAAAACGACCATGACTGAAACAGAAGTAACAGAAAAGCACATCACAGACTCAAATACTGACAGTCTCGGTAGTGTAGCCTGTAGAGCACTATTTACATGCTCATTGCAAGCTGTGACATCAGCCATCGCTCCCATGCTCTCGCTCCCCATTCTTCCTGTCTCTCTATGCTATGCTGTCCAATAAAGCTGAAAAAGCCCTAAAAAATGCATGTCATGACCTTGCATGTCATTACATTTATCAAAACTTACTTTGTATCATTACTTATGCTGACTTGAAATAGGGGGACTTGCAGTGCCTATACGCAAGCTATTATGCACTGCACTTAAGGCCCCGCCTCCCTTGAAAGAGCCCTGCACTTCAAAGCTTGGCTTATGATAATGGTCTGCCTCCGATCGCTATAATCTGCCGCAACCTCTATATAGAGGTTATATAGCCTGATCTTTTTCACAGAATCTAGCTATAATTTAGTGATACTGCTTTGATATACCCTCATGTGTAGATAGACCAATGTAACTAATCAAACAATTCACACAAGGTGTAGCCCATTTACATTAGATTTTATGACAGCGACATCATCAACAACGACAACATTCATTGTCAAAAAGTGCTTAGATACACACCTGATCTATTTGACAGATATGATGATATAGGCATTCATGTTCATTTTATGTTCAGGCGAGAGCAAATATTCATTAATTTGTTGATTCAAACCATGGTAATTCAAGCAATTAACAATAATAATTTGATGCTGTGATGTAGCTTGGATATTTTGAATGGGGACAAACTTAACAAACCCCCCAGGAGGGGCCCCCAATAAATAAATTGAATTTAGGGGCCCCCAAAAGATCAGGGCCGGCCTTGGGGAGTTGTTGTATGGCATTGTTGTCATATAGTTCAATGTTTCAAATTTGGTTAGTACACTAATTTGATGCAACTGTCCCAACACATTTGCATTTACAGTGCAGTCCAAAAGTACTTGCACAGTGACCCATTTTTTGTTGTGTTGCCTCTGTACTCCAGCATATTGGATTTGAAATGGAACAGTGACCACGAGGATAAAGTGCAGAATTTCAACTTTAATTAAAATAGGTGTCAAAATTATTGACACTCCTGTATTTAGTACCTTGTGCACCACAGATGGAACTACTAACTTGTCTTCTGTAGTGTTTATGAGATTAGTGACCATATCTTAATGACAACTGTACTGTTTATCTGTTGTTAACAATCTCACAGTTTAGAAACAAATGTGTGTTTATTACCACACCAGAGACACTCACCCTCCACAGGATCACAAAAATGATGAGCAGCACTGTAAATCCTCCTCCAGCTCCTACCCCACAGATCAAAGCTTTGTTGGGCGGAATTATAAATTCAATTTGGCTGTCAATCTGTAAGATTGATAAAAGATACCACATATGAACATTGATTGTTCATATCACTGTGTTGAACCACAGTAATAGAATTAACAAATAAATAAAAATGTTATCATAATAATTAAAAAGATAGATAAAAAATAGATTGTAGGCCATGCTGGCTTAAAAGATAAGTCTTTCAACAATTCAATAATACCTTTGCCTTATGGAATTTTGTTGGGTTACTTTGATCCTGTCGAAAGGAAAAATTATATGTTATGTATTTATTTTCACTTCACCTTTTAGTTAGAATGTTTTATCAGAGGAAAGCTCACCTCTGAGGTGCTTGCAGTTTGAACATATCGCTTTTCGTCATAACGGAGTTTTACCCAGCTTGAGAATTGCACTTCCACACTTTCAAAAGAGAAAGGTTTTCTAGAAATAAGTGTCTGAAGAAAGACAAAATGTTTAGAGGCATTCAAATTGTTCAGTGATGCGTTCATTTTATGTTTGTTTTGAGCTACAGTTTTACTTTCCGGTTCAAATTCTTGAACTTTATTTTATATCTGGGCATTGGTTTAGGAGAAAACTTTCAAAGGGGTTTTATATGAATATGTGAATATTACTGTGCATTCTGTGACTGGACCTCACCTTATTGAGAACGGATACCCTCCAAGACAGTGTGAAAAGAACAGATGAATGTTGTTTCAAAGGAAATACATCACATTCAGTTATCTTGCAGTGTTCATTGGGGCAGTCCTGTAACAAAAAGCACAAAAATATCACCCCCTTCATGCATACCAAAACATTGCATTATTTATTTATTCAATACTTTGTCAGACCAAAGATTATTAAATAACTTATTTGTGTTCTGTCTGCCATTCTTAATAACATATTTTATACATTATATGGAAAATGTAAAATCCTTAAATGTTGTAGTTTTAACATAACATAACATAATGACGAGAACAGGCCATTCAGCCCAACAATTCATACCACTAATGGGTACCTAGTGCTCACTGTTTACCTACAAATTAGATATATATAACTTGAATTGTTGGACAGAAATGCAGTTACATTTTCAAAATCAACCTTATAATCCTTTGGCATTTCTTTATGCCATCTTCAATTTAGCAGTGGTGGTTCTGGGGATGGGCCAACGGGGACCCCTGTGACAACAAGCTTGGACCCCCCCGTGTCCCCCCTGGATTATTACAGATAAAAACAGGAACATAAAAGTAACCCAACACATTTTCCAGTTGGAAAATCCCTCAAGGTGTGTGTGGGGGGGGGGGAGGGAGACAAGGTCTCCTGAGAAATTAGAAAAATTTGAGCAAGACAGTGTGAGGGGTGTACCTAGTTCTGTGGGTATGCCACAGAACGTCTGTAGAGTGTACTGCCTTCCTTCAACTAAGAAGAGATAAAGGTGAACAAAATGTTTTAAAACTACTATTTATCCAAACGTAGCCCACAACGCATAATTCTATCAAAATCCAGTATTGAAAATGTATGGCATTATAAAATGAAGTGTACATTAACGTTAGATCAGAAAACACATTTAGATTCAGCTGAAATTAATCGTGCAAGCTGCAGTTTGTTTGCGTGCCGCTAGCAACTGTTATCCTGTCTACTCAGACAAGCAAACTAATGAATGTAAACTTAACTATTAATCCCTAAAGGGTAAGTACCCTCTAGATCACTTTTTTTTTTCTTCTGTAAACGTGTTTGTATGCCTACCTTATAATTAAACTTATTCTTCCATACTGTTATTTCAACAATTCTGAACTAATATTGTATATCATAAGAAACTGGTAGAAAAGCGTCTTTGTGCTGCCATCTAACGGTTGAAATTTCCTTTCTGCTCCCCACACTGCCCTGCCCCAATCGTGATGTCAGAGTACCTCTTTAGAGGTACCTCTACATCATATGGATGATTGTTGTCTCCCACAACGGAAACAGCCGGCACCTGATTGGTTAGACACAATACGGTCATTTGGTTTCGGCTTCAAGTTTTTAAACTGGAACAACGTGGCGTCCTGTTAATAAACTCTCTTATTCCACGTAATAGTCCACTAAAATATATTTATGAAAATATTTGAGGTGAGTAAAAGGCGATGCAGTTGCTGAATCTTGATTCATATTTGATCTGCAACGTCTAGTTTTACAGTTTAATCAGACTTCTACAAAATCTTTTGTACATTGTATGTTCACTTATGCAAATGATGATGGACACACCTCCACCACCCTGTCCCCTCTCCCTCACTCACCCCACAAAGTATTTTTCTAAATTGTGTAATGGGGGAGACAGGCTGAGACGGTGGGTGCACTTACTTTTTAATATATCCTTCTACCAGTCACTGGCCTAAGTAAAATGTAATTTATTGAACATTGGGACAGTATGTAAAATGCACATAAAAGCAGAAAGCAGTGATGTGTAAATTCTCTTTATACATTTAATTGAAAACAGTACAGAAAAAAGATATTTAATGTTTTACCTTATCAACTTTATTGAGTTTTGTAAATATACGCTAATTCAGAATTTGATGCCTGCAACGTAGGTTGGTGTTATAGTTATTGAAATGTGTTCTGAGGGCAGGATTGCAAACCTTACTGTAACCCTAACCATAACCTTCTCGCTGCTTGGATGGCTGAGACAACCAATCACATGAATGCCGCCCTCAGAACACATTTCAATAAATATAATACCAACCTGCGCCTGGCAACACGTTCCAAAAAAGGAAGGAATTCTGGGAAGTTCAAAAAACACCTGTTTGGAACATTCCACAGGTTAACAGGTAATGCTAACATGACTGGGTATAAAATTAGTCATGTTATGCAGGAGATATGGATGGAGCACTTTAAGGGTTGTTTTTCCTGACTAATTTTTCCATAGAGTTCAATCGGAAAATTAAAAATATAGTTTCTTTGTACTGTTATTAATTAAATATATGTAAACGCGAATTTACAAATCACTGCTGTCTGCTTTTAAGTGCATTTTACCCCAACTTTTTTCCTACATATGAAATGTAGGCTATGTAATACTACATTTATACACAATGTTTGACTATTTGTCCTGTAATACATGATATAATAAATACAATTTTATTAGAGCTACTAAACAGGAGTATGCATTTCTATAATGTATTGGAAACATTATTTTTGTGTAATTTTAAAAATATATATTTTTAAAGTGTCTGGTAAAATCTTGGGGTGGCTGGTAAAATTTTGCATCTACCAGCCACTGTGGCTGGTAGGTCTGAAAGTTACTTTCCCACCCTGTGTAGATCCATATTGGCAATTTGGCTCCATAACAGACAAGATAAAATAAGATAAGATAGATCGGTTCCCAATTTAGCCTAACATTATGTTTACATTTGTGCTAGTAATACACGCCACGCATATACAGTGCAGTGTCGTAAGTTACAGTATACGAGTGTTTAGCTAATGTGGGGTAACTAGTACAGTTGTTAGTGTTCAGCAAGTTAACATTTAGCAATTTGAAATCCATTAACTCAGTTAGATTTTCATACTTGAACTCAAAACAAACAATTGTTATTATCAATCTGGTATCTAATGTTACTCAAAAGATTACCACAATTTGCATAATATATAGAAAGATAAATAATTCTGGTGAAGTAACTCTAGTGGACCACACTATCTGCCACAGAACTCTGGGTTAAGTTAATTATCACTTCTACCTCTAATCAGCAATCATAGGATCATTTATGTTTTTTTGATGCCAGGTTATGGTTACACACTCATTTTCTCTCATGGTCTTTGGGCCCCCTGAAGTAGCCTTGGCCACCCCCTGGCCACCCCATGTATAAAACTCTAATTCCGCCACTGGGTGGGATTAGATTTAGCTGTATATTACACTGGAACAGTATGGAACACATGGTTGGCTAAATGGCTCTAAGTCATCAAGGGTCTGACATATCAAACAAGCCTTAAACCATCACTCTGCTGCCAGAAATTTTTTATTTTTATTTAACCTTTATTTAACCAGGAAAAAGCCTCATTGAGATTAAAAATCTCTTTTACAAGAGTGTCCTGGCCAAGACAGGCAGCAGCACATTAAACATGGTTGCAGACACACAACATATAACAAATCACAAACATTAGAAGTTCCAATTTACCCAAGTGCATATATACATCACAAATCAGGAGAATCAATAAAAGTAGCCAAAACAAAAGTCAGCATAGAGTGCAGGATCAAATACCAAATAAATTAGCTCAAAAACATTTACAGCCTGATGTGCCTGAAATACAGTAGATATTGTAAGGGTTCTCTATGCCAGAGACACGGAGGAAGTGTTGGAGATCCAGGTGCGACAGATAAGGAGTCTTAAAGTGTTCTAATGAACACCACAGAAACGGACAATAATCTGTAGTGGAAAGGGGGAAAATAGGGAGAACACAATTAACCTCGCGATAAAAACGAAACGATATCCGAGCAAAACAAAATAAATAAACAGTAACGCTTATCTAACTCCCGTTTGTGGAGCAAATAATCAGAAAGAAAAGAGAAACTCAAGACCCCTAAGACTTGGGTTAGAGCACTCGTAGGTATGAGTGTAAAAACAAAGAAACGAAAACCCTAAGCTCTGTGATAAGTGTAATTGACAGCTAAATCTTGTCTCACCCCCCAATTCCCATAGAGATCCATTCAAATGCAGAGCTGTTATAGTATCGCTTGTAAGAGTACCAGCAAATAAGATATCAAGAGCCTTTTGATGTTGTTGGGTCACAGACATCATAAAGTCATGGCATGCAAAGGATATGCAACCAAATATAAAAAAATATGGCTTTTCTACCACATTTAATAATACTTTTTTCCTGTGTCATTTCACTTTATTGCACATAACTTTTTTAAAGAATTGGAACGTTACAATTTCTTTAGCTGTGTAGTTTTGTTGAGTTAATACCAATGTCTGGTCAAAATCTCATGTGAATAGCTACATTGGAAATATGTTTGATAATAAAATTGTTGACGTGTCCAATACTTATTTCCCCTATTGTATGTGACTGGTGATAGGCTAAGTCCAAATTAGTTCCTGTCATGGATGAGCCTAATACATTTTGTTATGGCGCACATCTGTTGTCTCATGTAATGTCCGTGGTATCAAGTCTCTGTCTTATAGGCATGAGAAATTAAATGCACTTGATCGAACAAAATATGATATCATATGCATGCAAGAGTTGAGACTAACTGACGGAGATGATATAAGTAACACTACCGCCATGTGGTCTAAAGGGACTGCAGTAATTTCAATAGGATAAAGGATAAAGCAGATAGGGATGTGATTATGTGACTGAAATTATTAAGGTGCGTGAAATAATTCCTGGTCGGATACTGCTTTTAGACTGCTTTTGTAAGAATCAGAAATTAAGCATTGTTAATGTATACACCCCACCTGATAGAGCGGGGAAAATGCGTATTTTTAACAAATTGTATGAATTATTGTGTGTTGGTTTTTGTGTCATACTCTGTGGGGATTTCAACACTGTGACCGATGCTAATGATAAAGAGGTACAAACTGCTTTTAAAATGTCTAAAGAAGGCAAAGCGTTAAAAAGAGTGTGTGAAACATGCGAATTGCGAGACAAATTTCATGTGCTTTATCCTGACAAGGTTGGCTATACGAGGATTGAATCTGGGACTAAAACGAGAATAGATCGTTTATATGTTTCTAAACAATTTATGATAGGTGAAAAAGAAAATGTATACCTAGTCAACTCTGATCATTTTCAGCCCTTTTGAACCTTGTGCCTTACTTTGCACTCAAAATATGTGCCCTCTAACTAGCAAAAGTGTTGGGCATGCCCTAAATGCACTTGTGCCTTGCGTTTTAGACCATGCACCAAGATTGTCAAGATAGAGCCCATTGTCTTCAAATCAGAGGATTGTGAGTTCAATTCTCGCTGGGGACTGTGTTTTTACATTTAAAATTCAGGTGAAATGTGGTGTAAATGTGAACGTCTAATAGACATCTACAAATCTTGTTGAAAAAAGTTGAAAAAACTTAAAATTTTGAACTATTTTCAGACCATCTACCATAGATGTGTACTTAGCACCTTTTAGACCACAAGAATGCTCACCAGGTCTTATTGTGCGCAATGCAAAAAAATTGGCTTAATATTTGTTTGTATGGAGAACAAAGATAAAATGTAACTGGTCCCTCTAACAGAACAACTGGCCTGAGCCTCTTTTTCCCTGCTGACAGATGATTCCCCTTTGGTGTTGATCTCAGACTTGCCTACAGGGCCTACAGGGGCCACTGGAAGATAACAGTTGAATTAAGTTTAAATCCCTGCCAGTCACGTGGTCGAGATAAACTGGTGGCCCTATTTACAGGGGATTAAAAGCTCAGATACAGACGTGCTCAAATTTGTTGGTACCCCTGGTAAAGATGAGTAAAAAGGGTTATAAAAAATTCACTGTTTGGTGAATTAGCTTAATATCACACTGAAAAAAATTTAAATGACGTTAATTTATTATGAGAAAAAAAATCCCTCATCAAGAAACCCCTCATCCCTCAAACTATTACTTTGCTGCCAGATATGCAGTAGATATGGATGGATCACTTTAAGGGTTGTTTCTCCTGACAAAATTTCCTATTGAACTCTATGGAAAAATAATTCAGGAGAAGAAACCATTCAACAAGTTATCCATGAATTATAACTATTATAACTACTCCCATTCAGTTGGGAGCGCATCCACTGTATTCGGCGATTGTGAGCTAAAACGTGATGATGGGGACATCGTTGGATTTGTCTTAGAGGCCCGTTTCAAAAACCAATTGGAGGCCCCCCTCCTCAATGACCACCTGCCGAACCATGTTTTAAATAACACAACAAACAAAGGTTGCAACTGAAATTATCCTACTCACTTTAATATCACGGTTTATCATTTAGATTTACAACCTTTAGCTTTCAAAAATAATCATCATTGGACTAACAAATGCTGCATCAAGTGCAATGCGCTCTTTCGCCACGAACATGCAGGCTATTAGCCTTATCTATGGTGCTAGCCTAGTCATCAATGTCCCAATTATAGTAGCCTATTCATATTTCTCTGAAATTGTAAACAACTTTAAACCCTCAAATATTCAATGCAGGATTGTTACAGTGTCGCCGCTTGTGCATACAAAACCCGTTTATAACCATCTTGCCAGTCAGACAATAACATGCATAAAATGTACCGTTTCTACACAGTACAAAAATGTTTTTTCCGTTACAGGAACAATAATAGGCTAGCCTATAGGCTATTATTAAAAGTTTAAACTGTTACAAATAAACATTCGGTGCCTTTTCCTTTGATTACTGTATGTAGGCTACGCCAACCCAGTGTACTTTCGGTATAACTAACATTTATTTTCTAACTAGAATAAGGAACCAAATATCATACCTCGTAACGATTCTACAACTGGATTCTGTTGAATGTTGAAGAGATTTTCTTATTCCATTTTGCCACTGCCCACCCACGTTGATGTTTTCAGAGGGCTACCTATCGCAATCGCGGCTGTAATATGTTGCTGTTATGTAAAAACACATACTTTTTAAGGTACATTAGGCTACATATTTTATGCGAATTATGCACAGAACTGTTATGTGGTATTATGAATCTACTGTATGTGATAATTCTGACATCGTAGCTAGCAGCAAGTGTTTTGATGACTTGATGCGGGTCAGAAATGGTCACATCCATAGACTATAGAAAAATAAGAAGAAGCAAGATAGCATCACTGAAATAACTTAATTTAGGAACAGCGCCTACAGTGGCTGAATGGAAAAACTACCGGATCTGCGATTCTTTTATTCACTGTGATTTTTATTTTTTAAATTATATATATACTTTTTTCAGTTTATGATTGAGGCGAGGCCCCTTTCAGTTGAGAGGCCCATTTCAGGTGATACGAATGAAACATTGCAAAGGCGGCCACTGGTTGGTGGTACTTCTGCAAGAACGACCATCAGGGCATTGTGATACAAATGTATAAGAGGTTTTTAATTTACATGACACATTTGGACGTTTGTATCAACTGCCCCTCTGACTCTGATCAGCCAGTTGCTGTGTAACGTTAGCGAGCTAGCTGGCACTCAAATAACGGCAATCAAACAAGCTTAACGTTTATTTGGGAACACGAGCTGGCTAGCATAACCAGTATGTTTGTATTTTCCCTTTTTTACAACTAACTTAGTCATTACCATTTCTCTTGAATGTTTGTATCACAATATACCTGATGGCCACCTCCATTTAATTCATTAGCATATTGAGGGTGGACAATTCGAGGGAAACCAGGAAATATTTGTAAATATTATGGAAATATTATAACCATCACATTCACATCGGTGTGTGTGTGAGAATAGATGTAGCTAACGTTACAGATTAGCCTCTGTTAACTAACTTACAACATTTATTCATTTATGACAGCTTGATCAGAGTGACCGGGATCTCCTACGTGCTCTATATCGCCATCTGGTGTTCTGAAACTACATAGTATACCTTTAATGGGAAAATGCATGTACATTCTACATTTTCCACAAAGAGCTACTAAACACCTTAAGCTCTGAACTCTGTGTATTTAGAAAGTCAATGGTCTGCTGAGTAGAAATGCCAGAGACTATGCAGAGACATCAAGCATAGTTTTTTATGTACAAAGCAAAATGTACTTGGCTATGGGGAAATGCACTGTGATAGCGCCCCTCTGGTGGTGGGCTCTGGTACATACATGTGTGACGCACAGACAGACAGACAGACAGACGCACACATGGGGATCAAATTAGAAAAATCTTTATATGTCAGCCAACAGGAGATGGTCTTAAGAAAATAAATTAAGGCTCACCAGTGTTTTTCCATCAGAAATGTTTCCACATCTTGTTAGGTTCTTGAGAAGGAGAAAATATAAATGTGTTAGGAAAATATGTTAATGTTAATATATTAATATATAATGAAGAAAGCTTGGGCCTTAATGCCATCTGTTCTACCAAAAACAGCTTTGGAATTACTTTCTACTTCTCAGAATTTACAGATCTAATTAGACTTGCTTGTATTCATTTTTATTTTTCTGATTTTATTTTTT
Source organism: Ilyophis sp. 1 JC-2022 (assembly GCA_022702515.1). Lineage (NCBI taxonomy): Eukaryota > Metazoa > Chordata > Actinopteri > Anguilliformes > Synaphobranchidae > Ilyophis > Ilyophis sp. 1 JC-2022. Next base: position 118,299,747 of record CM040405.1, read on the forward strand.
AATTTAAAAAGTTTTCAGAATGACTTAAAATATTTTCTTATTTCTTTGAAAGAGGAAACAATTCAAAGCATAGCTTAACTAAATCGAACAATTACACTGAATAAACCTTGCTAACTTATCTATCTTTATCTGTAGCAAAACGTAAATTACAGAACAGCAAAAAAATTCATTTTTAAATTATAATTTCAATAATAAATTGGCAGTGCTTATTTTTTAAACTGGTACATCTGTATTTGGAATAAATTGAGTAAAAGTGGGGTAAACTGCATTTACAGGTTAGCATTACTGCATATGTATTTTTGAGAGTACAATTCAAGAGTGCAAAAAATTGGCAGGTGAGAAGAGCTGCTAAATATGAAGCACTTTGTGACTTATCAAGGCTGGTCACAATTGAAGAAAAGATTTATCCAAAGCGACGTACAATAAGTGCATACCGAAGGTCATTGAAGCACATCTTTCTCATAACGTAGCAGCTATCCATAGTAATGAACATTGAATATAGTATATATATATATACAGTAATAGATGCTTTATCTACAGCTTCTTCAGTATATGCATGCTAATCTTCAAAATTATGCTACAAGTGAAATACAGCTTTACCTGCTTAACATTTAACAACTGTACCTGCTAGAAAGTTGAAGTGCGTACCTGGGTCAAATACTTTACTGATGTACTTTAACCTTCAATCCAATAGTATGCAGATTAGCCTAGTAAATTACATTTATTTTCTCTTCCTTTTTAACAAATATATAAATTTAATGTTTTGGTCAGCCAAAATTTTTTGAAGATTCTCAGGGATCTGCAGGACAATTTTCAAATTGTACTGGTATCTGAAGAGTTAAAAGTATTTCAAATACATAGTTGAGCCAGGTATGTTGTTTTATGCATAACAGAACTTGCACCTTAAAACAAATCATCAATGACTTTCAAGTGAACTTTAGTTCACACCTCACTTCACATTTAATCAAAAAGCACCAACATAAACTAGTTTTAAAAAATCACTTTACTCATTACATAATCATAACAATATCATACTTATTTTTGAAGTTTTATTAAGAAATGAACGGTAAGTAGCACTTATCCTGGCACATTTATAATGTATATGGTACGTATATAAAGTGCTCTAGTAAGGTACCCATAAAATAGTCTATGATTATGGGTCATATAATTATTATAAGAAAACAACATTGCTGTTGATTATTTCTGTATGTAATTTAGAGGGACCTGTAGGTACATGTCCATGTCAGTGAGATATATACACCTTTTAATCTGTAGAAGAAAGAAATGCCTTTTATGGCAATGATTGTATGCAAGCCCAAGTGAAAAAGGATTATACTTTTTGTAGTTTTTGTACTAATGTACTTTGTGCTAAATTGGCAGCGCTTTAAGTATACTAAGTGCAGTAAAGTTGTTCAAAAGTAGAACTTAAGTCATACTTATGTGTACTTCCAAGTGCAGTGTGTATGTTAAAATGGGACTATTTTAGTGTACTTAAGTATATTTAAGTGCACTAGCAAAAAGTATGATTTGTTGGTATCTTAAATACCCTTGCAGTACAAAAAAACTTTTTAATAAAAACGAAGTATTACGCTGTGTTTGAGACTATACTTAAGTACATTTTTAAAATACTTGAAATTAAGTACAAAAAGGAAAAGTATACATGTAATAACCTTTGCATATTTAAATAATATTTTTATTACACTAAAGTATACTACTTTTTCACCTGGGAGGCTTATTATAAATTATTTTTTAAACAAATAGTTCTTGCAGTGTGGAAAATGCTGGCCCAAAGAACATGTGATTTGGAAGTCATCCTTTGTCTTGTCAGTACAAAGTGAATAAATTCAGGATGTTTCCCAATGAAAAAATACAAATAAAACATAAATTCAATGAGTTTAGAGAACAAATTTTGGAAAAGTAAAATATATTCCACATACCACACATAATCCAAAGACATTTGACAATGTGAAACCTTGAGACAAGTAAATCTTTTCCAGTATTACAGGTATATATGTATTATTTAACCCCTTCGCGCAGATCTCCTAGTGGCCATGGCTCTGGCGCCAGGATTTTGCTCAACTCAGATATTAATTTCTCCTGCAACCAATCTGAGTGGAAACATCAAACTCCATGTTTTAGCTTTATTAGTACACGATTTGTGACAACTCCGCTGAATACGGAGTTTCTAAGTGTCACTATGTCGCATAGCTATTCCATTTAACAAGCAACCCCCCATCCAGTTTTGCCTGCAACTATACCTACCCATGCGTGACACAGTGGACAATAGCATCTATGTGTGAGTTCGTAAAAAAAAAATTATTTTTATTTACCACCAAAAATTTATATTTCGCCATAGCATCAAGATAAAGCCAACAATAGCCCACTCGTATGCCAAAACAGCCGTGAAAAGCCCTGCTAACTCAAATGCAAAACATGTGAAATCATTATCAATCAATCAAAAATCAAATCAATATCTGCTACTAAATATAAAGTAAATGAGATGTCACTTTAAAAAGTCAGTGGTCATTTATTGCCTGGGACTATCCGTTTGAAAAACAGAAAGCACTTTATAACGCTATTACACTATATAAAACGTTGACGCGTAATACCCCCCATGCTCTGAAAACTTGTCTAATTTTTCATTGACTACTCTTTTATCTGATATAGGACATTATAACCTTATCAACGGTGTTTGCAATGTCTTATTGGATGCTTTAAACAATAAATTACAGCCGGTCGTAACAGAATTTCTAGTTTTACGCAAACAACTTAGAATGTACATTCGCTCACCGAGGCGTAATAGTTGTTTCCTGTTATTCGTTTTTACTAATTTACTAACTTGTCAGCTTGAAGTGAGAAAATCCTCACTTGCTTGGATTTTGGGAGTGGGTCAGAAGAAGATACCATAGTTACCAAGATACCATAGCATTGATTCTATCAGAAAATATGCCTGAGGGATATGCATGAGGGACATTTTCCTCCTTGATAAAGTAAGTATTACTGCTTGTGATATTTCAAATATGTACGTTTGTTTTTTCACTCCGCCAGTCGCATTTTGAGTGCATTTCGCATACTGTAGTTTAAGCGTCATGTTTTACATTTGATTTGCCCTAAAGCTAGAACATTTGCCAGCATTTTCCTGTTGGTGGAATATTATTTTATTGTAATCTTATCGTACATAATATACACTATGGCGTATTAGTATCTCCGTGGACTATACTTCTCACTTAGGGCATGGAAAATTTACTCTGCATATGTGCTGTGTGGACAAGGAGTCTGTGATCCAGGAAATGTATTGTTTTACCAGTTTTAGATATGTGGCTCTTAGTATTTCATTGCAAACATTTTTCTGCAAGATTTCTTTGCATTTGTGGCACTTTGTTTTGACTTAAATTATGAAAATAAATGAATCTAAGTTAGTACTGTAAATGGTAAAACTGTCATGTTGCATTTAAGCCATTTTCCAAATTTGTGTGATGCTCCCACCTGGTGCTCTATCTTACACCCGGCGCTAAGCGGCGGTAACCCAAACGCAAGTGTCTTTGCTAGTTTCAGACCAACGCAGTTGTTATTTTAGTGTCCAGTGCTCACGTTGTTTAAAACTTGTGCCCAAAGAAAGTGAACTGGGCATAAAAAAGTGCTTGCGCTAAAACCACCACAGACCTGGTCTTAAGTCATGTTTAACAGCGCAATATAAGTGTGTCTACATAGGCATGTGCACAACGCGCATACAACCTCCTGTCTGTTATACACAGGGGCATGCACAAGCATGCATAAAAATATCAAGATTACAAAGTGAAATATTATTATTTTGTAGGCTATATAAAAAAATGCAAAATAATAATGAAAGGGTCCATCGGTCAAAGACCCTATACCTGTCCCTCAGCGAAGAGGAATGCTGCCTTAAATTGAGGGGGGGGGTTTCACAAAGCTGGATTACCGAGTTAGCTGGATAACTGCACTGAGTAAAACCCGGAACTGCTCTTTCTACTTCAGTCCATGTTCCAGATTTGGTTGGGTTCCAGGTTTTACTCAGTGAAGTTATCCATTCAGGTGGCTTTTAAAGGGAATGGGAGCTCACACTCTGCATGTTACGCTCAAGACACACCTATAGTTAATGAAGAGGCTATGGTCAGCCCATTTGAACCTTGCGCTCAAAATATGCACCCGCTAACGAGAAAAAGTACAGTTGGACATGCCCTAAATGCACTTGCGCTTGGAGTTGTAAAGCCTTAAATAGAACACCCCCTAAATAGGTGGAAATTTATCTGCACGAAGGGGTTAAAAATTAATTGTCATAAGCCTACAAAGATACACAGATAAACATTTTAAGTGCATTTTTATTAATAAAAAGAAAATCCTTGAAAAATAACATGATAGATTATGTAGAAAATATGACAAATGTTACCTCTGAAACAGATATAGCATTGTCTTCCATGATAAAGTTGTATTCAAGTTGCGTAGGAAAGGTGAAGGTGACCGTCACAGGTAAGGATTTGAAACCCAGATTCTTTACCTGAATATGGAATTGGAAACATCATCTTCAATGCAGGGTACAGTATTTTCATGCGTTTTGAAAACTAAATATACTTCCTATTGTTTGTTACATACAGTATAGTACAATTTTAAGGTTTTGATATAAATGGGCCCTTGAACTAATATCTAACAAAACATAATTTCTATAATTTGTATATATGTATGTATACAGTGCCCTCCAAATATTTGGTACAGAGACATATTTTGTCTTGATCTTGCTCTGTACGCCACAATTTTAGATTTGTAATCAAACAATTCACATGTGGTTACAGCAGATTCTCAGCTTTCATTAAAGGGTATTTTTATACATTAGGTTTTCACCATGTTCTCCTTTTTAAATTATATCAGTGTTACTACTGATATATTTCTGGTTATAATAACCTATATTGAATTTCATTGGATTAAATTTTTGTCTTTACAAGTATTGAAAAGCTGAAAGGAGCCTTTTTTCCTTAAAAAGGATTACGCTACCTGAGGCATTTCAGCAACACATTGTGTTGTATTTTGTGATTAATCTACTGATTGACGTATGTTTGTGTATCTGATAAAATTATTTGGTTGTGTGGTTATTTAACCAGCTCACTGCGGTTCTTTGTTGAAACTAAATTAGTATTGCCACAAATATTTTTCTGGATATAATTGCCTATATTGAATGTAATTGGTTTTACATTTTTCTATTTATGTATATAATATAATATACACATTTCTGGACTCCTACTTGCATATTATATCTTAGATATACGTCACACAAATATTGAAATGCTGAAAGGAGCCTCTGCGTCCTTGAGGTTGTACGCTGATTTAGGGTTCTGCAGTGTGTGTGTGTGTGTGTGTGTGTGTGTGTGTGTGTGTGTGTGTGTGCACTTCAACATTCATTGTGTCAAAGCTACTATACATTATATCAAGACTTATTGTACAAACCCCAATTCCCAAGCAAAAGCAGTGATTTGTAAATTCTCTTTTATATATTTAATTGAAAACAGTACAAAGAAAAGATATTTAATGTTTTACCTTATCAACTTTATAGATTTTTGTAAATATACGCTAATTCTGAATTTGATGCCTGCAACGTGTTCCAAAAAAGTTGGGACAGGGGCAAAAAAAGACAGGGAAGTAAAAAAAAATAAAAAACACCTGTTTGAAACATTCCACACACAGCAAAAATCTTGGTGTACATTTGAGACCATGGTCTTATATAAACACTCTAGGGTGTTAAATGTATATCCTATGGTGTTAAAGTTACACCAACAGTGTTAGATTTAAACCAACTGTTTTGCTGTGCAGGTAAACAAGTAATGCTATCATGACTGGGTATAAAAGGATATAGAAAAACTCTTGATATCTTATTCTCAGGTACTCTTACAAGTGATACTATAACCTAGAATTTGGATCTCTATGGGAATTGGGGGGTGGGACTAGATTTAGCTGTAAATTACACTGAAAAAGTATGGAACCCATGGTTGGCTAAATGGCTGTAAGTCATCAAAGGCCTGCGGCAGGGCAGGAATTTCACCGGTGGCCACAACGGCCAAAGTCCTAAGCGACCAGAGTGTCTTTTGTTGAGATTCAGAATTCTTATTGGCCAACATCAACTGAAGCGCTGCACGCGGTGTAACCAATGCTCTGCAAGTACTAGGAACCAATGACCGTGAAATTAAAACTGAGTGACTGACTGGACTCCTGAGGTGAAAAAAGTGACAGTGACAAGTGACAAGTGAATCGAGGTAAGAAAGATTGATAAATTAGCAAATGAATAACATATGCAACTCAAGATAGGCATAGCTCATATATTGCTATAGCTGACACGGTTCGCAGTTTAAGAGTGTAAGTTATCTAACGTGCCGAGTAATGTTTGTACTTTAGCAAAGTTCCTCATCCAGGAGATCAGCTTGACTGAGAATGTAGTGTGATACACCTCTATAGAATTAGATGTGCAGTAGGGTTGTTCGATGTCAACAAATTTTACATCGTAACAACGGCCAATCAAACATCGCCGATGTCATCGGCTGCTTGCGAGGGGTAGGCTATTGCAATATAATTTGTTCTGCAAAGCATCGGCAATTATTTGTAGCCTGTTTAATTGAGTAATTTAGCATTGGCTATTCATTTTTATAAACTTCATAAATAAACTGTCATGTCCTTCTGAATTGTATTGTGATTTTACGATGTGAATGGTTGATTAAACTACACCACCTATCTTTAATCGGTAAAAAAAATCTCTGCATCTCTCCACGTTGCGATCGGACCGGTAAAGATGAGAAATAATGTCAATGCTTCATTTGATTCCTGAGACAGAAAAATGACAGACTATAATGCTATGTTTCTCACCTTATCCAACAGTGCGCCTATACTAGTGATAGGCATTCCGGCTCTTTTCAGAGAGTCAGATCATTTGGCTCAGCTCACCAATAAGAGCCGGCTCTTTCGGCTCCCAAACGGCTCTTCATTCAGTAGCATTTCCGGGTTTTTCAAAATCGGCCAAAGTTAGCGATATTTTACACCTATGGTGTTTCTGCACGTCTATCACTTAAATTGTTCAAAGGAATCTTACTCTACCTTCTAATTACCAAAATAACATTATTTAGCATTTTGTTTGTTATAAAAACTACTTAAATAAATGTAAAAACAGTAAGATGCTATTACACTTGTGCATTGAAAGTAGGGCATTTTTATGTCTTGAAATAAATTGCACAATAAACACAGTGCGTAGTTGAACAAAACAAAATAGACACTCTATATTATGTGCCTATATGTTCTATTATGTTCAAAATAGAACATAATATTGTGTCATAACAAAAAATAATAATAAATGCATAAAAAAATAAATGTGCAAAACTGCAGCATCAGAACAATTAAACTGACCAACAATTAAACTGGTTTTTAAATTATTATTCATGTTATTATTATAGTGGTTTTATACATTTTTGGCGTAAACAATTATTCTCTTTGATTACAGATGGAACTTGAAGAAAAAAAAGGAATAAAAGTTCCACCAAGACCACAAGCACACAACTAAAATTATGACCATAATACCACTATACTTGGCTTGTGTTCATTTACAAAATAAATCGGCTCTTCAGATATGCGAGTCGGCTCCCAACGTTCACCTAAAAGAGCCGGCTCAAAAAGCCGACTTGTTCGCGAACGACACACCACTAGCCTATACTGGTGGAGCGCATTCCCATAGAGATGGCCCTTCGCTTGTTGAACACGTAATTTGGAAACGGCACCTCGTCCCTTTCCCCTCGCATACACAGTGATGCGAACATTTTCAGAAGGCAATATGTAGCTCAGAAAAAATTACCCGGGACAATTTGCCGACTTTTTACACATAAAATAAGTACGGTAAATGATGCAAAATAGTAATAGCCTAAATTACTTCGGTAAAAAATTGCAAATGCACAAATAGATTGAAATTACGTTATTATTTCTCAGTCATAGCTTATACGAGAATGAGGGAAAAAAAGCTTTTGATCGCAAAAAATTGTTTGAGCTCAGAAGCCAGAAAGTCTGCACACCCCTTTCACCTTCTCCATGTTTTATTACGCTACAGACATATTCTACAATAGATTGAGTTCATTTTTTGTCTCAAAATTCTACACAAAATAGCCCATAATGACAAAATGAAAACATGTTTTTAGAAATTTTAGAAAATAAGTATGAGTACATTTTGTTTGAAATACAGTAGACCAACATAGCTACAGAACTGTTTAGCTGTCAGATATAAAAAACGGAGTACTGGAAATCCCTGATAGTGTAGAGAGCTGAAGTTAGGCTTGGTAGTGCTCATTTGAATTTCCCGTCTTTTAACAAGCTTCTCATTTAAAACATAGTTTTTGTTATTATTATATTGTCAATTGCAAAAGTATTTTTATTGTTTTGGCTTTGTACTCAAGCACATTGGATTCATTGTTTTATTTAAAATGCAATGTGCTGCAGAACAGAGAACACATCCTGTCACTATCCCAGTACTTTTGCATTTAACAATATATATATATATATATATATATATATATATATATATATATATATTTATGAAATCATGCACACACATGCACGTATATACATAAAAAAGTAAAAGTGAACTTTCTGCAAACTATAAATAATGATGATTTGAGGAGTGTCTATAGTGCCTGGGTGAAGGAAGTTGACTTTACCTCAAATAAATGCTTCACTGTTTTGGGCTCTGTGTCCTCCAGTGAGAGTTGTAAATATGTGACCGAGTCTTCGTCGTGGCTTTGGAAAGATGAATACAGAAGCAGTACAGATGACAACAACAGTAAGCAGTACAGATGACAACAACAGTAAGCAGTACAGATGACAACAACAGTAAGCAGTACAGATGACAACAACAGTAAGCAGTACAGATGACAACAACAGTAAGCAGTACAGATGACAACAACAGTAAGCAGTACAGATGACAACAACAGTAAGCAGTACAGATGACAACAACAGTAAGCAGTACAGATGACAACAACAGTAAGCAGTACAGATGACAACAACAGTAAGCAGTACAGATGCAATCTAAATGCAATCACTTCTCAAGCAAGTAAACATCCACACTTTATCCAAGTCATCGCTTTTGGCTACAAAAACATTGAATGACCAAAACAGTGGACTCTAAAACGTGGCCTGAAAATATCAGTTTTGGGGACCTTTATTAGGCACCTGAGATCAAATCAAGAAAAGTTACTCAGGCAACTAATGGGCCAGAGCGGTTTCTGTGTTATTCAAAGCAGTCAGGCAGACAGCATTCATGTCTCGGTGATAGGATTTATTTCTGCATAAAAAGTACAGTATATACAGTATAATTAGTCATTTTCCATTAAGTGTAACATAAGTATAAGAACAAGAACAAACACACAAGGTTATATTCTCTTCATTCATCAAATCTAACAATTTTCTCTATCTACAGAGCAAGTATTTGGACAGGGTGACACATTTTTTGTTGTTTTGGCTCTGTACTCCAGCACATAGGACTTGAAATGGAACAGTGACTATGAAGACTATTAAAGGGCAGACTTTCAGCTTTAATTTGAGGGTGTTTACATCCATGTCAGATGAACTGCGTAGCAATTTTAGCCCTTTATACATAGCCCTTTTGGGCTAGTTAAAAAATGTACTGGGAGACAGTGTATGGCGCAAAATATTTGGTGTCTAACTATCTTATCTACACGGTAAAACCTGAAAAGTCGTCATTAAGAATTAATTGCACACTCCACCCCCACCCTGTAAAACTGTAGCAACAGAGATGTAGTTATTCCTGCATCTGAGCAAATGAGCAAATCTATTTTGGGGGAATTTACGGTTTAATACTTTATACTTATAGGAAAAGCTGTTCTCATTCTGTTGAAGTGATTTATTTTCACGTAACTGCACAGCCAAACAATATACAGTTTCTCCATGTAGAAATATTTAGATTATAGAAAAATTATCAAAATATTCTCAACCAGTCTGTATTAGTATTTAACATGATCCATGTATAAATGCAAACATACTGGGTGTATATTTTGAACATTCCTATGACTTACCTTTTGACAGCAAGATCAACAGCAAACTGCACTGGGAGAGAGATTCTTCTGTCGGTGGAGTTCCCATTGTCACTGAAAAGTAAAGAAACATATATTTAATTTCTGATGGTGGTTTGTTTATTTAAGTTAGGTTAGTTACAGCCCAAATGTCATAATATTTTAAAATTTTAGATACAGAAAACAGAAATTAACTAAATTAATTGTTTCTTTAACTTATAGAACACATCCAATTGTGGTCTACTGCGGAAAAGGCTATTCCTCACGAAATAACTACACGTTAGGTAGCACATGGCTCACAAAACCCTTTTTTGCAATTATATTTTGGAAGCATGACTAATGATTTTTATAATATATATTTTTAAGAATGTAATAAGAACTCATTACCATTTCAGTTTTTGGTTGAAAAGGGTTTTGTTGATTTAGTTTGAAATGTACATTATATGTAACATATGCTATCTTTACAAAACTGCACCTGTGGGCTATGATAGCCATCTCCATCGAGTCACTCCAGTTATACTGATTCGATATAAGGAATGAACTGGAAAAGAATGCCTGTAAAGTAGAAAAAATTATTAAAATGATTTGTCATAATTGTCATTCTCAATATGACACAATATCAATTAAGATTTGTTTCTTCTTCTAAGACTGTTCAGTTGCAGCACAAATATATTTGCTTCTGATAAAATCTGATTTGCCATAAACTGTCCTCACTCAAAATGACAGTCTGACGACTGACTTTCACAAACCAATATATGGTGACTATGATAGAGATCAGCTTGCCCTGTATCCTACACAAATGACTACAACAAACAACCCACACAGTGCCTTCTGGAACTGTTGGAAAGATGAGAAAAAAAGTAAATAAAAACTGTAGTTTGATCAGCTTGATCTAACACTCAACATATGAGAGAAATCTAAATGTAAATTGAAATAAAATTGTTTAAAAAATATTTTTGTTATATAAATGAGCGACGTGAATGAAGTGCGCATAGCAAGTTCTGTCAGGAAACTCTCGCTGCAGCTGACCATTGGTCGGCTAGCAAGCACACAGCTCATACTCAGCCAATTACATGCACACACCTCTAACGCCCTTTTAAAACCAAGAATCAGACCTCCCCTGTGCTACTCACTGCTGTGCTGCTCACTCCTGTGCTGCTCACTGCTGTGCTGCTCTCCCCTGTGCTGCTCACTGCTGTGCTGCTCACCCCTGTGCTGCTCACTGCTGTGCTGCTCACCCCTGTGCTGCTCACTGCTGTGCTGCTCACCCCTGTGCTGCTCACTGCTGTGCTGCTCACCCCTGTGCTGCTCACCGCTGTGCTGCTCACTGCTGTGCTGCTCACCCCTGTGCTGCTCACTGCTGTGCTGCTCACCCCTGTGCTGCTCACCCCTGTGCTGCTCACCGCTGTGCTGCTCACCGCTGTGCTGCTCACCGCTGTGCTACCCTTTGTTTGCTTTGCTGTTTCTGTATAAATAAATAAAGCTCATTCTCCCGTGCACTGCTGCTGTATCCCTGGCGTGCTCATTTAACACCTGCTCGTTTGCCTTTCAGGAACATATTTCCATGGTCCGTTGCCGCTTTTGTTGAGGCGGAGGTCTTTGGAGTTTACGAGAAGAGGATTCCTATGTTGTGTAACGCTAAGTGACGGCAGAATCAGCAGGATCATTTAAAAACAGCCGTGTAACCCGGACGTTATTATCCTCGCTCTGTTTTTTAAAGATGTTATCATTTATTAGAACCCAAATACGCCAATCTGATGTTTAATTGATCCATTGGAAGGCTTATTACCCTATCTGCTTTAAAACATTAATTGGACTTGTTTTACATAGGCCGACTCCCTCCAGAAGAAGTAGAACATGACATTGGTAATGTTACATTGTGGATGCCAGTCGATTAGCTACTCGTTAGATGATTTTACTGCCAGGAGATAATTGTGACTAATGGTCTATCTGTGACATTTTGATTGCAACTTTATACTGCTACTGGCGCCGGTAACTATTGGTGTGATCTGTTCTGGTGCGCACACTGGAAATGCTATGAAGACTAATATCACTGACCACATATTTTCCAATTGTGTTAAATGTTACATATTTGTATCCAGTGGGTATGTCGAACATTTTTGCAGAGAGAATTGCTCTTGTAGCTAAGGCGACTGAAAAATAAAACCTGGAAGCTAAACCGGAATTCTTTAGCATTATACTACTATTCTAATAGTATTATGGCTCATGGTGTAATGGGTTTATTGATGGTTCGGAGATTCAAACGCAAAGGTGGGGAGATCAGAACAAGTCAGCTCACAACCGTGAGGACCAATAATTAGGGGGAGAAAATAATAAAGGAAGAAAGAAAAAACAGGAAACTAATTCCTTAAGGCTAACAGCCACAACGAAAAGCAACCCAGAAAATGGGCGAACTACTAAAACTAGTAGAATACCAACTTAATCTGCCGAGCTCACGTAATGAGCTAAAAACGGGAAACTTAGTAAAAAAAAAAAAGAACACTCTCAGCTGCCGTAGCTCAAAGCTGGAGTGTAAAACCAAAACGAAAGTACAAAGAAAAACTGTCTCCGAGAGAACAGCAAAGTACAAAATAGATAGCACGAATGGTACCAGGCGGAAAACAATCCTATACCCGATTAAGTAGCTATAGCAAGTCCCCCCTGAACATAAACAGAGTTTAATATCAGGAGGTCGCTAGAACCTGACTATACCTGGCTCGAATGCAATGTCGTGAGACAATCAAGCACCGGAGAAGGGTAAGTGAGGAACTTAAATACCCCGCACGTAGAAGCCCAGGTGAAAACAATAATGAGGCTGGCAAACCACGAAACGGAACGTGGAAAAAATCTGATTGATTAACAATCGTGAAAGCAGGACGAGAGCCGCAAAAAAAAAGGAAAACAAACAGCCGTGAGCCACTACAAGACACCCCCTCTAAGGGACGACCCCAGATGATCCCTCAGGCCGACTACTGTGGAAATTTCTAATTAAATCAGGGTCCAAAATAACTCTGGTCGGAACCCAACACCGCTCCTCTGGACCATACCCCTCCCAGTCCACTAAAAACTGCCACCCCCTGCCCACCCATCTCTCCGCCACAATACGGCAGACGGTATACACAGAACCTCCATCCACAAATTGAGGAGGAGGGGGTCTCTCAGCAGGAAACAACGGACTGATAAGCAGCGGCTTCAACCGTGAAACATGGAACATTGGATGAATCCGCATGGAGCGTGGCAACTGAAGACGGACTGTAACAGGGTTTATCCTACGGATAATTTTAAAACATCCAATGTATCGTGGTGCCAGTTTCCATGACACAACCCTCAAGGGCAAATCGCGCAACGAGAGCCAGACTCGCTGACCGACCAGATAAAAGTGAGCTGTCTGGCCATGTCTGTCGGCCGAAACCTTTTGAGACGCCGATTCTCGTAACAGCGATGCGCGAACTCGTTTCCAAACTGAGCGACACCTCCGAACAAAGGCACCAGCTGAAGGAACCTCCACATTCCTCTCTAGGTCAGGAAACAGTGGAGGAAGGTAACCTACTTGAGCCTCAAATGGAGATAGGCCAGTGGAGGCATTGTGTAGAGTATTATGTGCATACTCAGCCCAAGGGAGATAACGACTCCACGAAGTCGGGTTGGCCGCCGCCAAGCAGCGAAGGGTGTTCTCCATTGTCTGATTAGTTTGTTTAGTTTACCCGTTAGTTTGCGAGTGAAAGCCAGAGGAGAGACTAACCAATGCGCCCAACTGAGCGCAAAAAAAACGCCAGAACCTACCGACAAACTGACGACTACGGTCAGAAACAATGTCTTGAGGTAACCCATGTATACGAAATACATGAGAATTTACCAACTGAGCGGTCTCCAGCGCTGACCCTAACCCTAACCCAACTGAGCGGTCTCCAGCGCTGACCCTAACCCTAACCCAACTGAGCGGTCTCCAGCGCTAACCCTAACCCTAACCCAACTGAGCGGTCTCCAGCGCTGACCCTAACCCTAACCCAACTGAGCGGTCTCCAGCGCTGACCCTAACCCTAACCCAACTGAGCGGTCTCCAGCGCCGATGGTAATTTAGCCAGGGCAGGAAAATGGGCAGCCTTAGAAAACCTATCAACAATGACTAAAATCACATGTTACCCTGCGAGTCGGGTAATCCAGTAACAAAGTCCAAGGCGATATGGCTCCAAGGTCGCCTAGGCACGGGTAGGGGCCCAACAACCCCAAAAGTGGGAGTCGAGAACCCTTACTCCGAGCGCAAACAGCACATGCTGCAACAAACTCGCGCACATCTTTCGCCATGCCAGGCCACCAAAATCTTCTGGATAAAAATTCCTTGGTGCGCTGGACACCAGGATGTGCTGTGAACTGACACGAATGACCCCACTGTAGTACTTGAGACCTGACCTCAAAAGGAACAAAAAGGCAACCGACGGGACCACCACCCGGATCCGGGGTGCGCCGCAACGCCTGCTGAACCGCCCCCTCAATGTCCCACAACACTGGAGCCACTATCTGGGAAACAGGCAAAATGTGCTCCAGAATAGCAGGACCCTCCGTACGTTCAAAAACCTGTGACAGAGCGTCAGGTTTAACATTCTTTGTACCAGGGCGGTACGTTAAAAGAAAGTTAAAACGGGTAAAAAACAGTGCCAAACGCGCCTGTCTAGTATTACGTGTCTTGGCCTGCTGGACGTACTCCAGGTCTCTATGATCGGTCCAAACCGTAAAAGGGTGCTCTGCTCCCTCAAGCCAATGACGCCACTTTTCTAGAGCCATTTTGACCGCTAACAACTCCCGATCATTAACATCATAATTCTTCTCAGCTGCAGTAAGGGCCTGAGAGAAATAAGCACATGGATGCATTTTTGATCAATAGGTGAATGCTGAGACAAAATGGCACCTACGCCCAACTCGGAAGCATCAACCTCAACCCGGTGATCAGAATCTTTAGAGTCTTTAGAATCAGAAACCCGAGAGACCCCATCTATCTGCATGGGTCCCTCAGTACTAGCACTCTAAAACTCTAAACTTTCTTGCGAATATGTGTCAGCTCTTCGAGACACACTCCCTGCACACCCAGCTGTTCACACAGCAGGGCCTGTTGAGTGTACATATCCTGTTGTCTGGTCTGAAGGGCAAACATGCCCTCCTAATGCAAAGACCAAGCAGAACACTGTGCGGTCAGAGTACGTTTAATCCCTGATTGATCTCCCTGAAAGAACTTTGCGAAATCATGATGGCTTGATTGTTCTGTAATGGGTTTATTGATAGTTCGGAGATTCAAACGCAAAGGTGGGGAGATCAGATAATTAGGGTGAGAAAATAATAAAGAAAGAAAGAAAAAACAGGAAAATAATTCCTTAAGGCTAACAGCCAACACAAAAATCAACCCACAAAACGGGCGAACTACTAAAAATAGTAGAATACCAACTAAATCTCCTAAGCTCACGTAATGAGCTAAAAACGGGAAACTTAGTAAAGCAAAAAAACACTCTCGGCTACCGTAGCTCAAAGCCGGAAAAGAGTGTAAAACCAAAACGAAAGTACAAAGTACAAAATAGATAGCACGAACGCTACCAGGCAGAAAACGATCCTATACCCGATTAAGTAGCTATAGCAAGTCCCCCCTGAACATAAACAGAATTTAATATCAGGAGGTCGCTAGAACCTGACTATACCTGGCTCTAATGCAATGTCGTGAGACAATCAAGCACCGGAGAAGCGGAAGTGAGGAACTTAATACCCCACACGTAGAAGCCCAGGTGAAAACAATAATGAGGCTGGCAAACCACGAAATGGAACGTGGAAAAAATCTGATTGATTAACAATCGTGAAAGCAGGACGAGAGCCACAAAAAGAAAAGAAAATAAACAGCCGTGAACCACGACACATGGTGGCTAGCTTCTGAGTGCTTATGTAGCCTTCCTGTGAGTTCTGTCTCTGGTCAACCTTGCTATAAAAAAACAAAACACTTATGTTATGCATTTCCCCACTGAAATTTCAAGACGTCGGAGAAATATGAAGGTGCTGGCCGCTATTTGCAGTTTGCTATTTGCCCGCTTGATTCCTCAAATTCTGGTTTCATGACAACCTTCAAGGCATAGTAAACATTGTTAGAACAAAATTTTATATAGCTACCTGGCCCCGATATGAGTCGTAATATTCAAGTACACCTTCATGACTTGCTCCAGTGGTCAGCAACTGGCCAACGGAGGATTTAATGTTTCTCTCTCCATTCACTCCCATTGCACGGCGAAACAGGTCTCAAAAGCACACTTTTAGCACATAAACGAATGCAAAAAACGTGGTATGTGCCGATATACAAAATCACAACATCCGGAACCGAATGTTTGAACCAATTTTTGATTCATTAGATTTTGAATAACTATTTTCGGTGAACTAGCAAATGTTGCTAGCTTCTAACGCACACTTCAGGGAGTGAGTGGGACCGTTATGGGTTAAGTTAATGACTTCCTGATGTCTGTGAACCAACAACATCAAAATATTCTTGATAACTTATTTTCAGGTACTCTTACAAGCGATACTATAACCTCTCTGCATTTGAATGGCACACCTTAACACTGTTTTTCTTTATATTCCACAGGTGAAGTGGAAAGATGTGGAAAAGGATTATTAGTTAGTTTATAGCCATAATTTTTTAAATTAAATATTCCTTTTCATTGTTTGAATGTGAAAATGCACGTTGAGAATTTAAGAAATGCACGTTGAATTTAAGATAGATAAAATTGGGGAAAAAAACATATCCAGTGTGCTTGCATCCACATACAATCCTTATGGAAGACAATCACCACAAAAATAAATGCCAGTTAGGAGAACCCAGTTTCCTAAAAATGTCCACAGTAACGTTCTAACAACCAAAACTCAGACGTTCATATTACATTCCAAGAATTGTCCTCAAAATTTAAGGTAATCGTAACATTGGGTGTTTAGTTAATGTTGATTGTTGTATAACATCATGGACACATTCACATATTATGTACTTGGCCAAAATAAGACATTAGAGCAACGTTCCAAGAATGTTTGCTACAGCCATAATCTTAATGTCCTTGAAACTCACAGAAAATCATCCAAGAAACTTTATTCCCAAATGTCCTTGAAACATTGAATTATAATGTTCTACATGCCACAAAAGAGGATGTTAAAACAATATTCCAGCAATCTTCCTCCTTATAACATAATAACAAATGTTCTGGGAACTCCATTGCAACCAGACAAAAGATGTTCAAGGAACATTGTAA
Source organism: Ilyophis sp. 1 JC-2022 (assembly GCA_022702515.1). Lineage (NCBI taxonomy): Eukaryota > Metazoa > Chordata > Actinopteri > Anguilliformes > Synaphobranchidae > Ilyophis > Ilyophis sp. 1 JC-2022. The sequence goes on from CM040405.1 coordinate 118,317,076, forward strand.
ACATATGTCCTGGGAACGTTAAATGAAAACTTTGTAATGACTACAACAAAGATGCTACCTCAACATTGAATTAATGTTCCCTACATCCTGACGCTTATGTTTTGGGGTTGTCATGAAAACTGGACAAATGACGTCCTTGAAACATTCATAAGAAACGATGTACTAATCACAGGAAGCACATTCCATGACCATTTCCAGAATGTTTTCTGCACCATTGTTCTAATGTTTCTGGAACTTTTTTGTAACCTGGTGTGGGACATCTTAAGAATGTTATTATGAATGTTCTGAAAACTTTTCCAATTGAAATAATCAGACAGAATAACATTCTAATACAGTACAATGTTCCTTGTGACTTGAACATAATGTTCTAAGAACATCCAGAAAACATGTGGAGAATGTCTGCACTGACTTTCCAAGAGCGTTCTTGGAACAAAAAATTGTTAGCTGGGTGTGTGTTTACCTGCCAATGGATTATTCAGATCGTTGGCGCACACACACACTTGTTAATCAAGGAAAATTAATGCAGACAAGTTGACACAAATAATCAGTTTAAAGGGAAGATTGATACCAGTAATACCTTGTATCATCAATGTTTTAGAGGGAAGTACCACCGGTGTCAAAACACTGTGACAAGCCTAACTCCTACTTAAAGAAATGTGAATTACACTTCAAATTCAGGGACACTGGTGCAAGACAAAATAAATACTTGTTATGGATTGTGTTCGTATTTGTAAAAAATTTGTCCAAGCTAAGCACAAGCTATCTAGCTTAAATAAAGAGACTATAAGGAAAGATATCCAGATCTCTAGCGCTATATTCAAATTTAATAGATAATCATGAAGCTATGAATTTAATTATTTGCTATTGATGTAAACAACGGGAAATTGTTTTGTTAATCCCTTCTCTAGCACCACCTTTTTTGAACACAACACTGAAAATAATATGGTACTGTTCTTGAGCTCATATGATAGGCATAATGCTGGTCTCTTCAGTAAAGTAACCCTTGGCAGTTTGTTTTCCAAGAGTCAGAATTACTCTAAGTACAACTGAAATAAGAAACTGAAACATAGTGATTGTTTTTTTCTTGCCTAGAAGATTGCCTAGAATGCAAGTGCATTTAGGGCGTGTCCATGTCCACTTTTGCTTGTTAGACGGCATGTTATTTGAGCACTAAGTACGGTGCAAGGTGTAAATGGGCTGAACTCTTCATTAATTATAGGTGTGTCTTGGGCGTAACATGCAATAAACCAATCAACATGTCATATCCCATTCCCTTTAAAAACCTCCATTTTCTACCTTGGCAGATTGCTTACATGACGGTGAAACACATTAATTACACTAAATACACAAAGGCTGTCAGGTTGGGAACCCATAGGTTTACGCATACTTACTTTGCTTTATAATGTCCTGTTTATGGAAATATGACCAATTTGTTTTTACTGGTAGCTTAATGCTTTAAAACAAGCCCATTTCCCCAAGATTACAGGGACAACTTGCGTCTATTGCGGGAGAGAAAATATTAATATTTGGGAAAAATATTAATCCCTATTTCACAATGAAATCTTGATATCTTGTATGCATGCTTGTCTGCGCCCCTGTGTGTAACAGACAGGAGGGTGTAAGCGCGTTGTGCACATGCCTATGTAGACGCACTTACATATATTGCACTGTTAAAATAACATAGAAATAACTGCTACATAACTTTAGACCAGGTTTGTGGTGGTTTTAGCGCAAACGCTTTCTGCTGGCTCAAGATAGAAATACGCCCCAAATTATCCTGGCTACACCTGATCTTACGTAAGACCAACTCGCCCCGTTGACTTGCTATGGGCACGATTTCACTTGGTAGTTATACAATGTGACAGCTGGGCGCTATAATGACCCCTGCGCCAGGTGTAAGATAGCAAAGACACTTGCATTTGGGTTGGCGCCGCTTAGTGCCGGGTGTAAGATAGGGCCCATAGAGCGTACGGAGTCGTCGTTTTGATTGAGCCTGTTTGGTGTCATGTTACAAAATAAGGAACCATTGACGCTATAACATTGGGATGGTAAAATAGTTTATAGAGCTAGATTTGTGTTTTAACACTTTCAAACAGTATATTGTGTGACCAGATTATTAAAAAATTTCACCGTAAAAAAAAACGCAATGAATGCAAATAAAGGAAACCTCTTGGTCAGGTGCAATATGCCTCAGGCTGGTAAAAAGGAGACGTTTATATGTCACCGCCGTGCCCCCCAGGGGGCGCAGTTTGCTTACAGCAAACTGGCTTACAGCGGGCTCCCAAAGAATGTAGGATATGTGCGTCCATGTTGGACGCTGGGGTCCATAGGCTGGACCGTATGCCCTCTGTTGAATCCGCCATTGCGGCGCAGGTGGTATCCCCAGAGGAGGCGGTCCGGGCAGATGCCCGCTGCCCTAGGCCACAATGCAGAGCGACGGATGATCTGCTCTGTAGGGCATATGATGCGGCTGCTGAGGCGGTTGCGGATGGGAAATTCGCTTTCTTAGTTGATGCTCACAGTCGCGAACGCTGCTTGATGCAGGGGTCGACAACTTGATCAGTGATGCATCTTTTCAGGTGTTTGAATTCATGACACGTGAACTTGACCCTGTGATGTTCTTGCTCACGATGACTCAGTGGTTGGCTCAGTCCCCTCTCCCTGACACCACAAAGAGAACCATCTGGGACCTGCCGGTTATCCCCGACCAGGTCTTCACGGAAGAAGCCAGACAAACGCTTGAGCGCTCTGTGGAGGCATTGAGATACAGGGAGTGGCAGATCCCCCCCCCCCCCCCCCTCCCCTCAGCACTCTTCTGTTTGTTAGTCCCCGCCTATGGCTAGGGGTCACGCACAGCCCTCGTATAAGAAGGGAACCCCTCGTTGTCCGTCCGCCCGTGTACCGGCATCGTATTCGCAATGCAACTCTATAGGTCTACCTGATGGTCCAGCTAGGGGACAGCAGGCTAACCGTCGCTCCCCCAGGGCCACAAACAGCCATGAGGCTATGGGGCAGATGGTGGGGCAGTATCGCCTAGACCAAATGTCGAATTTGGCAGCCCTCACGAAAGACCCATGGACTTTTTCCATTTCAAAGAGTTACCGCCTCCAGTTCAACCGTTGGCCCCCAATATTTTCCGAGGTCAGGTATACACGAGTCCTGGACCCCATCCAGTCAGGTATGCTGGGGCAGGAAATTACAGGCCTCTTAGGAAAGGGCACCGTGTCACTGGTGCCTCCTTCTGAACGGCTCAGTGGCTTTTACTCAACTTATTTTCTAATACTGAAAAAATATGCAGTCTCCTTTGACCAGTTCTGGATCTGATGGGCCTGAATTTGTATCTAAAACGATACGCTTTCAAGATGCTCCGGATATCGGATGTCATGCACACCAGGGCATTGGTTCACGGCTGTGGACTTAAAATATGCATACTTCCACATCCCTATCTGTGTGGAGCATGGTTTTCTGCCGTTACTGCTGGTGAACGCGACCTTGCACAGGGTCAGCATAGGCTACCACAAGCTTCTTCTGGTGGTCCCCAGGTGGCCGATGGTTTCCAGCTCTCCTCAGCCTAGTTTACAGATCACCTTGGGAACTCCCGATCCGGATAGACCTCCTGTTGCAAGAGCTCTGTTTGGAACCCTCGGCTAAGCAAGATGAAGCTCTGGGTATAGCTGCTGAAGAGCCAGACCCTTTGTTAACTGGTTGCGGTTCCCCTGTCCTGTGGACAGTGCTTAACTCTAGAGCCCCCGCCACGAGGAGGGTCTATGGATATATGTGGCAGTTGTTCTGCACATGGTGCTCACAGAAATGTGCGGACCCCGTACATTGTCCGATTTCTGTCCAACTGGATTTTTTAAGGTCCTTGCTTGATCACGGTAGGGCAGCCAGCACACAAAGTCTATGCTGCTGCCATATACAGCAGGCATGTGTGGGTGCACAACAAGCCTGCAGAGAGTCATAACCTTGTCAGCCAGTTTGTGAGGCATGCCCGGTGGCTGAGACCTGCGAGGTCCCTTGGTGGCTCCCTCCTGGGATCTCCACTTGTTTTGCGAGTGCTCACGAGTCAGGCCTATGAGCCTCTAAATATTACCAGCCTTAAATGGCTTTCCTTTAACGACGGATTTATGAGTTCTGGATGACCATTAGGGTTCATGATCTCTCGGGATCCTTTAAGGGCGAGAAGGGTTTTGAGGACTTCCGCATTGACGCGCCTCCCTTTATAGGAATCATGTCATCACATGGAGGTCATGTCCATGACAAATGTTGGTATAAGAGTCTCGATGCATCCGGCAACAAGAAGGTTCATTCTCAAGTTGACAACCCTAATGGTAATCCGGAACTCATAAAACCGTGGTTACAGTCATAACCTTCGATATATTTCAACAGTTCCAAAATCCTATCCAAAACATGTCATAAAATGTATTAAATTTTAAAGCATATACATTTGCCCCTTCTGATGGTTTAAGATAAAAACATTGATATAACACTTTTTCCTGTACTCTACAGTATGTAGTCTTTTGCTGCATGCTCTGGGATCACATTTCTCAGTAGTTAAAAAAAAAAAGTTCCTATTCATAATGACTCCAAGGAAAATGTAAGATTCATCTCGCACATATATTTAAATTAGGCTCATGTATTTTTTATTGTGTTTCATTGTATCATATAATTAACAATTATACTGCACCCCCCCCCCCCCCCCCCCCCCGTTCCACAACCACTAGTGGGTCTGGGTCTGCGCGGAGGGCTTAAAATAGTAGATAGAGCACATATTTAAAGGTATTTTGGCTGTAAAGAAGTTCCTCAAGTGCCCCTCAAAGGAAAGGGCTGACAGTGACAACAGATATGACTCTTAACCCTAACCCTAGCCCTAACCCTAACCCTAGCCACTGAGCTAAAGACCAATGGTCCCCAGGAAAGAAACTAATTATACTTATTTCTTCACAAGGCAGGACACCACATTCTGTAGTGGACATTTACATGCAAGCACATGTCTCTGAACTCATACAATCATGGTGTTACAACAGATATGCAAAATTACTTACATATGTTTTGCTCGGGTATACAGGATGGCTCACAGTGCAGATAGTTCCATGAGTTTGGTCTTTCAGGCCAGAACAGCTAATTAGTGTCCTCCTGGTGGCCTGCCACAAGATAGCAGTATAGTAGTGTAAATGTTTTTTCACCCATTTGGAATGCACAATAATATTTATCACCACTAACTGCTACAACCTCCGCTATCGATATGGGAAAGCACAGACAGACCCATGGATGCCTAATTAGCCAGCAGGGGTTGTTGTTGCTCAGTAATATGCTATCCTCCCATCTGACTAAAACCCTCCCTTCCCTGGGCAATGCTAGAGCAAATTGTGTCACGTTGTGGGGATGTCGGCCACAGTCACCGACTCCTGATCCGATACCAGACTACGAAGACCCATCCATGCACTATAACAGGGCATTGTGCCACCCAGCAGCCCCATAGTACAGTATATAAAATTAAAAACATATTTGTTGGAAATAAAACATTTTAACACTTCCAAATGAACGAAAAATAAATCACACCAGATTATGACTATCAAAATTAAAAGTGGATACAAAATGTAAAGTATTATGTTAGGTATGTACATAGTAGTGGTCAGTATAAGAACTTTGTTACTTTCAGAATGAAAAGCAATTCATGATTTAAAAAGATTGAATAGTTCAACGTGGTCTCACAATCCAGTTGTATTTATTTACCGAAATTTCAATACCCTAAAAATGATACTTATTTTACAAATGAGGGACTCCACATCATGTGATTTGACGAGTTTCTCCGAATCAGTTAGGAGGGAAAAAACAGAAATCCACCATTTTTTTTCCACCAATGAAATAAAGCCAATAGGTTAGCCTATTGTTGTGTTGTGTTGTGTAGCATCCCCGTAAATTTGGTTTAACTTACATGTTAAAACCCAAATTTCGCCCATCAATATCTCAGTCGTTTTAGCACCAATTACCAAGCCACTTGGCAGATCAACTCATCTCATCAATATCTCAACATAAAACAAATATGGGAAAGATTGGTTAAGCTGTTTTCATACAATTAAGTACATAATAAAATAGCATTTAGATGAAGACTTTTTTTTCAGACGACCTTGCAAAAATTCTACAACTCTAATCTCTAAAGTAGACATAGCGATATGTCGGGCATGGTATGGACAAATGCTTTTGATGTATCCCATTTCTGTTTATTGTACAGTTTTTAAATAAACCTTTATTATTTCACAATACCGGAAATTAATTGCCCATTGACTTAACATTGGGGTGTAAATTCTTTGGCCACATGATGCTAACTGACCGTTCCAACGACCGTTGAACACAACAGTCTCCTGCATGCGAGATTTCTCCCGAGACAAATTCTACTCACTCTGTCTCTGACGCTCTAAACTGCCACAGCACAGAAACCAGCCAGGGGCTACTAACTGATATTAGTCCAAAGCGAGTTTTGGATTTTACGGTATGGTTTAACATTTTTCTGAATCACAAGCAGTGTGGGCAAATCAACTCGATCGTGTAGGTGGATATTTTGCCTAAAATATATTTTTCTCTGTCAGTAATCAGCAGCTCCACAGAGCTCTAACCGAACGGCACCACATCATGCTAACGTTAACTTAGCTAGTGGCACAGGATACAATCTAACTTAGCTAGCTAGAGAGCTAAAATCAACTGTTGTTGGCTAACTCATCTACTAATGTTACTCAACATCAGTAGCCTAAAGGTAATTAATCTACAACCGCCACACCGTGTGAGCTATCAGCTAGCTAGTAATAATATAATCTGGTTTATCACAGCCCTGCCAAGGCAAACCGGTGAATGGAAATCTATTGCCTCCAAACACTTAAAGCCGAACTGGACAACTTGAAACTATTTCAGCTATTGATATAAATGTACATACTACGTACACACATATTACGATACATTTTTTATACGGTTGGTAAATTTTAATGCAAATATAATGACACAAAGGTCCCAATACTCCTCCTGTCCTCCGTGCTCCGGAAACCGATCTTTATGTCCTAATCTAATGTTGCCGAATACATATTAATTGTTACAAAGAAAGTAATATCTCGATGCAAACCACAATGTCAGGTACATTTCATACTGCACATGCAACTACTTCTAACGTACAGGCAGTTTAGCATACTTCTGGGTATGAGACGAGTGGAGGAAAGGTCGAGATTGTCGAGATTTTGGGACGCACTCTTCTCACATACAAGAACACAACAATGTCCTGTCAGAAGATATATGTGCAAAGAGAAGGATCTGGAAGTATGTTTTATTAACTTGCATTTATAATTCAACTGTTCCAATACAGTGAGTGGTCTTGGCACTGTGCGAATAACGATACATGAGTCTATGTTAGCTCAGTTAATGTTATATGATCGCAAATAGCTAATGTTAACAGCGTTATCAGGTAAAAGGCAATACTTAATGTATATGCAGAGTTGTTTTCGGTAAGTTAAAATGCAACAAATATAATTATATTAGCCAAGTTAAATAGCTAGCTAACGTTATATCTTCCATTGCCATGTGGTGCTAGCCAGCTTACTACATGTGGTTAAAAAGAAACTTAATGTTAAAGGGTAAAAAGCACACTGGTTTAGCTACACCACGCCCCCAAGACCATGCCAAAATCTGGGCGTGATAAGGTAATAATATAGGGGCTGAGCTCCAGGTATCAAACCACACCCCAGCAATTTTTTTCACTAATAGCCAAAAGCTAATTTCTACTCTGGACAGCACTCACAGCGGCTGCTTTATTCCACTCTCTCTCCCGCTACCTCTCTCACTCATACACACACAAACAAACACGCTAGCTCTAGCTACTGCCGAGCAGAGGCAGAAGCAATGGTGGAGAATGAGAGGATGGGCAATGTTTTGGAGTGGAGTGGTAGTCGGCGGCACTCATAGCCCCGTTTGGGCTTATAATGATGCGGCCAGCAAACAACAAATCACACACTGTCCAAATAGTTACCCATGCCATGTAGGTTACTCATTTTACAAAAGCTGTAGGCAATCACACTCCTGGCCGCTTTATATATTTATTTTTAATAAAGTATATATATATATTTTTTAAATAAACTAGCTAGCTACTTGCCAAGCTAGACTGAAAAACAAGAGACTATCAAGCTAACTATAAAAAATATACCAAAAATAGGTTACTATAACTTACTAGAATATAAAAAAGCAAAACTGTAAGCTAGCTATATATATCGCTTGCTCACTCTCCCATCTCCTCTCCGTCCACGCAGATCAACCATCAAACTATATAGAAAACGGTGAGATCAACCGCTCAGATTCGCTTTTATAGCTGGGGGGTAGCCCGCCCTCGCTCCAAAACGTCAAGTCATAGCTGTACAGGTTTCACTTTCGTCACCGGGAAGAACACATCAGCTGGATGAAGTTTCTGGCCAATGACAGACTGGATGTGCAGTTCCTTTGAGTTTATGCTGTTCTATTTCATACCGGTCAACATGCCACGCCGAGAGGGGGAGCTACTAGGAGATTGTTTATCAAATTAACCACCACTATGGGCGGAACCACGTCACGCCATAAATATGGCGCTTGTACGCCGCTCGACCTCTTTTTGCCTCCTCGAGGTGAACTGAGATTGTGTTTGTTGGTTCCTTTGGAATCTGCGATTTCGCAAAACTTTTTGTTTTCTGCCTCTCCCGAGCGCCCGGACAAAGTAAGTTTCCGGGGCTTTCCGTCTCCCAGCAACGCGGAACTGCGGTTTGCTTGCTGCTTGCTTGCTGCTTTACTCGGTAGAATGTTACCTTGTTGTAGCCGGTTCACTGCCGGTTTTTCATTACAGAATTAGATTGGATTTAAAAGCCGATATCTTTCTGATTGCATTGCGTTGGTTCACTTGTTATTTGCATAGCAACAATTACAACGCATGATACAATAAAGTAAGCCTCCGCGTCCTCTCGCGGTCCTCCAGTGCTACTGTTGCAGGCCCTTGACTGGCGCTGGACTCGCTTGAAAAGGCAGATTGCTGCCGTTTTTTACAGAAGTTTATTCATTGTTACTAATATTCTTCTGTCTTATATTAGCCACTGGGCTTGGTGTTGTTAGTTGCGCAGTAGCAACAACAACAATAAGAACAACGAAAAGGCTGGAAGGAGCCCCTGTGTCCGTTAGGGCAGAAGCTACCTGAAGCTTCCACACCCCCCTCGGTCCTTCAGTACCACTGATTTGGGCCCTCGGCTTGGGGTCGGACATACTCTATTCCTGTAGGTTTGGGCAGCACGCTGCCATTCCAACAGAAAAAAATAAAAAATAATTTAAAATAATTTAAAACAAAAACAAAAAAAAGCCGAAAGGGGCCTCTCTGCTCGTGAGAGTAGAAGCTACCGGAGGCTTCCACACCCCCTCGCGGTCCTTCAGTACCACTGATTTGGGCCCTTGGCTTGGTGTTGGACACACTTCTGGGCTAAGCATGTCAGAAGGCGTACAGAATCCGGGAGATGGTGGGCCGTCGGGGGAGGACGTCCCACCTGGGCAATCAACTTTTGTGGAGCATTATATGGAGCCGTATGCTCAAGGGGCTGGGTCTAGCAAGCGTGCGAGGAAGCGTAAGCATCAGGAACCAGAGTTCCATCAGCTTCAGCTACAGGTGCAGGCGATGCAGCAGACCATTCTGGGGCTGGTAGCATCACAGCAGCAGTCACTCAGGCCTCGGGACCCTCAGGGCCCAGTGCCTGGACCATCCTGCCGTCACCCCGACGAGCTGTCTACGACGGCATCGGATAGCCTGTACTGTCGGACAGACCCCCAACAGTCTGGCACTGAAGGTGGGTCAGTGTTTGCCCAGGAAAGCGACGATGCTTCTGCGCTCCCGCCCCCTCCGATCGGGCGGTGATTCTCAGGGCGGCTGAGCGCGCTCGCTTACCCCCCTTGGTGGTTCCTGCTCCCTCACTTTTCAGCCGCGGCCTTCATCGGCCCATGACAGGGGGGTTACCACCCCTGCATTGCGAATTACCTGGACGACTGGCTGATTTGTGCTCCATCAGAGGAGCAAGCGAGAAGGGACACAAGGTCGGTACTGGACCATTTAGCCAGCTTGGGCCTGACCCTGAACAGGGAGAAGAGCCACCTCACCCCTCCAGAGAAAGGGTTTTCCTGGGTCTGGTTTTGGACTCGGGTCCATGCGTGCCTCTCTAACCCCAGAGAGGCGACATACTTTGATGGAGAGTCTGTCCCATTTTGCTGCAGCGCGGCAGGAGACAGTAAAACTTTGCCGGAGGCTGCTCGGCCTGATGGCCTCAGCCGCCCAGGTGGTGCCACTTGGGCTGCTGCATATGCGCCCGTTACAGCATTGGGCGACGGCACAGGGAGTGAGCCCACACGAAGACGCACGGGCGGCGACTCCTCCCCATTACCCAGAAATGCCTAAAAATGGTGGATTGGTGGCTCACCACCCCTGGCCTCAAGGAGGGCGTTCCCTTGGGGCCGGCAGGGGTGAGGGTGACAGTCACCACGGATGCCTCCATGACTGGCTGGGGAGCGGTCAGAGGTGGCCAGTCCGTGCAGGGATCGTGGAGCCCCTCATGGGCAGGGAAACACATAAACCTGCTAGAAATGGAAGCAGTGCTTCGGGCATTGTACCACTTCCTCCCAGTAGTCTGGCACAGACATGTTCTTGTCCGGACAGACAGCTCCACGGTAGTCTCCTACATCAACCTCCAGGGTGGGGTTCGGTCCCCAATCCTGCATGCGAAAGCACTTCAAATCCTGCTATGGGCACATGTCCAATGCATGTCCCTGAAGGCAGTGCACGTGCCGGGTATAACCAATGTGGCAGCCGATATGCTGTCCAGAGGTGGCCCGAGACCAGGGGAATGGCGCCTGCACCCAGAAATTGTGCAGTCCATTTGGTCCCGCTTCGGGGAAGCACAGGTGGACCTCTTTGCATCCAGGGAGAATGCTCACAGCCCCCTGTGGTACTCTATAATGGACACGATGGGGACATTGGGCGTGAATGCACTGGCACACCAGTGGCCTCAAGCCCTGCTCTATGCTTTTCCCCCCATGCCTTTCCTGCCCACAGTTCTGGCGAGGATCAGGAACTCAGGGGCACAGATTCTGCTGATTGCCCCCAACTGACCCCAGCAGAGATGGATGGCGGACCTAAGGGAATCCCTACGGGGCACCCCCTGGCGTCTCCCAACCAGGGCAGATATGCTGTCGCAGGCCCAGGGCCTGCTGTGGCATCCAAACCCAGAAATTTACAACCTGCATGTTTGGCCCCGTGGGCAGAGTTGCCGGCAGGGCCTAGAATCAGCAGTGCTGGAGACACTTCAGGCGTCCAAGGCCCCCTCCACAAGGGCGCTGTACGCCGGGATGTGGGGCAGGTTCGGCCACTAGTGCAAAACCAACGGGTCTAGCCTGACCCGGTGTGACGTATCAGTCGTCTTAGCATTCCTCCAGTCCCTTCTGGAAGAAGGTCTGGCGGAATCTACGCTAAGGGGATATTTGGCGGCCATATCGGACTACCATGACCTTATTGAAGGCCGGATGGTGGGAGCTCACCCTCTCGCTAGTCAATTCCTCCGAGGAGCCAGGCGGCTTCGGCCGCCTAGATTGAACGCAGTCCCTTCTTGGGACCTGCAGCTGGTCTTAAATGCTCTCACTGAACCGCCGTTCGAGCCCCTGACTGGGCTCAGTCTAAAGCTCCTCTCTTGGAAGATGGCCTTCCTGCTCGCTATCGCCTCCGCGAGGCGCGTGAGCGAGCTGCATGCACTGTCGATACACCCTGCCTGTATACGGCTGGGGGACAGTAGCTCATCGGTCCATTTTTTCTTCCCAACCCCGCGTTTCGGCCTAAGGTCCTTTCTCGATCATACGTCTCTCGGCCTATCGGATGTAACCCCGGTTCTATGAATACGGTCAACACGTCATGCGGTGTTGTCAGGCAGGGAACCTTGCACCCTCAGGACGGCGGTGTACAAGCGCCATATTAATCCCTTTCTTTCTCTTAGTAACAACGAGTAGAAAGACAATTCAATGCCTCAACATGGCTAAATACAATCAGAATATATCGGCATAACCCGATCTAGTTCTGCAAGGAAAACCGGCAGTAAACTGCCTAGCACTTACCTTGAAACATTTATCCAAACAACCAGTAGCAAACCACGATTCCGCGTTGCTAGGGAGGGAAAGCCCAAGAAGCATACTCCGTTAGGACATAGCTACGGGCAATCGGGAGAGGCAAGAAAAGTCGCGATTCCGCAGGTTCCAAAGGGAACCATAAAAACAGGCAAAAAGAGGTCGGGCGGCGTACAAGCGCCATATTTATGGCGTGACGTGGGTCCGCCCGTAGTGGTGGTTAATTTGCTATTCAGTCTCCTAACAGCTCCTCCTCCCGACGAGGATGACCCATACTGTGGCGTGTTGACCGGTATGAAATAGAACATTAGTTTGAAGTGTTTTTATTGGGCGATAAGCTTGGGAGTGCAGGTATGCAATGTTGTTATCCAATGGGGAGAATTATTATTTGAGGGAATTATTGTTATTTAGCATAAGTCAATATTACCATTTTTGCTAGCTGTCTACGGTGCATGTAGTCTTGTAGTCTTAGACTGCCACCCTGTGGCTAAAAGGTGCATTTTGCCTACTGATAGGAAATGATCAAATCAATACTCCCATGACATTACGTGAAAATAACAGTCAAAACCCTGAAAACGTTTGTAATTATAAAGTCTCACCATAGCTAGCTCTAGTGACTTCTGGCTAACGTTGCAGTGCTTCCCCTAACTTGACTCATCTGTGGCACACCTCCACAGCATGGCCACAAAATAAAGTCTGTAGGCTACATAGTCGTCACTAACGGGATTTATTTAGCAGAGGCTTGTTTGGAGACGCACTGTCATGACAGAAGAACGACCACAGAAATTTGCCAAGATGTAGCCTATACAACACGTCATGCCGCGAGTAGTAGTCTACCTCCAAACATATGGGGGAACATTGCTTGATGCTAACAGTAGCTAGGCATGATGGTTGACAGCAAGCTCACAGCAAGCAATGCTATTTCATTAATTGATAGTTAGCTAGTAGCAATCACTTACCACAGGATTTCACGTTTCACTCTCTAGGATGAATCAGAACAGATAAGATAGCATTCAGTCTCACACAGTCCTGTTTTCGAAATATATGTATTTTTGTAGATTGTAAATTCGTTTTTCAAGCCTTAATTAGGCTATGCGGTTCGAGACACTTCAGTGGCTGTCCTCTTTAAATATTCTTTCTAATGTTAAACTCACTTTGACTAATTTGAGTGCCGTCTTAAAATTAGGTCTAATTAGGATAACATTACATTCTTTAACGCATTCAGATTATTGCCTGATCCTTGTTAAACAATCGTAGGCCTACGTTAGTCATCTTTGTCGTTGTAATTTCTTAATCATTAGGATTATTCAGCAAATGAATTGTTTGATTAGGTAGGCTACTCAAGCCAAATAAACGGAAAATTTTTAGGTTTAGGCTACAGAAGGTCAATTTTACAGGTACGCCACTGGATCATAATGTAGGCTAGTTGACATGGACATGGTTACTTACCGGGGGATTCGAGGATGTCAGGGAATGGTCGGAGGCCACTGAGTTGGAGCCTATAATTTGTCCACTCTGTAACCTCATAAGGACAGCACTCGAGTAGCCTACTGTTTGCCAAAATATCTTTAGGAAACAACGTGTCAATGTAATTTTCGAACATACTTATTGTGCTAGGCATCTCTGGGGCAAGACCTCCAGCGCCCGGCATGCACTAGGTTGAGCTAGTCTTGTTTGATAGTTCGTTTTTCAGTCGAGCTTAGCAAGTAGCTAGCTAGTTTATTTTTTTATATAAATATATAGTCTAGTTTATTAAAAAATAAATATATAGTATAAAGCATATGAAAACCGCGTATCTGACAGGGACGTGGAGAGCTACTCTCTGCGTTGCATGCACGGTGTGGATAGTTCCTGTATTTTTATGTTAAAACAAAACAAAAGAGAGTGAGAGAGAGAGAGAGAGAGAGAGTGAGAGAGAGAGAGAGTGAGAGAGAGAGAGAGAGAGAGAGAGAGAGAGAGAGTGAGAGAGAGAGAGAGAGAGTGAGAGAGAGAGAGAGAGAGAGAGACTGTGAGTACTGTCCAGAGTAGAAATTAGCTTTTGGCTACTAGTGGAAAAAAATGGCTGGGGTGTGGTTTGATACCTGGAGCTCAGCCCCTATATTATTCCCTTATCACGCCCAGATTTAGGCATTTTTCGAATTTCAAGAAGGGGCGGGGTCTAGCTAAACCAGCGTGTTTTGTTACCCTTTAAAACAAATTCCTATTTTGAGCTGTTAGTCATGCATTTATTAGTATGCAAACTTAGTCTTGTTCTATATACTGGATAAAATATAAAGAAGTCAAGTATTTTTCCGGAAATGGGCCTTTAGCATAAACAAAACTTAACCTTAACTTCTATGCATGCTACTGTGTTCCTTTTAATCTATCCTGTCTACTTGTAGTTACCTTAAAGCTCATTCTATTAAAGAATATATTTATAAGCACTTATACATGAACATATATAGTATAAACAAATAGTTGTAACAGTACATTCTTCCACATAGACCTAGGTAATGTTAGCTAGTAATGCAAGAAATAGCCTACACGACTCGGCACAGCCTAGATAGCCATCCACACACATAAAGGAGAAATTGATCTCACCATATTGCATTAAAATGCAATTACAAAATATGAAAGGTATTCTATGAATGTAATATAACTATATGTATAAATACAATACCGTTGACTTGCCCATTGGCTTTATTTCACTGGTGAAATAAAAATGGTGGATTTCCATTTCGCTCAAGTCACGTGATGTGATCATAGGCTAACATCATGATGCTAACTGACATATATTGGTCTTTATGTCCTTATGTTCTAAAAATCGTAAGATAAGTATGATTCTTAGGGCACTGGAATTTTGTTGAATAGATACGGCTGGGTTGTGAGACCAGGTTGATAGTTACAGTATTTGTTTATTTTGTTATTTATGTATAAATATGAAAATAATTATTATTTTGATTGCACAAGGTCTTTAACATAAGAATGAATATATGTTTGCTATTGATTGCAAGCTAGTTAATGCTAAAGCCAAAAGCAGAATGATGCAGACTATAGCTTGCGAGCTGAAGCATAGAGCATGACATTTCATTGCACTGTGCCCGGGGCCCCCCCTACACCACAGGGGCTGCGGGGTTTTTGTTAATAAAATATGTTCTCTGTCAATTTCAATATTATAAGACATAGGTTTATGGCTCAGTTACTACTCTGCAATTGAATACCACTGAGTGAGTTTGCTGATGTGGTTTTTATTAACCAATAAAGATACATTAGATTTGATTTGACTGGGGCTACTGGGTGGTTCATCCTCTTAAGGCACTGTTCTAATGCTTGGATGGGCCCCATGGTCTGGTATCGATTCTGGAGATTGCCAGTGTTGACTGTTGCTGGCGGCCCCACAGGGTGACACTCATTTGGCTCTAGAATCGCCCATTCTCCATTCTCTGAATTTTGAGTCCATGATTTTCCTAGTGGAGGTTCCCTTCTAGATGATTCTATTTCCATAAATCAGTGCTACTTAATGTCAGTAAAAACAAATATTTTTCAATCCCAATCAGATAATGAAGAAGGGCTAAAATACCTACATACATGTGAAAACAATTTTCAAGCAAGGGAATAACCATAAAAAGTTCTGGTGGCGTTGTACAAGTACAGATGTATCAGCACCTTGAACAAGTTTAAGGTATATTGGGCGGTTTCATTTACCATGCTATATACTGTATATGTGTAATACCAATGGTATTAAGCAGAAAGTTACACCAATTTCACATTCTGCACATTCACTTGGTAGAGATTCTCTCTCAGACTTATGTATGATGCCAAAAGTTTTGAATACCATAAATATGAATTCAATATGTTAACTTCATCTATGTTCCTATTGTACAATTCACCAGCTGAAATCCATACTAAAACATACATTACAAAATAGTATTCAATATAACATTTTACGCAGCTCTAAAAATCTTATATCTCTGCCAATATGTAATTGGCTAAAACAAGTCAACCTACCATATTGCTGGTATCAAATTGAAGCCAATTTACAATAAATTTCAACCATATTTCTCACACAAACTAAAAAACTACTATTCCAATGGATCATGTTTCCTTTGATTTTTTTAAAATTTAATATTTAACATTTTACAGATTACCTCTATAACTTTCATCTTAGAAAAGGATAGCCCAGGAGGATAGAGGAAGATGATGCTGGTATTATAAGAGTCATCTCCATGATTGTACAGCTTCCCTGTCACACTGAAATAGTCTTGGTCAACCACTAACAGAGTGGTGTTCCTAAGGAAAAGAGATAAAATAGTGTTTAGACTTACACAACAAACCTCGATTTTTAAAATAGTAAAAATGCAAACATACATTAAGATTTACACCATACTCCAAGTTATGTTACAGCGTTGTGCCTATTTAAGATAAGAACAAGACAAAATATCATTAACCTAATATCAGTAACCTCCAAAGAAAGTAAGAAGAAAAAAAAATTCACAAACAAACATGAACTGGATCACTGCATTAGCTATACTTGTGTTTTCCAGTCGGGGATGGGCAGTATTTCAATTACAAGTATTTCAAATATATATGTCAAACACAAATTTCAAAAAAAAAATCAAAAAGAGATATTACTCTGTTTTCAAAATACATCCTGGTCTCCCTATGATCAAATTATTCAAATAAGGCTTTGCCCCCCCCCCCCCCCCCTTTTTTCTGTTTTGTTCCATCTGTGTTTAATTAATCTGCTCTTGTTTTACAATCCAGATATCTGTTTTTCTTATTTAATTGTCATTTAGTCTGTTATTAACCATTCAGAAGAGAGGTGGCCTCACGACATTCAGATTTGTTAACATGTGCACAATAATAAAACATAGACTCATTCTACTTGTATCAATCTGACTGTATAATTGATACTATGGGAACCAATAAAACTATTGTAGATGATGTCTAATTCAGCCCCTTGTTATGTCCCACCTTAGCTGGATACCTATTTAATCTGTTCAACCCAAATAAATATGTTCTGGTTTTCAGAAACCTCTACATTCTACATAATATTATCAGTTATTAAGTAGGTATTAATACTGACCTATTGGTACAGTATTGCAATAAATTATGGAAATAAACCAAATCATCCGATTCCCACAACCTTGATAGATGATGCTATATATTTTAAGCAATGAGTATTACCATAGAGGACACGAGTAGTTTCATAGTACAACACATTTATTGTAATTGTTTAGCAAATACATACATTAAATAAACATCCAGTTCCAGCTGAGAGACACAGGTCTCATTCCTTTTACAGTTCCGTTGGAATGGAACCTAGTGTGTAGAGAATAATAAGTTAATAACAAAACTGACATTCTCAACACCCTGTACTTCATTTAGTGATTTCCCTACAGTGTGTTTGTTAGTACTGCCAGTTTAGATTCCCCACCAGCTTTCACAACAGTCACATGGATTTGTGACATGACTAAAATCTAAATTCTGAACCAAGAGTCTCTCGAATCCCATAGTAACAAGCTATTCTATACGAAGTTATTCTATGTATATTATTTTAGTTTTTGGTCTGTGTATGTTTTCAATTGGCCCAGACAGTTTTCATATACAATGACCAGCTGGCCTTACAATGGCAGGTGTGGGGGCATTCAGCCATCACACTTTAAAGCAAAAACATATAATCTAAGTAATTTAAAAAACAGCTGGTACAATGAAGTTATGTTTCCAGTAACATATATATTTTATATTGTTTATTCACAAATATGAACATAAATATCAGATATTTTAAATTTCATCCTTAGTTTTTTTCGATATTTGCCTATAGGTTGAGAGTCACAGTCTCCCCATTGTTTCCCACTTCTGAACCACTGTAGGTCCAGAGAATAAGTAACATCTCGTAAAATCTCAGGGAAAAACGTACCTCCATCACAGTTACAGTTTTGCTGTCTATGTTGAGAACAGTACTGTAAATGTGCTGAGGGTTGTCAGATTGGGAAAAGTTGAGTTTAATGGTCATTGGTGACACAGTGTCTTTCACACAGTCCTGCAAAAAAAAGATTGAGCGTTATTTTTCTGTATCCCCATTTTTATGTGATCTTGAGTTTATGTGATAAAGTAAGCACACCCTCAAACGATAGTCAGTTTTTTTGACATATCTGGACACAAGTTTATTTTATTTTAATTTCAACCATATTGATTGATTAAGGTAAACTAATTCAACAAATGATGGTAAAAAAGTAGACTTTGGAATTATAATTATAAATTATAAATGCAGGGGTGCAAGCAGAAGCCATCCCGGGCAATGCTGACGACAGAAACTGTACCACAGTGACTGACTGAAGTAGCGAATTATGCAACCACCGACCGTCAACGACAGTCAAGTTTTTCCCCACGCGAGCCACAATGCCGGCGTTAGTAGTAACCTCAATCAATGTGGAGGGATACACTAGAACAAAGGCCGATGTGCTAGTTAGCCACTGCAACGGAAGTGACATTGTCTGTATGCAGGAGACCCATCTGGGTCCGACGAGCAACTGGCCAACACCACCAGGCGTGAAACTGGTAGCTGAAATACATCATCCCAAGTACGGATCAGTCATGTTTGTGATGCCCCTGTTGGACGTCAGGGACATCCACACTAACAGCTCAGATAACAATACAGAGACTGTTACTATCTGCCTGCCAGAGATTTCCATTACCTCGTTGTATAAACCACCTGCCAGCCCCTTTGGATGGTCTTACCTACCACCTAAGTGGAGGAAGAATTATGCTGTTGTGATTGGGGATTGTAATTCCCATCACACAATGTGGGGCTATGATTCTACCAACAGCGATGTTGAACTAGTCCAAAGCTGGATGTAAAACACATGCATGCAGCTGGAGTTGATTCACAACGCTAAACTCCCCAAGTCCTTCAACAGCTACTGCTGGAGAAGAGGCTACAACCCTGACCTGTGTTTCGTCAGCAGGAGACTAGCACACTTAAGCGAGAAAGCGGTGTTGAACCCGCTCCCCAAGTCACAACATCGACCAATCTCAGTTACGATCAAGCCCGCCATAACAAAGTCGGAAGTCCCTTTTCGACACCGCTTCAACCTCAAGAAGGCCAAATGGGCTGAGTATAACGAAGGGATGGAAAAAGCATTATTAGACGTTGAACCCACACTGGACAACTACACCATGTTTGTAGAGGCTGTAACAAAGACTGCTCGCACTCACATCACTCGTGGATGTCGAAAAGAGTACATTGCTGGCCTCACAGAGGAATCATTGCAGCTGCTGGAGTGCTACGAAACGGAGTTTGGAAATGACCCGTTTTCAGACACTACTAGCGAGCTTGGTGGTGCACTCATGGAATCCCTGGGGAAGGAGAGGCGGAAAGCCTGGCAGGGTCTTATGGACAACATCAACATGACCCAGAACAGCAAAAAAGCCTGGTCCACCATTCGGAAACTAAATGGTGATAAGATCACACCAGCTACTATATCCAACATAACACCAAACCATGTCGGGAGCTAACTGGTGGCTAACGGGAGAGGAGCAGAAAGGCGCAGGGCTAAAGGAAAACATCATTCCACAATCATTCCGGGCAATCAGCAGAACATGTCTATACTAACCAAGCCCCTCGCCTTGGAGGAGGACTTAGCACCATGAAGCTGGGAAAAGCTGCGGGTCCCGACGACATACTGACCGAAATGATTACTCACTTAGGCCCAGCTGCCAAACAATAGCTTATGAACATGTACAACACATGCCTCCAGACCCAGCACATTCCAACTATCTGGAGGAAAGCTATTATCATTGCTCTACTAAAACCTGGAAAAGATTCCAACCTCTCCAAAAGCTACCAGCCCATCTCCCTACTATGTATCACTTACAAGCTGTTAGAGAGACTACTCCTTAGCCAACTATCCCCTCAGAAGACGCTAAGCTAATCAAAGATCAAGCTGGATTCATATCTGAAAAATCATGCACAGGCTAACTGCTAAACCTCACCCAATACATCGAAGACGGCTATCAGAAGAAGCTGATAACGGGTGTTGCCTTTGTCTATCTGTCAGCAGCTTATGATACTGTCCAACACAGGCCGCTGATCAAAAAACTCTTCGACATGACAGCTGATGCCAAACTATGTAACGTTATAAGATGTCTTCTGAGTAACCGGATGTTCCACGTCACACTCAACAATAGGAAAAGCAGATGGTTCCACCAGACCAACGGGCTGCCGCAGGGCAGCGTCTTGGCCCCCTCCTCTTCAATCTCTACACTAATGACCAGCCCCTACCAGAAGGATGCAGCAGGTTTATCTACGCAGATGACCTAGCCATGGCAACGCAGCAACATAACTTCCCAGAAATTGAGTCAACCTTGGAACGAAGCCTCTCAGATATGTCAGCGTACTATCTGGAAAACCATCTGCGCCCAAACCCTGGGAAAACCCAAATCTGTAGCTTCCATCTCAAAAACAGAGAGGCTAAACGGGAGCTTGATGTAACCTGGGACGGTAAAAAAGCTCGAAAACCACCAGCACCCAGTCTATCTCAGAGTAACTTTAGATTGTACCCTCAGTTACAAGGCACACATCCAAAAGACGAGAGCTAAGGTTATACCAGGAACAGCCTTCCATGACAACTAACAAACTCAAAGTGTGGGGCTCACCCAAGTACACTGCGTACATCGGCACTAGCCTTGTGCATCTCCACTGCTGAATATGCCTGCCCAGCATGGAGCAGATCTTGCCATGCACGTAAACTAGACTATATCCTCAATGAGACCTGCAGGATAGTGACGGGGTGCATCAAAACAACCCCTGTACACTGCCTTTATGCCCTCTCTGGCATCGACCCCCTGACATCCGCAGAGCAGCCATCACAAAAGCAGAGCGCACAAAGCAGGACAATGACAACCGGCACTCACTCCATGAGCACTCTGCTGCCCAGAAATGGCTCAGCTCCAGGAGCAGTTTCCTGGACACCACTGAAGTACTGGAGACCACCCCAACTGATGCCAGGATTACTGAATGGCAGAACCAGTGGAACAGCCTTGGCAGCCAGACAACCCAATGGATGGAGAGAGGCATCTCCCCAGACGAATACCTCGCGACCGGCCACGATCAACCTTGGGCTGTCTGGAAAACACTGCGGGTCAGCGAAGGACGCTGCAAGGTGTCCATGAAGAAATGAAAAATAACAACTTCCGATGCATGTGTGTGTGGCGAATCCCAAACCATGGATCACATCATGAGATGTAGCCAAGCTCCACAATGTACCGGAGATGACCTGGCCAAACCAAATGCCGCTGCACTCGCCTGGCCGGACACGAGGAAGAAGAACATAAATGCAAATTCCTCATGAGGAAAAAGTAAGTACACCCCTACCTTTACTATCAAATATATAGATTAAAACTGATGTTTGGTGCACAAAACAGGTGTAAATGATTGTCCAATTATTAAATAATAATTAGAAAGTTCTATGCTTACATAAAAAAAGACCATTGCTCTGGTTTGGACCAAACCATCGAGGTGTGTGCTAACATATGATGCCTAGGTCAAAAGAGCTAGCCGGAGCCCTGAGAAAACATATTGATTCAAAGAGCTAGCCGGAGCCCTGAGAAAACATATTGATTCAAAGAGCTAGCCGGAGCCCTGAGAAAACATATTGATTCTCATGAGACTGGGAGGGGTTACAAAGCAGGGCTGGGAGATAATTATCGAATGCAATAACGGCCGTAGCCACCGTGTGGGGCGCCTTTGTTTTCGTCTTTTTTCCTTTACGTATACCTGATATATACGGCAGTAAACATCCAAACTTCAGATGCCGCATGAAATGCTTCCGGAAAAAAACATCACCGCTGATATCTATTGAGTGTTGATAAGACAGCCAACCAGCAGCAAGGTCGTGCAGCTTCCACGTGATCATGTGATGTGTTTTTGTCAATCGCACAAAAGGTGCAATGCCTTATCAACACGCAGTAGACAGTGATGATGTTTTTTTTTCCCGGAAGAATTTCACACGGGTTTTGAAGTTTAGATTACTACCTCATCAGGTATAATTAAAGAAAAAAGAAGGGAAAAAAAGGTAATAACCCACATGGTGGCGACGGCCGTTATTGCAATCAATAATTATCATTGCGATATATCGCCCAGCTCTATTACAAAGCCATTTCAAAGCAGTTTGAAGTATATCATTCAACTGTTTGACGCATCATATCCAAATGGAGAAAACTGGAAATCTACGCAGGACAGGCCGTCCCACCAAAAGCTGACCGAAAGATGCTCCTAGAAGTCTCCAAGAACCCAAGGGTGACATCTAAGGACCTACAGACTTCACTTGCCACAGTTAATGAGAAAGTGCATGAGTCAACAATCAGAAATATATTGCACAAACGTAGCCTACATGGGAGGATAGAAAGGAAGAAGCCCCTGCTCTCCAAAAACAATACAAAAGCACAACTGAACTTTGCTAAACAACATCTGGATAAAGTTCAAAACTACTGGGAAAATGTAATCTGGACTGATGAGTCAAAGTTGGAGTTGTTTGGGCACAATGCAAAACATCATGTTTGACGAAGATACAACACTGCCTTTGTACAGAAGCACCTCATTCCAACGGTAAACATGGTGGAGGGGGCGTTATGGTTTGGGGCTGCTTTGCTGCCTCAGGGCCTTTTAAACTTACCATAATAGATTCAACCATGAATTATGAATTCAACTTTATACCAGACGATTCTTGAGGAGAATGTGAGGTGATCAGTTCAGATGCTGAAGCTAAAAAGGTCCTGGATCCTCCAACAGAATAATGATCAGAAGCAAATCTACTACATAATGGCTCAGAAATAAATAGAGGGGTATGGAATGGCTAAGTCAAAGTCCAGACCTCAATCCTATCGAAATGCCATGGGGGGACTTCAAGCGGGTTGTGCATTCAAGGAAGCCCTCTAACATCATACAATTAAAGCAGTACTGCAAAGAAGAATGGCTGAAAATTCCTCCCAGTCGATGTAAGAGACGCCTAAAAGAGGTGACTGCTGCCTAAGGGGAAGCCAGGGTTGTACTTACTTTTTCCTCACAGGATAATTGCACTTCTGTTGATTTCTGATAAATACATAATTTAAATGCATAATTTCTTTGTGTCCTTTGTTAAATTAGATAGCCTTTAACAGTAAAAAGCATTGGAATAAGGATAAAATATCTTTGTGTCCAAATATGTCTAAAAAGAGACAACTTATCTGGGGGTGTACTTACTTTTTCACATGACTGTACATGGGATCAAACTTCATAATGAATAACATAAGGCAATATACGTAGCTGAGGCACAGCAGGTTCAAACCAAAGCTCTGTTTTTGGGTGACAATAACCACAGTGGCAGGAAACATTTGGCTGCACAACCCAAAGGGTACAGAGGGTTTATGTAAAGGACAATTCCTTGGGTTCCTCCCTGTAATGCACCAGGTACCCACAGGCTACCAATGTTAATACTTAATTAATGGACAAAACAATCTTAGTGCAGAAATGGAAAATAAAAAGTATGTTAAGATACTAATTAACTTGGGCCTGACTCAGGTTTCCTGTCTTGCATTTGTCATCAGCACTTATAGATGCTAGCCTTTCTGTAATGCTGGCGTGGACTGTGGAAAAAGTCACTAGCTTGCAGCTAAAGTACCCCTGGTAGTCTACATTGTATTTAAATTTCCAGAAGAAAAAACATCAAACATTTTTAATTATCTGTTGCTCTGTAACAATCTAATTGCCATAATTGAAGAAACAGGACACTGCACCACAGAACACCATACAGTGTGCACCATAATTAATTGGACAGTGACACATTTTTTGTTATTTTGGTTCTGTACTCTAGCACTTTCAGTTTGAAAGGATACAATGACAATGTGATTGAAGTGCAGATTGTCAGCTTTAATTTGAGGGTATTTTCATCCATGTCGGCTGAACCGTTCAGAAATTTTAGAACCTTTTGTACATAGTCCCCCCCATTTTCGGGCATCAAAACATATTTTTTTTTTGTAATCTAGCAATTTGAGTTTGAAAGGATAAGTAGTTATGGATAGATAACTTGAAGAGTTCAATAGGAAGATTTGTCAGGAGAAACAACCCTTAAAGTGATCCATCCATATCTACTGCATATCTGGCAGCATAGTGATGGTTTAAGGCTTGTTTGATACGTCAGACCATTGTTGACTTAGAGCCATTTAGCCAACCATGTATTCCATACTGTTCCAGCATAATTTACAGCTAAATCTAGTCCCACCCCCTAATTCCCATGGAGATCCATTCAAATGCAGAGAGGTTATAGCATCGCTTGTAGGAGTACGAAAAAATAAGATACCAAGAGTCTTTTGATAGTATTGGGTCACAAACATCAGGAAGTCATGGCAAGCAAAGGATATGCGACCAAATATAAAAAAATATTACTTTATTCTACATTATGTTAAACTGTCCAATATGTTTTGATGCCCGAAAATGGGGGAGACTATGTACAAAAGGTTCTATAATTTCTAAACGGTTCATCCGATGGATGGATGAAAATACCCTCAAATTAAAGCTGAGAGTCTGGATTCATTGTATCCTTTCAAACTCAAAGTGCTAGAGTACAGAACCAAAATAACAAAAAATGTGTCACTGTCCAATGAATTATGGTGCTCACTGTATATGTTTAAATGCACCGTGAATATTTGCAATGGATGCCATGACAAATTTGACATTTCTCATTTCCTATTTGTTGCCTTTTCATTTATTTCTCTGTACAAATTATTCTTAGCTTTCTGTTTTCATCTTACTGGCATGTAGATGGAGTAGTTGAGGCAGGTCTCCCCTAGCTTCAGCTCCAGAGAATCGTGCAATTTTCTTTTGTTGAAGGGCATGAGCAAGGCCCGACTCTTCTGTCTCACACTGTCTAGATCAAGCTGGTAAGACACATTCAGTCCCAGATCTATTGACCCTAGAAAACAAGAAGACAGCACAAAAAACCTGCAATGTCCACTCTCCACTTCTTTAGATCTTTTAATTATCCTATCTCAGGTGATCATGTATCCTAAGAAGCAATACTTATTTTTCAAAAACCCAATCAAAACTACCAGCTCATCCTAAAACTACAACATATTGTGTCAGTTCAAGAGGGTCGTACACTAGTACTTGCATCCTCTTTTTTGCCTTTTCTCCTGAATTTGGTTAGCCCAATTATATACAAACCCTCATTACTGGATCCTTTGATTCAACAGAGAGAAGCACTTAGCAGGTGGACTTGCAGGTCCCCGATCAATCAGCAGAAGAATGTCGCGAGAGAATAATTAAACGTGAATCCCTGGCCTGCTGACTTGACCCAGCCTAACGCTGGGCAATGTTACCACCAATTATGCGCTACCCTGCAGGGCTCCCATCCACAGTCGGCATTGGCACAGTTGGGATTTCATCTCGGACTGTGGGGCACAGGTACAGGTTGCTGGAAGGTGCCACATGAACCAGAACAGTTGCTGATGAGTGATGCGGGTTAGACAGTTAACCGAAGCCCTCTCTTCCGAGAGGAAACACTATGGCCAATTATGTGCTATCCCGAGGTACTGGGTATAGTCCAGATTTGATCAGGCCCACAGGACACACCACCGCAAGTGTCTCAACCAGGTGCTATACTATGGAACCCCAATGAGGGGCCTTTTTTAACACAACATAAAATTGTAACAACATATATACATGGAATGTATAGAGGGCACTCAATTTACCTGCAGTAGTATTCAACATATTTTTCACCACAAAGCAGACTGTTAATGTGCCAACAGAAAAGCTGTTCTCCTTCTCCTGACAGATAAATCTATCCGTACTGATTTGTGATTCATTGAAGTAAAGCTGGGCAGAGACATTCGCAACTGGCCTGGACCTACAGTGGTTCAGATGGAGAAGGAAAGGGAAATGATCATATGAACTGCATGGAACCTTGAACAGATGATGAGGCACTCTCTAAAACTGTCAGTCTCACCGAAATAGTACAACCTCTTCGCATGCTCCCACTATGACGTCTGTCAGTCCATCTTCTCCCAAGTCCATCCTGCCATCAACTGATTGGCCAAAGAACCTTAGTACAGATGACACTTGCTGGGCTGCTATACGCTGTACATTAGAACACCAAATCAGAATGCTTTATGAAATAATTGGAGCTCAGTTGCTCCAAAAAACATGCTCTTATCTATCTGGCTAGCTCTTCAATCCCTTTCTTTCTTACCTGGCAGGACTCACGTCGTAACCCCCTCAGACTGTCTCCCAAATAAATATACACTGCCCCCTTCTGGTCACCCTCCAGTGGGGCACCCACAGCCACATCCCTCAGGCCATCTCCGTTCAAATCTTCGAGTGAGGAGATGGAAGAAGCAAATCGGCCCTGAGAAGACACTGTAATACTCTCCTTTTCCTGCATTATAAACTGAGGAAGAAAAGACATGCGAGAGGAAAACCTATTGTCACTAACTGGAAAACAGTGATTTCAAGTAACAAGATTTTACAATGTGCAGATGTAAAAAGTACATGGCAAAAAAATAATATCCATATTGAGAAAAACTGGTAGGCCAATGACTGACTTTTTTATTGTTGCCTTTCCTCACCACAAGAAAGCTGTTGAAGCTATTTAAAAGGTACAACAAAGGGCCACAAATGTGGTTCCTGGTATGAAATGCAACAGTTACAAAGAAAGGCTTTTTTAAAGAAAATTGTCTGTGTAAAACCATTGGAGACTTCCATAAAAAGGGTTGAAATATGGCATTTATACACACCGAAATTGTAGCAGTCAAGCACAAGTAGCAAGGCAACCATGAGAAAAATATTATAATAATGTAGCGATCAAGAAACATGCAATTGTCAGCGTAAATGTTCTACGACAATGTAGGCCAGACACCAAGATTGGAAGAAATTAACACCATAACATGTGAAACAATCCCTCCAAAAAATAGAAGTCCTTTTGTAAAACTAGTATAATTTTTACGTTATATAAAACGTATTTTCATATTATATACATGTATAAGTATATGAAAATTATATGTGAAAATTATTTTGATATTAAATATTTGAAAAAATTAGAGAATGTGTTTGACTTTGGATTGTGAAGATAAAACTTTGTAGTTGCAGAAACTTGAAGAAATTATTTTTTGGAATGTTAAATTTGTTTTTCAACTCTTCAAAGGACATAAGGTCATTAGAGTCAAATACATCTCTAATTGCAATGAAACCTAGCTGGGCCCAGAATTTAAATCCACTGTCTTCATTACCTGGGATGAAGTTATCATTATATCATTATATTCCCCAGATAGGGGATTAGTTAGATCGTGACTGAGTTTCTTTAAAATATTCCTGGACTTCATGCCAGTTATATGGCTCTTTCTTGGCGATCTTAGCGGTTTGTCTAAACACATGGTGTAAAGTGCATTTTGTTCAGTTATGGAATAACAGATGAAATCAGTGGGGTTTGTCACTGTAACCTTGTCACTGTAATTAAAAAAATATAAAGGATGAAGAATAAGCTTCATATTCAGTTAACATGGTGACATTTATAACCATTATATTTACTTGCAGGCTGTAGGCCTAGAGAGCTGTATTGTAATGACATCTGAAGCGCATTTTCAGAACTCAAATATCCGTCTATTGCAGTGCGCGAGTTTTCCATTGAATGACAATTCACACATTAGGTGTAAATTACAATTTGCGCATTAGGCTTGATATAGGTGTTATCAGCAAAGTTTTTAATGGATAGCCATTGTCCCATAACAGAAGATTGTCCCCCCAGAACATTACAGGAATTATTGGCAAATATAGGCTAAGTCATAGCTTGATCCAGGATAATTGCGAATAGTCTATACATGTACCATCGCACATCGCCTGGATGTTGATGGAGTGGGCTGAAAGCAATTTAATGCGGCATTCCCTTTCGCTGAGGGACAGGTATGTGGTCTTTGACCAATGGACCCTTTTATTATTATGCATTTTTTGATGTAGCCTACACAATAATAATATTTCACATTGCAATTTTGATATTTTTAGTTATGCTTGTGCGCGCCCCTGTGTGTAACAAACAGAAGGGTGTACGCGCGCTGTGCGCGTCCCTGTGTGTAACAGACAGGAGGGTGTACGCGCGCTGTGCGCGTCCCTGTGTGTAACAGACAGGAGGGTGTACGCGCGTTGTGCAAATGCCTATGTAGATGCACTTATATGCGCCGTTAAAATAACATGTAAACAACCCGATGACTTTAGACCAGGTTTGTGGTGGTTTTAGCGCAAGCGGTTTCTGCTGGCTCAAGATAGCAATACGCCAAAAAATATCCTGGCCACTCCTCATCTTAGGACCAACAAGCCCAGTTCACTTGCAGTGGGCGCAAGAATACAGGAAATTTAAATGTCATGAGCATTAGGCGTTAAAATTAACCCTACGCCAGGTGTAAGATAGCAAAGACACTTAGCGCCGGGTGTAAGGGATTTGATATACAGATGAACCTCGATCCAACCGATGCAACGGATTCCGGATCCAACGGACACAATCCGCTAGAGTGAATATCTGGTCCGAACGTTTAAAACTCCCGGGTGAAGCGAACCGAGACCGCTACTTGAGTAAGCGTCCGCTTGGCGGCGCGCACGTGTTATTTACAAGCGTACAAGCGTCGGTTTGCCTGGTTGTTGTGCGCTACATATCTCTTGTTATAGTGATATTTTGCAGTGTCGCATTATTCGCTGCAACGGACAAACGGCTTTAACGGACAACTGCTCCCCCCTATTAGTCCGTTGGATCGAGGTTCATCTGTAGTTTGTTTTCGTTTTTTGAACGACAAGGAGTACAAAAAGGTAGTCCTTTGGATGACATCATCTCAATATCAACCCAAGGCAGGTAAGGCTTATCGGAGAACCAGAACATTGCTGCTCTGATTTGAGCAAACCAGAAATACCACCGTAGATTGGGCATGTTTAGCCCACCTCTCTTATATGGCAAATGAGTAATGATAAACGCAAACGTGGTTTTCTATTATTCCATAAAAAGTTTGAAAATAATTGCTTCATCCTACAAAAATGATTAACTCCTCTGGAGGAGTTAAAGGAATACTTTGAAATAAATAGAGGAACTTGGGGAGAATATTCATCTTTATCGCATTAATTCAACCGATAGTTGAGATTGATAAAGACATACAGTTATCAAGACGTTCTATTGTTTTTGTGATTAAAGGATCATAATTTTGTGTAATCAGATCTCTTGAATCAGGGGTTATTTCAATCCCTAAATAATTAAACCCATTGGCAGCGTTGATAAAGAGTACATCTATTGGTCTTTCCACAGAATTCAAGAATAAAATGGAGGATTTCGTCTTAGTAACTTTAAAGACAGATATTGTTCCAAAGTTGTCGATCAATTTTATAAGATTGGGAATGGAGGATTTAAGATCAGACAAAAAAAATAACGTATCGTCTGCAAATAAGGCTATTTTGTGTTCTAGTTCTGAAGTTTGAATACCTTTGATTAGAGGATTATTTCTTATTGCAATTGCCAAGAATTCCCCCCCCCCCTTCTCCCAACATAACCCAATCAGGGCAGGGATCCCCTTCCTGTGGAGTAAGATATTTATGGGGCCGCAGGAAATAAGTTTCAGTTCAGTTTGGTGAATTCAGCTTTTCCTCTTTTGTTTTTGTGGCGGTGGTTCCGGCGCATTTCCTTTTGTTCCTGTTCAGTTGGTAAATAATATTGGCAATTTCTAGCTTATCTCTTTACAGGTATCGTCTAATTAACATCTGGTTTAATGTCTTCGTTTTTGTAAATTATAAGTACTGTTGTCAGCCTACATTCATTAGTGAATGTATGATTTCAAGTCATTATTCTAATTGACCGTTTTTCATTGAATAAAATTATTTAATCTTAAAACCTGATTTAGACTTTGTTTTGACTTGTTGGTTGATCCACCAGGTTACCTATCAATTAATTTGGTAATTTAATTGATGATTGTCATTTTTGATAATTATTAAATTAAATCACGTAAAATATATTTTGAATGTAGATTAAGTTCTAGTACGCAATATCAATTGCGTTCAGTATTCAGTGCCGAACATTTTAACAAGGGCATTGACTGCTGGATTCACATTTTTTGAAATGCACATTTTACCTAATCCTCACTTACCCGTCAATGACCTTTTTTGTATTAACTCCTTTGCGCAGATGCCAAGTGATAATGCAGCCGGCGGCAACATTTTGCTCAACTGAGACATTCGTTGCTCCTGCAGCCAAACTATTAGTGGAAATCACAAACTCTATGTTTTAACTTTATTGGTCGACGATGACGAATAAGGAGTTTCTAGCAAGTCCATTCATCAAGCAACCCCCCACCCAGTCTATACCTACCCATGGGTGACATAGTGGACAATAGCAACTGTGTGTGAGTTCATAAATATATATCTTAATCACATAAAACACATATATTCCGTCACAGCAACAAGATAAGCCCATCAATAGCCTGATCGTATGCCAAATAAGCTGTGAAAAGCCCTGCTCACTCAAATGCAAAATAAACATGTGAAATTATTGTCTCATTGTACCACGTATTCTACTATGAATATCTGCTACTAAATATGAAATAAATATACACCATTGGTTTTACAGATAGAGATGTTCCTTTCAAAATTCAGTAGTTTGTGTGCAACAAGCATTTCCCGTGGGACTGTTACGATACCTATGCCCAGGTTGAATTGGGGTATGCCAGCCAAAGGAATGCAGTAACGTTAACAAGCCCTACTGATATTTCTGTCCCTCCAAATGCGATAAGTTAAATTAAGTGCAGCCTACGGCGTCTCGTATGCTTGCTAACGTGATGGTTGTCTTGGAGCCTCAAAGATATTTACTTGAGTTGTTTTTGTATCGTTAACCATAGTTAACTGGCCGGTGATATTTCACTGCCTTTTGCGTATTACATTACATTATAGGCATTTAGCAGACGCTCTTATCCAGAGCGACGTACATAGTGCATATAAGCTATAACGCTAGGTTTGATACTGCGTTGTCAATCTTACTGGCCTGGGATCTGCTTCAGGATTGAAGCAGGAGGTACGGAGTTACGTTTGATGGATAACAGTTAACTGCACTATCTGGGACCCCCCACGCCTGGAACATGTATTTACTGAAATAAAA
This sequence comes from Ilyophis sp. 1 JC-2022, assembly GCA_022702515.1. Lineage (NCBI taxonomy): Eukaryota > Metazoa > Chordata > Actinopteri > Anguilliformes > Synaphobranchidae > Ilyophis > Ilyophis sp. 1 JC-2022. The sequence continues at coordinate 118,348,350 of CM040405.1, forward strand.
ATGGTACAATGTACAAAGTGATACAAGCCCCATGCTGTTATTATGTTAATTTATGTCTTAGTTAAGTTATTTGGATAGCTAGATAGCTAGTAAATGTGCATTTGTAAATTGCTAGGATACCGTAGGTAAAAAAATGAAAAAGCCAAAAGCCGTTCAGTTTCACTTGACATTCATTAGCCTACGTGTTGTATTCTTTCATGTTTGTATAGTCTGCAGGTAACGTAAGGTCAGACTGAATATTTGCTGACAAACGTTAACTTACTGGGCAGAACATCGATTTGAGCAGATTGTCTCCCGTAGTGTAGCCTATAGCCTTCAGCTAACAGCCGTTTAGTTTCACTTGGCATTCGTTTACATATTTTATTGTCATGTTTGTGTAGCATAGCTATGTTAGATGTAACATTATAGATGGCTAAAAAAGCAAGTTAGTTTGGAAATGGAGTGATGGTGTGACATGATGCTTCGTATTTACAGAGTAACTTAAGGTATTAATTACGTATATTATTTATTCATTATTAATTAATTTATTTTAATCATTAAGTAGTTTGTGTACGGATAGGTTAGACTTAATATGTGCTGACAATACTGGGCATAACATCGATGTAAGCAGAAGGAGATCGTCGAGTTCACAAGTTGGATGAAAGATAATTAGCTAGACTACCACTCAGAAACTTCTCCCTACGGCCAGTGGTGCCCCCAGAAACTTTTCATTGGGGTGGCCAAATGGGGCCACTGAAAATCTTGGGGTGGCACACCAAACCAAAAACTGAATTTCAGGAATTCTATTATGTTGTTGTAGTATATAGGCTAGTGGAAAACTATGTTAATATGAGAGTTAAGGAATCGCATACTGATATACCTTGGTTTCTTATTTTACAGTTAATGTTACTAATTATCTGATGTGCACAGACTAATACCAGTACCGTTAACATTTTGAGTTCCACAGCAATCCTGTTTTAATGTGTTATGTATATGCATATACATAGTTGATTCAATGCTCTTCAAATAGGCTAGTAGTTGTCCTTTTCCTTAAAAAGACAAATATACAGCTTTAATTTGAAGGAGTAGCTACATTGATTATAAGGAACAAAACATTTACTAGGAACAAGCCTACTAGAGTTTAAAAACACCACACAGAGGCCTCAAATTCTTTTCAATACAGCTGTTTTTGGCTTTTGCCGTGTCTTTTTGTAAACGAAAATATTATATTATACAATGGGGGAAATAAGTATTGGACACGTCAACAATTTTATTATCAAACATATTTCCAATGTTGCTATTCACATGAGATTTTGACCAGATATTGGTATTAACTCAATAATACTACACAGCTAAAGAAATTGTAACGTTACAATTCTTTAAAAAACTTATGTGCAATAAAGTGAAATGACACAGGAAAAAAGTATTGAACACGCTAAATTAAATGTATTTAATACTTGGTAGAAAAGCCATATTTTTTATATTTGGTTGCATATCCTTAGCATGCCATGACTTTATGATGTCTGTGACCCAACAACATCAAAAGGCTCATGATATCTTATTATGGAAGGATCACTTTAAGGGTTGTTTCTCCTGACAGATTTTCCTATTGAACTCTATGGAAAAATAAGTCAGGAGAAGAAACCCTTCAAGTTATCCGTCCATATCTACTGCAAATGCAAATGCAGAGCTGTTATAGTATCGCTTGTAAGAGTACCAGCAAATAAGATATCAAGAGCCTTTTGATGTTGTTGGGTCACAGACATCATACAGTCATGGCATGTAAAGGATATGCAACCAAATATAAAAAATATGGCTTTTCTACCAAGTATTAGATACATTTAATTTAGCGTGTTCAATACTTTTTTCCTGTGTCATTTCACTTTATTGCACACTTTTTTAAAGAATTGGAACGTTACAATTTCTTTAGCTGTGTAGTTTTATTGAGTTAATACCAATGTCTGGTCAAAATCTCATGTGAATAGCTACATTGGAAATATGTTTGATAATAAAATTGTTGACATGTCCAATACTTATTTCCCCCATTGTATATGTCCAAAAATGAAAAACTAAACAAAAAAGCATAATCATGGACAACAATATACATTTTATTGTAGCCTATATCTCTGCTTTGTTAGGTTACATTCTTCTCAGCCCGTTTTGTCCACAGTTATCATAGGCTAGGCTATTTGTAGCCTACGGTTTTTATTTAGTTTTTTTTTAAAGGGTTTCCGCGTTGTTATGGTTTTGAAAGCTCCGCGCTATGATGGCTATGATGTAGCTTTGGCAAAAACTGGTATGCAGTAACAGCATAGACTTTTTCTTTTATTTATTTATTTATTTTTTCAAAAAGGGCATTTCCCGATATAATTGCTGACTAGTGGCGAGTGGTGATAGATTTACTTTAACATCTGTCTGAGAATGTAAACAAGTCCATTTTCACTGTATGAAAAATTTTACAACGTCACCTCTATTTCGCTAGCTTAGCCTACTTGAACAGTTACAACCTGCATGAGGTTGATTGCTTTTTCTTTGTCTCACCGTTTGTTTGGAATCTACACGCATACAACGATGGAAAATTATCGTTCTTTGGATGCCCACAACTTTTTTGTTAGTGGATGATAATATTTTGCACTTGCAAATATAATACTGTAACGTTATAGCACTCCGATTTATCCACATTCCACTACAAACCATTTGCATATGGTCAAAATGTTTTAGCATTTCTTACAGCAATATTAGTTAGCCATACATTGACAATTGGATAACTTATTTGACTTAGGCTACCTGTGAAACAATGCCTGCTGCACACATAAGCATGTGGAGTTTCAGGGTCCCACATTTTCCCCTTTCTTCCCGCCGACACCTCACGTCTTATTGCTCGGATCCACTTTTCTCATCTTATGGGCTCCGTTTTGCGGTTCAGAATCTTCTAAAACCGCAACTCTGGGTTTTTTCCCTTGTTTGTAGTGCATCCCCCCAAACAACAACTTTTAGGCATTTTTATGCTGTTGGCTAACGGATCGAAATGACAAGGCACCAGCACGTCAAGTCAATAGAGGGCGAGAGCGGGATGTGTTTTCCACCCCGGGAAGGGCGGGGCTTATTTGCGCTCAGTCTCCTGGCAGTGCACTGCGCTTAAGCGGCTGGCTGGCTATACATTTGTTATTTTCTTTCACATGCATGAACTATTATGAAAAATATAATTATTGATTTAAATGAATAGTACCTAATGTAAAATATCAGATAGCAACATATTATGCATATGCGACTTGCGAGGGGGGGCCAGTGGGGGGGCCAGCGATTTTGTCAGGGTGGCCGTGGCCCCCCCCTGGCCACCCCTTGGCGGCGCCACTGCCTACGGCTCAAACTAGAGATGGGCAGTTCGGCTCTTTTTTCTGAGTCGGCTCTATTCGTACCATTCAGTTTGAAGAGTCGGAGTCGGAGTTGCAATTTTGGTACTTCCGGTTAATACAGTAGAGCCGTTTGAGCCGCATCTTTTTCTATCAGCGGCGCGAGCTGGAATTAGAAGCTGCTTCAGACAGCAGACCCTAGCTGGTAACAAAGTAGGCAAAATAAGTTCGTAAACTAGCCTTGATATTTTATTCAGACCTAAATCATCTGAATGATACTCATTGCTAATATTCTCAATTTACAGTAGCCTACTCTCTCAAGCTAGTTTGCAATCGCAGGTTACGTTTATTTTACGTTTATTTCTCCGTTTTTTCGATCATAGATTGTCACATTAGATCTTAAAGGTAATAATAGACATATGATAATATTAATCTTTTTTTTTTTTTATCAGATGCTAGAATCCAGTAGCCTAGGTCTACTGAAAATGAGGTGGAAGACTGTATAAGAGAGATAGCCAGCCAAATTTGACAAACAAGCCAGATATTTATTGTGTGTGTCAGTGTGTGCATATGATGTACAGGAACTTGTGTCGTTTATTTATTTGGACACCATAGGGTTATTTAAATGTGTTTATTTTAACTGTACTTTATTTATTATATCATACACAATTGTAGGCAATTTATTCTGTTCACTGTTGTTGTTGGTCAAGAGTTCTAAAATAAAAATGCCACCACTTTAAATATATTTGCTGTCATTTTTAGTAGCCTAATCTAGCTGAACACAATCGCAGTATCGCATATTAGGCCTAATTGTTTCATAGTTGACTGGAATTCGGTTGCAATTCTCGCAAACAGCCAAGTTTAATAATTTCGTAATAAACAGTCGGCGTCTCGGAATATCATTAGATATAGGCTAACATAATTCCTTTGTCAATAGGGTTTCCGTTTGAATCACGCTGAGTACTAAACCCGATTAATAGCTTAATGGTGTACTGCATTTTGCCCTTTGTTAAAACCACAGAACTCTATAAGAACAATTATGTGGTTAAAACTCGAAAATGACTTCGGTTTGTGTCACGGCTCTGGTTCCGGCTCTGTCTGGAGCCGTGGGATATTGCCATGGCTCATGGCTCTTAAATTGAATCGAGTTGATTTCGTGCTGATCAGTGGGGTCGTATAGCTACTGTAGCTACGTATCTTTCTTTTAACCATTAGTAGTCATAATAACTTTGGAATGAGCTGGGGCGATTATTAACTTCACAAAAGTGTGCGCAATATTGTTAGATCAAATTAAAATGCATTCTTACGTAGGTTCTAACTTAGCAATAAGAAACTGTGCGCCGCGCATTAACCACTGCTGAGTGTCTCGGCGGAGTGTCTCCCGGCTGTAGTAGAAAGCAGGCAGAGTCAGAGCCAGAGCCAAGAGCCAGAGCCGTGGGTAAGCACGATTCCCTCGAACTGGCGAGTCGACTCGGACGACTCTAAAATACCGATTCGTTCGCGAACTGCACATCACTTGCTCAAACTGATAGGGCTTCGGACCATTTCCTCCTTCATACTCCTGGTCGGTGGAAAGCCCAGAGGATTCCGGAGGGGAGAAATCCTCCACCTCGAAAGAGCCATTGACGGATACCGCAGAATTAGTCAGTGATTACTCCGTTTCACTCTCCATTTTTTCCCTTGTGGGCGTGTCTTCAGGTGGCGATAGATGTTACCGCTTCTTCCTGCTCATTTTCAAGGTGGTCCAATAAAATTAACGCACATAAGGCTATGCGTTTCCTTGTTGACAGTATTTTCGAGATTGCGAAAATAAATAAATGTAACAAGCTAAATGTAACCTTAACAAGAAAACAAATTATAACGTTTGCTAACTTTAGCGATCAAGACTTGATATTTGTATCTAACGGAATAAACGGATCCGGCATATATTGAGCACTGTATTTCTAATATGATTGATAGGCCTATTTATTTTCGCATTTTGAGTGCATTTCACATTCTGTAGTGCAATCGATAATAATTTTTTTTTGATGTAGGCTACAGATTTTCATTGCAGATAGAACATTTGGCAGCATTTTGCAGATGGTGGAATACTATTTTATTTTCATGTTATCATACATAATATAGGCTATGGCATATATACTTGTCACTTAGGGCATGGAAAATGCTCATTCCAATTTACTGTGCGCGGATACAGTATGTGGTAGATTCATGGAACATTTTCCTTGGAGTCATTATGAATGGGAACATTAAAAAAATACAGAACAATGCAAGTATACATAGGCTGATTAGGCTACATATGTAGGTGTATGTAACACTGTGATATCAATGTTTTTATCTTAAACCATCAGACGGGAAAAATAATAATTGTCAATTTCAGTTCCAACAAAATTAATTAAGGCAGCGTCGTGCAGCCTCTTAGCATGCAAGCGCCATCTAGGGCTGCCTTTTACCAGGAAGCTGTTGTACAGAGAGTGATACAGGTGCATGATCAGACAGTACTGCTGAAAATAGTGGTGTCGAAATAAAAAAATCTATAGTCGATACGGGAATGATTAAGATCGAGCAGAAAAGCATGAATTACTGTTATTATTATGGCTTTGTTTTCTCCAGGAATCTATTAAGATTGAATTCAGTTCATCGGATGAACCGTTTAAAAATGATAGAACCTTTTGTACATAGTCCCCAAAAAATATTGGACAGTATAACATAATGTAGAATAAAGTTTTAAAAGTATATACGTATGTATTTGGTGGCATATCCTTTGCATGCCATGACTTCCTGCTGTTTGTGACCCAACAACATCAAAAGACAGATATCTTATTTTCTGGTACTCTTACAAGTGATACTGTAACGTCTCTGCATTTGAATGGGTTTCTATGGGAACTGAGGGGTGGGACTAGATTTACAGTCAAGCTGGAAAGTCTGCCCACCCCTTTCACCTTCTCCACGTTTTATTACGTTACAGACTTATTCTACAATAGATTGAGTTCATTTTTTGTCTCAAAATTCTACACAAAATAGCCCATAATGACAAAATGAAAACAGGTTTTTAGACATTTGTGCTGATTTATTAAAAATCAAAATGTAAAATATCATATGTACACAAGTGTGCACACCCTTTGATATGACACCCAAAAGTGAGCTGAGATGCATTTTGTTTCCACTGATACTGCTTGAGATGTTTCTGCAACTTAATTGTAGTCCACCTGTGATAAATTCAATTGATTGGACTTGATTGGGGATTGCCAATATACCCCTGCCTATATAAGGTCCCACAGTTGACAGTGCATGTCAGAGCAAACTCAAAGCCATGGGGTCAAAGGAATTATCTGCAGACCTCAGAAACAGGATTGTGTCAAGGCATAGATCTGGAGAAGGGTACGGAAAAATCTCTGCAGCTTTACAGGTCCCAAAGAGCACAGTGGCCACCATCATTCGTAAATGTAAGAAGTTTGGAACCACCAAGAATCTTCCTAGACCTGGCCGCCTGGCCAAACTGAGCAATCGGGGAAGACGGGCCTTAGCCAGGGAGGTGAGCATACGCTCCAGCGTATCCTTGTGGAGATGGGAGAACCTTTCAGAAGATCAATCATTCATGCAGCACTCCACCAATCAGGCCTTTATGGTAGAGTGGCCAGACGGAAGCCCCGCCTTAGTAAAAGGCACATCACAGCCCGCTTGGAGTTTGCCAAAAGGCACCTAGAGGACTCTCAAGCCATGAGAATCAAGATTCTCTGGTCCGATGAAACCAAAATTGAACTTTTTGGCCTGAATACCAAGCGTCACGTCTGGAGGAAACCAGGCACCGCTCATCACCTGGCTAATACCATCCCGACAGTGAAGCATGGCATCATGATGTGGGGATGTTTTTCAGCAGCGGGAATGGGCCCACTAGGGAAAGATGAATGCAGCTAAGTACACCGAGATCCTTGAAGAAAACCTGCTCCAGAGCGCTCTGGACCTCAGACTGGGGTGAAGGTTTACCTTCCAACATGACAACGACCCGAAGCACACAGCCAAGAGAACAAAGGAGTGGCTTCGGAGAAAGTCTGTGAATGTCCTTGAGTGGCCCAGCCAGAGCCCAGACCTGAATCCAATTGAACATCTGTGGAAAGAGCTGAAAATGGCTGTGTACTGACGCTCCCCATCCAACCTGATGGAGCTTGCAAGGATATGCCAAGAGGAATGGGCAAAAATGTCCAGAAACAAGTGTGCCAAGCTCGTAGCTTCTTTCCTAAGACGCCTTGAAGCTGTAATCGCTGCCAAAGGTGCAGCAACCAAGTATTAGGCTAAGGGTGTGTACAGATATGTAACCCCTAAATAACCTATTTTTGTCAGTAAAATAAAATAGCATATTTTCTAAAAACCTGTTTTCACTTCGTCATTATTGGCTATTGGGTGTAGATGTTTGAGGCAAAAAATGAACTCAATCTATTGTAGTATAAGTCTGTAACGTAATAAAACGTGGAGAAGGTTAAAGGGGTGTGCAGACTTTCCGACTTGACTGTAGCTGTAAATTACGCTGGAAGAGTATGGAATACATGGTTCGTAAACAAGTCTGAGGTATCAAACAAGCCTTAAACCATCACTCTGCTGCCAGATATGCAGTAGATATGGATGGATCACTTTAAGGGTTGTTTCTCCAGACAAATCTTCCTATTGAACTCTTCAAGTTATCTATAAATAACTACTTATCCTTTCAAACTCAAATTTCTAGAGTACAAAACCAAAATAACAATGAGACTACTGATACTTTGTGGTCTCTTAATTTTTTCCAGAGCTGTACCTCTAGCACATATTAGCGCACAGTAAATTTGAATGAGCATTTTCCATGTATAGCCCAGGGAGACATCAATACTCCACAGCATAATGTACGATAAGATTACAATTAAATAATATTCCACCATCAGGAAAATGCTGGCACATATTCTAGCTTCACGGCTAATCGCTGAATCAAACATAAAACATGACTTAGCCACCTATGGACACTTACACTACAGTACACTTACACTACAGTATGAAATGCACTTAATATGCAAAAATAACAATATCAATCAAATGGCAGAAAAACTGTGGAAAAACTCGGGTACATAATTGAAATATTACAAGAATTAATACTTACATAATGAGGAAGAAATCTCTGTCATGTTCATAGGCATATTCTCCAATAGAATCAATACTATGGTCTCTTCTTCTTACCCACTCCCAAAATCCATGGAAACAAGGTGAGGATTTTCTCTAGCCATGCTGACGAGTTGGCCAAATTAGTAAAATCTTGCAAAAAGAGCAGGAAGACAATAATTACGCCTTGGTGAGCGAATGCACATTCCTGCATTTTCTGTAGTTGTTTGCGTAAAACTCTTGTGACACAACTAAACGTTAGTGATGTGCAGTTTGCGAACGAATCTGTATTTCTGAATGACTCTTTATTCCGAGTCGACTCGACAGTTCGAGGGAATCGTGCTTACCCACGGCTCTGGCTCTGGCTCTTAGCTCTGACTCTGACTCTGCCTACTTTCTACTACAGCCGAGAGCCGTGTCACTAGTTGTAACCTAGGTTGAGCAGCAGTAGTGATGCGCTCAACAAAATAGGTCGTACAAATCTGTTTTATAATAATTTAAGAATACATTTTAATTTGATCTAACAATATTTCACACATTTTTGTGAATTAGATAATCACCCCAACTCGTTCCAAAGTAGTCCATTAGGCTACTGCTAATGGTTAAAAGATGTACCGACAGTCGCCGCCTACACAACTCTGATCAGCACGAAATCCACTCGTATCAGAGCCATGAACCACGGCAATATCCCACGGCTCCAGAGCCGTGACACAAACGATTGTCCTTTCATGTTTTAACAGACAGGAAATGCTGCAGCCTACATGATTAATAATCGGGTTTAGCCTACTCAGCGTCGGATCAACCAGAAACATTGACAAAAGTATTCTGTTATCTTATGATCCGAGACGCCTACTTTTTATTACAAAATTATTACATGTGGCTGTTTGCAACAGAATTGCAGTATAAAACAGAATTAATATGCGATTGTGTTCCACAAATAGGCTACTTCTTATTTAGTGGTGGCATTTTTATTTTAGAACTCGTGACCAACACCAATAATGAACAGATAAATACAATTTTGTATAATAGAATAGGCTAAATAAATAGCCTAATGGTTCAAATAAACATACTTTATGGTGTCCAAATAAATCTTTACCAAATCTACTATTCAAAACTAATAAACAAAACGGGCTCCTGTACACACACATATGCATCAAGATATGGCATGTTTGTCGGATTTGGCTGGCTATCTCTCCTACACACCCATTCATCCACCACATTTTTAGTAGGCTACTGGATTTTATGATCTGATAAAAAATAAGATTTATATTTGCATATACTAATAAAATAGCTATAGCCTATGCAAATATAGCCTAACCATTCAATGTCTATTCTTACATGTAATATCTAACATTACAATCAATGACCGACAGCAATATTGTACACTTCTGCTAGAATAACGGAGATGGGAAAGTTGTAAATAAATGTAAACTGGATGCGATTGCAAACTAGCTTGAAAAGTAAGGGGAAGTGATCAGAAAACATTGAGCATAGGCTATTAAAAATGAGCATCAATAAGGTGATTTAGGTCTGAATAAAATATCAAAGCTAGTTTACTAACTTAATTTGCTACCAGTTAGACTCTGCTGTCTGAAACAGCTTCAAATTCCAGCTTGCGCCGCTGGGAGAAAAAGATGCGGCTCGGGTAGTTCGAAAGAATCAACCAAATGAGTGGTAGCTACGGTATTAACCGGAAGTACCAAGAACTTGCAACTCCGACCCCGTTTGAAACTCTTCAAACTAAATGGTACGGAAAGAGCCGACTCAGAAAAAAGAGCCGAACTGCCCATTACTACTAAACGTGCGGTTACATTCGGCCGTAATTTATTGTTCAAAGCATCCAATAAGACATTACAAAAACTGTTGGAAAGCTTATAATGTCCTCTATTGGATACAAGAGTTGTCAATCAAACCAGCATGAACATCTGGTGGGGTTTTACGCGTAGACATTTCAGAAGGTGTTTGAGCGTCATAACTGGTTTTATTTCTCAAACGGATTGTCCAAGACAATAAATGACCACTTGAAAGGGAAATCTCAATATATAAAACCAATGGTAGGATTGTACATTTATTTCATATTTAGTAGCAGATATTGATAGTAGAATGATGTGGTATAATTAAACAAGAATTTCACTTGTTTATTTTGCTGAGTGAGCAGCGTTTCACACCGCTTTCTTGACATACGTTCAGGCTATTGTTAGCTTTAACTTGTTGCTATGACAGAATATAAATTTTTGGTGGTGAAAAAATATTTTTATTAACTCCCAGATAGACGCTATTGTCCACTGTGTCGGTATAGTTGCAGGTGAGACTGGGTGGGGGGTTGCTTGTTAAATAGACGACCAGCTGAACTTCAAAGACCAGATCAGGGCGACGGCACGGTCCTGCAGGTTCCTCCTGTACAACATCAGGAGGATTCGACCGTACCTGACAACCTATTCCACCCAGCTTTTGGTCCAGACCATGGTCACCTCACGCCTGGACTACTGTAACTCCCTGCTCGCAAGCCTACCGGCCTGTGCCATCCTGCCTCTCCAACTGATCCAGAACGCAGCTGCCCGGCTTGTGTTCAACCTCCCGAAATTTTCACATGTCACCCCCCTGTTGAGGTCACTCCACTGGCTACCAGTTGCAGCCAGGATCAGGTTCAAAGTTCTGACCCTGGCCTACACTGCAGCCAATAGGACAGGCCCTGTCTACCTGCAGGACTTGATCCAGAACTATGTTCCTGCTCGACCGCTTCGCTCATCTACTGCAGGGCGACTTGCACTTCCCCCCCTCCGTGTAAATGGCACTCGCTCGTCCCGACTGCGGAGCTTTTCCACCCTAGCTCCCCAGTGGTGGAACGAACTTCCCATTCCCCTACGTTCCATGCCAACCCTGACTACTTTCCGTCGTGGCCTGAAAACGCACCTTTTCAGACTCCACCTGGACTAATACTTATCTAGGACCTCATGGTTTGTGTTCTTGTTGAACTGTGTACTCAAGATAGTCAAGTTTATAATAGTTAGAATAGAATTGTATTAGAGCTGATTTACCCAGTTCACTGTGAACTGCATTGTGTTCATTACTAGGGATAGCTGCTACTGTATGGGAAGAATGTGCTTTCTTATCTGTTCTGTAGTTACTTCGATTACCTTTCTGTATGCACTTACTGTACGTCGCTTTGGATAAAAGCGTCTGCTAAATGAATGTAATGTAGATGACCGATGCAACAATAGTGATACTTTAGAATAGAATCTCCTTATTCAGCATAGATGTCATGAATCGGTTTGGTGTTTCCACTCATAGTTTGGTTGCAGGAGGAATTAATGTCTTAGTTGAGCAATCTCATGCCATTGCTGGCATGGCCACTTGGTGGTCTGCATGAAGGGGTTTGTCACAGTGCCTCAGAGAGACCCAAATGCAGAGACCAGATTGGAGACACATAGAGGGTGCAAAAATAAAGACTTTACTGGAAAAATTGTGAATCAAACCAAACTAACAAACAGGAGGTAACACGAGGGAACTATGCACAGAAAATAACAACCAGGGCAAACAAGACACGAACTAGAAGCTCGAAGCAAAATACACGGAAGAAAATACAAGTAGAGCCTCAGAGACGAGAGAAACGCAGAGCAAATGTTTAGGAACAAAGCACAAGACATGAAGGTAGAGACATACTTAAATACACATAGGAACAGGTGAGTACAATGAGGTTATTCGTACTTAAATACACAGAGGAACAGGTGAGTACAATGAGGTTATTCGTACTTAAATACACATAGGAACAGGTGAGTACAATGAGGTTATTCGTACTTAAATACACAGAGGAACAGGTGAGTACAATGAGGTTATTCGTACTTAAATACACAGAGGAACAGGTGAGTACAATGAGGTTATTCGGAAACATGTGCAGTCTGGGGAGAAACACTAATTGAATAATTACAAACAATTACACAGAGTAACAAAACAAGCATGCAAAGAAATGGGAGAAATGGTTAAATCTGCTGGAGATCAGCCGGAATTGTGACAGGGTTAAGGGGGCAATTTACAAAGATTGCTGCAAAGTAAATGTGTTGAGAAAAAATGTTGCAGTCACAGTGTATTAAATATCAACCACAGTTCTCTGTGTTTTATCCACTGCAAATGAGTACGTCTGACTCAAAGTCCCCAATACAAAAAGCAATCGAAGAAATTAAAACGGTTGCATCAAGTCACAGAATGAGAAAATTAACATTACCTCTCTAGTGAGTTGGTAGATAAACATCCTTCCTTCTCTCTGTGAATCATGATACAGCGGGGCACCCACAAGGAGAAAATCGGTTTCATCATCGGAGTCAATGTCAACGGCACATAACTCCCCCCCAAAATATTCACCAATCTGAAAAATGTACAAACACATATTAGAAATCCCCCTACCAGAGTGATTTTCATATGGGATAGTATAGCAGAAATCTGGCAATGGTAATACGTATGATAATATTGTTTTAATTTGCATAATAAAGAAAAATAAAATACTTTTACATATCTAACATTGATGTTTGAGTAAAATGATTAGGTATGGAATAAAAATAACTATATATCTCCATCATAAGCACTACATAGCACATTCATAAGCACTACGTAAGCATTCATAGCTTATGTGAATGACAGCAAATAGGTACATATATGGTTATGTCAACATTGATGCAGCCAGTGACATGTAGTGCTTATGAAGGAGTTATACAGCTCTTATGAGGGACCCTTCAAAGAAAGTGTTACGCATTACGAGCTGTCCCATTATTGGAAAATAATGTACGACGGGCGTGGTGAATCCGAGGTTGCTTACCACGCCGAAACTACATTCTATTCCAATAATGGGACAGAACGGAGTGGTTTACTCCGCTTATACAGTTACCAACAGTGATTATAAATTAGTTACTTTTATCTTTATTGATTTTTATCGACTTAATCAGCTGAAATTTTTATATTCTTCCGCAGCCCTTTGGGCATATTGCTTTAGCGTTGTCAAGAAAAACACTGGTTGACACTTCTATTTGGACTGTTGTTATGCAAAAACCTCTCGTTGTTATTTTTATGATTCTGTGAAAACAATGATTCAATCAGGAAAAAAGTTACTTCTCGTTTTTTATACCATACAATTACCACCAATTTCAGTTATTTTTGTCATTACATTATTTGATAAAATTGCATGAAACCATAACTCAATCAAATTGACCTGCCTCTGTCTTGCTTTTTAACAGGGGTGTAAAGTACTTGAGTAATTGTACTTTGTTACAATACTTAAGTACTGTTTTGGGGGATTTGTACTTGAGTATTATTAAATTTGTATACTTGTACTTTTACTCAATTACATTTCAGAGAAAAAAAACATACTTTTTACTCCTTACATTTAAAATGCAGACCTTCAAAGTATAAAGTACAAATCTCGCAGGTCCAACGATTTTAATTAGTATATTTGTTTCTCTGGCCGAACTAACATTAACGTTATTAAACCTGCGGCCGCACTTTATTTAAAACAGCCAATCAAATCCCCATCCATGAAAAATTAACCAGCCCATACCCATGCTGATTGGTCCTTGTGCAAGACTAGAAAGCGGGGATCATTTATTAGACACCTGCTATCAAAATAACTATTTGACAAGAACCTTAGGATGTGCAATGTCGAACCCACGTATAAAAAAAACTGAACTAAACCCTTAATGTTTTCCAAGGTTGTAGTTTGGCCAACTTTACAACTGGATGCTGTGATGTGAATGCCGTCCATGTTAGTTTACCTCAAGATGTTTTTTCAAATTCGATCGAGAAGTGCATTAAATCATTTTAATGCAAAAAAAAGTGTTCTGTTTTTTTATTTCAGCATTGTCTATCGCAGAATTCATTCCATTGTGGGCCGAGTGTATGCTGGGTTTCATTCCAGCCTTGCCTAAAGACCAGCTGATGATTTCACTAATTAGCTCACCTCTTCAACTAACTCACCTGGTGCAATGTGTAGTTGAAACGAAAACTTGTATACACTCGGCCCACGATGGAATGAGTTTGAGACCCCTTGTCTATCCCTTGTATACACTCGGTCCACGATGGAATGAGTTTGAGACCCCTGGTCTATCCCTTGTATACACTCGGTCCACGATGGAATGAGTTTGAGACCCCTGGTCTATCCCTTGTATACACTCAGCCCACGATGGAATGAGTTTGAGACCCCTTGTCTATCCCTTGCATACACTCGGCCCACGATGGAATGCATTTGAGACCCCTGGTCTATCCCTTGTATACACTCGGCCCACGATGGAATGAGTTTGAGACCCCTTGTCTATCCCGTGTATACACTCGGTCCACGATGGAATGAGTTTGAGACCCCTGGTCTATCCCTTGTATACACTCGGCCCACGATGGAATGAGTTTGAGACCCCTTGTCTATCCCTTGCATACACTCGGCCCACGATGGAATGAGTTTGAGACCCCTGGTCTATCCCTTGTATACACTCGGCCCACGATGGAATGAGTTTGAGACCCCTTGTCTATCCCTTGTATACACTCGGTCCACGATGGAATGAGTTTGAGACCCCTGGTCTATCCCTTGTATACACTCGGTCCACGATGGAATGAGTTTGAGACCCCTGGTCTATCCCTTGCATACACTCGGCCCACGATGGAATGAGTTTGAGACCCCTGGTCTATCCCTTGTATACACTCGGCCCACGATGGAATGAGTTTGAGACCCCTTGTCTATCCCTTGTATACACTCGGCCCACGATGGAATGAGTTTGAGACCCCTGGTCTATCCCTTGCAATAAAAAAGTTTTTACTTTTACTTTTTAGTACTTAAGTACATTTAAAAGTAGGAACTTTTTTACTTTTACTCAAGTGTATTTTTAGCCAGATACTCTGACTTTTACTTGAGTAAGATTTTGAGACAGTATCTATACTTTCACTTAAGTATAATTTCTGGGTACTTTTTACACCCCTGCTTTTTAAAATGGTTTGGTCATGCAGTATTGCCTATTTTAAATTAAGGAAATTGCATTTCAGATTTGCATCATGAGATGGTAAGAACTGAAAAAAACACTAGATATACTGTACACAGAGTTTGCTCGATGTAACTTTGCTCATCTCTCTGCTGTAGAATGTTGCCACCGTACCTAACTGGGGCTATGTCGATACTGCGGAGCAGAGGATCACCAGCTGGAACACTACCCTATGCGACCTGCTCCACATCCTAGTAGCCTAAGAACCACACCCCGGGTGCCTCCATTTTCCACCTCCGGGGTGAGTATCCCTCCTTCCTCCCTTTCCTGGTTCTCGTTACATTCCACTGCCTCGTGCCCTTCTGTGGACAGTGGGGAACTTCATAGATAAAGACTTTGCCAGCTCAGTGCACATCCCTCTTCAGCCACTTACCACTCCACTCCAGTCTCTGTCCAGTCATTGGTTGGAGGGATCCCAGGAGCCATTCATTATGCTGACAGACCCCTGCAACCTAGTATATCTGCAAAAGTATATCTGGACAGCCAAATGTCTGAACCCCCGGCAAGCCAGGTGGGCTCTTTTTTTTTCCCGTTTTAATTTTACACGATCATTTCTCCCAGGTTCTAAGAACACCAAAGCCGATGTCCTAACCTGACTCAACATAGCAGGAGAGGCCCCTACAGAACCTGAGTATATCATCCCTCCCCTCCTGCATTGTGGCCCCTGTCCTCTGGGACATAGAGGAGGAGATTACCGGGGGAAAAAGAAAGACCCCGCTCTAGACTCATGTCCTCCTGAATCCACCTACGTACTTAGGAGAGTAAGAGATCAGTTGCTGACCTGGGCGCATACTTCCCTAGCAACCAGAAACCCAGGTATTAGCACCATTCAGATGCTAGCGGACAAGTACTGGTGGTCAAACTTGGTTCAGGATGTCACTACCTTGTTTACCTCAATATGTTGATAACACATTTTACTCATGATTGTAGTGTTCTAGTGCTCGCCTGTTAAGGTATGTCAAAAAATGTACTTATGTCATAAATTATATTCGTGCAGGGCTACTCAACTCCAAGTCCTGCGGGCTGCAGTGTCCGCAGGTATTTGCTCCAACCATGCACTACAAAACCTGATTTCACAAATTAGCTTACTTCCTGAATCAAGGAGGTAAAATCATTATTAAAATCAGATGGTGTATTGCATGGTTGCACTAGTCAACTGAACTGTGGAAAGACTGAGGTTATCCTGCTTGGCACCCAGGCCACTATCAAGAAACAGACAAACTTCAGCCTCATCATGGATGATGTTAAGGTCCTCCCTTCCATAGAAGTCCGTAACCTTGGGGTGATACTGGATAGTCAAATATCTCTGGAGGCCCACATCAAGAAAATTACGAAGGTCTCATTTTTTCATCTCAGAAACATAGCAAATATTAGACCCTTGCTTTCCAAACCAGGAGCCGAATGCCTCATTCACGCCTTCATCTCATATCGTTTGGATTATGCTAAAGGTATCAACTGGCTGCAGTATGTTCAAAATTGTGCCGCCCAGATTCTTACCCACACCTCCCCCGGTGAGCACATTACCCCGGTGTTATTCAACCTACAATGGCTCCCCATCCACTCACGTATTGATTTTCAAGTCCTAGTTCATACCTATCAAGCCATTCATACCATTGGTCCATCGTATTTATGTGACCTCATTAAATTGTCCTGTCCCACACGCATTCTTCGCACCTCCAGCTCCATCTCTCTCCAGCAGCCCCGCTGCGGACTTAAAACCATGAGAGCCAGGGCATTTAGCTGTGCTGCTCCACAATTATAGAACACATTCCCAGCCTCTATCAGAGAAGCGCAGTCTCTCAAGACCTTTAAAGCCCTCCTGAAAACGCATCTTTTTAAACTGGCATATAAGGACTTATGCTAAATTTTCATTTTTTATTGATTTATTTATTTATTTAGAATTTTTTAATTACTTAAAATAATTTTATATTTTAAATTATTTATTTTTTGTGTACAGCGCATTGGGTTCAAGAAATGAGCTCTACAAATTTTATTTATTATTATTATTATTATTATTATTATGGTTGGAGCAAATACCTGCAGACACTGTGGCCCACGGGACCTGGAGATTAGTAGTGCTGTATTAATGCCTACCTGTGGCCCACGGGACCTGGAGATTAGTAGTGCTGTATTAATGCCTACCTGTGACCCACGGGACCTGGAGATTAGTAGTGCTGTATTAATGCCTACCTGTGGCCCACGGGACCTGGAGATTAGTAGTGCTGTATTAATACCTACCTGTGGCCCACGGGACCTGGAGATTAGTAGTGCTGTATTAAGGCCTACCTGTGGAGATTAGTAGTGCTGTATTAATCACCTGTGACCCATTTTTCTTCTGTATTACTACCCAATGTCCATTGTCTTTCCGGAAAAGCAAAATTTGTCCCATATGCTGAAACCTTGGTGCTCCAGAAAAATATAGAGACTTGTTAGCTTTCTTTCCAACTGCTACAGAATACCCTGCATTGACAAAAAGGATGGAATTACATTTTCAAAAGTTTGTCAAATTTTACATCAAAACAGCATAACCAAAACCACGTCAATGTACTGTACTGTCCTAGAAAGTGACAGCATCAATATTAGCAGACGTTCATAAAATACAATAGCATTCATAACTTTGAGAATTCTTACCCATATAGGAGTCCTCCTCCATTTCGGGATCTACAATTTCATTGTAATCTGACCCTGTACCAACTTCAATTAGAGACCCTCGCCAATTGTTGGAACCAACTGAACCCAAAATCAGCATGTCCTGCAAAAGAACAAATGCAAATAAACTTCTTTATTTAATATAACCTTCTTCAAAAAACTTTTGAAATACAAATACCTTTGAGATGGGGGGTCTTTCAGAACTTTAAATGCTTGTAAAGTGAAGTGCGTAATACTTCTCTCATAAATCTAGGGTTAGATATGGAGTACCACAAGGACCTGTGCTTGGACCTCTGCTCTTTTCTATATACAGTGCTGCTAGAAAGTTTGTGAACCCTTTAGAATTTTCTATATATCTGCATAAATTCTATCTAAAATGTGATCACATCTTCATCTAAGTCCTAAAACTTGATAAAGTGAACCCAGCTCAACAAAAAACAGGATTATTATTTTTTTTATTTATTGAGCAAAATTATCCAACATTAAATGCTTTGTTGGAAAATGTATGTGAACCCTTAGATCATACGTATTTTTAAAGTATCATATTTAATATTTGGTTGCATATCTTTTGCATGCTGTTGCTTCCTGAAGTCTGTGACCAAAGGCAAATGATCACTGACCTGGCATAGAAAGCCATTGTAATTAGTTACATTGTTACTCTCCTGATTCTATCATTGCAATGCTGTTGTTACTCTCCTGATTCTATCATTGCAATGCTGTTGTTACTCTCCTGATTCTATCATTGCAATGCTGTTGTTACTCTCCTGATTCTATCATTGCAATGCTGTTGTTACTCTCCTGATTCTATCATTGCAATGCTGTTGTTACTCTCCTGATTCTATCATTGCAATGCTGTTGTTACTCTCCTGATTCTATCATTGCAATGCTGTTGTTACTCTCCTGATTCTATCATTGCAATGCTGTTGTTACTCTCCTGATTCTATCATTGCAATGCTGTTGTTACTCTCCTGATTCTATCATTGCAATGCTGTTGAGCAACTAACACAGCAGCAGCAGCGGCGGCAAAGCAAACAATATGTTACTCCCTTTAATTCATGGAGTCAGCTCACCTCCTTCTCCATGATATTTAACGCCGGAAAAGCGACTTCTCAGACAAATCGCTCCACGAAGAGAGGAAAACCATCCCAACAGTTCCGGAGAATAATCGGCTATCTAGCCGTCACCCTCTTGCTCGCAGGCAACGTCCACCAAAATCCAGGGCCTAATTACAACTGTAGTGACCCACAGTCCCCTGACGCTTTCATCAGACAAGGTAATGTCCATCCTAAGGGTAATTCCATGACTGAGATATTCCAACGATGTGACAATAATCCACTGTCTTCTGCGATGACTGTTATACCGGAAAATGCGACTCAAGCGCTTCCAGTTATCCCCAAAATGCATGCTCACAATGTGATTGTTTACAAACAATGTAACTTTCAGCTGTTTCAAACAACAAATCATGCGAGAGTTTTGTGGGACCCACGCGCAAAACCCAAAGGATTACTTGAGGGACATTTAAACATCAGAAGTGTCGCTTCAAAAACGGAGCAACTCGAAAAATTACTTATGGACTCAAACCTTGATTTTCTTTGTTTGTCTGAAACATGGCTAATGGACTCATCACCCAACACTGCATACCTAGTTCTGGGATATAATGTCTTTAGAAAAGACCGAAAACTGGGCAGGGGTGGTGGACTGCTTATGCATGTGAAAGACTGCATAAACTGCAAATAAATTGAATTCAGCAGCTCTATGTTACGTTTCAGACACAGAGACCCAATAGCAGACAAGGAATTAGCAAGAACGAGGTTTATTTCAGAAGGTGAGGTCAAAAAGCCAGGATATCAAAATGTACAGTACAAAAACGGAAAGCAAAGAGTAGTTAGGAAGCTAAAGTCGAAAACCGGAAATCAAATGCAGAGGTACAAAATCGGCAGGCAAGGCAAAGTCAAAAACAATCAAAAGTCGAAAAACTAGAAATCAAAGGCAGAGGTACAAAAACGGCAGGCAAAGGCTAAGTCAAAAACAATCAAAGTCGAAACCAAATGGCAAACAAACAAAATCGCTAGGCTATCTCGGGTCGTACGGAAAAGGTAGTCTCAGGTAAACAATAAGTCACTGGCTTTCAAAATCTCAGGCTCAGGAAATAAAGGGTACGTTCTGACAGGGAACAAACATATTTGTGGGTCTATATATACGTATAGGAAAGGGAGGGGTAACAAACTACGTGAGGTTAACACATGAGGTAGCAATGAAACAATCACGGAAACATAACAAAGACATGGAAGGGATTCGGAAACATGCATAACAAACAACGGGCTCAAAGCGGAGCGGAGTGTGCTCAGTAATCACGAGAGGTGAAGTCTAAATACAAACAGCTGGCGCGAATTACAGAGATCGCGGAAAAACTGGTTAATCTGTTAGTATCTAACTATAAGACAGACAGTTAGTCGTTAGTATACATTTATGTTAATTGGTTTAGTAAGTGCATTTAACTAATAAACCACCCGAGTGATTGTTAGCACGAGTTAGTAATCTATACAATACGCGTAAGGAAAACCAGGAAGTAGCAGAACACGAACCCCTTGAAAAATCCCGAAGTCACCTAAACAGTGCATACGCGAGACAGGGTAAACAAACACACGAATGCGACTCAGACAACCCACGAACAGAGGGGAATGCAATGATGAATGATAACAATACTATAACAGACATACATAATTACAGAACATCACACTCTATGGATATGGAATGCATTGCTGTAACAATTATTTTATCCCCACGCATGTCCTTCACTGTTGTTGGTATATAAAGATCTCCCTCATCAAATAGCATGTTTTATGAACATCTAAGAAACTCTGAAATAACTTGACAGAAATAAAGAGTTAATTCTGGTTGGGGATCTAAACACTAAGTGGGCTGAGAAATCAAATAGGAAAAAGCTTAAGGACATAACAGTTTGACCTCAGCCAAGTAATCCAAGGCCCCACTAGAATCACCCCATCATCTCAAACCCAGGTTGATCTAATATTCAGCAATAAACCAGAAAGAATATCCAAATCATTCAATTTACTGACTGGGCTATCAGATCATTATTTGACATTGGTAGCAAGAAAGCTAACAAAACATAGGTTCATATACCGGCAAGACAGTAAAAATGTGTCAAACATCATACCAAAGAGACTTATCAATGAATTTGAAGAGAAGTTTAAACAACTAGCCTGGAACGAGATCTTGTCCACAGACAATCTAGAGGCTGCTTGTTTAGAATTAATAAGGCAAAAGCTGAATTCAGTAAAAACGTCACACATTCCCGAAAAAAGCAGAACTTTCCCTGGTTAAATTAACAACTGTGGAATTTAATGAAACGGAGGGACCACGCCTTGAAAACCGCACTTAAGGCAGGTTTAGCCCATGATAGGAGGACTTTTCAGCATCTACGTAAAAAAGTTGTAAACAAATTGAGAAAGGCAAAAGCAAATTTTTTTATTGATCTTATAAATGATGCTAAAGGGAATAGTAGGCATACTTGGAAAAACATCCACAGACTTCTAAAGAAAGATAGCAACAAAAGCTCAAGACAAACAAAACAAAACAAGACAAAGACCCAGATTTCTTGTGTGTTCAATAATTATTTTATAGATTCAGTTCTAGATCTGGCACAAGATTTTAGCTTAAGAAGTAAGGTCATTATACCACTAAATTATAATCTCCCTGTTTTTAACATCTCTGAAGTGTCATAACCAAAATCTTGAGCCAGTTTAAAAGCTCCAAGGCCAAATATGTTTTTGACTGTGATCCTGCATTTGTAAAGAAGTACAAAAGTATCCTCTGTACTCCTATCACTCCTATCACTCATCTTGTAAACGTGTCAATAAAACAATGCTACTTTCCAAATGCCTGGAAATCAGCAGGAATAACCCCCATTTCAAGGCTGGCGATTCAACCAATGTAATTAATTACAGACCTATCAGCATTCTCCCAGTTATTTCTAAAGTAACTGAGAGTCATTTGTGACCTATTAATAGCCAATCTAAACCATGGCCATTTCCCACTGCATTCTATGCAGTTTGGATTCAGGAAACATCATTCCACAGAGACAGCAAATTGCTATTTTATTGAACAAATTAAATATAGTCTTGACAGGGGATGTGTTATTGGTGCTGTTTTCCTTGATTTTAAAAAGGCTTTTGATATAGTCAAGCATAATGTTCCAAACTGTCAAAGTTCAATTTCTCTACTAATGCATTAGCATGGATGGAGTCATACCTAAACTTAAGAAAACAGTGCAAAAGAATTCATGACACATGCTCATCTTTTTCTGACTGTACCATTGGAGTTCCACAGGGGTCAATCCTTGGACCAATTCTATTTAGCTTATACATTAATGATCTTTCATTGATTTGCCCAGAGGTCCACATTCAGATGTACGCAGACGACAGTTATTTACACCCATGCTAAAACAGGAAAACAAGCTGCTTCCAAACTCACTGCAGTATTGAACAAAGTATCAGACTGGTTAACTCACTGTTGTCTTACTATTAACGTGAGCAAATCTGTGGGCATGTATATTTCTATCAAGAGAAATGACACACATCAACCTGATATACTAGTTAAAGGAGAGGTAATAAATATTGTTGAGCACTTCAACTATCTGGGCATAATCATTGATTCTAACTTAAATTTTAAGAAACATATAAAAAAGGTCTCCAGAATTGTCAGAGTTAGCCTAATGAATTTTTGACATATTAGGCATCAACTGCCTCTCGCTGCTGCTAAGCTCTTTATGCACTCAATTATTTTCTCACACTTATCTTACTGTGCTACAAGCTGGTCCCAGGCAGGAGTGACTACGCTAAAGCCATTATACACTTTTTACAAACAATCCGTGAAGATTCTTGATAAAAAAACTAAAAACTACCATAATTGTACCATCATTCAAAAGTATAATTTATTGACCTTTGACAGTTTTCTTTGTTTTGCAGAAATGTGCCTGATGTATAAATTAATTCATGATCTTGCGCCACCACTACTTAAACAATGTGTGTCATTCTGCAGGGACAATGCTACGGAGACCAGGGCATCAGTCAGAGATGACTGCTCGGCTCAATTTGGGAAAACTGTTTTCAAACAATCAGCATTTTTTGTTAGAGCAGCAGGTAAATGGAACTCAATCCCCACCCACATCAGAGAATGCACAAGCTTCAGTATTTTTAAAACAACACTTAAAACATGGCTCAAAAAACCAATCATGTGATCACTGATCTAAACCTTTGTATGGAACCAACTGTTTCCCAACATGGAGTATGTAATGTATATTTTGTATGATGTTTTATATGTGATGTACTGTTTGTAAACTTGGCTAATTGTATTGTCTTTAATATATTCCTGCCCAGGGACCGCAGATGTAAATTAGCTATCCAGCTAACTCTGACCCAACGGTTGTGTTGTGCATGGCCCCTGTTAAATAAACTAATAAATAAATAAAGAAATAAAACAATAAAAGCGGCTTCCAGTAACAAGGGCGATGGACGAAGATGAGAGGGATGCAAGTGAAGAGCCTGGCCAGGAAGGACACGCAGCAGCGGGTGGCCCTGAGGCAGGGGAGAGCGTGGCTGAGCTTGGCGCAATGCTGAGGAGCTTCATGGAGAGAGAGGAACAGCATCAGGAGCAACGTTGGAGGTCCCTGCAGCACCAGTTTGGGCAGCTCCAAGGCTACGAGGCTACGGGCCAATCACCATGCGCCACGCCGGTGTCATCACCAGTGCGCCCGACTGTTCCCTTTCGGTTAGGAAGGACAACATTTACCAGGTGGAAGGGCCCAAAGATGCAGCCATTCAAAGATGATGAAGACATTGAACATTACCTGACCACATTTTAACGCATTGCAGCTGCTTGTCGGTGGCCTAAGGATGAGTGGGCACTGCACTTAGTCCCACTGCTGTCAGGCAAAGCAAGGGCGCCATACGTGGCTATGGACATGGAGGACACCTGTGACTATGATCAGGTCAAAGAGGCAGTCTTGGAAAAGTTTGAAATCAATGCAGAGACTTATCGCCTGCGCTTCAGGGCCAACAGTGTTTTAGTTGGGGAAACCCCTAAAGAACTGCAGGCCCGTTTGAAAGACCTGTTTGAGAAGTGGGTCAATCCCAGGCAAAGGACAATGAAGGAGATTGAAAAGCTCATTGTTTTGGAGCAATTCCTAAGGGTCGTCAACCCTGAAGTTCAAACCTGGATCAAAGAACACGACCCTACCTCCTCGAAGCAAGCAGCAGAGCTGGCGAAGGCTTTTATCGCAGCCTGCCAAACTTCCAAGGGGGATCAGCTTGGTCCAGTCCAGGGTTCCAGTGCCTCAACATCAGGTAAGTCGGGGGTGGATCATGGTTGTGGTTTTAAAAGCCCAAGTTCTAGCCCTAGCAGTAACACTAACTCCAACTCCAAGGCTTACTCTAGCTCTTTCAGACCCAAAGCAAAAGAAATGCTCTTTCGAGACACCCCCCCTCACTTGTTATGGCTGTGGCGAAGTAGGTCACAGGAAGTCAGACTGCCCAGTTCAAGGAGTGAGTAATACACGGTTATGCTTGGTGTCCAGGTCCTCCGGCTGTCTACTAGAGCGGCAGCTTAACATTGATACTGTAGTTCCGGTGAAGGTGGGGGGAAAGTTATATAAAGCCCTAGTTCACACGGGGAGTAGTCAGACACTCGTCAGGGAAGAATGTCTGGTCAGTGAATTGATTAAAGCCCAGAGCAAGGTGTGTGTTCAGTGCATTCATGGGAATTAACAGGAGTACCCTACCGTAGACCTTCCTGTAGAGATTGAGGGCCAGGTATACTTGCTTACTGTGGGGGTAGTAAACAAAGCACCATCCCCTGTCATTTTGGGGCGAGATGTGCCTGTGCTTGTGGACTTGTTACACCACCAGGGTGAGAGTATGGTAGTGGCCAGGGCTGTAACTAGGTTGCAAAGTAATAAGAGGTGAGTCAGAGGTTCATGTTTGGGATACCTTACCATTTAGAGGGGTAGAACGAAAGCAGAGAAAGTCAAGGCGGCAGAAGCATCAGGAGAAGATTAATGGCACGCCTATTGCGGAGCAACTGCCAACATCTGAGCTAGAAGGTCTGGACAATCTCCCAGCTAACATTGCAGAGTTACAGAGCCAATATGTGACATTAAAACCATTGTTTGACAAGGTGAACTCCACTAAGCATAGCAGTTCAGGCATGGACGGAGAGGGTTTTATGGTGCGGAATCAAAGGCTGTATCGGCAAAGCAGCTCTGGTGAACAACTTGTAGTCCCCTAAGGGTTGAGGCTGGGTCATTCTGCGCCATGGGCTGGTCACTTAGGTCAAAATAAAACACTAGCTAGAGTCGCTAGCCGGTTTTTTTGGCCGTGCCAGTATCTTGATGTCATGGAGTACTGCAAGGCGTGTCCAGAGTGTCAGTTGACTGCACCAAGGAAGAAGGGTGATAGAAACCCTTGATTAGTCTCCCCATTGTAGATGAGCCATTCTAATGCATTGCAATGGACATAGTAGGTCCTTTAGAACGGAGCAGGACAGGAAATCGCTACATATTGGTGGCGTGTGTGATTATACTACCCGGTACCCCAAAGCTTTCCCTCTGAGAAAAATTAAAACCCGAAAAATTGTGGGTGCCCTAGTACAATTGTTTTCACGGATGGGTATACTAAGAGAAGTTTTAACAGACTAAGGTACAAATTTCACATCTAGACTACTCAGAGAGGTCTACACACTACTGGGCATAAAGGGCATTAAAACCACTCCATACCATCCCCAGACAGACAGTATGGTTTAGCGCTTTAATCAAACCCTCAAGGCGATGCTGTGGAAGTTTGTGTCGGAGCAGGGGTCCGATTGGCATGAGTGGCTTCCCTATCTTATGTTCGCCTACCGAAAAGTGCCCCGGGCTTCAACGGGCTACGCTCCATTTGAACTGCTCTACGGATGCCAAGTACGGGGGCACCTTGATGAGCTTAAGAAGGCGTGGGAGGGTGACCAGCCCAAAGAACAGGTGAACATTCTAACCTACGTCCTCAAAATGAGGAAGAAGTTGGACTCACTGACTGGTTTTGTGCAGAAAAACATGGGCAAAGTACAAAAACAGCAAAAGGCCTGGTATGACCAGTCTGCACAGAGCCGGACCTTTATACCTGGACAGAAGGTCCTTCTGCTGTTGCCTACCTCTGAGAGCAGCCTATTAGCGAAGTGACAGGGGCCTTTTGAAGTTCATAGAAAGATGGGCCCTGTTACTTATTGTGAAGGAATTTTCTGTTTTACAATATGTGTGTATTAACATAGAGACAATCACATGATTATTATTAAACATTTATTATAGTTTTGATTCTTAGTAGATCAATTATATTGAATTAATTAAGTAATTAAACATATACTCTCCGCAAACACATGAGTTTGCCTCAGGCAGGCTTTCTCTGTCTTTATCTTTCATTTCTGCAAGAGACAGGCAGTCTGTGAGATGGATGTTTTTTGTCTTTTCTGTTGAACATTCCTGACTCAGTGGCAAGGTTATCTATAGTCTAAACACCGGCAAATTAACATGTCTTAACCTGTCTTTCTGTAATGTTTAGAAATCCGCCCCTTGTGGCAAATCAGAAGGATTTTGTATTAATGTCTTCTGTGCATTCTGTTCAGGAGAGAGATCTGGTAAGACTCTCTCATTGTGGTTTATCTGCAAATAAACTAAAAGTTTTATTCTATATCAATATACGGTTTTGTTGTGGTTTTGTTTGGACAGACTTGCTCACTGTGTGTAAAAGGGAAAATTTCCACGACAATAATTGGCAACGAGGATAGGATTGCTAACTTGATTTTCTCCAACACAGATTCCTCTTAAGTCGGGAACAGCATAAGTGCACTGCTGGGAGTTCACACCCCGAAACCGCAACCCACCTTCTCACAGAGAGGTAACTGTAATCAGTCACCTAGAGGAAGGACGGCGGCAACCGGACCGGCAAGAGTATGGTGTCTGTCTGGGGTGATCAATACGCAATACTAGAGAAATAACCACAGGTGAGGCCACGGCAAAACATAGAAAGAGGCCGGTATGGCGCTCAACTTAAAAGTTTGATTAGGGTTTGTCACTCTCTTGAGTGATTTAAACTGTGGAGGCTTGTACGCTGCTCCCACCCATGGGCAAATAAAAAATATATTTTTTTTTTAAATATTGAGCTCTAAAAATTTTGGTCATGTGGTTGTGGTATCATGTATTGTCAGTAAGTGTGAATGATATACACAGACCAATATAGGAGAGGCATTTTTGCAGAGGAGTTAATTATGCTCATAATTTATATATATATGATAGAGGTAGTTGATGAGAGTGACGCGCTTGGAGACAGGTTCTCTGTTTTAGGTGTACCTAGAGGTGATTGGTTAAAAAAAAGAAAAGGCAGTAATAGAAGGTAGGCTACACATTCACCCTGAAAGTGAGGAAAATTATCCAGAAGATGTGAAAAATCCGAAACTGATTCTGACTAAAATTGGTGCACTAAAAACTAAAACTTTTAATTAATAAGGCATAGATTGGTGATGGGGGAAACACACGACAATGGGTTCGAAAAATGAAAAGGGACAGGACTCTGAATTTACGGGACCTATAAAAATAATGCATGAGAAATATGGTCCGGCAACCACACACCAGCTTATTAAATGGGAAAAATTTGGTTTCCCTAAAAAAGGCTCTTTCAGCCCAGATCAGACTGACAACCTAAAAAATGCGGCTGCGGTTATATAAGATTCAAAATTGTAATAATAGATTCAAATGGAAACATGACTGGGATGCGGTAGATTTGTGGGGGGAAAAAATCTAAATTAAGACCGGAAAAGCAGGTAAAAGGGCCAGGTGAGAATAAATCTGCAGTAATGAAACCGCCTGTTATGCATTCCAGCAGCTCTTTGTATCCGAATGCTGCACAGCTCGCCAGCATACACAAAGTTGCCTTGGACCTGGATTGCCCTGCATGTCCGCCCGCTCTCCCGGCACATGGAGGACCTGCCTCCGCACCCCCCCTTAACAGAGAAGAAGAAGAATGAAAAAGTAGGCCCACAGCTAAAGCTAGCACAGCTCCCATCCTACCAAGAAGCCCAAAGTGGAGGCCGACAACAAAACAGGGGTCGCGGTAGAGGGCGACGGTGGATTTTGATGTTTACTACAAATGCGGACAAAAGGGACACTGCGCACGGGATTGCCGAAACCCCGCCAGGGCTAACCAGGATACTGGTCATTGGGATACAGCTCCGCAGGGGAATGTCACATTCCAAAACCCTGGAGGTCAGCCCGGATGGAATGGCTGGAATCAGATGCCACATGACGCTAGAGTTTTCCTGAACCCTGACAGCCAAGCTGGATTACAAGGACAATGCAGGACTGCAGGGGAGACAGGGTGATGAGTTCGTGGTTTTTATATATCAAACTACCCCAAATTCTTTACCACTCTGGCATTAGACTTTATTGTGGATGCGGGGACTGGTCATGTTCAGAAATATTGGGATCAGAGCCCTCTCCGTTCAGTGGAAAAAACCTTGATCAGTAAAGATGCGGGAGGGGGTGTAACAACAGAGAGGTTTGGGATGCCCATGCGGGTTCTACTATCATTTTAAAACACGCGTTTTATTCACTCCTGTGTGTCCGGTAAACCTGCTTGGTAGAGATGTAATGTGTAAATTAGGATTGGTTGTAGAATGTACAATTGACAGGTTAACAATTGACAAAATTGATAGTGCCGAAAACTTTTAAAAATATTTCTATGCGTGTGATCTGGAAAGAAGCCCGGGCATAGCGAACGTTATGCAAATGGATAAAGATAAGTGGTTTCAGTCAGGGTAACAGCACATTTCAGTCAGGGTAGAAATTGGGAATTTGAAAGTAACTGGTACGGTGCTTTTACACTGAATACTACATTGTTTTTGGTGGGACAAGATTTATGCGCATTGTCTGTACAATTGAGCTCAGCACAACAGCAATTCTATTCCATTGCGGGAAGTGCACCCCTTGCGCCTCTGTACAAAGCCTCAAATAAAAAATGGGAGGACACAAGGCCATGGATGAAATTATGTCTGAACACTAAGGACTGGGAAAAGACAGGGGAATTCTCTAAATATTCTCCCTCTCTGCGCGTCACTGCGCACCAGTTTCAAAACTCTCTGACAGTTAATTGCAACATTCATGAGTTGCTAAGAGAGACGCACTCCTATTTGCAATTGTCAGGTCCGAAATTCAGTGCAATTCCCTCTCAATTGTGGGCAACGTCCCAATATGATGTGGGGCTAATGAGGGGGAGTACAGAGTACAGACAATGCAAACGCCAATATCCCCTCCACATAGAGGCGGAGGAAGGAATTGGCCCTGTATTTAATGCGTTGCTTAAAGCTGGTGTCCTGGTTCCCTGTCCAAATTCTCCTTGCAAAAGGAGATATCCTCTCTATCTTGCCGGTAAAAAAGCCTGATGGCACATGGCGGTTTGTGCAAGATTTACGAGCTGTAAACAGCGCTGTCCAACAACGCGCTCCAGTTGTTCCTAACCCTACTACCATTCTCGCTCAAGTCCCGGGCAATGCTAAATATTTTTCTGTGATCGATCTAGCAAATTTTTTTTTTTTTACAGTATTCCTGTAGAAAAGAAATCTCAGTTCTGGTTTGCGTTTACATTCCAAAATAAACGCTACACATGGTCTCGAACGCCCCAGGGGTATGCAGAATCCCCGGCGGTGTCTAGTACAGTATGTAGATGACATTTTAGTCTGCTCTCCTGATCAGGCCACATGTGCAGTACTCTCTCTAATACTGTTAAAATGTTTTGCTTCAAACAGAGACACAAAGTCTCTGCTGATAAGGTTATGCCAGAAAAAAACTAAAAAGCAATACTGTAGATGTAAATGGATCACTGCAAGGGTTATTTCTCCTGACTCATTTTCCTATAGAACTCATTTTCCTATAGAACTCTATGTGGAAAAAAGTCAGGAGAAACAACCCTTAAAGGGATCCATCCACATCTACTCCATATCTGGCCGCAGAGTGATGGTTTGGGGCTCGTTTGATACCTTAGACCAGGGGTTCCCAATTTCCATGCCAAGGACCCCCAAATAGTCGTAGCCTCTGGCTGGAGCCCCCCTATTGCGAAATGCCTTTTTTTTTTACTTTTAAATTACACTAGCAAATTTTTTTAAATCTAACATACAGCTTCTTAATACACAACACAATACTTTTGGCCCTATTTTGATTCCATAATCGGGCCGTTAGCAGCTCAACGTAACGCTTTGACTGACAGGCAGACGGTTAGTTTTTGGCTGCGATTGAAAGAAGGGCATGGCAAAGACCTAATTTCGATATGAAAGGATTTATAACAATTTATATATTATTTTAAACCGGCACAGTAATCCTATGAATTTTTTTTTTTTTGCATTTTCCATTTTCCTCTCCCTTCCAATTGGCCCCCCTGGCGCCCCATAGGCGGCCCCCCATTGGGCCGCGGCCCCCACTTTGAAAACCCCTGCCTTAGACCAGAGGTAGCCAACATGGTGCCCCGCGGGCACCTGGTAGCCCGCAGGGACCACGTGAGTCGCCCGCGAGGCATGTTCTAAAAATAGCATTAATCACCATGGAGATCTGTCTAAATAAAAATTGTATTTAATTGTGTTGCTGTTCTTTTTAAATCAAAAACGCTTGCATTAATATAGATTTGAAAATGACAATATATAATATTAAATTTTAAAAACAAAAATGTTTTATGTATATATGAACTCTGACCTTCTCTGAAGTCAAAGTTCAATATTGTGCGCAAGACAAACCGCCATTGCTGAGACAAGGAAGCGGGTGCAGCTACGTTGGGGAGCGAGATGTGGTTTTTACCCCCAAAATAAAGAAAACATGGCAAGAAAAATGTGTGTGTCTCATTTGCGGGGCGACTGTGGCGACGGTAAAGCGGCACAACGTGGAGAGACACTTCAATACGTGTCACCAAAGCTTCCATGCTAACTACCCACCTGGTAGCGCACTACGGACAGAAAAAGCCCGTGACTTAAAGGCAGGAGATTGGGTGGTGATAAAAGACTTCCGGAGGAAGAAGTGGCACCAGCCTAGATGGAGGGGACCATTCCAGGTACTACTCACCGCGCCCACAGCTGTGCGAGTGGACGGCCGCGCCTCTTGGGTTCACGCCAGCCACTGCAAAAGGGCTCCACCAGCGCCACAGGAGGGATAAGGGTGAAAGACCCACCTCGACCGATGCGCAGGACAACTACGTTTCTCACAGAGTTTAAAAACTCAAAGAGAACCACCACTTCAAGGAGCATGTGACGGTAATATCAGCTCCTAACATGCCACACCACAGCAGGAAAGCAGAGGGGTACAACCCCTTCAGAAGAGCAGGCTGCAGCCTCGAGGTAGGCTTGCTTCTGCTAAGCCTCACAAGTATCATCATAGTTTTGCCCATCATTCTGATTCATGAGAAGCTCTACAACACCAGTGAGCCAAACAGTACAGCTGTAATGACTCAGAGGCCTAAAAGGTATGCCACCATCGGGAATGACAGCTGACTCCAGGAACTGTGAGACATCATTATGCTACTAACTCTTGGTGGCATTATGCTGAGTGGACTGCAAAGCAGCACTTTAACCAGACTTGTTATGTTTGCTCTCACATGCCTCATTCCACAGCAGGCCCTCTTCTACAGGTACAGAATCTGAAGGACGAGCATGCAATATGTTTGATGGGACTAAGTGCTCACCCAGATATGGGAAAATGGTGGAATAAAACTAACTTCTCTGTGCCATTAAATCTGTCAGGATTGCGTTCTCCAGTGATAGTTTTTCCCTGAAAGATTACCTAGCATGGCCACAGGTAGCATGGAGAATGTCCGGTCCAGTTGTACTTAAACATAGTATGAAGTTTGGAGTGTGTGTTATAGGTAACGGTTCTAATGTGCTGGGTAAATCAGACAGTGATCGGTGTAAAAAGGTTGTTTGTGACTGTCCGCCCATACAGCTGGATAAGTGTTTTGCCCATGTAGAAAGGACCCAGACATGGTTGCTGATATGTGCAGGAAGAACCGGTCACACGCAATCTCATTACCTTGGGATAGCACACAAACTGCTAACTGTTCTGGAACAGCGTCATCCTCTCGCCTTGGGAGCCGGCTGTTAGCTGATTGGCTCTGTGGACATTCAGTTTATACTGCTCTCCCCCCTGACTGGATTGGAGTGTGCTCCCTCATTGGCTTATATGATTCCACATATGTATTTCCTGACTTATCCACATATAGTCACACCACACGTTGCATGCACAGGGTAAAGAGAGGGTTTTGGGATAGTAATCCTGTTCCTAAGGAACATCGGATTTGGACTGGGGGTTCGAAATTTATACAGGGTCTGTTGCCTGGAGTGGGAGTAGTGGAGGCTTTTACAGAGATAGAGGTTACTCGATACAGTCTTCTCCAGTATATAAACTCCTCCATATTAACAACAGCTGCCATCAAAGATTAGTTGACTTCGCTGCGATTAATGGTTGTGCAGAATCGCACAATTAACTCGATTAACTTACTGCGGAACAAGGGGGGGTTTGTGTAATGGTAGGGGAGGCGTGTTGTACATACATACCACATTATGATGAGGATGGGCAGATCATACAGCAGGGACTTAGAAATATGACTAAACTCCGTTATGGATTGGAAGAAAGGGAGGTTGATGCAAGTAAAGATTGGTTCTTTAATCTCCTGTCAGGCTGGAAGAAAACATCGCTAAGAATCTTCTTGCCTGTTGTTATCTTTGCCGTCCTACTCGTATGTCTTTGCTGCTGTGGCATACCCCTGATTCGCGCCTGTATTTCACGCCTCACCCAAGCTGTTGTAGGTCAGTACCTCCAACTCCATGCTCCTGATCCTGAACAAGATAACGCGTTCCTTCTCCGACAACTCTCAGATTTTTACTGACACCCCTATAAAGTATATAGGCCGGGTGTGTACCCACCCTGCCACATGTTTGGCGGGGAAACAGACAGTGTTGTAATGTGAAGAGTTTAAAGGTCAAGATTTCAAAAGTTGTGCAAAAGTCTCCATTACATGAAGGGTTTTTTTAAATCTTTCTTTCATACTTAGTAGTATAGTAGTGATTTTATGTATGTTAAAATAATCAGTAGTACATTTATAATGAAAACCTTTCTTTATAAATAATTACATTTTATACCGTCTACTATATCCACTATGATTTAGTTTTCTCTATAATGAGGTGTTATTAATCAAAGATGGATGGTGTGCATGCATCTGCTGATATCCGGGAGCAACGCTCGGCTGCCCTAGGAGAAGGGAGTCGGAGAATTCATTTTTTCCAGAATTTGATTGGGTTTTCTGGTTTTATGCCAGTTTTGTCCCACACAAGTCCTGAGTCTGCCGGTTTTTCGATTCCCCCTGGATTATTGGAGTATGCATTGCACATATCCACACATGACCATTGTAATGATCTTTATAATCATGTAATCATTTATAGTCTATTAAACTGAATCACTTCCTAACTGATTAAGTGGTATTTTTTATGAGTACACCATAAAATGTTCAACTTTACTCACTATTGGACTCATATGTACTCTAATTAAAGTTCAATTAACACTGGACATGTGTTACGAGTATAAAGTTCATGAGCGTGGTATCAGACTTAATACCAGTATCGGTGCATCCCTACACAACCAATAAACATTTTAAGCCAGAGACACTTTCATTCACACTTTTGTCAACAAAGTCTGAGATAGCTGTCAAAACTTATTTTCAGGTGATTTGACATGGAATCAGCCAGCCTCTTTTAATTTGTTTGTATGCTAAACATATTTAAAAACAAAAACATTAAATATAAATATTTAATGTTTTAAGGCAGAATTTTTACCTAAAATATGTGAATGAAGGCATGCACGGTGAGATTTTGTAGTGTCTTGATGGGATCTCACCTTAAAGTAGACAGCAGTGAATCCACTCTGAGACATCTCATGTTTGAACGTCCTGCCAAGTGCATTCGGAGTACCTAATATGACATGGAATGTTGAATAAATTACTAACTTAAAAAGAGAAAAGAATGCAGGGTCACATTTTTAAATATCAGTAGAATAAAATTTCTATGGAACACAAATGCAAATAAAGGATGTTTATCAAGACATGCTGTAGACCTACATTGCAGTAGGGGAGCGCCAAAAACAGCGAACAGAAGGAAGCAGGGGTACATGCTAATTTATACTCATGCGCAGAATAAGATAATAGTGTGTGTGGTTGACTGAAAACTGCCAATTACTGAAAAATGCTAATTATTGAAAATAATAATAATTATTATTATTTACCTGCCTTTTAGAATGCTGAATGTACATACAGAAATATAAAACATGCCTGCAGTATATACATTTGTATGTTTGGGCTGAATTAATCGTTGAATATTATGGTGAACCAAATGGAATCCAGTGCAAATCTATAAATATACGGGATGTTCGTGCTACTGACTTTTCCCCTCATGAACTGCAACAAAATAACTATTGGGCACTTATAATTAAAATTGTGCTAAAGATTCTGAGCTAATGTATGAGCACATTTACAAGGATAAATTTTTTTTTTTTACCGTTCACAATGTGTTGCCATGGCACCAAAGAATAACAATTGAACCTTATTAAATCAGTTTCTCTCAAAACTACCAGTATACCATTATCCCATCCAGAGCCATCTCCTGCTCAGTGCACTAGGCAGGATTTCCTATAAATGTCAAATGTGGAAATATCAACTTTGCTGGACATTGGCTAACTGTAATATGTGTAGGAAATACGTACGAATCCGGTAGCAGTGAGCAAGATGATTAGTAAAATGATGTCTGTATCATCAGAGTCCTCACATGGGCAACACCATTTATGTAGAAGACATGCCTCTACCATCCTTATACAACTGGTGTCTCGTAAAATGTTATGTACCATTCTTAAATAAGAACAAGGTTCCATTTGTTCATCTGCTTTAATTGAATTTAACCAGCGTGAAATGACAATAATCAAACAAGTACTGAACAGGTTGAAATGCGGGAGTGTTTACAAGCCTATTTGCTTCCGGTTCCGGTCGTGCGTGTGCACCGATAAAAGTGTCCACTATGCAGGATCGTCGTATAGTACAATGTTCTCTATCTCCCCCCGTCTTTATTATGCCAATGGATAAAGGCTGAGAAAATTAGAAGCTTAACGGATGTGAACGAACGTCCGTATAACCCACAAACCTATAAACAAATGTCTACAACGCCTATATAACGTCCATACAACCCATCGTAAGACTATCCCATGGAATAGTCCCTGTGCCAGGTAGGCACGCTGGTCGCTCTGGTGGATCAGCGTTGACCCGTTGCTGGTGCTGGTGGTGTCACGTCGGGCTCCGGCGGGGGAGTGGCCCTCAGGGTCTCAGGGGCCAGTGGTGACGACTGAAGGATCTTGCGCCTCAGCGTGCCTCGTCCTGGTGCCGCTGGCGTGACTGAAGCGGGTGGTGTCCCGCGCCGGGGTGAGCCCACTGATGTCAGTACTGGCGGCGGTGTGGGCCCCGTCTGCGTCACGGGCGTCACAGGGCCGCTGTCGAGGTCAGATAGCTGCGGTGTCACAACAGGTGCTGGTACGGTGACGCGGATTGCCAGGTCGTCATAGATCGATCGGGGTGGCGGCGGGTCGTTGCGAACTGGGCTGAACTTGCGCAGGAATTTCCTGTTCCGAAGTGTGACTCTGCCCGAGCCGTCAATCTTGATCACGTATTGGTCGTGTTGGCGTACCTCCACGACACTGCCCGTCTTGTCCCATTTGTTGGGGTGGGGTCCTGTCTGGTTCTGTACGCGGACTAAGTCCCCTACCACGAGTGGCGGGAGGCGTTTAGTGTGCTCCGCCCAGGTGTCATCTGTGCGGATGTGGCGTTTGCGGAGGGCCTCCTCCCTCGCAGTCAGTGTCTCACGCCAAGTCTCGTGTGGTCTGTACTTCCCGGGGATAATCAGGATGAAATCGCGTATCGGGTGGCCGAAGACACACATTGCCGGGGAGATCTTTGTGTCAGGGTCAGGTGTGTTACGATATTGCAGTATCGTTCTCTGCACAGCATCAGTGTCAAGTTCTCCCTTCGAGCCGGTGTTGTCGGTGATAAGTCGTTTCATCGTCTTCACTCCAATCTCCGCGCGGCAGTTGCTGTGGGGGAAGGCCACCGATGAAAAGCGGTGGTGTACGCCCCATCTGTGCAGGAATGACCTGGTCTCGGTGGAGGTGAACTCCGGTCCCCCGTCCGATGCGAGCTCTTCTGGCATCCCGTACGTCACGAAGGCGCGACGTAAGTGGTTTATGAGGCCGGTGGCACCACCTGTCGACTTCGAGATGATCGGCCAGTTCGAGTATCGGTCCACCGTCACGAGGTAGTGTACGCCCCTGTGCACGAAAAAGTCCGAACACACTGCCTGAACGGGGTAAACGGCAGGGACAGGCGGGGTTGGCGGCGCTCCAGGCTGTGAGGGTGCCATCCGGTGGCAATGCTCGCAGTTTCTCCGAGTGGCGCTGATGCCGGCCGACATGCCTGGCCAGAACACAGAGGATTCTGCGCGGGCGGTCATCATCGGTATGCCCTGGTGGGCAGCATGTAGGGCGCTCAGCACTTCGCTGCGGAGTGAGGGTGGTACGACTACTCTGTCCTTGTATAGGACCACTCCATCTGTCGATGTAATGTTCTCGCGGTACCTTCGAGTCGGGGATGCCGTCCACCGCCATTTCCTCCAACATGTGCATATCACCGTCGCTGCTGGTGTCCCTGACGCGGTCCCGTGTCACCCCCCAGAAACAACCTCGTTATCACCGTCTCGTCCAGCCTAATATCCATCTCACCATACCCGAAAAATGGAACGTTTTACTAGTACTAGTACTAGTCCACTGATAACTACATTTCTTGAACTAACGTTCAGCGTTCGCTTCTTTTTCGTTCGAGATTGAATAGAGTCTGCTTTGTTCTTTGTTTCGCTTGGGAATGTAAACAGATCTGTGCTTTACCGAAACTTCCTGTAGCCCTGTACTTCCTGTACTTCCGTTTAGACACTTTAGGAGATATATGTTGTCCAGCCTAGTGGGTTGCTAAGATAGGCACATGCGTTAGCAGTCTTGGCGAATCAATAGCCGGCTTGTTTAGGCCAATATACGGTCT
Source organism: Ilyophis sp. 1 JC-2022 (assembly GCA_022702515.1). Taxonomy (NCBI): domain Eukaryota; kingdom Metazoa; phylum Chordata; class Actinopteri; order Anguilliformes; family Synaphobranchidae; genus Ilyophis; species Ilyophis sp. 1 JC-2022. The sequence goes on from CM040405.1 coordinate 118,385,658, forward strand.
ATGGAACGAGCAAAACCTAACCGGACATTTCTACACCTGGTTTTTTTTTTTCCGGTCCAATAAATTTAGAAAATGTGCGGAAAATAGAGCCAAAGTGTTATGCGGTATGTTTTTACTTTACATCAATACGGGGATGTTTAAAATAAAACCAATAATTTATCGGAAAAGAATACGGAGTCTGCGTTTGTAAATGTTTGCAATGTTTGTGATTAGGTTACAGGATGCAGATGAAAGTTAATGCCAGCTACGATGTAATGTAGGCTACTATGCTTTAGCTAGTGTGTGAACCCACTAACCTACACTGCCCACTTTATCTGGAACAGTTTTCATAACGGGGTTTAAAATGTTGCAGAAAACCGTGGTTTGCTCATTTGTGGGACAGCTTGCTACCTTTCTAGCGGCGCTAGGGACATTTACAGGTGCAGCTCAAAAAAAAATTATATCGTGAAAAAGTTCTATATTTTTTGTCACTCATTTCAGAAAGTGAAACTCATATATTATATAGATTCATTACACATAGAGTGAAATATTTCAAGCCTTTATTTCTTGTAATTTTGATGATTATGGCTTACAGCTAATGAAACCCAAAATTCAGTGTCTCAGAAAATTAGAATATTTTGCTTTAACATATTTTTAAAGTATCATATTTAATATTTGGTCACATATCCTTTGCATGCTGTTAGTTCCTGAAGTCTGTGACCAATCAACAGGACCAATCAAAAAGACTCTCGATATCTTATTTTCAGGTACTGTTACAAGCGATACTATAACCTCTCTGCATTTGAACTGATCTCTATGGGAATTGGGGGGTGAGACTAGATTCAGCTGTAAATTACACTGGTACAGTATGGAACACATGGCTGGCTAAATGGCTGTAAGTCATCAAGGGTCTGAGCTATCGAACGAGCCCCAAACCATCACTCTGTTGCCAGATATGGAGTAGATGTGGATGGATCACTGCAAGGGTTATTTCTCCTGACTCATTTTCCTATAGAACTCTATGGGGAAAAAAGTCAGGAGAAACAACCCTTAAAGGGATCCATCCACATCTACTCCATATCTGGCCGCAGAGTGATGGTTTTGGGCTCGTTTGATACCTTAGACCCTTGATGTAATATAATATATATATATATATATATAGATATAACCCTGTACAACATCAGGAGAATCCGCCCCTTCCTCACCACCCACTCAACCCAGCTCCTGGTCCAAGCAATGGTGCTGTCCCGCCTGGACTATTGCAACTCTCTCCTGGCTGGCCTGCCAGCATCGGCCATTAGACCCCTTCAGCTTATCCAGAACGCAGCAGCGCGCCTGGTCTTCAACCTCCCCCGACACTCCCATGTCACCCCCCTGCTCATCGACCTCCACTGGCTACCGGTGATGGCTCGCATCAAATTCAAAACATTGGTGCTCGCCTTCCAGGCAGTCCGAGGATCTGCCCCCCCATACCTCCAAAAACTAATCAGACCTTACACACCTGCCAGATCCCTGCGCTCCGCCTCCTCAGGACGACTGGTACCCCCCCCTCTTCATGCTAGCACCCGGTCTCGACGTCTGTCTGTCCTGGCCCCACGGTGGTGGAATGAGCTCCCCGTGGAGGTCAGAACAGCAGAAAGTCTGACCGCCTTCAAGCGCAGATTGAAGACTCACCTCTTCAAGCTGCACCTCTCTCCTCCCCTCCCTACCTCCCTGTGACTATTGTTATTAATGTTGTGTAATTCCCCCCCAAAAAAAAAAAAAAAAAAAAAAAAAACCCCAATCATACTGACTGCGCCTAGTACTTAGATTCATATTAGCCTTTTTAGGGTTGTTTCTATAACGTTCTTGTTCCTAGTTTGAAAATGCACTATGTACGTCGCTCTGGATAAGAGCGTCTGCTAAATGTCTATAATGTAATGTAATGTAATGATGACGTACAGCCATTTCGCCAGTCATGTGTTCCATACTGTACCAGCGTAATTTACAGCTGAATCTAGTCTTACCCCCCAATTCTCATAGAGATCAGTTCAAATGCAGAGAGGTTATAGTATCGCTTGTAACAGTACCTGAAAATAAGATATTGAGAGTCTTTTGATGTTGATTGGTCACAGACTTCAGGAAGTAACAGCATGCAAAGGATATGCGACTAAATATTAAATATGATACTTTAAAAATATGTTAAAGCAAAATATTCTAATTTTCTGAGACACTGAATTTTGGGTTTCATTAGCTGTAAGCCATAATCATGGATTTTTTCAATTTATAGCAAGACATTTACACGAAGAAACATAATTTACAATAGAGAAAGGAGGCATGAATAAATACAGATAAAAATGAGAAATATGTACAACTAGTAAATACCCTAAATATTTAATTTTACAAACATATCCAGACATATATTTACCCTGTAGCCTACTGCATGTTTGTGGGTGAGATGAAGCCAAATAACAAGTAGTACTAATTGTTTTATATTAAGAAATATTATTTGTGAACAAAATAATGTCTTGGCTCTATAGGACCACACAGGTTTCTATTCAAAGGTTGTATCAGTAAATTCTGAAGCAGTTGCTACACAGGAAATTTAATTAGATTCACAATTCGCTACCAAATTGGGAGAAAATTAGGAAAATACAGTCACAACATTAATAATGTTACAAATTACTATTACCATTTGAAATAACAGTTTTTTAAGTCAATCTTTACATATTATTGCAAAGCCGCATTTCCAGCAGCCATTACTCCAGGGTACTAACAGTGTTACCTGTTCCTTCAGTAATCATGCTAATTTTGTACTAGAGAAACCATTCCCATTATATTAAGCACAGCTGAAAACAATTGTGCCCGTTTAATGAAGCCATAAAATGTATTTCTTTGAGTTGCTAATGCATAAATAGAATAAAATAGAATTACCTGAGGCTACCAAGCTCTCAATATCCCAGAGAACAACATGGACTGTGTTATTTATTGCAAATGATATAGAAGACATAAAAATGTATTAAGTTTAAAAAAGTAATAACCATAGCATCCCATAGGACACTTTAACTGTTACCTTCAATGTTGTAGATCTTGCTTTGTAGGCTATCCAAGATTCTCTTCAGGTCATTGTAGTTATTAATGCGAAAGGTATTCTTGTCTTTGGGGTTTGATGCCAGGTTTTTCAGTGTCTTCAGTCCGACTGTACCAACCTGCCAAATAACAGACGACCGTGTTATACGCACGCACAGACGCATGCACGCAGAGTTAATTGCAAAACTGGGAAAGTTGTGCCAAATTAGTGTGTGTCTGTGTTGTGTTTATTTAAACAGACATTGAACTATTACAAAATGCCATTCAACGAGTGAAGTCCGCCTATTTCAAATGAACATAAGTATTGGGACAAAGTAAGATTTGACAAATTTAATGACTTGCAAGGTCAATATTTGCATACCCCATACATTTTATGATTGCATCGAGCCTGCAACTCATCAGTAGGTTAATGATGTGATCCTCTGAGATGCTCTGCCAAGCTCCTTGGCTAAGTTTGCTGTATGTTTTGAGTTGTCTTGCTCCATGATAAATGTCCATCCAATGAGTTTGGTAACATTTCTCTGAATATGGATGGGCAATATAGACTTGTGTCATGTATATGTGTCATTATTTTACTGTTATCACTGGTTACATCATCAATAAATAGAGCCACCAGTTTATCTCGACCACACAACTTGCAGCAAATTTAAACTTGGAATTCAACTGTTATCCTCCAGTGGGCCCTGTAGGTACTCGATTGGGACAATATGAGATGCTTATAAAAACAGTTTGTTTCAATTGCAATGTAATAATAAATCACGCAAAAATAACAATAGACCAACATTTTAAAACAAAGAAACATTAATTAAAGTCTGAGATCAACACCAATAATTAATCATCTGTCAGCAATGGAAAAGGATCATTCAGGATTGAACAGATGCATTCTTAAAGCTGGAGTACGCAACTTTTTCAACGGTCACATTTGTTGTCAAAATATTTCAGTCATAATAATTCATAAGTCATAACAATCCCTTGGTCCTGCCCATAGAGAAAGAGACACATCTCACTGCTTCCACAGACCTCGTTGTGAACATTTTCGGGATCATTATTCTGTATAGGTAATTACATTATAGGTAATTACAATTGGCTGGCAAGCAGAAAGTGGAATATGGTAGCCCCACATCTGTCTTTAAACCAATCCGCTCTCAAACAGCTTCTAAAATGAGCACCTATGTTTACTCTAGTTTTGGAGCAAGCTTTATCAAATTCCCTTTTCTTTTTCTTTACGTGAAATAGTGCTGGGGTAACGGGTCGCTGTGAAATTTCTAGCAGGTGAACTGGCAAGGTCAATATCACTTCGATTGGTTTATGTCATAAGCCAATTTGTTTTGAAAACAAAATTCGGTCCAATCGCTGGTTTTAAAATGCAGAATTTGAGGGTATAAACACAGTGTATGGTAGGCATGTGCCGGTAACCGGATTCACAGTATATCTCGGTAGTAAACAATATATATTTGTTAGTAGTTTCCAATATATATCCTATATACATTTATATTAACGTTTCAATTCAAACCACCTTAATTGAGAAAGCGAAATGCCTAATCAAAGGCATAGGTGCCACTTTCCGTCTTCTGGTCACGGTGCCTTCAGTGGCACGGTGACTGCGGTCAAACATTGAGTCATTGTCACTCATTTCAGAAAGTGAAACTCATATATTATATAGATTCATTACAGAGTGAAATATTTCAAGCCTTTATTTCTTGTAATTGTGATGATTATGGCTTACAGCTAATGAAAACCCAAATTCAGTGTCTCAGAAAATTTGAATATTGTGAAAAAGTTCAATATTGGAAACTCATGGTGTCACACTCTAATCAGCTAATTAACTTAAAACACCTGCAAAGGTTTCCTGAGCCTTTAAATGGTCAGTCTGGTTCAGTAGGCTACACAATCATGGGGAAGACTGCTGACTTGATAGATGTCCAGAAGACAGTCATTGACACCCTCCACAAGGAGGGTAAGCCACAAAAGGTCATTGCTAAAGAAGCTGGTTGTTCACAGAGTGCTGTATCCAAGCATATTCATAGAAAGTTGAGTGGAAGGAAAAAGTGTGGTAGGAAAAGGTGCACATGCAACAGGGATAACCGCCTTGAGAGGATTGTCAAGCAAAATCCATTCAAGAATTTGGGGGAGCTTCACAAAGAGTGGACTGAGGCTGGAGTCAGTGCATCAAGAGCCATCACGCACAGACGAATCCAGGACATGGGCTACAAATGTCGCATTCCTCGTGTCAAGCCACTCCTGAACCAGAGACAACGTCAGAAGCGTCTTACCTGGGCTAAGGAGAAAAAGAACTGGACTGTTGCTCAGTGGTCCAAAGTCCTCTTTTCAGATGAAAGTAAATTTTGCATTTCATTTGGAAATCAAGGTCCCAGAGTCTGGAGGAAGAGTGGAGAGGCACATAATCCACGTTGCTTGAAGTCCAGTGTGAAGTTTCCACAGTCAGTGATGATTTGGGGTGCCATGTCATCTGCTGGTGTTGGTCCACTGTGTTTTCTGAAGTCCACAGTCAACGCAGCCATCTACCAGGAAATTTTAGAGCACTTCATGCTTCCTTCTGCTGACACGCTTTATGGAGATGCTGATTTCATTTTCCAGCAGGACTTGGCACCTGCCCACAATGCCAAAAGTACCAAAAGCTGGTTCAATGACCATGGTATTACTGTGCTTGATTGGCCAGCAAACTCGTCTGACCTGAATGGGGTATTGTCAAGAGGAAGATGAGACACCAGACCCAACAATGCAGACGACCTGAAGGCCGCTATCAAAGCAACCTGGGCTTCCATTACACCTCAGCAGTGCCACAGGCTGATCGCCTCCATGCCACGCCACATTGATGCAGTAATTCATGCAAAAGGAGCCCCAACCAAGTATTGAGTGCATAGAAATGAACATACTTTTCAGAAGGCTGACATTTCTGTTTAAAATATTCTTTTTTCTTATGTAATATTCTAATTTTCTGAGACACTGAATTTGGGTTTTCATTAGCTGTAAGCCATAATTATCAAAATTACAAGAAATAAAGGCTTGAAATATTTCACTCTATGTGTAATGAATCTATATAATATCTGAGTTTCACTTTCTGAAATGAGTGACAAAAAATACTTTTTCACGATATAAAAATTTTTTGAGCTGCACCTGTATATGTCTTTACACGTCACGTGTAAAGATGTAATTTCGTGTAAAGACGCTACATTTCGACAAATGAAGTGCCAGAAAACTATGATTTACATATTATTGCATTGCTGACCAGTGCACCAATACGTAATTCTTACAATTTCCTTTGTAATTCAGAAGGAGGCCTGTGTCAGAATATACAGAGGGCTGTGTCAATCAGGTGTCAACGAAGATGAGAGCCGATGTCATGAGAGGTAAAAGTCACGTGACAGTGACGTACCTCCTGCGCAAAGGTCATGTGATTGTGACACGTCTCGTACGCAAAGGGTATGCAAGGAATCTCGGACCAATAAGGCTACTTAGTTTTCACGATATTCAAATTTTTTGAGCTGCACCTGTACAGTCAAGCCGGAAAGTCTGAATATCCCTTTCACCATCTCCACATTTTATTACATTACAGACTTATACTACAATAGAATATCCCTTTCACCTTCTCCACGTTTTATTACATTACAGACTTATACTACAATAGAATATCCCTTTCACCTTCTCCACGTTTTATTACATTACAGACTTATACAACAATAGAATACCCCTTTCACCATCTCCATGTTTTATTACATTACAGACATATTCTACAATAGAATACCCCTTTCACCTTCTCCACGTTTTATTACATTACAGACATATTCTACAATAGATTGAGTTCATTTTTTGTCTCAGAATTCTACACAAAATAGCCCATAATGACAAAGTGAATACATGTTTTTAGAAATCTTTGCAAATGTATTAAAAATCTAAAACTGAAATCTTTCATTTACATAAGTATTCATACCCTTTGCTTTAACATATTTTTAAAGTATCATATTTAATATTTGGTCGCATATCCTTTGCATGCTGTTACTTCCTGAAGTCTGTGACCCATCAACATCAAAAGATTCTCGATATCTTATTTTCAGGTACTGTTACAAGCGATACTATAAGCTCTCTGCATTTGAACTGATCTCTATGAGAATTGGGGGTGAGACTAGATTCAGCTGTAAATTACGCTGGTACAGTATGGAACACATGACTGGCTAAATGGCTGTAAGTCATCAAGGGTCTGAGCTATCGAACGAGCCCCAAACCATCACTCTGTTGCCAGAAAGAAAAGTCAGGAGAAACAACCTTTAAAGGGATCCATCCAAGTACAGAACCAAAATAACAACGAGACAACTGATACTTTTGCAGTGGTCTCGTAATTTTTCGAGTGCTGTATATGTAACTCCAACATGCCCATTAGTTAGGCCAACAAATTGACGTGAATAATCATGTCTGTCAATATGTGCAATTAAAAAAAAAAATTTAAGTTAAGTTTTAATTGAAAAAAAAGGCTATAAAATGTATTATGTTGAAAGTCGTTTTCCTATTTCAATAGGCCAACACAGCCTATTAAAATGCTAATGTTGCACTAAAGAATCTCAGAGTGGACTTAGGTGACATTTAAAAAAGAGGGGTTATTCTGTTTTATTCTGGAGGGTTTAATAATGAACAAAATGAGATGGCTGGCACAGCTGGTGGTTACAAGCTTACTCGAATTATAACCTGCCGAATGATTAAACAATAACGATTCAGAAATACAAAATAACAATTCAAAATTACAATTAGGTTACTACACATAGGTTCATTCTAAATTGCATTAACCAAAAAAACCAGTGAGTTTCATTCATAAAATATTCAGAATTTATTCTATGTTTGTTTTCCATATAACGAGATAATAATGTAATAAGTTGCTCCATCTGGACATGTGGCTTTAGATATGAATATCTTCAGACAGAGCTCCATATTATTCCATTGAAAAAAGTGAACGCTTAACTTAAGAGCCGTTTTGCAGCCGAACGCAATCGAGTAATTCTGAATGTTTGTATCTATTCTAGCACTTCACCTCTCCACAAATCTCAGCCGGCTGGGGCAGGCTATGAACGATTCGCCCGTAATCCATACTTTTAGCGAGCTATAACAGACAATTTCAATACAAACTAGTGACTTTTTCAATAGACCCCCCGGCCATGTTCATTTTCACTAGTTTGTATTGTAAAAATATATAGCACTCGTCGCAAGCAAGCTAACGTTCGAAATTCACTTGGCTCATGACAGAAATATGAGTGGTAACAATGGACAGAATGGATATGGATATAAATGGCTGTTTAGCTGGCTTACATACATTTAAATACTTTCAGTATATACCCATTTATATTAGCGTGTATAATTTTGTTGCGGATTAACAGCAGCAAACCAACAGGATGCCCCAAGGCCACCGTAGTGTGTTGGGGGCATATTTTGTAGTGAGGGGCGTTTCTTGGAGTCTGCAGGCTGCAGCTATACCCTAATCCTATTATTAGTAACATCACGACTTCACCCCTGAAGGTTCCATCCAATCGAGCCATGTGGTGGCACGATACAGATCCAAATATAAATTATTTAAAAGATTCATAAAAATCACTGTTGCTTTGCAGAGATTTCAAACTTGCTACAGTGACAAACGCCCGGATTTGGAACTTAGATTTGTACAACATGGGTAGGTGTCATCTTGAATTTGCCGCTATTTTGTCTTAAATTTACTCATCAATTACTTCTCTCTTTTTTTCATTAACCGCTTTGCTGATTCTTAGGTAACTGGCATATATATATATATATACACGTGTATGTATATATATATATATATATATATATATATATATATATACTGCTCAAAAATATTTATGGAACACTTAATCATCACAGCATAACACCAAGTCAATTAAACCCAACCGGTCATGCTAGATGATGTTGCAGGCGGCATAACATTCGCCACGGCGTCTCCAGACTTTTTCACATCTGTCATGTGTTCAGTGTGAACCTGCTCTCATCTGTGAAGAGAACGGGGCGCCAATGGCGAACCTGCCAATTCTGGTGTTCTCTGGCAAACGCCAATCAAGCTGCACGGTGCTGGGCTGTGAGCACAGGTCCCACTACAGGACGTCGGGCTACAATTTGTAGGGCTCTGGCAGTGCTCCTCCTGTTCCTCCTTGCACAAAAGAGCAGAGACCAGTCCTGCCGCTGGGTTGTTGCCCTTCTACGGCCCTGTCCAGCTCTCTCTCTAAAGCAGGTGAAATTTATTCATAATCGTTTACGCTTCCTAACTGGACAGATCGATATCCCAGACGTTTAATTGAGTTGGTGTTATACTGTGTTGATTAAGTGTTCCCTTCATTTCTTTGAGCAGTGTATATATATATATGACATATAGTTAGAATGTGTCATCCCACAAGCCCTCAACAAATTTGGTGGCACTGTAGTGCATGACAAAACTCTGACATTTACACGCCCACTGCCGACGCCCCATTTGACCTATACTCACAAAATTTGGTGTACCAGTCCCTCTGCTTATGCCGAACAAATTTGGATGCATAAAGTCAGCCATATTGGATTTTCCACGAATTAGCATTCTTTGTAAAACACTTAAAATGCTATTCCTCTTACAAATTTTGACCAATTTGCACGAAACTTGGTATACACGCTCTATAGACCATGCTTCGTAAAAGTATACAGAACTTTGACATGTTAAAAGATGCCCGAATAAGAAGCCAATGAATTTGCAGTGGGTGCCGCTTATCACATAAACGCTAATAATTCTCATACCATGTGACAAAGTTCTGAAATTGGTGGGTTGATTGAGAGTTAGATCAGGACTCCAGTTACAATTAAAATACAACCAATCAAAACCACATGGTGGCGCTATAGAAATCCAAACATTCAGTGTTCCCTTGCAGAGATCTTAGACTTGCAACAATGACAAAAACCCTGATTAGAAACATAGATATTTGCTTTTTGGGTCAACCCAGTCATGAATTGACCACCATTTTGGAGTCTCTGAGTGCTTTTGCTGCTCAGTCCCCCGGGAATTGCTGCTTGCAGCTATATTTGTAAGTGTATTTAGCTAAACAAGAAATTCTTTATTCTCTATTTTCTGTCAGAGAATTTCCGACCTCAGATGTTAGTCAGAAGCTAATGTTGTACAGCTTATGTAAAGATACATGCCTCTATGCCAACAAACAATGTGCCTATGTACCTGACCTGCTTTGACGTTATTAAGTTCAGCAAACTGCATTCCAGTCTCCATGTCTTGACCTGACACCTGATAGTGGTGACACTTCACTACATTATTTATATAACAATTTTAAGTAAAACTAATGAAACTAGACATCCTAAGCTATGTACTAAACCCTTTTTTAGATGGATTACACCACAATCTCAAACTTTGGCTCCTTTCTTAATGTAAAAACCCATTTGTTCTATTCAAATGTGCAAATATAAATGATCATATATTTGATATTTGCTCATTTTAACAGTACAAATACAACGTGAACAGAAGCGTTCTGAGATGATGTCATGCGCATTCATTTGGAGGTAATTCCATCTCTAAGGTGAACGAGCATGACACCGACTATCACAGACCGTCCTGGAAAGTGCTTTAGGAGGAAGAAATGGATAATATTAGCATCTCTGAAGCATTCTTTTGTTGAAAAATTATTTGGTTTAAGGGAAATGTTGTGAATTGATTACATCCAGATATAACCTTTTCATGCCATAGAATTCATATAATATTGATTTACTATAGTACTCCATGAAGTTGAATTAGTGTTTGAAGTTGGCCATCTCTTATCTCTGCATATCACATAGTACTACCACATTTTGACCACAAGATGGTGCCATTTCTTGCCACTTTTCAATGAACTGGCTATGCATCCAATTTATTCTCAACCAATAGAAAGCTGAGGTCAATTAACTTTTCAACTTGTGCTTCTGATGGTTCTGGTTAGAATTGCAATCAATACTAAATAACAGATAGTTGAAATGCCACCATCTTGTGGTAAAAATGTGTTAGTACTATGTGATGTGCAAGGACATGAGACTTCAAACACTAATTCAACTTCATGGGGGGATTTGACCATTACCAATTTCACCGTGCATATTTATGAATATATGAAGAAGCAATAATTCAAGCCACAGCTTGTCTCACATAGAGACTGTCTATACATTCTATACTGTCTATAAGGCTGGGGTTGTAGTAAGGTTTGGGGGGTCCTCGGGTTTACTTTGACAATTTAGATGGATTTCTCCTGTCTGAAACATTATCTGGGAAGATTTTGGCATATTCAGAATGATATGAAATCAATATGATATGATTCATATGATATAAAAAGGTTCTATCTGTATGTAATCAATTAGCAACATTTCCCTTAAACCAAATCAGGTTTCAACAAAATAAGGCTTCAGGGATGCTAATCTTCTTCCTTTCTTATCCCTAAAGCACTTTTCAGAACCATATGTGATGGTGGGTGTCGAAATCCACCTTTCTGTGTCTGATTCATAGGGAATTACTCATGGATGATATGGATCAATATCCCATAACTCACTCTTGGGTATGGTAAATTCACATATCACGTAACTCACTCTTGGATATGGTAAATTCATGTGTGTGACATTCAGAACACTTCCGTTCACGTTGTATTTGTACTGTTAAGATCTGCAAATTAGTTACGTGCATTCATATGGATGATATGGATCAATATCCCATAACTCACTGTTGGATATGGTAAATTCACATATCAGAAAAACTATTCTCCGCATATCTTACCCCAATAACATAGCGGATGATGTGCATGTAATCCATAGTTTCGACAACCTTTTTCCAATCGTTGTCAGTTGGATTTCCATCTGTGATGATGACTAGAACCTTTGTAGCATCTGGAATGGCACCAGCAGCTGTGTTGTTCAAAACATTGTTTCTGAAACATAAGACATATAATGCATTTAGTTTATTTGAGACACAGCAGAAGAGCCCAAATCCAATGTGCCAACCAGAAATAGCACACTGAGGCTGTGTCTGAATCAGAGCCCCATCTACTGCGCCCTGTCTCTTGTGTACAGTGCACTGGCAGAAGTGTGCTGTTTAATGTACACTGTTTAGCAGTCCGACATACTATTTTCCAACCATACTGTGGAAGTGTAGATCAAAAAACATCTCACCAGTGTTGCCATGTCTGCGGTTTTACAACTAAACTTTCAAAGTAGAGTCATGGGTAAAAATGAAAAGTAAAAATATGATGATGATGATTTCTATTTAAAATACGTTTTGGGCTAGTTTTGAGTCACCATTTGGCTGGAAAGTCTTGCAAGATCTGGCAAATCTTTTTAGTGATAATCAGACGGTTCAACGGGGAGGCCAGGGTAGGCCTGGCCCACAAACTCCCTACAGGCCCACCTGGCAATACAAGTTGACGTAATTTTTGGTCACATGCCCTCGATAAACAGGTGTCATTAATTGTATTGTTTAAAGCACACTGCAATTGCAACCAACAGGAAGCTAGACCAGCAAATTGATGAGCATACTGCAATCAGGACTCAAGTGCTCAGCGAGGAATTAATGCAATCAATTCAAAGTAAAATACAGTGCGGCTGCTATCAAGAGATGAATATCACACACAAGCTCACAATCAAAGTTAAGTTAACTTAAACACCAACGCTGTGTTCACAACTCATCCGTTGTTTTTACGTACCATAAATCCTCAACGCAATCCCCGCCCCCCAGAGCAATGAGGCGCCTAAACAGATCTGACAGAAACAACTTTAGGAAACAACTAGAGAAAATACCGTCTGATCTCCTGGCCGAGTTAGCTGGAGTTCAAGGAAAAGTCGATGATAGGCTTTTCCCCGCATCTCAGCAGTGGGTAGACCCAGTAGCCTATCTTGCAGAGCAGGTTTCTTCTAGAGCTAGCAGCAGACTTTGCGAGTCTTGGCTCTCATGTTAAAAGAAAGAAATAACCAAGGCTACTTCCCAAAACAAGCTACGGTATTATATCATTATCGCGGGGAAATACCCTCAATATAAAGATACATTTTGGACGGAGAATTAGGCTACGTGAATTATTTGCCTAATAAAATGTGTAATTTTTATAAAACAAACCTTTCAGAATAAAAATGGGTGTCATTTAATATTGTCTGTAAACATAATGTTATTAGTTTGCTGGAAAATAAGATTGTTTACAAGTTGTTATCAAAGAAACAAGTGGTGAGATAAAAAGAATGTCTACTTCTGCCAATTCCGATGGTCCGTTTAGCAACGTATAGAAGATTTGGCAAATTTTACATGGGCTCATCCCACATACTCAGCTGTGCTGCTCATCCCACAAATGCATGTTCCTTACAAATGGGGCACCATTTAAAAGGGAAATAAAAAGGCTTTCCAACGGTATAAAATGTATTGCCAAGAAGCATTGTTACAACAGAGAAATAATTGACCAAACACAAATTTCCGAACTTTTTGTTCGATGTTTATATATTTTTAAAATAAATAAATAAATAAATTCCTGTTTGCGCACAGCCTGCCCTGCCGAATCAAAATATCAGGTCGGGAGAGTGGTGCTCCCCAGCGATGCACTGAGTTTGCTCTGACATGCACTGTCAACTGTGGGACCTTATATAGGCAGGTGTTGGCAATCCCCAATCATGTCCAATCAATTGAAATTATCACAGGTGGACTCCAATTAAGTTGTAGAAACGTCTCAAGCAGTATCAGTGGAAACAAAATGCACCTCAGCTCACTGGAGAAGGTGAAAGGGGTGTGCAGACTTTCCGGCTTGACTGTATTTGACTAAATCTTAACTATTTTATTTTATTATTATCTGACGAATGAGCAGTGCACCAAGTAAAAACGACGCGTGAGTGATTAGTTTGTTTCCATGCTGAACTGTGCAAAGATCAAGCTAATGTCACTAGCGAGCACCATGGAGGGATGGATAAAAGGGTGAAAGATTGGGAGAGTGATAAAATTGGTATAGGAATAAGGAGAGTGGGAAAAAATAAACACTTTAGCTAACTAAATATTCCAAATCGAAACGCTGTACAACTATTCTCAAGGGCAAACAAAACAAAACGTTTTGTTCAGACTTCAGGCAGGATTTCTGGGACAGGATGGTTTTATTCGCCTCAAACTATGGGAGAAGTTATGTCATGAGATCAAAGTATGTATTGGTTGAGGTTTCACGTCTACGTCACCATGAATCCATTTCGACTCCACTCTTTTTTTCAGCATACAAGAATAAAAAGATATAGACTGAAATTTAACGAGATTGCAATGAAATTTATTCATTGCACTTTATTGGTGTTCAATACATACCTTAATAGCCATAAATAAGTGTGTGAGTTTGGAAAAATGGTGAGCAATTCAGTGTTGTGCGCTTTTTTGAATGTCTTGGGAGAGGAAGTAGCGGCCGAAGATGACAGGTTAATCATTTTATATAGATTTTAGTTAGATAGGTAACGTTAGCTGTTAGAAACGACCATTGGCATTAGCTAGCGTAACGTTACTTGGGTCCATAGCTAATAACGTACTTCCATATTGCTCCTTTCTAATCCACATACAAAAGTGCTCAGCAACGCTCTGAGCTGTTCAGAATGAGCGAAACTGAGCAACCTGTTAGCTAATCGTCCTCGGTTTAGTGTGTGTGGGTGAATCTTGCAAGTGAATCGATTACCTTGCGATTCATGCTGTAGGCCTACAATGTTTTTTTATTTTTTATTTTATGATGCATCCTATTAAATCGGAAGTTTACAAATGTATGGCTGCACGGCGACTGAAAATGAACAAGTTTTAAACGTAAACGTAAATTACAAGAAGACACCAGTGACCACGCGGTGAGTTTCCCGTCTTTGAAAACGAGTTTGTTGAAGGATTTTCTATATGCCCATCCAGATTCATTATGTAAGTTAGCTGTGACATGAGCAATATATCTCAAGACTGCACAGTTCATCAAAATGTTGATATGGACCGTTGTTTATGATCGTAAATAACCTTATAATAGGGCTTATAATGCTATATACCAAACTTCTCCTTTAAAAAGTTGTATCCTGTAAATAGCCTATTTCGGTTTAGTAGCCAGCAAATTTTTCCCCTACAAAATCCGCGATATAGACCAGGGATGGGGGTTTTGGCTTTTTTTTGTACACGTTTACACTTAGAATGTTGGCA
Organism: Ilyophis sp. 1 JC-2022; assembly: GCA_022702515.1. Taxonomy (NCBI): domain Eukaryota; kingdom Metazoa; phylum Chordata; class Actinopteri; order Anguilliformes; family Synaphobranchidae; genus Ilyophis; species Ilyophis sp. 1 JC-2022. The sequence goes on from CM040405.1 coordinate 118,400,875, forward strand.
TGTATCCACGGTTAAACGTAACATGACGTCATAGCTTAGGCGATGACATCATAGCCATAGAGGCCAACAATACTGGTCGGAAAATCGGGTAGCTGCTAGTAAGTAAGCAAGCAGTTAGGAAGGATTCACATTAGGATGTAAATATAGGTTAGAATATAATAGAATATATTTTACTGTTTCAAAATGTTTTCATAAATTAACTAGTGTCATGAAATTAAAATAAAACAGTCCAATCACAGTGTTTTTGTTATTGTGACAGACCTTCAACCGCGTCCCGATTATGTCATGTGACATGCCTCTCATGACTATAATTACGGACTAGGGTAGGCTACTATTATTATAATACAGGCTACTACTACTACTAATAATAATAATAATAATACATGAATAAAGAAAAGTTCAAAGTTTCTGTGGATTTTAAGATTTCAGTTAATCCGTCAGTTTTGTGAAGTGGATAGTGATTCATTTTTGTGTACACATTGACCCCATCCCTAATATAATCACAAATGTTAGGAATCAAATATCCTGTCTGGCGTTGCCAAGTGTTTTCTTATGAGGCTAACCCTAGGCTATCATCTTAGGCGATTACAGTTCGCCAATTTCCAGCAAAGTTGACATTTCCACAGCGACCACCTATTGCTGTAATACATTTCTGTTTAAACATAATGTTAGGCCTTTTTTAGACTACGTAGCTATATACAAAGGCTACGTACTTTTATGGTTAGCCTATATTATGCAGCCTATATCTAGGCTACTGAATGTGATGATTCTGACATAGCCTACATTTACGCTGTTGTAAATTTCTGAATGGTACAGCCTCTTCTTCAATTCGAACTTTAACATGGATGTGCAGTGAATAGTTTTTGAGATATGACACTTAACTAGTAGGGCCTAGATGAAAATTGCTTCTAGTGGGCCAAATTTAATAGGGTTAACTGATTTCATAAGTCCTCCGCTTGAACTGACTGTTCAACTGTTGCCTTGTGGATACTGCAGACTCAAACTGGAAATGAGAAGTTAATTCAGAAATAGTAACAAAATCAGAGTTACCAGCCTAGGAATGCTAGTGACCAGCCAAGTCAGTGGCAAATCCAGTGGGTAGCTATGCTAGGCATGTGAGTTACAGCCTAGGAATGCTAGTGACCAGCCAAGTCAGTGGCAAATCCAGTGGGTAGCTATGCTAGGCATGTGAGTTACCAGCCTAGGAATGCTAGTGACCAGCTAAGTCAGTTGCAAATCCAACGGGATGCTAAACTACACAGTTACCAGCCTCGGCAAATCAAGCCGGCTTCTCATTCACCACTGCCGGTCTCTCATTTACATTAGTTTTAATAGGATACATCATAAAATAAAATAAAAATAATTTTAAAAAACCTTATAGGCCGACAGCAGGGGTGTCCAAACTACGGCCCGCGGGCCAATTGCGGCCCTTGAAGCGTTTTAAAGCGGCCCTCGAAACATTTCAGAAGAATTATTAAATCTGGCCCGCTGCTACAAATGAGAAAAAAAAAAATGCTGTTGTTTTTTTAACACTAGGGGGCAGCATAGTAAAAGCCCAACTCTAAAAACAGATCAGCAGTTTGCGCCCCCCCCCCCCCCACCCCAAACAAAAAATTATCTTATGCATTAGCTAGCCGACGTTCCTGTAGCCTACAAATCGTGTTCTTATCAACATGGCGACTGCAAAGAATCGAAAGAATCGAAAGGTGGATAGTGAATGTAGGAAATTCCAGCCACGATGGCAAAATGAATACTTGGCAAAATGAATACTTTTTCACTGAGTACAGAGGCAAGTGTGTCTGTTTAATTTGCCAGGAATCAGTAGCGGTGATGAAAATAATTTAACGTTAAGAGACATTATGAAACGAAACATGATGCGTCTTTTAAGGCATATACTGGAGCAGCCAGAGAAGAGAAATCAAAGCAGTTAGCGGCAAGCCTATCATTGCAACAAACCCCGTTTTTTAGTGCTAATCAAACGCAGCAGAATGCTACCAGGGCTAGCTACGAGGTGGCTAAGCTAATAGCGAAGTATGGAAAGGCCTTTGCAGAGGGTGATTTTATTAAAAGAGTGCGTCACAAAAATTGTGGAGATTGTATGCCCAGAAAAGAAACAAGACTTCTGCAATGTTAGTGTTGCGAGAAACACAATGGCCCGGCAAATCAAGGATTTATCAGCTAACATCAAGGCGCAAATATCAGACAAAGCTCCGTTGTTTCATTTCTATTCAATTGCGTGTGACGAGAGTACCGACACAACAGATTCGGCTCAGCTACAAATTTTTTTGCGAGGGGTTTAAGATGATTTTTGCATTACTGAAGAGCTCCTCGACCTTCGGAGCCTGACTGGAACAACGAAAGGAGCTGATATTTTTGAAGCTGTGTCAGTTGCTATTCAAAATCGGAATCTCCCTTGGGACAAGTTGTGTGGAGTTACAACAGATGGTGCTCCAGCCATGATAGGTGAGCGTAACGGAATGGCTTCCCTGGTTTGCAGAAAAGTTCATGAGTCTGGGGGCGAGGCTGTTAAATTGCACTGTATTATACACCAGGAAGCATTATGCGCCAAAGTCACGAAACTGGGCGATGTCATGCATACAGTCGTGAAAACAATTAACATAATTTGTGCGAAAGCACTCAACCACAGAGAATTTCGGGCATTCCTGTCTGAAATGGATACAGAATATGGGGACGTGATCTACCACTCTGATGTGCGATGGCTCAGCCGCGGCTCCGTTCTCAAGCGGTTCTTCTCCCTCAAATCTGAGATCGACAAATTCTTAAGAGAAAAACTATTGTCCGTCGATGAACTGAGTGACCCTGTTTGGTTGGAAGACCTGGGATTTTTAACTGACATGACCAGACAGCTGAATGTCCTGAACACAGCCTTGCAAGGGAAAGACACAATCGTGTCACAAATGTACTCACACATGAAAGCATTTGTCGTGAAGCTCCGTCTATTTGAGAGACAAGTCAGTGAACGCAATGCCGCACACTTCCCCTCTCTCCGGGAGGTAATCGACACTTTCCCAAATGCCAACAGCCCTGAGCAGATGGGGAAATATGTGACAGTAATCACGTCATTGATCACAGAGTTCAACACGCGCTTTCATGATTTTGCTTCTATTGAGAAGGACATCAACATGTTCTCATGCCCCTTCTCCGTTAACGTGGATGAAGCACCAGGGGACATACAGTTGGAACTCATCGAGATGCAATGTGATGACCTGCTTCGCAGTCGGCACCAGCAGCTTCCACTGCCAGAGTTCTACAAGAGTTTGGAAAAGTCAAAATTTTGGCTACCCACACACACTAAACCAAGGACGATGAACTTCCGCCTGCACTGTTTCGTCCCCACGCCCCACCCCGCCCCACCCCACAGACTATGACTGGACAGTTGATTACATTTAATTTTGTCACTGAAAAGGCGGAGCACTTCGATAAATGCAATGACAGACCGCTCTGCAGGTCAATAAATACAATCATGAGTATTGCTTTGAATTTTGTCACGCCCCGTGCATCACGCAGTGGCCACAGAGTGAAATGCAATGGGCAGGTTTTACATTTCAATTTTGGCACGGAAACCACGCAGCTGGTGTTGAAATGCAATGACAGACCTCTCTGCAGGTCAATAAATACAACCATGAGGATTGCTTTGAATTGTGTCACGTTCCATGCACCACACTATGTGTGATGATCTCACTCCCGTCCTGTTGTTGCCCGTGTTTTCCGTCCGTTTCACCCTGCTTCTCTACTCGTCCCTCAGCCTATCATCTGAAACCTCTGGTCGTGTCGTCAAGTCTTAGTTACAAGCAAAGTTATAGAATCTAAAGTCTGGTTCTGTGTAGGCGTTTACTCGCCCTGCTACCTGGTCCAATGCTTAAGTCAACTTGTTTCAGGAACTTCCAGCTGTTCATTGCCTGTTTCACTATGCTAACCTTGTCTGCTTCAATCTGCCTACCTGCAGTCATTACTATCCCTGCCTGGGTCACGGTTGCTGCTGAGGTGCTGTCTACACCTACTACCCTGCTGTCGCTCCTGTGGCCTGCCTGGATTCCGCTCCATTGTTCCGCTACTAGACGGCTGAACCCTGTAACTAAACTGTCTGTGTTATATGTTCTCCCTATGCTTCAGGAGTTTGGTCGAAGCATAAATTATTGGATGCCTATCGCTCCCACTCAGTCCGTCTGTCTGTCTGCCTGTCAAAGTCCAGTTCCGGTTTGGAACAGTAGCTGTCTGGGTCTAAAGTCCAGTTCCGGTTTGGAACAGTAGCTGTCTGGGTCTAAAGTCCAGATCCGGTTTGGAACCGTTGCTGCCTGGGTATTGAGTACAGTTCTGGCCTGGAACAATAACTACCTGTCATCTTCCCTACTTCAGGAATTCTCCCTGGTCAAGCAATAAATATCTGATTATTGAACTTCCTTTGTCTGAGTAGTGCGTTTGAGTCCAGTCCATATCCGTGGTCGTAACACTATGCTGACAAAGCTAAATGCAATGGGCTCATTCACAATTCAATTTTGGCACAAAAATTCCGCAGCTGGTGTTGAAAAGTAATACACTCCGTATTGTATTTCAGTATGAGTGTTTTTAAATAAAATGCAATATGCTGTTTTTAATTATGGCATGATAAAGCATCCTTAAGTAAAAGCAGACGCAGATATGTATTACATTTTACGATGTCGCTAAAGCAATTGCATTTAATTAAGTCACTAAAAATCTTCCATACTATTCAGCATGAATACAGATACACATAGATTTTACCCATCTAAAAATAAAAAAGTGACTCACAGAACATTGTCAAGTGCAGTATATGTGTTGGTGAGCTCCTTCATGTGGCGTTCCTTTTCTAAGAGATCCAATGCCTTCTTTGCCTGGTAGTCTTTAAAGGTGAAAACAGTTTTGGAAGTCTTCGAAAACTGCATTGCTGCAAACTGAAAAATGTAAAGTTTCTCATGAAATAACAATTTTATGACGATTAATTGCCACCCCCCCAATTCAAATAGCATCAGTTCCGCATTTTTCTGGCAAACAGCTAGTACTAGCACGGTCCTGATTTGATCCACACACTACGTCCAACTAGTATTCTGACCTTTTTTTTTATAGCAAATTATGTTGATGAAAAATGTCAATTAAATTATTCATGGAGCATTAGTGATACTTCATATGAACTATAAACTGTTTTAAAAGCTGACTGTAGTGCATGGTGTACACATCATATAGTACACATGTGTAGACCTGTATTGAGGTATTTGAAAGTGTCTTCATGATGTCAGCAATGAAGTCTTTGTTCTTCTTAAAATCATCTGCTTTCAGGCTTTCTGACCCATCAAACAGGAAGACAAGGTCCACTTTCCGCTTAGTGCATTCTGAGTAAAGACAGGTCACAGAAACCCTTTACATTTAGAATTTCAAAGTTGATGAAGAAAATGTAGTTTTATTATTTTCCTCTCTAAAAATAATAATAAAGCTTTAATGTAATATAAAAGCAATCACAAATAGAAACTATTTGCTGAGATACGTATAGGTTAGTCAGAGGCGTTCAAATAAATGTTAAGCTACAGTTATGCTATTCTTTCTAAACTAGTCCATACCACAGAATGAATCAAATACCTAGAGGTTTATGAGAAGATATTTTGTCCTGTCCATAAGAAACTGATTTCAATTAGAAAATGACTAATTTTTCTAAAGATTTCAGGCACTTGGTTGGGAGCTACCTGTGATGTCACTATTGTCATGCTTAAGCTTTCACATGAATGAATGAGTGGAATCTGTTTGTGAGGTAAAAAGGTGTATTACTGTACCTTGAAATGCTGGTTTAATGCTCTCCACAAAATTGAATGTGTCACTGAAGTGATAACAGATGCCATTTAGATATGAGTTGCTGTCACATTCATGAACCAATCTTGGGCTGCAAGTCTAGAAACAGAAAAACAGAATTCAATTTAATATAAATCAAATGCAGCTGCAAGCAATAGGCCTAATAATCTGGGCTGCCAAGTCAGAACTGGTGGCATATGTTGAATGGACAAAGTAATGTAAAGACACTTCTCAGGTTTAGATTCAATCAACATGTGCCCGTCACACGCAGTTATCATTTTTTCCCCGGATCCCATGAGGAGAAGGCTTTTTTCATTCGTTTATTTTATTGAATGAGCACACACACTCGGTCTGTGGAAAAAATAAAGCACAGGTGGAAACGAGAATTACAGCATCACCCTGGCTGTGACCGAATACGATCCCTACACCCTTTTTAGGGTGCATATTTGAGTCCACTTCATCAAAAAGCTTTTGAGTGGGCGACTTTTTCTACAAATGGAGACACTTAAAATACCAGGATGAAATGCTTATTTCCGGGGTTCTGTTTAGAGGATTCAGGAGCACACTCATCCACAGAACTGTGCAGTCATCCGACAATTTCGGGAAGTAACCCGGAGGTAAAAACGTATGAGACGTAGGCCGTGACCAAATATGACCCTTGTTCCCTGTCCCATAATTTTGCAAGCAGTGTGCAAAAGAAATCTGAAAAAACTCTTTCCAAACTAGTGAGGAAGTAGTTTGTAATATTTTTTTAATCTATTTTTATTTTTATTGAGTATATCAATCCGTTTACATATGAAGAATGAAGATGGTTACAAAATAAACAAAAAATAAAAAAATAGTAGTTTGTACCATAGATGCATAGACGCTCTATGTCTTTTACGTTTTTACTTCCGGGTTACTTCCTGAAATTGTCAGATGAGTGCACAGTCTGCAGATGAGGGTGCTCCTGAATTCCCTCAACAAAACCCAGGAAATTAGGGGTTCATCCTGGTATTTTAAGTGCCTTCATTTGTGGGGAAAAAAACGCCCACTCAACCCTTGTCAACCCTGACTGCTTTACCAGCCTCTTGCACCAAACATCCCCACCCCACCGGTTAGAAAAGCCTGCTGGGAGTGCTACAGATGCATGGTACTACCGCAATTATATGGAACACCGTTTAGATTCACATTTCTCAATCCTCTTTCTTTAAGAAAAATTAATATTCAGCAAGCTCTCAGAAATGGAAGCCATGCCATTACTGTGAAAAAGAAAGTTGAAATCTAATGAGCAGAAATCAGCTAGCTAGCATGCTAGCTTGCTTAATGAGCTAACCAAACAGCCAGCCAAGCAGCCTACAAAGCACTGCATGTCCACAATTGCACATTACTGTAATAAAATTTTACTTGGATAATAATTTGGAGATTTTTATATCCAAATAGAAATTTTATCAAACGGACAGAAGCTTTTAATGACAAGCAAATTAAAAACAATACAAATAAAGATAATCTTACGGTGATCTGCACAGGGGAAGTGGATCTGATATCCAGGGCTATTCCAGTTGACTTGGTGGAGCTTGTCCCTGTAAAATAAATCTATATATTAGAATTATATTAGTAGATAATATAAACAGTTTTTCAGGTACTATTTATTCTATACATGACAGCATAATTCCACAATCCATGAAATAGCTTGTTCTCTAGCAAATATGTTTTGATATGTAGTATAGTAAACCATTTAAAATAATGGATACCATTGAAGTGAAAAGGTTCACAATGTGTTTTGTTTGGAGAACACTTGTAGATTTTTTCATTCCCATTTCCGAACATTGGTGCACTGGCAATAATCCTAAAAGAGAAAAAGGTGTTTGAATCAGAGATATGCTTAACCAATAATATTATTAGCAGTCATCAGTTTAATTGCAAGTTGCCAACTGTATTGTATGTAGGGTTACAAATGGAGGAATTTTCCAGGTAACTTTTGGTAATTTTCCCAGGGTAAATCACCACTCACTGTAACAATATCATGCTGAAACAAATCTAATAAAATACAAAAAGTTGACAAAAACATTAAAACAAAAAAAATGTGCTGAACAGGCCCAGGTCCTTTCTGGAGAGCAGGTTTCTGAAACATATGCAACATCACTGCCATTGCACAGCACTTTAATCTAGATCGAGGAAAGTTTGGGTATATTTTCCTGCAAGGAAGGGCTGTGGAGTGCTGATGCCATCTGGGAGGCAGGCAAACACATAAAGGCATCAACCTGGTTGAAGAGCCGTGACCGCATATGATCGCTATTATTAACTTTGTGAATAAAAAGTTTTTCTCACAAATGGGGGCACTTAAAATCCCAGGATAAAACAGTTTCAACCTCTGTTCCTAACCTGATGCCTCGTGTACATTTTATATGATGACTGGTTTTTCATTATAATTATGCCAATCAACCATAATTGCCTGTTAGTCATATTTTTATGAAATGCTAATAAATCATAAATTACATGTTGCTGTTATATCAGTAATAAGTAAGTACACTTCAACAAATGTAGAAGAAGAAATCAGAAAACATTTTGGTCCCCAACAACTGGAGTTGATCTCCTCTATGTACAGTATTAGTGGAAAAACTTAACTGAAAAAGAATAATTAACAATTGGGCCATATTTGTGGCTCATATTACGTGCAAGTGTTTTATTCCAGACCAGTTTCAATGATCTTCTATTTTATTCAGCTGTTCACTTCACTTCACAGAGATGTTCACCCCCCACAACTGTGCAGAGGTGCACATCTCCGGTTGTCATGGACCAAAATGCTTTCAGTTTTTGTCCTACATTAGCTCTAAAGTGTTCTCACTTATTACTGACACAAAAGCAGCATTTAATTGACAAATTAGTATTATTTGATAATATCATTGATGGCTAATTATAATTCATTATCAAGCTAATAAAAAAATAAAAAACAAGACAGAAACTAAAACGTACACTTGACATGCCAGTCATAAAAGAGCAGAAAATATAGCTAAGTGAAATGTGAAAGAGATGGGAAGAGAAATGTTTTCCACCCCCTGTATGTCCCACTCTAACTACTCTCTCTTTATTTTTGTTAATTCTATCTTCATTCATAATCTACACTTTGTAACCATTGTCATATGTAAACTGATTGATATTTTCAATTTAAAAAAAAAATATATATATATTACAAACTACTTACTCACTAGTTTGGAAATAGTTTTGCAGGATTTCTTTTGCACACTGCTTGCAAAGGCAGACAGGAGTCTGAGTGGACAGGGGGCAGGGAACAGGGATCATATTCGGTCACAACCTAAGTGTAAAGCCATGACCCTTGTTGCTTCAATTAACCCCTTTGCGCAGATGCCAAATTAGGTAAATTCTCACATTTAGGGGTGTTCTATTTAACCCCTTCATGCAGACCCCCTAGCGGCCATGGCACTCAACCCCATCAAACACCATTGGGATCAATTGGAAAGCCAACTGCGAGCCAGGCCTAATGTAAAGTTCTACATGTGGGGAATAAAAACATAGGGCAGGATTACTGTATGGGCAGTACAAAATGAGAAAGTGCACCTGTAGAAAAAGACTTGGGTGTAATAGTAATCAAAGTCTATCAGGGTCTGGACAGTGTGCTGTGGCAGTAAAAAAAGGCAACATGATGCTGGGATACATAGCCAAGAGTATTGATTATAAATCTAAGGAGATCATACTCACCCTATACAATACCCTTGTCAGACCTCACTTAGAGTATTGTGTGCAGTTCTGGGGACCCTACTATAAAAAAGATATAGAGGCGCTGGAAAAGGGCAACCAGAATGATTCCAGATATAAAAGATAAGTGCTATGAGGAAAGGCTGGAGACGCTTGGACTTTTCAAGCTTAGCAAAACGAGACTTAGGGGAGACCTGATTGAGGCCTTTAAATTTATTAAAAATATAAACAAAGTGAGCTACAAGAAATTATTCAAGTTAAGTTCGGTTAGCAGAACGAGGAGGGATAAATGGAAATTGGCGAAGGGTAAATTCCATACAAACATTAGAAAATATTTCTCACAGAGAGCGGTTACAGTAATAGTATAATAATTACCAATTGAAAATTATGCAAAAGTTCGTTTTTTTTTTTCTTTTACAAATCGACATAACAGTCGATTTGTAGTTAATTATATCATTCTTTTATGATTTACAGCAGTGCGCAGTTTAGCCATTTTGGATACATTTGAAGACACTAAGGGACAGCAGGGTGCACTGCCTAAATTTTGTATCATAGATCTTTAGTAGGTCTGCATATCACCCTCAGATCTTGCACACTTGTGAACACGGAGTTTGATGGAAATGTAGTTTTACCTGTTTCACATATGCAGCTCTCAGTATTTCATTGCAAAGTAAAGAAAAACTTACATTTTTTGCATTTGTGCTATTTTGGCCTAAATTATTAAAAGAAACTGATCTAAGTTAGTACTGTAAACGGTACAACTGTCTTGTGTAATTTAAGCCATTTTCCAAGTCTCTGTGATGTTCACACCTGAAGTTATAAAGCCTTAACGAGAACACCCCATTAATTGGTGAGAACTGACCAAATTTGGCATCTGTTTGGCAGAGTGGAATTTCATTCCTGGTTTAAATTTTGTAGATTTTGTTTACAATAATGTTTAGGGGTGCCATTAATTGTGCAACCTTGATTTGGAGAAAATTGATTAATTAAATCAATAAATGATTTTGGTTGGTTCCATTGAAACATTAATAAAGTGCAGTATTTCTCACATTTTGGAATTAAAATTTTATCTCAATAATGTTATTTATATTTTATAGTATTTTTAGTGCATTTCCAGTCTAGAAATGGGGTGGTTTGGGGTTAATATCTCAAAACTTTTGAAAATTAATGAGAGTCCATGGGAAAATGGAGGGATGAAAATGAGAAAAACAGGTGAAAGAGTGGAAATTTCCAAAAGCTATATACAAGCACACTATTTGGGCAGGGTACGGACATGCCAAAGTTGATTTGTGGTCAACATCACAAAAATTTGAAAATGAATGCAAGTCTGTGGGAAAATGGAGAGATGAAAATGACAAAAACAAAAGCTGTATAGAAGCACATTATTCAGACATGGGATGGACATAGCAAGCTTGGTTTGGGGGCAATATTTCAAAATTTTTAAACATTTACAGCAGTCTATGGTAAAAGGGAGAGATGAAAAATTACAAAAAACAGGAGAATGAGTGGACATTTCCAAAAGCTGTATATAAGCACGCTATTCAGGCAGGGGATGGACATGCCAAAGTTGATTTGGGGTCAATCTCTAGAAATTTTGAAAAATTAACGGCAGTCTATGGGAAAAGGGAGGGATGAAAAATAACAAAAACAGGAGAACGAGTGGAGATTTTCAAAAGCTGTATACAAGCACACTATTTGGGCATAGGATGGATGAAACAAAACTGGTTTGGGGACAATTTCTCAATTTTTTTAAATTAATGGGAGTCTATGAGAAAAGGGAGGAATGAAAATGACAAAAGGAGAAAGTGGGAATTTCCTATAGCTGTATACAAGCACACTATTCTGGCATGGGTCGGACGAAACAAAACTGGTTTGGGGTCAATATCTCGAAATAAAAAAAATTAATAGCAGTCTATGGGAAAAGGGAGGAATGAAAATGACAAAAGGAGAAAGTGGGAATTTCCTATAGCTGTATACAAGCACACTATTTGGGCATGGGATGGATGCAACAAACTTGGTTTGAGATCAATATCTCAAAATATAGGCAAACATAGGCTAAATCATAGCTTGATCCAGGATAATTGCGAATAGTCTATAGCCTATACATGTAACCATACATGTACCATCGCACATCGCCTGGATGTTGATGGAGTGGGCTGAAAGCAATTTAATTAGGCATTCCCCTTTGCTGAGGGACAGGTAGCTATGTGGTCTTTGACCTATAGACCCTTTTATTATTTAGCATTTTTTATATATAGCCTACACAATAATAATATTTCACATTGTAATCTTGATATTTTTAGTCATGCTTGTAATGGGCGCAAGAATACATGGTATTTAAACGACGTGAACGCAAGGCGTTATAATGAACCATGCTTTTATCCGTTTCAATCTGTTATCCTGAACATAACCTACATAACAGGTTAGCCGTGCAGAGTAAATTGCCGTGGCAATATAACCTGATTAAACGTGAGTCGGCTTTGTGATACAGAAAACCCAGGGTTGAAGCTTAATATAGCTCACTATCCCCTTAATCTCCTTCGTAGTACATCCCTCAGGTCTGGTCTGGTCTAACCTCGATCATCATTGATTGGGTGGTGGAGCAGCCAGGTGGAGCTCGTTGGACTCTTCTTTCATCATTTCCACCTTAAACTCATGAACTCAATGCAGGTTTTGATCGTTGAGAGAGGCTGAGGTGAATCTATAGGCTCCTAATTGGTATTGTGGACACATGGCCACTAAAACTAAGCATTAGTCGATGAAGAATTCAAAGACAAAGCAAATGACAACGAGCCAAACCTGCATTGTGTTAATAAGTTTATGGGAAAGTGACGGAAGAACAAAACCACACAGGTTCAGAAAAAAACGAATTAGACACTTTTTTTTTTCCTTTTTAAGGAAATAAAAAGGCAGATTTTTAATGCCATTTTAACAAGCTCAAAACGGCAAAAAATACTGTTCTGTGCACTCATTTCAGAATTCCACACGTACTATTTATGGAACTAAATAAACTCCATTGGCTTGTCTTGAATGTCACATTAGATAACGGAAACTGTTGGTCGGTCACTCGCGCTGTCAGACTCCCATTTCACATACTGCGTGTCCAATCAGAAGGAGGCTACAATCTCCCATCATGTAGGCCGAGTATCTACCCTTTCCGTAACGTGATTTGTAAATGTGTTTTTGGTTTTGTCATTGTGTTTTTTGACTTGCAGTTGTTCTCTGAAATGTCGTTGTGATTTATACCCATCGATACATTATGAATAGGAACATTTAAAAAAACTACAGAAAAATGCAATCCCGGGGCAAAAGTATACATACTGTAGAGTACAGGGAAAAGTGATGTTTTATTGAGGTACAAAAGTGAATGATTAGGCTATGTAGGTGTATGTAACACTGTGATAATGTGTTTATCTTAATCCATCAGAAAGAGCAAATGTATATGCTTTATAATGGACAAAACAAATGTTATTCATTTTATGACATGTTTTGCATAGGGATTTTGGACCCATAGAAATCTACCCACCCTATACTGATGAAAATATAGTAATTTCCACTTGAAAATGATGCAAAAGTGAGTTTTATGAGCCAAAACACTGTTGATTTGTAGTTAAATAAATATATAATCTTTTTTTTATTTAGAGCAGTGCACAATTTAGCAATTTGGATAGATTTCGAGACCTTTAGTAGTTCTGCATATCATCCTCAGAGTTTATGATCCAGAAAATGTATATATTTACCTGTTTCACTTATGTAGCTCTTAGTATTTTGTTGCAAACTAAAAAAAGAATTTTCTTTCTTTGCATTTGCAGCGGCGTCATTTGGGCATGACAGAGTATGGTTCTTGCGATACCCTAGCCTCTGGTTCTATTTCATACCGGTCAACACGCCACGGTATGGGTCATCCTCGCCGAGAGGGGGAGCTACTAGGAGATTGTTTATCAAATTAACCACCACTATGGGCGGAACCACGTCACGCCATAAATATGGCGCTGGTACACCGCTCGACCTCTTTTTGCCTCCTCGAGGCGAGCTGAGATTGTGTTTGTTGGTTCCTTTGGAATCTGCGATTTTCGCAAAAACTTTTTGTTTTCTGCCTCTCCCGACAACGTAAGTTTCCGGGGCTTTCCCTCCCCCAGCAACGCGGAACTGCAGTTTGCTTGCTGTTGTTTTCTGCTTTACACGGTAAGATATGACCTTGTTGTAGCCGGTTCACGGCCGGTTTTTTTCATTACAGAATTAGATCGGATTTACCCAATATCTGTCTGATTGCATTGCGCTGTTTCACTTGTTATTTGCATAGCAACAATTACACGCATGATACAATAAAGTAAGCCTCCGCGTCCTCTCGCGGTCCTCCAGTGCTACTGTTGCGGACCCTTGACTGGCGCTGGACTCGCTTGAAAAACGTTGTTGTAGGCAGATTGCTGCCGTTCTTTACAGAAGTTTTTTATATTATTATTAACTACTATTCTGTCTGTCTTATATTAGCCGCTGGGCTTGGTGTTGTTAGTTGCGCAGTAGCGCACAACAACAAACAACAACAATAAGAACAACGAAAAGGCTGGAAGGAGCCCCTGTGTCCGTTAGGGCAGAAGCTACCTGAAGCTTCCACACCCCCCTCGGTCCTTCAGTACCACTGATTTGGGCCCTCGGCTTGGTGTCGGACATACTCTATTCCTGTAGGTTTGGGCAGCACGCTGCCATTCCAACAGAAGAGAAAAAGAAAAAAAAATTAAATAATAAAAATAAATACAAGCCGGAAGGGGCCTCTCTGCTCGTGAGAGTAGAAGCTGTTGGAGGCTTCCACATCCCCTCGCGGTCCCTCAGTACCACTGATTTGGGCCCTTGGCTTGGTGTTGGACACACTTCTGGGCTAAGCATGTCGGAAGGCGTACAGAATCCGGGAGATGGTGGGCCGTCGGGGGAGGACGTCCCACCTGGGCAATCAACTTTTGTGGAGCATGATATGGAGCTGTATGCTCAAGGGGCTGGGTTTGGCAAGCGCACTAGGAAGCGTAACCATCAGGAACCGGAGTTCCATCAGCTTCAGCTACAGGTGCAGGCGATGCAGCAGACCATTCTGGGGCTGGTAGCATCACAGCAGCAGTCACTCAGGCCTCGGGACCCTCAGGGCCCAGTGCCTGGACCATCCTGCCGTCACCCCGACGAGCTGTCTACGACGGCGTCGGGATAGCCTGTACTGTCGGACAGACCCCCAACAGTCTGGCACTGAAGGTGGGTCAGTGTTTGCCCAGGAAAGCGACGATGCTTCTGAACTCCCGCCCTTGGATCCCTCCGATCGGGCGGTGATTCTCAGGGCGGCTGAGCGCGCTCGCTTACCCCCCTTGGCGGTTCCTGCTCCCTCACTTTTCAGCCGTGGCCTTCATCGGCCCATGACAGGGGGGTTACCACCCCTGCCTGATTTTTTGACAGAACTGCAGGCATCCTGGCAGTCTCCTGGGGCATATAGACTCCCCAAGACCCAGTTGGCCAATATGGCGGGTGCCGCGTCCTACGGGTTGGTGGCCCCTCCACAGATTGGGCCTATGTTTTCACTGCTCGCAGGCGCTACCTTTAGAGCTGATAGTGATTCCCAGCATCCCAATAGGCGATGGTAAATGGTAAATGGTAAATGGACTGCACTTATATAGCGCCTTTATCCAAAGCGCTTTACAATGGCCTCTCACTCACCCATTCACACACACATTCACACACCAATGGCGGCAGCTGCCATGCAAGGCGCTAGCCTGCTCATTGGGAGCAATTTGGGGTTCAGTGTCTTGCCCAAGGACACTTCGACATGTGGACAGGAGGAGCCGGGGATCGAACCGCCAACGCTGCGATCAGCGGACGCCCGCTCTACCTCCTGAGCCACAGTCGCCCCTTGCAGGGCTACTGACAAGCGGGTGTGTAAGGCTTATCAGTCCGCCGCTCTTGCGGCCCGACTGGCTAACACTAACGCACTACTGCTGGTGTACCTGGAGGGTATGCTGCAGGACATGTCCTCCGCTGCCCCCAGTAACTCAGCAATAGAGATGCTGCGTGTGGTGGACATTATGATGCGCGGGGCTAGTGCTCATGGCTAGTGCTCGTTCTGGCACGCCGCCAGGTGTGGCTGTCTCAGTCCAGTTTTTACGGGGTTACTCCTACTCGGGTGAGAGACGGGGCCGCTGTGCGAGCTCTCTCCAACGAGATTCTGGTGTTGCTAGAGAAGGGAGTAATAACACCCCTGCCCCTGGTGGCAGCGGGACAAGGGTTTTATTCAGTCTATTTTCTAGCCCCCAAGAAGGACGGGGGCTTCCGCCCCCATCCTTGATCTAAGAAGGCTCAACCGCTTTTTGAAGCACCTGCCCTTCCGGATGCTCCGCCTCGCCAATCTCCTCCTTCAGGTGAGAGATGGCGACTGGTTCACCTCTGTGGATCTAAAGGATGCATACTTCCATATCCCCATACACCGGGATCACCGGAAGTACCTCCGCTTTTCCTTCAAGGGCACTCGGTCCTCCCCTTTGGCCTAGCTCTGGCCCCACGCACTCTCACAAAGTGCATGGATGCCGCACTGATCCCACTCTGTCGTCAGGGTGTCCGCATTGCGAATTACCTGGACGACTGGCTGATCTGTGCTCCATCAGAGGAGCAAGCGAGAAGGGACACAAGGTCAGTACTGGACCATTTAGCCAGCTTGGGCCTGACCCTGAACAGGGAGAAGAGCCACCTCACCCCTCCAGAGAAAGGGTTTTCCTGGGTCTGGTTTTGGACTCGGGGTCCATGCGTGCCTCTCTAACCCCAGAGAGGCGACATATTTTGATGGAGTCTGTCCCATTTTGCTGCAGCACGGCAGGGGACAGTAAAACTTTGCCGGAGGCTGCTCGGCCTGATGGCCTCAGCCGCCCAGGTGGTGCCACTTGGGCTGCTGCATATGCGCCCGTTACAGCATTGGGCGACGGCACAGGGAGTGAGCCCACACGAAGACGGGCGGCGACTCCTCCCCATTACACAGAAATGCCTAAAAATGGTGGATTGGTGGCTCACCACCCCTGGCCTCAAGGAGGGCGTTCCCTTGGGGCCGGCAGGGGTTAGGGCAGACAGCTCCACGGTAGTGTCCTACATCAACCGCCAGGGTGGGGTACGGTCCCCAATCCTGCATGCGAAAGCACGTCAAATCCTGCTATGGGCACATGCCCAATGCATGTCCCTGAAGGCAGTGCACATGCTGGGTATAACCAATGTGGCAGCCGATATGCTGTCCAGGGGTGGCCCGAGACCAGGGGAATGGCGCTCCTCGGAGGAACTGACTGGCGAGAGGGTGAGCTCCCACCGTCCGGCCTTCAATAAGGTCATGGTAGTCAGATATGGCCGCCAAATATCCCCTTAGTGTAGATTCCGCCAGACGTCACACCGGGTCGGGCTAGACCCGTTCGTTTCGCACCAGCGGCCGAACCTGCCCCACTTCCCGGCATACAGCGCCCTTGTGGAAGGGGCCTTGGATGCCTGAAGTTCCCCTGAGTTCCTGATCCCCGCCAGAACTGTGGGCAGGAGAGGCATGGGGGGAAAAACATAGAGCAGGGCTGGAGGCCACTGGTGTGCACTGGTTCTATGAATACGGTCAACACGCCACGCGGTGTTGTCAGGCGGGGAACCTTGCACCCGCAGGACGGCAAGTGCCCTCAAGTCGGCAAAAGAGGTTGAGCGGTGTACCAGCGCCAATTTATTATTTATGGCGTGACGTGGTTCCGCCCGTAGTGGTGGTTAATTTGATAAACAATCTCCTAGTCGCTCCCCCTCTCGGCGAGGATGACCCATACCGTGGCGTGTTGACCGTATTCATAGAACCAGGGTTACATCCGTAACCCGTACGTTTTAAAAGGCGAATTGGGCACCGCTTCTCTGCTGTCCTGCTACTCTGCCTGGAGCGCATCCCGATCCCCCGTCCCAGTAAAAGTCAGGCAAAACACTAGCAATAGCTTAAGGTTTACTCATTATGCTACTACTGTTGAAATATTTAGCTCATTCGCTCAGAATTGGCGTTTGGTTCTTGCGAATCACTTTCGCCAGCACGTTAACCTATCCTGCTAACGCTAGCTAACTGGCAGACAGCAAAACTTTACAGGTGGGTCCCAACAATCTTGCTTAAAAAACTTAAGTGTATAATTAATTAACATTAGTCTAATGTGGGAATAGTTTTTCATTGCTGCAAGAAGGGAATAGGAAAAATGAGCTACGACTACATATTTTATCCAGCTAGCAAGTGCATTGAGCAGAGACTAAGTCTCTGAAATGAACTTGTTTTTTGCTCATTTCAAGAATGTTTGTTAACCTAACTAATTATACATTGTTTAGTATGTTTTACCACATTAGATAGCTGAATGCTAATCATGATTACTTTGCAACTAATGATAGATCGTTTTTAGAATAATCTTTCTTTAGTCACCAAGTCACCAAAATCCACTATTTAAAGGGGTTTTTTTTTTTTTTTTAATCGCTCGAGCATTTAACTTACAATTATCGCAAACCTAGATGTTTTGTTTTATATAAAAGGTAAATTTTTGGGGGGATACCCCTATCTGGACAGAATGCTCTATGCCGTTATTCATGCTCTATACCATAAAATACTTTAAAATAATTACAGACATTAATCTTAAAGTGAGTAGTGATTACACATCTAACTTATATATAATTATGAACCCTGCGTGCATAGCCTAACCGTTATTTATCCAACTAATTCCATCCCACAATTCAGTACATATCTGTATCATTTATAACCTACAGATGAAGCGCTTTAACCAAACAGCATTTTCTGTGAGAGTATCACATTTCTGGAGTATCTTTGTTGAAATGACAAAAAGCACAACTTAACATTAAAGTAAACTTAACATTAAAGTAAACTTAACAGATGGCTCAAGGCACATCACCTCGGTAACTATGTAATTTATGTGATGGTCTGTGCTGTTATTGTATGTGGCATAATTCCATTTTGTCTGAAACTGATATGTGCATGTCTGTTGTGTGCTGTTGTTTAGCGTGAATGGTCCCTGACGCTTAAACGTAATTTAAAAAAATAAAAGTGTAATCCCTCTATTCGTACACAATGGCTTTTAATAGTAATGGGTTAGGATTCATATTTTGTATTTATATCCAAGAATCAAATATCAAAGGAGTGCAGTGCTCATTTCAGTTGACACTTTCACAACACATACTTTCCTTTATTAATGCTGTGCAAATCCCTCATTGTAGCTTCCTTGCGCCTCATTTATTTCCACTAGCTAAGGGGTTGTGTTGGGGGTTTATAAAGCAATCACTGAGGCAGACACTTTCAGGGCAGACCCTGCAAACTAGAATACATTTCTTAGTTGATTTGAGCATTATCGGAATAATTGTTATGGTCTGGGGGAAAGCCAGGTAACTTTTTGTTTTCAAAGAGTACAGGGTATCCAGCTTATTAGCTAACAACTGTGATGGTAACCACAGTGGTGGCACAAAGATGGACCAATTGCTGAGCAAAAACCTAAATATACAAAGATGACTGCATTCTCTGCACGACCATATACCCTATACTGAGATGTTGTTTGGTTAATATATGAATGAGCCATATCTGTATGGTAGTCTATGCTTTACATATATCCATTATTCTTCATTTACCCAAGTTTCTTTACATTTTTGAGTTCAGTAAAGCAACACTCACCATTTCTCCTTCCCGTGCTTATATTGGAGAGCTTTGTATCCAAAGTATCCTGTTTCTTTGGTGTTCACTGTGAAGCTTTTGGTATTGATGTCATCGATGGTGAAAGTCACAGAAAGTGACACTGCTGACACAACATAGAAGAAAGTGGTCAGATCTGATTTTGAGTCATTTAAACCTAATTTATAAAATGTAAATCATGCATGACGATGTCACCTTATATAGGGTTATAGAAAATAATGTTTTGTGCATGCCTTCCAGGGGACAAGCATGTTAATGCAGACTTTCCGAAATTCATGTTGCAATGATGGGAGACAAATAATATCAGGCATCCAAAATTGGAAGATAAGTAAAAATATGGTAGGCTATATACAATTGTTAGAAAAACAATTAAATGTATTAACCCCTTCTCTAGCACCACCTTTTTGAACACAAACCAGAAATGTAAAAGGTTACTGTTCTTGAACCTCTTTAACTATTGGCACAATTCAGGTCGCTTCTGTAAGGTAACCCTTATTACTGAAACATAGTAACAGAATTTCAAACACAGTGGAAGTGGAAGTTTTTTTTCTCATCTAAAAGATTAATTTTTTTGGAGGGATAAGGATACCGACTTTACCTTTATTTGTGTCGTCTGTGGATTTCCATGCAACACATAGAACGCACAAAGTCATTGTTTTGATTGAGTCTGTTTTATGTAATGTTACAAAATAAGGAAACATTGTCGCTGTAACATTGGGACTGTAAAATAGTTTATAGAATCGAGAGTCTTAAAAATTTCAAACGGTATATTATGTGACCAGATTATTTTAAAACTTTCACCTGAAAAAAATACAAATATTGAATACTAATAAACTAAGCCATTTCCGACCCGAACACAGGCCTGTGCTAGATAAGGGCTTAGATAATGGTTAGAATAGAACAGAATAACTTTTATTTTCCTGTGTGGAAACTTCATTTGCAGTCACCAGCAACAACAAAAAAAGCATAGACAGTGGGGCAGACCCACAACACACAAACAAACATATCAAACAAAGACATTCAATTGAATCAATAAAACGAATTAAGTGCAAGCAATCGAGCATCAAAAGCTCCTCATCTGCCTCTGCAGCCCAACAGCCACAGGGAAAAAAGCTGCCCGAGTCGACCAGAGCAATGCGTCTCCCGGATCACAGCTGCTCCACTCCAAACCCTGCTGACACACAGTCCGTCCAATCGAAACAGGGCACCGAATCCACTCAGCCTCCCCAGTTGTCGCCTCATTCCTTCCATGTCCTACTCTCTGTCTTTTCCCCGATGGCCTTTCAAGGATTCCCCGCAGTCCCCGATCAGTCCAAATACCAAGCCACTCAAACTCAGGTGAAAAAAAACCCTGTCGCTGCAGATCCAACGGACATTCCGGAGTACATGTTATGCATGGAGAGCTGAACAGTTCAAAAGCCGACGCAAACTAGACACCGTATATCTAGTTACTCTGCGCTACACAGTTTTTAAGCAAGATATATCCAGTACAAAAGCAGACAAACTAGACACCACCTATCCAGTCATCCTGCGCCACCCAGTGGACATCGCAAGATACCCAGTGTACATCTCCACATATCCAGTTGGGTAGCATGAGCGATCCAACTGGATCACGCAGGATGTCTGGCTGGGAAGCTCTGCACTATTCAACTGTGGGATGTCCGGCTGGGTAGCGCGAGTATGAAAATGCTTGCAGTCTGTGCGTTTGAGTCAGGGTTTGAATCCGCCTGGTCTGTTTTTAGATGCGTCGCTACAATATTAGGCTATATTATTAATGCATAGGTGTCAACCTGAGGAAAGAGCTGCCCTTATTTTCATGCCTGCAAAACTGTATAAATTCACCAAAAACCATATAGAACATTATCTATTATCAATTAAAATCACTAGCCAGCACAGTTATTTGTCTGATTCAAGTTTTCTCTATACTCTATAAACTTCACCCCTAGTGGTTGAGACGTATCCATTTCAATTACAGTATTCGTGTTTGTCTGAAATTATAAACTACTGCTTTAGTAAAAAACCTCAGCTTCTCCAGTTACACTGCAGGGCAATAAAATAGAAGGGTGCTATTAATAGCCCAAAGCACTTACGACCCTCCTCTCGCAACAGCCACAAACTGTAAAATGCATAAATGCACCATGTATAATACACACTAAGAAAATCATGTTCACGTATAGAAACAATAATATTTTTTAAAAACGTTGTACAAATCAGCATTCGCCGTCTGTTTTCACTTGCTTACTGTACTATATACAGTACCTGATTCACTTTTGGTTTAGAAAACACATAATTTCCATCTCCAATCTCCAAAATCTCTCATATAAATATGTTTAGGAAACCAAGTACTTACCAGTATATTCAGCTACAGCTGTTTTCTGATTAACCGTGAAGAGTTTATCTTGTTACATTTTGCCAAAGTCCCGTACAGTTCCACAGCTACCACCTATCGCACTTAGGGCTGAAATACGTTGCTGTTGTGGGAAAACACACGCGCTTTTGTACATTTTAAAAAAAACATATTTAAATACATTAGGCTACGTATATTATGGTTATTATGTATATACTGTATGTGACGATTCTGAAATAAATGTATTCTGATGCAAATTTTTTAATGATACAGCTTCTTCAATTCGAATTTTAAACCGTGGATGTGTAGGAAATATTTTTTGAGATATTGACATTTAAATAAAACTAGTAGAAACTAGGTGGAAATTGCCTCTGGAGGGCCAAAGTAAATAGAGTTAATATATTCCTGTATTTAGTTTTTTATAATAATAAGGGCTGTGTACAAATTCATTAAGGTGCTTTACATAGATACCGCAATTTCCTAAATTATGCATTAGTCATGTTGCATGAGCTTGTGGCAACTTTAATGCAGTTTTGCTATCTTACTAGCCTACATAACAAAGGTTATGACTGTAACCGCAGTTTTCTATGAGTTCCGGATGACTATAAGGGTCATTAACTTAGGAATATACTTTCTTGTTGCCGGATGCATCGAGACTCTTACACTAACAATTTGTTATAGCCATGACCTATAGCTGGTCGGTATTAACACACAGCTCCCCAACCGGTGAGCGAAGCGTCTGTTGTCACCACCACATGCCGTGATGGTATAGCCCCCATGCGGACCCCTTTTGGCAGAAAGCTGACTCGTCTCCCTTGGCGGAGTAGCTGGCAAAATCGACGCGTCACCCTCTGAGTCACGAGAGGCAGACATCTGAGTGTGATGGTCCCACTTGGTGTGCAGCGCTATGGCGGTCAACCACATTTTCAGCGGCCTGGCTGCAAGGCGTCCGGGAGGCACGACTGCTGAGGCCGCCACAATCAGGCCCAGAAGCCTCTGAAAAAAACCCAAATTTTGAGGACCACATTCACCTGGAACCGACACACAATGTGGAACACACTGGCTATGCAGCGGGGTGTCAAGGATGCTCTCATGCTCCTTGAATCGAGCAACAGTCTGATAAAAGTGATGGACTGGCTCTGCACTAGCTGGTTCTTGCTATAATTGACATCGATGCCCAGATTGGAGATATATGCTACCGTCTGGGCAGTGTGTGATAGCGCCATACTTTAGGACTTGGTACCTATCAGCTAATTGTCCAGGTACGGCAGAATTTTTACCCCCTTCAGCTGGAACGGCGATAGAAACAGCGCTCATACAGCAGATGAATACACGGGGGCCAGGGAAAGACCAAATAGGAGTACATTGAATTGGTATGCCCGACCTTGGAAAGCTAAGCGGAGAAAACGTTGTGAAAACGTGGGACGACACAGATAGGGACGTGGAAGTACGCGTCTTTCAAGTCCACAGCCGTAAACCAATCCCCTGGTTTCACGGTGTGCAAGACTTCCGGTACCCAGAGCATCCGAAAAGTGTTCTGCTTTAGATGCGAATTCAGGCCCCTCAGGTCCAGGACTTTTTTTATGGTGCCAGAGAAAACATGGAGTAAAAACCACTGAGCCGTTCGGAGAGAGGCACCACTGACATGGCGCCCTTCTCCAGGAGGCCTGTAATCTCTCAATTTAGCATCCCTGACTGAGTGCGGTCCAGGACATACCTGACCCCGGAGAATATTGAGGGCCGTTGGTTAAACTGGAGGTGGTAATCCTTTGAAATTGTGAGAAAAAATCCCATTTGTACGGGCCGCCTAATTCACCAGTTAGTCTTAGCGAAACTGCCTAATTCGCCAGTTAGTCTTAGCGAAACTGCTTAATTCGCCAGTTAGTCTTAGCGAAACTGCCTAATTCGCCAGTTAGTCTTAGCGAAACTGCCTAATTCACCAGTTAGTCTTAGGTATCTTGTGGGCTACTGGACACAGGAACACAAGAGCAATGTGGAAGCTAGCAAAATATGTGATGCGTGCTGGTAAAACTCACAGGAGAGCGCAAAATAGAGAAAGAAAACCCCATATTTCTTTTGTTTTTTTTTCTCCATATAACGAAAGTTAAAGTGTTTTAGAAGTGGCTTAATATAATACACAACGTATTTACGATTTCTAAATACCTGTAATAACACAAATATGCTTGTCAAAAATCATATTTGCTGGGGGCGGGCTTCAGAATGACGGGACAGACCAGGGCCGTTTCTAGACTGCTTTGATTGGGGGGGGGGCAAAAAAAAATGGAGCCTTTTAAAACTAATTTCCTGCATTTTTACACAACCTCACACTGGGCATTTTCTAAAATAAAGTGTTTAATTTATGAACATTTTGAAGATTTTTTTGTTTTGTTTTGTCTTTTTTCAAAGCCCTAGATGAGATTTGAGATGCTTTCATATAGCTATATAGGTATAGGCTAATCAGTACATAGTGGATAAGATAATTTTATTACTTTTAAACCCATCTCCACCCCCTTCATCTTATAGGTCGTCAACTTTATTTATGCCCAATAATACTAAATACCAAGTATATTTAAGATGAGCTATATTTCTTAATCATTGCAGTCTCTTTGTTCTATTTTCTATTTAGATGTGAAACTACGTTACTGTAACTGGCTCATCATTTTCATTTATATTTTAGCCATACCTCCCTTATGGAGGATAACTTTATCAATGCTCAACTAAATGAAATTATTATAGAATGTTACTTATTCCTTCGTCATTTCAGTCTCTTTGTGATATTTTCAATTTACGAGTGAAACTAAGGTACTGTAATTGGCTCATCATTTCATTTATATAGAGTATATATATATATACACAGTCAAGCGGAAAGTCTGCCCACCCCTTTCACCTTCTCCACGTTTTATTACATTACAGACATATTCTACAATAGATTGAGTTAATTTTTTGTCGCAAAATTCTACACAAAATAGCCCATAATGACAATGTGAAAACTTGTTTTTAGAAATTTTTGCAAATGTATTAAAAATCGAAAACTGAAATCTCTCATTTACATAAGTATTCATACCCTTTGCTTTAAACATACCTGAAGTCTGTGACCAATCAACATCAAAAGACTCTCGATATCTTATTTTCAGGTACTGTTACAAGCGATACTATAACCTCTCTGCATTTGAACTGATCTCTATGAGAATTGGGGGGTGAGACTAGATTCAGCTGTAAATCACGCTGGTACAGTATGAAACACATGACTGGCGAAATGGCTGTACATCATCAAGCGTCTAAGGTATCAAACGAGCCCCAAACCATCACTCTGCGGCCAGATATGGAGTAGATGTGGATGGATCCCTTTAAGGGTTGTTAAAGAGTGATGGTTTGGGGCTCGTTCGATAGCTCAGACCCTTGATGACGTACAGCCATTTAGCCAGCCATGCGTTCCATACTGTACCAGTGTAATTTACAGCTGAATCTAGTCTCACCCCCCAATTCCCATAGAGATCCATTCAAATGCAGAGAGCTTATAGTATCGCTTGTAACAGTACCTGGAAATAAGATATCGAGAGTCTTTTGATGTTGATGGGTCACAGACTTCAGGCAGTAACAGCATGCAAAGGATATGTGACCAAATATTAAATATGATACTTTAAAAATATGTTAAAGCAAAGGGTATGAATACTTATGTCAATTAAAAATTTCAGTTTTTGATTTTTAATACATTTGCAAAAATTTCTAAAAACATGTTTTCACTTCATTATGGGCTATTTTGTGTAGAATTTTGAGACAAAAAATGAACTCAATCTATTACATTCTACTAAATAGACATATCGTGTTGTGTGCGTATTCGAGTATTTGTATGGGTATGCGCACATGTGTGTGCGTGCGTGTGAGGGTGTGCGTGCCACGTGTGCTCAGAGAACAAAGGAGTGTGGAGGAAACTGGCTGTGTCGCAGCACGATGGTGGTTATGGATCTCAAATCTAACGTTACTATAAATAAGTTCACGCACTTCGTTCAGGAAATACTGTTAACCATCTACAGTAAACTAAAATGAGATCATATCATACAAATGTTAATAAATGTTAAAGAAGAGGAGCAAACTATGAGGCCTGCTTTGGTTAGTTAACAGTACTATCACATTAGCTATAAAACAATAGGCCAGCCGGCTAGCTTGCTAACCAGCGCAACAAGTTTATACAGCTATGAGGGTTCCCTTGGTCTTATTTGGGGCACATGAATAAGTGGTTACCTTATAGTGTGTATTTTGGATACGGGAAACATTGCATTCTTTTAGGTGCGATTCCTGAAGTAAAGCTATGGCGACTCTCTTACGTCTTAAGAATTCTAGCACACACGTTCTCTTTACAGATGAAAACATAGCGTGCCTAACCCTGAGGCTATTTCTGTATAAATATGAGAACTTACTGTTTGTTGCGAGGGGAATTACACAGAGGAGGAGAAAAAAAGAAAGAAAAACTATACACATAAAGGGAGCAAGCCGCGACTTTCTGGCTTGACTCTATATAAGCTTCATAAATCGGCCATGAACAGTAATGTCATGTTAAAGTGTTGTTCAGGAGTAGGCTATAATGAATATAGCGGTGTTAAATGTTTTTTTATAAATGTACATGTATTTGTTGTATCTTGCTAGCTTAGCTATAACGTTATTATAAATTTCCTAGCATACATAGTAGCCTAGCTACTCCCTATAAAAAACATTGAGATTGTAGCCTTAAGAATTGTATAGATAGGCTACAAATAGGCTATATAGCTCAATATAACGCTAATCAACATATATGATTTTTATACAACCTCGCAAGTATGAACATATTTGATTTTTACAGACCTTTCGCATATGGGTGTCTCATTTCAAAGTTAAAAGTTACCGTTCGCTAACTTACACGAATTTAAAAAGCCCAACTCCGAAGTTACCTTTAATTTGTCTTTATGTCGTAAAAACACACACTGCAAAACAAAGCACGCCCTATTTTAATATGTAAATGTATAGCCCGATGGGGAAGGGAATTGGCAAAACGGCAAACATCGATACTACAGCGACGTCGTCGGTAAACAAGGCGCCTAGTCACTTCCGGTCGTCGATAGTCGGTCTTGGAGCCAGGCACTACTGTAAAATCCTCTGCCTCCTGTGGGTTGTTAAATGACATATTCTTGCCCCTGTGTTGCATCCTAACCATCACTGGGTAGATGAGGAATGGGTGTAAACCTATAGCATTCAGTTTCTTGATCACGGGGTTGAAACTTTCTTTTCAGCACTGTCGCGGGGCTGTAGTCGGGGAAGAACAGCAGATTGGACTTGGCACATTTCACCGGGTAGGCTTACCTGCCGCCATTCAGAATGCCAATCATATCTTGGTATCTGAGGAGCCTGAAGATGAGGGTGCGGGGTTTCTCGTTATTGTTGTCTTTGCCGCTGTACATGCGGTGTGCACGTTCGATTTTGATGTTCCGCCCAGCAAGAGAAGGTAACTTCACCATTTAGGGAGGTTCGCTTTCAGATATCCCATCAGATCGGAACCCTCTGATTCTTCTGGCAGTCCGACCAGGCGCACATTGCTTCTCCTATTTCTGTCCTCAATGTCGCTAATTTTGTCCGTCAATGAACAAATCCGTTTTTTCATCTCCGAAATTTCTTGTCTGTCTGTGCGAACAGTAACCTGGATGGAGTCAACCCTCGCCTTGGTCTTCTGGAGGGTTTTAGTTTGAAGTTCAAGTTTGGCAGTTACGCCTCGCACAGCCTCGTTTATTTGTTGAATGTCCAATTTTATGGACCTGAGGAGTGCGGATGGAGTCCATTGCACTTTTTACGGCTGTGCTGCTCTTGTAAGGCTAGCTTGATGCCATTAGAAATGGCAGCGTCTCTCTTCGGAGAATCTTTGAATCTTTTCTTGTTTGGCGATTGATCAGTGTCTTTTTTGTCTTTGGCAGGAAAATTCCCGATATTTGTGAGAAGATAAGTGCATTTTGAGAGTTCATAAGCGGAGCCGAAATACTGTGTGCATCGCTGTGGAGGGGTCACGTGGTCTCCCTCATGTTTATGCAGTATTGACCGAAATTAGACAATGTTCCGTGATGTTTTAATGTGGCTATATGACTCAATTTAACAAAGTTACTACAAGTTTCATTGTAAATTAGACTAATTCATAGCTAACTTAGCAGTCTTTAATAACGCGAACTGTTGTGAGAGAACATTTATATAGGCTACGTGCATTTCTTTATATATATCATAACTATTAATATGTGTTAGGCCTTGCTACCTGTTTGGAGGTCATTTTAGGACAGTGGTTGTTTTTGTCAAATGGAAAAATATTGCGTGAAACTGCTTGCTCCTCAAGGTCTTTCTTTTTTTCAAATCAGTATCCAGGAAAGTGAGCTAACGAGAATTTTGAAGTACATTACATAACCAATAAAAAATCCACCCACCATGTATCCATGCCTTGCTTTGAAGTGTATAAAATGTGATGTGAAACAAAGAAGTTTAAAACATCTCTGGCTGTTCCTCGTGAACAGGTAGATGTCTTCTCTTGAGATCTCATAATAAAAATGTATCTTTGTCTCATCGCACTCAGCCTTGTGGATATCTTTATTGAAGAATATAGTTTAGTTTAGTGTAATTTCCACGACATTGCTTGGCGTCACAAACAGGATGGTTACCTCTGCTGATTTGGTATTTTAATACAGAAATATCGCTTCCTATCAGTGGGGGGAAAATGCACATTTTAGCCGCAGGGTGGCAGTCTAAGACCACAAATGGTAAATGAGGGTCAAAATAATTGACAGCCCATGGTTTCACACGCATTCTATGCGCCGTAGATAGCTAGCAAAAATTGTAATATTGACTTTTGCCAAATAACGTTATACCTTTGCATCAAATCAGTGCCATTGCCCGTCTATAGGACTCCATTATACAGTTTGTAGCAGGAGAGCAGCCACTTATGGCAAGCTGTTTTATCATTTATTCGAATTCTGTAGCTAGTTACCTTTTTGTCCTAACTAGCTGCCCATTTTCATAGCTAGCTGGCCATATGACAGCTAGCTAACACAATTTCCTAGCTAGCTGCCATTTGTGCCAACTAGCTGGCCATAAAACCTAGCTAGCTGCGTCAAAAAGCCAGCTAGCTGCTTCAAAAAGCCAGCTAGCTGCCCCCAGGACACGGCTAGTTGCCACAAACATGCAGCTTGTTTAACTATCTCAGTCAAAAGTGCAGCTAGTTAAACTAGCTACATTTTATTTTGCTCACTAGTTAAGCTAGCTATGCTTTATTGGGTCACTAGTTGAGCTAGCTCAATTTTACTGCACAGCTAGCTAAACTAGTTGGTCCTTTTTTGCCAGCTAGCTAAACTAGTTTATCCTTATGCCCAACTAGCTGAACTAGTTGGTCCTTATGGCTAACTAGGTGAACTAGCTGATGCTATATGGCCAACTAGCTGGCCCTTATGGAAATATGCAAATTTTCTTATAGAGGCGGGCAGTGGGCGTGACCAGATCTATTTTAGACTGCTGGTGCTGTCAAATACGATTTAAAGGGATATTTCATCTTCGTGTGACAGAAGTAATTTTGTGGAGCCTACTCCATTATATTTGCATAGCGTGAATACTAGCAACTTCAGCTGTCCCTGCTGACCGTTAACGGCATCCCCAGTAGTCCCGGTTGTCAGGTTCCCCATTCACTCCCATTCATTCATTCAAAAACTTTTTTTACTGTTTGCTTTTTGGGGGTTCAGGACTGTGTTTTGCACAATTTTCATTCTGTTTCTCTGTACAGTCTGACAGTTCTCTGTAGGCTAGTTATTGCGATATTGGCTACAAATAAAATTTAATTGAATTAATCATTATTATTAGACTAATGTGCTGTTACTGCTAGGCTATAGGCTATATGTTAATTTACAATTTACCATATATATTGTAACCTATTGATATTTTGTATTTTACATTTTTTGTATTCTGTAGGCTACATTTTAGTTATGCCTATGTGTGCTGTTGCTTTTTATTGTATAAAGTCATGTATTATACGTAGCCTGCATTCTTCTCTAATTAAATATATTTCTGCTGTTATATCCACCAGGGGTGCGTTTCCCAAAAGCGTCGTAAGGCTAAGACGATCGTAAAACCCTTCTTACAAAGCTTATTGACTAGGCTATAGGGTGCATTTCCCAAAAGCATCGTAAGGCTAAGACGTTGTAAAACCCTTCGTATGAAGCTTCTTTAACTTTGGGTGCGTTTCCCAAAAGCCTCTTAACTTAAGACGCTCTTAGAAACGCTCGTAGATTAACGATTACTCCAGACCAGTCGTAAATGGTTAAGTGCATTTTAGAAGCCCATAAATCACATACTTTATTAGATTTTTCGTGTTAGTGTTCATTTAATTTTACTGTTACCATAACCACTAACTGTTTGTTGATGTTAGATGCAACAATATTTACGTTTATTTATTTATTCTTTATTTACTTATTTTTATATATTTGGAAATTACCCATAAAAGCCATTCCTTAAATAGCCCTATAAATAAATAAGTTTGAGACAAGTAAAATCAATGGGGTTTGCGTGTCCCAATCTATTGCCCCTCCTCTTGTATCAGCAGCACTACAGACAGAAGTACAGAGATGTAAAATCCAGGGAACAAAAAGGAAAAGTCAGCTGATTTCACTAATTAGTTCTACCTCCTGGCTGAAGAATTGTGTAAATTACAGGGCTCGAAATTAACTTCAAAAAGTTAAGAACACCAGCAAAAATTTTGGAGCACCCACCAAAATGTAAGGAGCACCAACAATATATGTAATAGATTTTTTTTATTGATTAAAAAGGACAATATAACAGTACGTTTTACAAGTAACATAAAACGGTGAAAGTAGCCTTAAAAACGCATGGTAGGCCACCACTGGGGCTTTACGCAATATCCTGGGGCCAGGATTTAAAATTTGGTCTCTTGCTTCGCGCTGTCTCCGTGCTTAGTTAAGCTCTCACGCTTAAAATGGGTCGACTCCGTTGCAAACGCACTGTTACCTGCGATCTCCGTCCCACAGGCTTTACAGTGTACACATTGCATTGCGCCGCTCTAATAGCTACGCCATTCTTCAGCCACTCTCTCCGAAAAGTGTACACCATCCACATCACCATCACCAACTGTTTCAGCAGCCACAGGGACTACATCAGTAGGTACATTTAGTAACATTAACGTTACTAAAAACAAATGCCGTAATCGTTCGCTTCATCTTTTTAGTTTTCGATAACACTAGCTAACGTTACCAATTTAGCTAGTTAGGTAACGTTAATAAATTGAAAATTAACTTTTGTCTTCAGGTAACGTTAGTTTTCTCTGTCACGTGACAGTGGAGTGCCGCGAAAGGGAGTGATTGAAGGCTAATATCGACCAATCTAAAATCAGCATTAAAGGTAAGAACGTCAAGTTCACATTTGATTGGTTAGAATGGTCACTCAGCTTACAAGGGACGTTCTACTGGGAGAGAAAAAAATAATGTGGCACCAGAACAATTATATTTTGATGTCGCACAGATTATATTTCGGGAGCATATGCAACGGTCGCAATTTCGAGCCCTGAAATGAGCAAATCCAGGTGATTGGAACTAAATACTGGGGTAGCACTTAAGAGGTGACTGCGCGTTCACGCTTTAAGAACTGTTTTGGGAAACCATCGTAGAATCGCTCGTTGAAATCGCTCTGGTTCTGGATGGATCAAACTTCAATTTCTCAAATTATGCATTAGGCTAGGCTATGTCACAAACGGCCGTATCCACTTTGTAGGCTTGGCGACAACCTCACAAGGATATCACATTCACTATTGCGTTGTCTTCTGATTAGTGAACAGTGGGGAGAAGATTCAGTTGAAACTTTGCAAATTCTTTAGCAAGGCTGCTCGCTTTACAAAATCAAATCAAATTTATCTACCCATCGCTGGCGGTGCATGCTGCTACGGGTGTTGTGACGGATATTATGTGCAATCATAGAAAATAATAAAATAATTTGTAGCGGTTATTAAAACACAATGTGGCACAAGACGTTAGAATGTTAAGTCTCGCGATTTAGCTTCACGTTAACATTTTTAGCTGACAAATTCTAGAAGTGCCCAGCGTCCTCCCTATACTGAAATGGAAAAACAGGTCAATGTTTTCATTCGTAGGCCTTTCCTATGGACATAAGTGAATTTATATTAATGCAAATATAAAGCAGAAACATAAGCAATGCTTTTATTTAGGCTACAAACGACAGTTTCACATCCCTTTCCACTATTCAGAACAGACGCCATTTTCATTAGTAAAATCGAAAAGACGCGCCTACTCTGCCCGCCCCCTATGAAAATTTGCATATTATTTGTAGCTAGTTCAACTAGCTGGCCATAAGGACCAATTAGTTTAGCTAGCTGCACAGTAAAATTGAGCTAGCTCAACTAGTTACCTAATAAAACGTAGCTAGCTTAATTAGGTGGCCTTTGGCAGGCAGCTAGTTTAACTAGCTAGATGTCATTTTTAATGTAGCTAGTTCAACTAGCTGGCCGTTTTGCACAGCTAGTTAGGTCACCTGGCCAACTAGCTAGGCATAAGACCTAACTAGTTGGCCTTTTTGCACAACTAGTTGGCTTTCTGGCCAACTAGTCAGGTTTTAGGTCGCCTGGCCAACTAGCTTGGTATAACTAGCTGTGCCAAAAGGCCACCTAGTTGAGCTAGCTCCAATTGGATTTTAGCTAGCTCAACTAGGTGGCTTTTTGGCACAGTTAGTTGGCCATTTGCACAGCTAGTTAGGTCACCTGGCCAACTAGCTTGGCATAAGTCCCAACTAGTTGTGCAAAAAGGGTCAAATTGCTAGGTCTTATGCAAAACGGCCAGCTAGTTGAACTAGCTAAATAAAAAATTAGTTATACTAGCTGCCTGCCAAAGGCCACCTAGTTAAGCTAGCTACGTTTTATTAGGTAACTAGTTGAGCGAGCTCAATTTTACTGTGCAGCTTGCTAAACTAGTTGGTCCTTAAGGCCAGCTAGCTAAACTAGTTGATCCTAATGGCCAACTAGCTGAACTAATTGGTCCTTATGGCCAGCTAGTTGAACTAGCTACAAATAATATGATAATTGTCATAGGGGGAGGGCAGAGAAATAACCCTTGCAGTGATCCATCCACATCTACTCCATATCTGCCAACAGAGTGATGGTTTGGGGCTCGTTCGATAGCTCAGACCCTTGATGACTTACAGCCATTTAGCCAGCCATGTGTTCCATACTGTACCAGCGTAATTTACAGCTGAATCTAGTCTCACCCCCAAATTGAGCAATTGGGGAAGATGGGCCTTGGCCAGGGAGGTGAGCAGGAACCCGAGGGTCACTCTGACAGAGCTCCAGCGTATCCTTGTGGAGATGGGAGAACCTTTCAGAAGATCAACCATCCAGGCAGAACTCCACCAATCAGGCCTTTATGGTAGAGTGGCCAGACGGAAGCCCCTCCTTAGTAAAAGGCACATCACAGCCCGCTTGGAGTTTGCCAAAAGACACCTAGAGAACTCTCAAACCATGAGAATCAAGATTATCTGGTCTGATTAACTTTTTGGCCTGAATACCAAGCGTCACGTCTGGAGGAAACCAGGCACCGCTCATCACCTGGCTAATACCATCCCTACAGTGAAGCATGGCGGTGGCAGCATCATGATGTGGGGATGTTTTTCAGCAGCGGAAATGGGGTGACTAGTCCTGATAGAGGGAAAGATGAATGCAGCTAAGTACACCGAGATCCTTGAAGAAAACCTGCTCCAGAGCGCTCTGGACCTCAGACTGGGGCGAAGGTTTACCTTCCAACATGACAGCGACCCGAAGCACACAGCCAAGAGAACAAAGGAGTGGCTTCGGAGAAAGTCTGTGCATGTCCTTGAGTGGCCCAGCCAGAGCCTAATATATATGCCAAGAGGATGGGCAATAATGTCCAGAAACAAGTGTGCCAAGCTCGTAGCTTCTTTCCCAAGACGCCTTGAAGCTGTAATCACTGCCAAAGGTGCAGCAACCAAGTATTAGGCTCAGGGTGTGTACAGATATGTAACCCCTAAATAACCTATTTTTGACAGTAAAAAAAATAGCATATTTTCTAAAAACCTGTTTTCACTTCGTCATTATTGGCTATTGTGTGTAGATGTTTGAGGCAAAAAATGAACTCAATCTATTGTAGTATAAGTCTGTAACATAATAAAATGTGGAGAAGGTGAAAGGGGTGTGCAGACTTTCCGGCTTGACTGTATAACCTATTCAGCTATAACTATTTTGCACATGTGAGAAATATGTGTAATTTATGCTGTTTAATGTCCTACATATATCCTGTAATTCATAAAGAGAGAGGAATGTCTTCAGCTTTTTTGATGTATTAATTTTCCTTTTTTTAGTTGAACTATTATACGTGCTAAAGATATTCTTTAGGTCCCCACCAAATATAATCACTCCTATTGGTGACTGATCAATTATACTTTGTACTTTACTTAAGAATGACATATCAGATAAAGGAGGACAGTATACATTTATAGGGGCATATAGTTCTCCGTACAGTTCACACTTAACTACTAAACATCTACCATATAGATCTGCATAATGAGAGAAAAGCTTAAATGGAATCCTCTTATTGATAAGTATATGCTTCTACTTCTGGATGGAAATGTAGCCTCAAAGGCCTCCCCCACCCATTGCCTCTTGAGGTATTCTATTTGCCCTGCTTTGAAATGGAGTTCCTATAAGAAGACAATGTCAGAGGACAAATTTATCAAATAGCTCAGGACTATAATAGGGTTTTCATGAGCCATATTCAGTATTCAAAGATAGCAACTTATTCAAAATCAAAATGCAGAAACTACACCCTGTTTTTTTATTTATAATTTTTATTTATTTTTGACACTTATTTCATGTCACTGTTTGATTTTTAATTTTAGAAGGTATAGCTGATTTACCCAGAGCTTACTGCGTGAACTATATTCAATGTTCATTACTAGGAATAGCTGCTACGTTATGGGAAGAATGTGCTTTGTTTAATTTGTTCTGTAGTTGCTTCAATGACCTTCTGTATGCACTTATTGTACGTCGCTTTGGATAAAAGCATCTGCCAAATTATTGTAATGTAATGTAATATACACAAATTACAAACACCAAACACAACAAATCCATACCTACCTCCCAGTATCTATCATTTAGGATCATGTTTTTCCTGAGCTATTATCCCTGCTTTCTCTTGAACAATGGTCGAATTTACTCAAAATTAATTTCATTGATCTTCATATAGTTCTTATAATATAAAGATTACAATACATAATCTACTTCAAATAATACATCAAAAGCGTTTCCTACGATTTTATCTTGCTAAACTACACTGCTCAAAGAAATGAAGGGAACACTTAATCAACGCAGTATAACACCAAGTCAAACTTCTGGGATATCGATCTGTCCAGTTAGAAAGCGTAAACGATTGTGAATCAATTTCACCTGCTTTGGTGCAAATGAAAGTGACAACAGATGGACAGGAGAGGCAACAGCAAGACAACCCCCAAAAAGTAAATGGTTTTGCAGGTGGTAACCACAGACCATTTCTCTCTCCTTATCTTTCCTGACTGATTTATTTCTAGTTTTGCATTTTGCTAGTGCCCTTGTCACTACTGGTAGCATGAGGCGGTACCTGCAGCCCATTCAGGTTGCACAGGTAGTCCAGCTCCTTCAGGATGGCACATCCATACGTGCCGTCGCAAGAAGGTTTGCTGTGTCTCCCAGCACAGTCTCAAGAGCGTGGAGGAGATACCGGGAGACGGGCCATTACACGAGGAGAGCTGGACAGGGCCGTAGAAGGACAACAACCCACGGCAGGACCGGTATCTGCTCCTTTGTGTGAGGAGGAACAGGAGGAGCACTACCAGAGCCCTACAAAATGACCTCCAGCGGGCTACTCGTGTGCATGTTTCTGACGCCATGAGGGTGGCATGTGGGCCCAATGCCCTGTAGTGGGACCTGTGCTCACAGCCCAGCACTGTGCAGCTCAATTGGCATTTGCCAGAGAGCACCAGAATTGGCAGGTTCGCCATTGGTGCCCTGTTCTCTTCACAGATGAGACCAGGTTCACACTGAGCACATGTGACAGACGTGAAATAGTCTGGAGACGCCATGGCGAATGTTATGCTGCCTGCAACATCATCTAGCATGACCGGTTTGGTTTAATTGACTTGGTGTTATACTGTGATGATTAAGTGTTCCCTTCATTTTTTTGAGCAGTGTATATAAGCAGATCACAATTAATATTGCGTGAACATTTACACTCAAATGTATGACTATACACACCACATATACAGTAACGTACCTATACATGTATAGTATATATACGCAAATTCCGAATTTGATGCCTGCAACACGTTCCAAAAAAGTTGGGACAGGGGCAAAAAACATTACTGGGAAGTTCAAGAAACACTTGTTTGGAACATTCCACAAGTAAACAGGTGATGCTATCATGACTAGCTATACAAGAATATAAAAAAATCCAGTTTTCAGGTACTCATCAAGGGTCTGAGGTATCAAACGAGCCTCAAACCATCACTCTGCTGCCAGATATACAGTAGATATGGATGGCTCACTTTAAGAGCTGTTTCTCCTGACTCATTTTTTATTGAACTCTTTGTAAAATAAGTCAGGAGAAACGCCCCGTAAAGTGATCCATCCATATCTACTGCATATCTGGCAGCAGAGTGATGGTTTGAGGCTCGTTTGAACAGCTATTTAGCCAACCATGTGGTCCATACTGTTCCAGTGTAATTTACAGTTTAGTCTAGACCCACCGCCCAATTCCCATAGAGATCCATTCAAATGCAAAGACGTTATAGTATCACTTGTAAGAGTACCAGAAAATATGATATCAAGAGTCTTTTGATATTGTTGGGTCACAGACATCAGGAAGTCATGGCATCCAAAGAATATACAATTAAATATTAAATATGATGACTTTAAGTTTGTTAGTTTGTCAAATTACTTTTCGTCCCCTAAAATGGGGGGGGGGGGGGGGCTGTGTATAAAAAAGGCTCCAATTGATACACGGTTCACCCGATATTTTTAAGAAAAAACTGAAAACATATCCTTTCAGTGCATCTTTTGATTAAGAATATTTTTAATTGTTTTACTTTGATTTTATAGTACTTACGTGACTTTTATTTTTTTTGTTGTATGGTTTCTGTGTAATCTGCTTGTGTAAAGCACATTCAGTTGCTTTCTGCCTGAAATGCGCTCTATAATTAAATTTTTTATTTTTTATTTGATTTGATATGAAAAACCCTCAAATTAAAGTTTAAAGTCTGCACGTTAACCTCATAGTCACTATTACGTTTTCAAATCCAATGTTCTGGCGTACAGAGCCAAAATAAGAGAAATTGTGTCACTGCCCGAATACTTTCAGTTCCCATTGTAATTTACACTTTGCCAAGAAAATACTTAAGCAGGTGCACACATCCTAATCCAAGTCTGAACAGGACCTGTGGTGAATGCAGTAAATGTCACCCAAAGACTTTCCTGAAAGAGTATTGATTCCATTAGGTTTTGATAGAAATACAAAGCATGTGTCTTATTATTGGCGCATGAAAAGGTTCACAAAATGATCGTGTGAATTCTACTTTCAAAAGAACTGGAGCAACTCCATGCATACATAACATCCAAATATATTATGTGCATAAAAACGGGACCTGATATTCAGTTCCTTGACAAAAGAGGAGCAGTACATCTGATTCGTCTTACCTATGGCTGCCAGACTGATGGAGAGTGAGACGAGTGGCAATGGAGACATTCTTTCCATTGCTGTCATCAGTTCCTTGCTGTGAAAGTATGTGCACAAACGGTTGCATTAAACCATTTGCATGAAAGTCTTCCTGTGTGACATTTCCTGTGCATTTATCATAAGAGGAGGCATGCCCTTTAGATGAGGAAGTTCTGGGTGTGTACCATTTCCGTTTTTTGGTTTTTGCACTTCCAGTATGAGGTACTATGTGAAACACAGTTCATGAGAAAATCTAAATGAGCAAAATGGAAACGTCTGTTCATGAAGTGATCTAGACCTGATAAATACAGGGGTGGAGAACATGAATCTAGATTGAAATCTAGAAACACACACTTTCCCATTCTGAGAACATTTTTAGCTCCTGAATTCTTCAAAACCATCCTAACTTAACAGTTAATTTTTAAAAAATATCTCTTTTGACTCATTTATGAATACACATTTATCGACCTGTTCAGCCTAAACATTACTTTCAAGGGTAAGCCTGCCAGTTGCTTACTGGTGTGCGAACAGTTTTGCAATCTTTGATAATTTGTGAACATACATTTGGAATAATATATTTGCAGCAAGAGGCATTGTAGTGCAGGGTTTTCCTACAATGGTCATGTGAACACCCAATTTGTAATGATTTCATTCCATCTGAACTTTAAATTAATTTGTTTGGATTGGAATATTAATAATCAAGATTTAGGACCAGATTTACTAAAGGATTGTGACTGCTTTTACGATTCAAAAGCAGTTGCTCAAAGATTGCAATATCTACGTCGGATTTAATGGTTGCAGTAGGTCAAAATCTGTATTCGGATGTAATTTGCATGGATCACTCTGCGACCTTCCTTTTAATGCATAGTTAACCCCTTCGTGCAGACCCTCTAGTGGCCATGCCATGGGCAATTGGTATTCCGTCATAGCAACAAGATAAAGCCAACAATAGCCTGGGCCCCGTTTCCCAAAAGCATCTTAGAGTTAAGATCATCTTAAGAGTGTTTTGTGTTTGTGCTGTCTGCAATTTATGATTGAAATTACTAAAATTTACTGATATTACAAAAAACAAATATAAAAAATAGAGGGAGAAAGACAAAAAACAAATGACAAAAAACAAACAAACAATGAAACTAATATAAAAACAATGTAGACTCCGCACAGCTAAACCAATGAGGGAATAGCTGGAGGGGAAGGTGCAGCGTGTGCAAACAAGAGATGTTATTTATTTTTCCTCCGTTCATATGAACAGAGCACAATTACAGGGAATCGGATCCAAAATGGCTTCCGAATGGATGCAACCTAATACTGTGCGCATGGATATTGGTCAGCTGGTTAAATCTATCTATGGAAATCCCATACCATTTCAGAAAGCTTAGGATGCGCTCTATTGGACGATATAAGTGTCAATTAAAATCTTGTTTGTGTGAAGGATTTACAAGTGCATCTTACAGTGCATCTTGATGACTTACAGCCATTTAGCCAGCCATGTGTTCCATACTGTACCAGTGTAATTTACAGCTGAATCTAGTCTCACCCCCCAATTCCAATAGAGATCCATTCAAATGCAGAGAGCTTAGAGTATCGCTTGTAACAGTAGCTGGAAATAAGATATTGAGAGTCTTTTGATGTTAATGGGTCACAGACTTCAGGAAGTAACAGCATGCTGTGGGGGTTCTCTATGCCAGAGACCCCCATTGGATTTTTTTTCAAATTGTGCTATGTTGAAAGCTCAAATTAACATTTCAATTGACTTTTTTTGTTACTCATTCACATGAAGTGCTCTATAATGTCAAAGTAGAGAGAAAAAATACACCCTTTGCTGTAAAGGCTTAAAAATAAGCTCTGGTGTATCCAATAGTGAAATAATCTAAACATTGTACTCCACTTTATTATAGAGCACTTTGTGTAGATGAGTAACAAAAAGCCCATTTAAACATTATAGAGCACTTTGTGTAGATGAGTAACAAAAAGCCCATTTAAACATTATAGAGCACTTTGTGTAGATGAGTAACAAAAAGCCCATTTAAACATTATAGAGCACTTTGTGTAGATGAGTAACAAAAAGCCCATTTAAACATTATAGAGCACTTTGTGTAGATGAGTAACAAAAAGCCCATTTAAACATTATAGAGCACTTTGTGTAGATGAGTAACAAAAAGCCCATTTAAACATTATAGAGCACTTTGTGTAGATGAGTAACAAAAAGCCCATTGAAACATATCTTAATTTGAGCAACATTTGAAAGGGTGTTCATACTTTCCGAAGGCACTGTATATGATTACCTAGAATCATGGGCAGGTATAAAAAAAAAGGTTAGGCTAGGGTTAAGGCTAGGGCTAAGGTTTGATCGGATAAATACACGTGTGTCTGCTGTACGCGGCAACAAAAAAAAAATGGTAAGCCTTGATGGCTGGCCCCCCTCCTCTGGGTCTGTGCCCCAGCCTGGCCCCCCCCATTCAAAATGTTCTAGACACGCCCCTGGATGTACGTACGGTATATGTCAAAATTACGTGTACCTGTACTTTATATTAAAATATCTCAGTACAGAATTAATTTGGCCAGCCACAAAGAGCGACTTAATTAGTTGTGCCTTGATCTGTTAAATAAGGTTAACGTTTTTTTTTCGGTGGAACTACCCTTTTAAGGGAATAGGATATGACATTTTAATAGGATTTTATCTTAACATGCAATAAACCAAACGATCCCATTCCTACCCAAGACACACCTATAATTAATGAAGAGGTTAAATTCAGCCCATTTGCACCTTGCACTGTACTTAGAGCTCAAATAACACAGTCTAACTAGCAAAAGTGGACTTGGACACGCCCGTAATGTACTTGCGCCATGCATTTTAGACCAAGAACTAACATCGTCAAGATGACCCTTATGAGTGGAAAGACAACCAATTTTCTACCCTATAACCTTTGCAACAGTGTTGTGCAATGATAGACTAATATTTGATGTTTTAAGATTTTAGGAATCTAAAATTGTGGAGTACAGAGCCAAATGAGGAAAATAATATGTATTTGTCCCAAACATTATGGAGGGTACTGTATCTTATCATATTTACCTTCAATGTCTTCATAAAATGATCACTGTTGTTGTCATATTATTGCATGTAGAAAACAGTTTTAAAATTTAATTTACTATGTAAAACAGCTAAATGAACCCAAATATTCATGTCTGTGTTTATTCATATTACCTATGTATTCCTATTACTTCTTTACAGATTGATGGCACCCATACAGCAAGACTGCACCTCCCTGTTTTTTATTTATTTTAGCCTTGTGTTTTTGAAAAACAAATTGTGTGAAATAATCTGTTGAAACATAAATGTTACATGTATTATTTTTAGCAATGGACCAAATAAAAAGATAAGTATAAAAAATGTATATATACAGTGGGCTCCAGAATTACTGGAACCCCTGACTGGCAGTGCATAAAACATAAAAGCTGCCACCTCAAACACTGAATTAGTCATACACAACAACACAGATTCACTCACAGATTAGACCAGAATAAAACACTAAAATGCATACAGGCACAAAAACATTCATCAGCTGCTGTTCATATCAGCTAACTTAAATGATTGGGCTAATTAAACAATTAAGGGCAGAAGTTAGTCTGAAATCCAAAAACAGATACGGCCCTCCAGGACTGGTGTTGCCCACCCCTGCTCTATGCAGATCCTTCAGATTCTTGGGTTTGTGCATATCACTTGCTCTCTTCAGTTCAGCCCACAGGTTTTTGATTGGATTGAGGTCCAGTGATTGAGATGGCGATTGCAGAACATTGATTTTGTTATCACGGAAACCATTTCTGTGTGGATTTTGAGGTATGCTTTGGGTCATTGTCTTGCAGGAAAGTCCACCTATGGCTAAGTCTCAGCCTTCTGACAGAGACAACCAGATTGTCAACCAAAATTGCCTGATACTTGGTGGAATCCATTATATCATTGATCTTAACCAGTGCCCCTGGACCTCTGGAATTAAAACAATCCCAAAACATCCCTGACTCACC
This sequence comes from Ilyophis sp. 1 JC-2022, assembly GCA_022702515.1. Taxonomy (NCBI): domain Eukaryota; kingdom Metazoa; phylum Chordata; class Actinopteri; order Anguilliformes; family Synaphobranchidae; genus Ilyophis; species Ilyophis sp. 1 JC-2022. The sequence goes on from CM040405.1 coordinate 118,442,228, forward strand.
ACCATTATTTCACCGTGGGTATTAGGTGCCTCTCCTTGTATGCATCTCGGTTTCGACGCCAAACATGCCGATGCTGTATCTGACAAAAACGTTCCATTTTGGTCTTATGTGACCACAGCATCTACGTTCAGTCAAAATTTAAATGACGTTTGGCAAAGCGCTTGCTTCTGTGTCTTCTGTGTTTTTTTCACAGTGATTCTTGGGGATTTTTTTGCTTGAGATTTTTTGCTTCTCTAAACATCCTCCTCCCTATCATGGGGGACAAAATGTGTTCCTACCCGTCAGGTTTTCAACTGTTCCATATCTTTAGAATTTTTAAATAATTGTTCTTTTCAATCATTTGTGGATCTTCTTGTAGCCATTACCCGATTTATGAACGTCTATGACCATCTGTCTCTTTTGAACTGCCAGTTTTTTTTGTTTTCTTCAAGGTGCTGTATGACAAAGGGATATTGCATGCGTGTTGCCTCATTTTTATACCCTAATGAAACAGGAAGTGATGTGTGACACAATATAGTTCCTTAAGACTTAGACTTAGATAAACTTAAATAAGTGGAATTTCATTCCTGGTTTAACTTTGGTAGATTTTATTTCCAATAATCTTTAGGGGTGCCATTATTTGTGAACTTGATTTGGAGGAAATAGATTTTTAATTAAATGATTTTGGTTGGTTCCATTGAAGCATTACTAAAATACAGTATTTCTCACGTTGGCATTTTGAGTTTCTCAATAATGTTATAATATATTTTTTTATAGTATTTTAGTGCATTTCCAGTCAAGGATGCCAGTAATTCTGGAGCCCACTGTTGATGTTGTAAAGTAGTTTGTTTTTTTAATTTGTGTATTTTTAGACATAGAATATTCGAATTAAGTATTTGCATTCTAACATTATAAGTGTGTGAAAAAATAAAAGTTAAATTGATTATAAATGAAAGATTGGTTGTGGTTTTGGGTGGCCTTATAAGTAAATGGTTAAAATATTAGATTAAATGCTGCATATTGGTTCAGTTGAATTGTTTATCTCAACTAAGGTACACGGTGTACTGTGTCATAGTAACAATCATTTTAGGATTCAGGAACTAGCTAATTAAAACAATGTGGACCATTCCCATAGAGATGCATTCAAATGCAAAGAGGTTATACTATTGATTGCAATAGTACCTGAAAATAAGATATCAAGAGTCTTTTGATGTTGCTGGGTCACAGACATAAAAAAGTCATGGCATGCAAAGGATCTGTAACGAAACACTTAGCATTAAAATTATTAGAGGGTATTTGTATAAATATTGGATTTGCCATTTAGAAATTATAATACAATTTTTTACATAGTCCCCCTATTTCAGGCTAACTAAAGTATTGGGACAAATTAACATAATATGATTTGGTATGGTTTGATTTCAAATCTGAATTTTTGGGAGTATGGAGCCAAATTAAGTTAAAATGTTTCCTTGTCCCAATACTTACATAGGGCACTGTATAATGTGTATTTGTCATTGTTAATTCATACCACAATGAATTTATTGCATATATACATTTTATAATGTACCATTTACATTATAATGTAACAATTAATTATAATCTAATGTTCTAAATATATTTTTATAAACTTCAATGATTTTGTGAAAATGAATATTTGAAAATGAACAAATAATTCCATTAAAAAAATGCTTAGTGCTACATTTAAATAACAATGTCAAAATGTATGCAGTAGCAGTTGATATAGTTTACATTTAACTGGAGCAAAATTTTTAATTGTGTAGAAATGCAAAACATATTATAATCTAAGACTTTAATAGGTTAAATATGTGCGACCAATCAGCCCTTCAGCATACGAGCGGTCAACTGGCTGAAAAGATCTTTACCTGCTAGTGGACCACTGGAGAACCGAGGAGAAAAACGCCAGTGCACCGCCAGCGGTTTCCGCTGCTGGGCCGCCAACTATGCCACCAACGGGCCGCCAGTGGCCCACCAATGGTTTGCTATCTGGGATTGTAGTGGCACTCAGTTTGCTTTTTCTTCTTCGTAAATGTACCACTTATTGGAGCAAATCTAACAAACAGTATTCGCAACGCGAACTACAAGACAAGATAACTTTCCTTTTATATGTTTAATTAGAAAACAGTTACAATGTCAAGCGTACGGTCAAAAAAACTGTTGCTTCCAACAGATCTGACTCCAAAACTAACCAAAGTTACAACAATGATGTCATATTGATACAGTAGGAAGTTCAAAAATATAGAAATGTTTTTATCATTTATACATTACTAAATTATACATTTTACACTAATATGAACCATATGCACTTTAATGAAACTCATTGCCCATTTTTAATTAAATCATTATTAATCTACTAATTCCTCTACATTGGCTCTTACACCTGGAAATGAACATAATTTTCACCAAGTTCGAGAGACGTCCTTTTTCCCTTACGATCGAGCGCTACAGTCATGACATATTTTTGTAGGCCAATTCGGAGGTTTTTTCCGGGCATGGGTTCCCTCGCCAGATTTCCAATGGGGTCTTGCCATGGGGTTTTCGGATTCATGCCGAATGTAAGATCTGTGGTTAATATAAACCTAAAATATTTTCACGTTTTGTTAATCAAGATAATCCCCACAAAAAAACACACTTTTTGCGATTTTTGAACCACACACGCAATTAATATAAATTTAAATATAATGTTATGCTAAAGTGAACTACATTACTACAGCATTCCGTAAACGTCACTCACCACCACTGAACAGTTTTTTGAGCCTGCCGTCCTCCCGCGTTCAACTATGTATTCATAAATGATTATAAAACAGATTCGTGCGACCTATTTTGTTGGGCGCATCACTACTGCTGCTCAACCTCGGTTGCAACTAGTGACACGGCTCCCGGCTGTAGTAGAAATCAGTCAGAGCCAGAGCCGTGGGTAAACACGATTCCCTCGAACTGTCGAGTCGACTCAGACGACTCAGCATAAAGAGTCGTTCAAAAATACCGATTCGTTCGCAAACTGCACATCACTACTGCTAGCAGTGAATTGCGAGTGAGGAGTGCCGGTGGAGCATCATGTCTCAGCTTCCTAAAAAAATCTGGCTTCCAAAAACGAAAAGAAAGATGGGAGAGATAAAAGAAAGGGCGACAGTATGTGGTGGCAGCCGTCCGATATCGGCCAATTTCCCTCCCATGTGACTCAATTGGCAGTCCATGAAATTACCGATAACCTCCTCTTAACCTATATATTTAATGTCCTCGTTATAATCGAACAGTATGGGCCTACGCTACGTCAATTTTGCTAAATAAAAAAATTTAAAAAAACATTCAAGAAAAACATCTTGCATGCAAACGTGATAGTATACTATGCTATCCATTTAATGCTATTCGTTTTAATTTAGCTGCGCCTAATCTCGCCACTTTTTCAGAACGGATAAACACATTTTAAAAGCAAGCAAAGGAACCGCTAATTTGCATTGACCGTATCCCGCCTCCGTATTGAGTCCGTCTGTGTAATCAATTCTTTCAATCTCGCCATTCCATGAGCCAAGCAGGGGCGTGTCTAGAACATTTTGAATGGGGGGGCCAGGCTGGGGCACAGACCCAGAGGAGGGGGGCCAGCCATCAAGGCTTACCTTTTTTTTTTTTTGCCGCGTACAGCAGACACACGTGTATTTATCCGACCAAACCTAAGCCCTAGCCTTAACCCTAGCCTAACCTTTTTTTAATACCTGCCCCTGATTCTAGGTAATCATATACAGTGCCTTCGGAAAGTATGAACACCCTTTCAAATGTTGCTGTTTGACAGCTCAAATTAAGATATGTTTAAATGGGCTTTTTGTTACTCATCTACACAAAGTGCTCTATAATATCAAAGTGGAGTACAATGTTTAGATTATTTCACTATTGGATACACCAGAGCTTATTTTTAAGCCTTTACAGCAGAGGGTGTATTTTTTTCTCTACTTTGACATTATAGAGCACTTCATGTGAATGAGTAACAAAAAAAGTCAATTGAAATGTTAATTTGAGCTTTCAACATAGCACAATTTGAAAAAAATCCAATGGGTTTGGATACTTTCCAAAGGCACTGTACATATATTAAATGTTGCATTATACATTTCCAAACTGTATGGTTGAATATCCCCTCAAGATTGTAGCACTTGTTCAGATTTCCATTTTATTCTTCTGCTTCAATATTATTCTACTGTTCTATCATAACCAAGATACTGAAAGATAATGCCTTTTATTTACCCTTTATTGTGTAGTGTCCCCTTACTGTGTACAGTTTTTCAGGTAGTTAAATAGTCATGCAAATCTTCAATACCCATGTAGTATAGAGAAAAGTAAGATTATAAATAAATGTGTTTGTACCCAAACAATAAAGTCTAAATAAATCTGTACACCATTATAGCTAACTGCCTGTAGCTACACTACATAAATGGCCATTAGGTGGCGACAACCAGTAATATTAATAGCACCCCTAAAATAAAATAGCATGAGAATAAATGGATACAGTCCAGGTCAGAATTAACGTTTTAACAGTTAATTTGTTTATTCAGAATATTAAAGATACAAACATAAATAAATAACTATTTTACATATATATTAACAGTATGAAAATGGATAAAAGGCCATAAAAGCAAAGTAAATAGAAAAGTGCTATGTACAATATTCCAATATTCACAGTAGTTTGTACAGTACACAGTACAATGAGGTTTTGAACCTAAAAATATATAAAATAAAATGAATACAAAAAACCAAAACATAACCATTTAGCTCTTGACTGGTCACTTCTGTGACTGGTGGGCAACAAAGGTATTTGTGTGGGGGGGATTGGCTCCATATATATGAAGATATTTTTTGCATTTTTATAAACTTTAGCCATAAACGCCGTGACACATCGGGGACGTAACGAATAAGCGAGGCGAAAATGCGAAAAATTTGTCGGCGAATATTTCGCGTAAAAACCTGACACACCTGCAACGATACGAAAAAACGAAAAGCTCGCATTCTTTTTCGCGGTTGAAAATCCGTTAAAAACCAGAACGTTAAAAACAGAGCATGCTTAAATTACATTGGCAAAATATTGAACCGGGCTTATTATGTGTCCGTTTTTACTTATGTAAAGTTTGTTTTGTCTACAACATGCTCTCCTTCTCTTCCCTCCTTTTACGGACATACGTGTTCCACCGCCTCTTGATCTCTTCCACTAATATAAAGGGTTAACCACAACATAACAATACATTACGTCATTTCAGCAAACATCTTTAAAATAAATTTGTCGTAGTCTATACAGTGTAGCAACTCATGAAGTCTGAAGAGTTCTCTCCAAAACGATCGCTACAGACAGACCTCGTCTGTTTTCCTCGTTATTTATATAACTTGGTTATCAGTAATCAGGAAATCCACACAGGAGTCGGAATAAGATTTTTGGGGAACTTTATTTGCCACGCACACAGACAACAGTGTGACAGCAAAATAATTTCATATAGGCTACTCTACCCTGCCCTTCTCCTCCTCCCCCTTTCTCTCCCTCCACCACAGTGGCTGCCCCTGGCCAGACCCGGTAGCTAGACTACGTGTCGTCGTTCTCCTTCGGTTAGCATATAGCCCACAATTACTACGGCAAATATCCACGAAACAATATCACATATAGCGGTTCGCTAGCTTTCATCCTTTGTTTTCACCAAGGCAAACAACCCAGCCGGTGACAGCGTAGCCTACATGAACTCGCCTAAAGTAAAAAAAGAAATAGGCCTACGTATGGTGTAGCTATGTTTGTGTGTAATCGCCACTGGCTTGTTATCTTCTTTACATTAACTGCTATCAATGTTAACGTTAGATCTAAAGGTTAGCTAACGTTAGCTGGCTAAAATAGCTGGAGACGACTTTTAAGCCAATGCTAATAACCTGTGGGAGCTGATCAGATAGCAAGTTGTGCGTATTGCAACCATTTAGCTATAAACCCACCATCTTCATAGCCTATTTTCTCGGCTATGGTTTTCCACAAATTGTCCTTCAAATTGTTGTCTTTGTAACTATTATGTCTCTTATCAAAGAGGACGCTATACTGTGACGCATATAAAATCAGTTGGTCCGCCATATTGGATGTTGGAGTTTGTTGTGGCAGTGCGGTGACGTCAGTCATGGAAACTTGTTATGATTGGATAGATAAATAGTTTCGCAAACGAAAACTCGCAAAAAACGAACTTGCTGCGAATAAATTAAATGCCGCTTTTTCGCAAAGGACATTTCGCGTTTGATGTGCTTTTATGAACAATACAGGAGTTCGTTTTTATTTTTCAACGTGCGATTTATTCGTGCGAGTAAATCGCGGCCAGTGTGTCACGGCCTTTAGCCGAGCCCGTTGGCATTTGCTTAGCGCTAGCTGAGCCTGTGTTAGAGTTCACTTAGCTAGCTAGCTAACGCTATCTAGAAGTTACGTTATGCATTTACCTTTTAACTTCTATTATCTAGTCCATTACAGTCCACATAAAAATAACACATTTGAACTTCAGTTTACCTACCTATATTCCACTTTTGTTCTTCAGCGACGGCAGCGTCAAATGATCTTGCATCTTCTCAGAGGCAGATGTTAAAATGTTGATTGCTGAATGCTGAAGTGACGCGGCTAGCTCTGTCATTGGAAGATGCAACTTTGGTTCCGCCTCATTTTATGTCCATTCCCATTGGGCTACAGAGGCTTCTTTCATCGATACTGACAAGACAATGGCCTATCATATTCCGGTTCTGGTAGGGGGGGGCACCAGGGGTGGCCAATCAGATTCCAGTGGGGGCCAGTGCCACCACTGGCCCCCTACTGGCCCCGCCCCTACTGGTGGTTGCTCCGGTTTCCCTGTTTTCTGAGGAGCCCATGCAGGTTGATGGGACGGCAGTACGAGATTCCAAGTCCACCAGGTCGAGAGATGCGTGGTGCCATTATTGTAAGCACGCTGGCCATTACAGTGATCAATGTCGTGTGGTGGCTGTGGCTCAGGAGGTAGAGCGGGTCGTCCGCTGATCGCAGGGTTGGCGGTTCGATCCCCGGCTCCTCCTGTCCACATGTCGAAGTGTCCTTGGGCAAGACGCTGAACCCCAAATTGCTCCCAAAGTCATTTTTTTCCTAAACGGTTCAAGATTTTATTAATCTAAGTGTGTAGAAAAGCATATTTTCTTTTTCGCCATCAGGAAATTTTCTTCAACTCACAATAAAAAAAAGTAAAAAAAACACATTCATTCTCTTCTGTTTAGCCTAGTTTTAGTGCTCATAGGCGCCCCCTGGTGGCGAACCCTGATATTCATGAAGTTGGCATATCTCTATACCAGTGGTTCTCAACCGTGGTCCTGGGCTGCATTCCAATCCCTTATTTTTACTCCTTGCATCCTTTCCTTGCGTCCTTTCCTCGCTCATTAGCTCCACCCAGTGGAGGGCATAAGGAAAGGATCCAAGGATCACATACGAGGACGCAGCAACCGAGGCAACATGAAATAGGCAAATGGAACGTCCTTGCTCAGTCAAGCGTCAGCTGAAGCGACGTAAATTACTAATGACGTGTTGCACAGCTGTATCACCTGTCAAAAAAAAGAAAGAAAGCCGTATCACCTGTCAGTGGCCATGAAGGCTAACGGATTGTTCTATAGCCTATCGTATTTTTTATCTCTGAGCTTGTTTTTGCATGCAAAATGGTATAAGCTATTGTTTTATTTGACGCTATATTGCACTGTGAAGTTATCACAATTATTTGCAATGATTTTCTCCCATGCAATTTGACAGATGTGAAAATGACGTGAAATAGGGATATTGTCTCTCAATTACAGGTGTTTGTCGTACACTGTCTCATTAACACGTTCACAACAAACGCCTATTTATCACTGTGTGAATAAAGTATAATTTAAATTGTAAGTAGGCTACGCCTATATTCCACATGCTCAATGATCAATTCATCAATGGACTTGAATGCATGTTTGTTCGTTAAAATCGGAGCACATTACAAATGACACGAGTCATTTGGCTCCATATCATGCAGTCCCATCAGATCAGCTGCGATATCCAATTTTTAAAGAGCTTCCAGCCAATAACCCAGCTGATGCCGTTTAATTAATTAATCAAGCATGTATGATCTGATGGTATATAAGTGACAGATACTGATTTCAAAACTTAGATCGCGCACATCAATAGGCTATTATACTGGTCTGCTACTGTACGCAATCAACATGTCCGCAATTAACCTAGCGTTCGCCCTAAACGCATGTCACCGGCTTCAGCGGGAACGGTGGCGTTGCCAGTTTAGGAGATCGCGACTGCTTCGCTCTGTCCTGTTCCTAAGTGAGGTTAGAACCATGTATTCTCAACAGTAGTCATAAGACAGTGCTCTTGATCAAACATGGACATTGATAAGCATGAAGCACTTTTAACAGTGGGTGGAGTAGAATTCACCTGGATAAATATACAGCAAATTTATGTCATGCACACAGTAATTGCATGTTCTATAATACCACACATTTACCTGCATTTAGGACTACAAACTGTACATTTGGCAACTGTGGTTTGGTGTTAATCAACTTGTGTGAACTGTAGGCTGCATGTACGCACTACATTGGGGCGGCTGTGGCTCAGGAGGTTGAGCAGGTCGTCCGCTGATCGCAGGGTAGGCGGTTCGATCCCCGGCTCCTCCAGTCCACATGTCGAAGTGTCCTTGGGCAAGACACTGAACCCCAAATTGCTCCCAATGAGCAGGCTAGCACCTTGCATGGCAGCTGCCACCATTGGTGTGTGAATGTGTGTGTGAATGGGTGAGTGAGAGGCCATTGTAAAGCGCTTTGGATAAAGGTGCTATATAAGTGCAGTCCATTTACCATTTACATGTTTTTCATTTAATTCTTTTTTAGGTCGACGATCCAACAGCTGGGCATTATGCCCAAGAAAATGCCACTGTGCCAGTGCTCCAGCTTTACTTTAATGGGGACCAGGACCTCATGGTAGACTACCCTCTGAGCCATGGCTCTATGGAAGCATTGATAATGCAACTGCCGCATGGGGGAGCTTTGCCTGGGCACAACACTTAAGTGTCCAGGAGGTGCCTGCTCTTCAAGGCTCTGGAGGTGGACCACACCTTTGTACCCACGGTCATCACCGCATGTGCCGTGCTCCATAACATCTGCCTAACAAAGGGGGACATCCTTGAGGCTATCGAGGATGTTGGTGATATTGGTGTGGCTCCACCACGTCCAGTGAGGGCGGAACAATGCGCACATGGCCGGCGAGACCGACTGGCGGGGCAACCGTCTGCTCCAAATATGTGTCCAGTAGCACTGAATGAACATGATTATATGTAATTTGGCAGTTGTTTGAAATATTATTTATACAGGAGAGCTTTTTGTTAGTGTCTCCGTTTCTTGTTATGTTTGTATATTCTCCCTTGCAGCCCCTCTTTCTGTCCAGTGTTAATCCACATCTGTTTTATTTGTTATGTTAGTGTTAATAAAATCACTTCTGGATACTAGCATATCAGTTTCATACATCTTTTCTGTGCCACATTTTCATTACAACTTTTGTTTATTTCAAAACACACTATAAGCATACCACTTTGACACCAATGTATGTCAACAACCTGTCTGGGAAGTGAGGATTCTGTAAAATGTCTATTTTCTGAATCCAGCATTTCCAACAGTCAATGCCCTTCCTTGTTAAAATGTTCAGCACTCTGAATACTGAACACAGGCGATATTGCGTTTATCATTTCATAATTATTAGAAATGACAATCCTCAATTCAATCGCATAATTCGTCCATAGGTCAGTCGGACAGTAACCTGGTGGAAGCAACAAGTCAAAACAAAGTCTAATTCAAGCCTAAGAGTACATGATTTCAGTAAAAGAAAAACAGTCAATTAGAATAATGACTGCAAATCATTCATTAATGAATGTAGGCTGACTACTTAGAATTCACAAAAAGGAAGACATTCATTTGAAGTTACCAGTAAAGAGCGAGAGACCGATAAGCCAGAAATAGCCCAGGTATTACCCTCCTGAAGCTTACACGATGAGCAAAATTGTTAGTATTTGCATTTTTTTTCTCCAAAATTGTTCTGTGCTGCTGAAGGGGGCACTCAGATGAAAACTATATCTTAAAAGGTAAAACACAAGTTAAAAACAAATTGACAAACACTTATGTGAACTATTTACATTTTATTAAGCATTTTCTCAAACACATCCAGTAACCTGTTTGAGCTTTCCAATGTGGCCTTGAATCGCTCCTCCTCTCTGGCAGCATCTTCCTTCAGGAACCGCAGAACGGCTCCCTCACGGGTCCTTCTTCTTTTGGGAGGTGGGGGACAGGCACAGCCTTGTGGCCTCTCCCCTGTCTGTCCTGTCCCTGTAGCAGGGCATCCGAGTGCCTACAATTAAAGATGCAAGGGCGAAGGTGAGCCATGAGCCTATTGCACAGGCATAATTTTGTTTCAGTATGCAAGAGAAACTACAAATTTGCACCTTATATTTTCGCTTGAGGTTGTCCTATTTCTTTGCAATTTGGGTGGGGCTCACCTGGCCCTGTAGGCCCATCTGCAGAAGAATTTTACTGAGGAAAACAACACATGTTACCATACCATACCCAAGTGCCCTACAACAATTACTGCCATGCCATAACATGTTCAAATCAACTACTTCAACACAAGACATGAATTACGGTGCAGAGGAGTGATTCCGTCAACATTAGCCTATGACATGTAGAAAGAAGGTTGCAAGTGAAGCATCAGTGCCCTGTAAGTAAAGACTAACCCCAGCCTCAGTCTCACAATGTTCTTCACATGACAAAACTGTAAGTACAATGACAAAGCAATCACGGGTTTATTAAGAGCAGCCTAATAAGGGGATACCCACACGTAACTCCTTATGGATATCTTACGGTGATTATCATACATTGGGAACACCAAGTCACATGCTAAATATAAGAGTATAGGCAAGCGTATACAATATGGACAGTGACGTGGTCCTGGAAAAAAATAAGAAATTTACACTTTTTTGGCTTATTGCCAAGGTTTCTGTATAACATATTTTAGTAATACGTGACATCACACATTATAGAATGTATAGAATTTTCACACCTCAGCCGAATGAGGCTCAGGGTGCTCTCATCTGTCCCTGTAAATGACACAACAAACCTGTAAAAGTAAAAGCCAGCTAGTAATGTCTGTGTAGCCCTAAATCACAACGGCATGTGTCAAGGGGCTTCACAAGCCCATATTTCAGACATATGTAAGTACATGATGCAAAATAGTAGGCTATCCTAATAAGCTAGCCTAATATGAATTGCATCGGTCAAAGACAGCAAATGCAGAAACATAGACTGAAATTACATTATTATTTCTCAGTCATAGAAAATTGAGGAAGAACATATTTTGAACGCAAGGCAGCTGCGCATTCATGTTTCAGTTGTTGCACTGGAAAACGAGCAGCGACTGTAGAGCCTATTTCTCAGTTAGCCTACTTGCCGGGATGCATTCAACAGTGTGAATATAGGCTAAACGTGACATAGCCTATTGCATAGCCTACATATATAGGGACATTTTATCCAGTTTTGAAAGGACATGGGTTCATTGAAGCTTGCGTTTCCTATGCAGCAACGTTAGCTAACAAACAACTATGTGGAACAAAAAAACGTCCAAAATTTTACACGGTGAACTATAATGTTTGTTGTCTCTTTTTTCATGAATAAACTTGCCTTTCGTTTGTCCGAAAGAACGAGTGACATTATAAATTAAAGCGCTTTATAAATACATAGAAAGGAACGGTAAGCACTTACATTTGTGTAGGCGTGGTCCCGCCATGTTTTTAAACCGTGGCAGATGTTGTGGTTGTTGATCAAACACGTCACACGTTCCGAGTAAAGACTTCCGCAAAGGCTGCACTCGTGTTTTCTAGCTGAAAGATTCCCCAGGAGTCTCCTCTTTCCCCACTCCTTGGTGGAGCATTTAGCGGTTTGGAATGTCCTTAAAGATGGCGGACCTCGATCGATTTCCGGGTCAGACGAGGACCGAGGAGAGAAGGACGGCTAAAATAAGGGATTGGAATGCAGCCCTGGAGTACCCCTGTGTATGCTTGTTTTCGTTCACGCCTAAAATTGCAATATCAGAAGTTTAACAAGCCGTTAATGTTTCTTAATTTGGTGTTTTTAACGCTTAGAGGGATTATTTACCCTCTTAAGCCACATTATGTTATATACAATAGCTATGCATGTCATGAAGAATAAAAGTATAATATTCACATTGTGCTGTATTGCAAACAATTAAAAAGAGGTAAAAACTGTTTTAATTGATCAAATTAAAGACTGAGGTGAATATCATAATTGGTGAAATTGTGGACACATGGCCACTAAAACGAACCGTTTGGTAAATAATGAAAAATTAAAAGGCAAAGCAAATACTATAACGAGCTAAACCTGCATTGTGTTAACAAAAAATTATGAAGCATTCAATATTGTGTTCAATTGCCTAATTAAGAATCAACTCAGTTGTTGCCTCTTCTTTGTAATTGTTTGCAATATAACACAATAAGCATAATGAACATGGGAATTTTAATTAAGAAACATTAACAGCTTGTTATAATTCTGGCATTGCAATTGTGGTTGGAACGAAAACCAGCATGCATAGGGATACTCCAGGACCAGGGTTGAGAACCACTGCTCTATACCAGGGATGGGCAACTCCAGGCCTCGCGGGCTGGTGTGTGTGCAGGTTTTTGCTGCCACCAGTTAGCAATTATTTACTTAGCCCAATCGTTTACATGATCTAATATTTGAATCTACATATCCGCGATATGAACAGCAGCTGATGAATGTTCTTGTGCCGGTAATCCGGTATGCGTGTATTTTAGCGTTTTATCGTTCTGTAATTTACGAGTGAATCGGTGAGTGTGTGTATGACTAATTAGCTGATTGAGCCGTGGTAACTGGTGGCAGTAAGAACATGCATACACACCGGCCTGCGAGGCCTGGGCTGCATTCCAATCCCTTATTTTAGCCGTCTTTCTCTCCTCGGTCCTCGTCTGACCCGGAAATCGATCGAGGTCCGCCATCTTTAAGAACATTCCAAACCGCTAAAAGCTCCACTGTAGTGATGTGCGAGTTTGAACGAATCGTTCGAAAAGAACGATTCTTTTTACTGACTCAGGAGTGACAAGTCCTCTACTCCACTAACTCGTTCACTGACTCGCCACTGACATACCTGCTACTTGCTAATGCGAACTGCGAAGACGATGCGAGACAACGTGTTGTTACACTATTGTGCAACTCTTATATTAACTGTATTTCTGGAAATGCATCAAGTAAATCACTGTATTAACCTAGCCCTGTGAGAAAGCAACCACGTTTTAGTGCTTGTTTCAACTCCGGACTCGCTCTCCCTGCCCTCAGCTGAAGGTCTGGCTGTACGAATCACTCACTCACTTGCTCTCCCAACCCGCCCGGAGCTGTCTGACTCGGATTGCACGAAATAGCTACTCACTCGGTCACCCAGTACTCGCTCCCCCAGCCCCGGAACCCGCATCCTGCCCTGAGCTCGCTAACTTGTGAGTGAGAGTACTGAGCAAGCCCCCAGAACAGTGCCGGGCTTTGAAGCCAATTTTATTTAGTGGTCAAACCGTGCAATTACAACTTCCAGCAGTTTTCTTGCACACAATCATGGGAAAAGGAGCGGCTATAAAACGATGGATATTTGTTTTGAGTGTCACAACCTTCGCGAAATAACTCGTTTCACTATCAGAATTTGATCCATTCGTTCCGATAACATTTGGAAAGTCTCAAAGTCGCCGCACTATTAAATTACTTTATCCCATTCAGGAGGGCTAAACCGGAAGTTAGACTGACTTGATGACTCAAGTGACTCCAAAACCCGACTCTCTTTGATGAGTGACTCATACAAACTCGAGTTAGTAAAAAGAGTCGAACCTCCCATCACTACTCCACTGAGGAGCGAGCAGTGGGGAAAGAGGAGGCTCCTGGGGATTCAGTGAGGAAACACGAGTGCAGCCTTTGCGGAAGTCTTTACTCGGAACGCGTGATGTGTTTGATCCACAACCACAACATCTGCCACGGTTTAAAAACATGGCGGGACCACTCCTACACAAATATAAGTGCTTACCGTTCCTTTCTATCTATTTTATAAAGCGCTTTAATTTATAATGTCACTCTTTCTTTTGGAGAAACGAAACGCAAGTTTATTCATGAAAAAAGAGACAACAAACATTATAGTTCAGCGTGTAAGCGTAAAATTTCTGACGTTTTTTTGTTCCACATAGTTGTTTGTTAGCTAACGTTACTGCATAGGAAACGCAAGCTTCAATGAACCCATGTCCTTTCAAAACTGTATAAAATGTCCCTATATATGTAGGCTATCCAATAGGCTATGTCACGTTTAGCCTATATTCACACTGTTGAATGCATCCCGGCAAGTAGGCTAACTGAGAAATAGGCTCTACAGTCACTGCTCATTTTCCAGTGCAACAACTGAAACATGAATGCGCAGCTGCCTTGCGTTCAAAATATGTTCTTCCTCAATTTTCTATGACTGAGAAATAATAATGTCATTTCAGTCTATGTTTCTACATTTGCTGTTTTTGACCGATGAAATTCATTAGGCTAGCTTATTAGGATAGCCTACTATTTTGCATCATGTACTTACATATGTCATGTCTGAAATATGGGCTTGTGAAGCCCCTTGACACATGCCGTTGTGATTTAGGGCTATACACAGACATTACTAGCTGGCTTTTACTTTTACAGGTTTGTTGTGTCATTTACAGGGACAGATGAGAGAAAATTCTATACATTCTATAATGTGTGATGTCACGTGTAACTAAAAGATGTTATTTTCTTGCAGGACCACGTCACTGTCCATATTGTAGCGAGCGCGGAGAATGAGGGAGGGAGACAGCGGCTTGCAGTTCCGAATCGCTCCAGCTGAGCTTCGTTTTAATGGTGCTACCTTACCAGCTCTGAAAAGAGCCGTTGGAATTCCTGCACAGCAATGTTCTCAGCTCGGAAACCCTCTTTCACTAACTAACAAATCACTTCAGATACTGCTTTATATAGGAACTAGTCGGCTGTGATTGGCGCACACACTTACATATTCCTAGCCAATCACAGCCACACATAACAGTTACAATTGACAGTTACGTTTAAAATAGAGAAAAAAAATCTACACAAAACACGGCTAACAAGCTAACGACACAATTAGAACACACAGCACGCTATTTACATCTATGTACACATCGACCGGGTAGCGGCTCACTTCCCGGTCCTAGCTGGCCAGTTGGCAATCTCCAGGCCGCCACATTATTGTATACGCTTGCCTATACTCTTATATTTAGCATGTGACTTTGTGTTCCCAATGTATGATAATCACCGTAAGATATCCATAAGGAGTTACATGTGGGTATCTCCTTACTTATTAGGCTGTTCTTAATAAAACCATGATTACTTTGTCATTGTAGTTAGTTTTGTCATTTGAAGAACATTGTGAGACTGAGGCGGGGGTTAGTCTTTATTTATAGGGCACTGATGCTTCACTTGCAACCTTCTTTCTACATGTCATAGGCGAATGTTGACGGAATCACTCCTCTGCACCGTGATTCATGTCTTTTGTTGAAGTAGTTGATTGTATGCAAATGATAACTTCTGATATCCCTAATGTAAGTGTGATAGCAAGTGTGTGTGATTTTATTAACACTAACATAACAAATAAAACAGATGTGGATTAACACTATGGACCGAAAGAGGGGCTGCAAGGGAGAATATACAAACATAACAAGAAACGGAGACACTAACAAAAAGCTCTCCTGTATAAATAATGTTTTAAACAATTGCCAAATTACATATGCTCATTCAGTGCTACTGGACACACATTTGGAGCAGACAGTTGCCCCGCCAGTCGGTCTCGCCGGCCATGTCCGCTTTGTTCCCCCCTCACTGGACGTGGTGGAGCCACACCAATATCACCAACATCCTCGATAGCCGCAAGGATGTCCCCCTTTGTCAGGCAGATGTTATGGTGTTACGACGCCGGATATGGACTGGACTCAAACACACGACTCAGACAAGTAAAGTTCAATAATCAGATATTTATTGTTTGACCAGGGAGACTTCCTGAAGTAGGGAAGAAGACAGGTAGTACTGGTTCCAAACCGGAACTGGACTCGATCCCCAGGTAGTACTGGTTCCAAACCGGAACTGGACTCAATACCCAGGTAGTACTGGTTCCAAACCGGAACTGGACTCAATACCCAGGTAGTACTGGTTCCAAACCGGAACTGGACTCGATCCCCAGGTAGTACTGGTTCCAAACCGGAACTGGACTCGATCCCCAGGTAGTACTGGTTCCAAACCGGAACTGGACTCGATCCCCAGGTAGTACTGGTTCCAAACCGGAACTGGACTCGATCCCCAGGTAGTACTGGTTCCAAACCGGAACTGGACTCGATCCCCAGGTAGTACTGGTTCCAAACCGGAACTGGACTTTGACAGGCAGACTGAGTGGGAGCGCTAGGCTTCGACCAAACTCCTGAAGCATAGGGAGAACATATAACACAGACAGTTCGGTTACGGGGTTAGCCGTCTAGCAGCAGGAACAATGGAGCGGAATCCAGGCAGGCCACAGGAGCGACAGCAGGGTAGTAGGTGTAGACAGCACCTCAGCAGTAGCCGCGACACAGGCAGGGATAGCAATGGCTGTAGGTAGGCAGATTGAAGCAGACAAGGTTAGCATGTTGAGACAGGTACTGAACAGCTGGTAGTTCCGTTCCTGAAGCGAGTAGATTTAGACATTTGACCAGAAAGCAGGACGAGTAAACTCCTACACTGAACTAGACATTAGTTACTATAATTTAGTTTTGTAGACGATACGACCAGAGGTTTCAGACAATGAGCATTAACGAACTGGTGCAGGACAGAGAACGCCGGGTAACTAAATACCCCTTCTAATTGGCGTCAATTAGCACCTGCGTGCGAATGTGGTTAACAGAGTGAAGCATACAGAATGCAGGACACACAGGGAATCAGGGTGAAACGGATGGAAAACATGGTTGACAACCGGACGGGAGTGAGATCACATATGGAGCACGACACACGGCGATGACCGTGGGCACAAAGGTGTGGTCCACCTCCAGAGCCTTGAAGAGCAGGCACCTCCTGGAACCTTAAATGGTGTGCCCAGCCAACACTCTCCCATGCGGCAGTAGCATTACCAATGCTTCTATGGAGCAATGGCTCAGACGGTAGTCTACCATGAGGTTCTGGTCCCCATTAAAGTAAAGCTGGAGCGCTGGCATAGTGGCATTTACTTGGGCATAATGCCCAGCCGGTGGATCGTCAACCTAAAAAAGAATGAAATGAAAAACATGAAGTGTAAATGCAGCCTACAGTTCACACAACTTGATTGATTAACACCAAACCACAGTAGCCAAATGTACAGTTTGTAGTCCTACATGCAGGTAAATATGTGGTATAATAGAACATGCTATTACTATGTGTGCATGACATAACTTTGCTGTATATTTATCCAGGTGAATTCTACTCCACCCACTGTTAAAAGTGCTTCATGCTTATCAATGTCCATGTTTGATCAAGAGCACTGTCTTATGACTACTGTTGAGAATACCTGGTTCTTACCTCACTTAGGAACAGGATGGCGCGACGCAGTCGCGATTTCCTGAACTGGCAACGCCACCGTTCCCGCTGAAGCCGGTGACATGCGTTTAGGGCGAACGCTAGGTTCATTGCGGACATGTTCATTGCGTACAGTAGCAGTATAGTAGCCTATTGAAGTGCGCGATCTAAGTTTTGATGAGTGTCACTTATATACCATCAGATCATACATGCTTGATTAATTAATTAAACGGCATCAGCTGGGTTATTGGCTGGAAGCTCTTTAAAAATTGGATATCGCAGCTGATCTGATGGGACTGCATGATATGGAGCCAAATGACTTGTGTCATTTGTAATGTGCTCCGATTTTAACGAACAAACATGCATTCAAGTCCATTGATGAATTGGCCATTGAGCATGTGGAATATAGGCGTAGCCTACTTACAATTTAAATTATGCTTTGTGCGATCTTTATTCACACAGTGATAAATAGGCGTTTGTTGTGAACGTGTTAATGAGACAGTGTACGACAAACACCTGTAATTGAGAGACAATATCCCTATTTCACGTCATTTTCACATCTGTCAAATTGCATGGGAGAAAATCATTGCAAATAATTGTGATAACTTCACAGTGCAATATAGCGTCAAATAAAACAATAGCTTATACCATTTTGCATGCAAAAACAAGCTCAGAGATAAAAAATACGATAGGCTATAGAACAACCCGTTAGCCTTCATGGCCACTGACAGGCGATACGGCTTTCTTTCTTTTTTTTGACAGGTGATACAGCTGTGCAACACGTCATTAGTAATTGACGTCGCTTCAGCTGACGCTTGACTGAGCAAGGACATTGGGCGTGTTCGGCTAGAGCCGATTTACGTCATATCTGCGTCGGCCTGCATCGGAAACTGTCCGAGATGGCCGAAAAGTCGGTGCTGCGTGAACTAAGGCGGAAATGACAACATAAGGTTAAGCAGGCCTTTCCAGGCGCCTTAGCAGCGGTGCAGTTGCTCTTGGGCGCCTTCAACAACATCGCCGCGCCTTCAAACTAACCAACGACAGAATTGGCGAGAGAGTGAGGAGAGAGTGGTGTTTCCTCACGACAAACGCGGATAATTTCACAATATCGCCACCTATCTCGGCGTATTGATTCTACTCTCAAAAAAAAATCTAAATGAAATGTACCCCTCCCTAATAGTGTTCAAACACAGGTAGGCTATAAGAGTTATTTAGTCAATCTTACAATGTAACAGCAGTAGTCTATTTCCCCCCCTCTTTCTGGTCTCTTATCTAATTTCACAATTAATATTTATTTTGTTGTTTTTCTTATTGCTCTTATTTTTTTAAAATTATTATTTAATACAATCCTTTTTTTGTACTTCAATTAATGTGATTTTGTTTCATAATGTGAGGTTCTAGTATAAGCCCAACCTATCGAACACATTTCTGTACATTACTTTTGTGTACTTGCATTTATTTTTTATTCATACAAATAATACATAAATAAATAAATATGCGTTTTGGGAGTTTGGGATTGTAGCACATACGGTCGCTACTGTGGTTATTATATACTGTACCTTACATGTACTTTCTTGAGATAAACCAATATGGATGTGAAAAGTACAATATTGGTAATGTTACACTAACAAATGCCAATTCTCATTCTTGACTGCTTCTGTAATCCAACTGTAGGCCTACCTCTAACTTTATAAAATATGTTGTCTGAACCTAGAAGTGTCAAGAAATAACCAAACAAAAAGGCCTGGCCAAATATAGGTAACAATGTTTTGTTCAATAATGTAACTATATTGGATTAACATATTTTATATAAAATTAAAGATGCAACTTTGTTATGAGTGTTTTGTATTTTGCATTTGTATAACAGCTGGTTTAAGAGTAAAATCCTAATTGGACTGTTGTCCAAAAAATTGTCCTCTTCAGAACATTTGGTGTGAGCATATAGAACATTAAGGTAGGACCACCAAATGATAACACATTAATTTTTGTCAAAGTATTTGGGAAGTTACCTAATTTATATTTCTCTTCACCATCCTTGTTATCAGTAAGACAACTCATTCGGATCTGAAGGGATGTTCTGCTGATGTTCTTCTGTTGAGAAGTGGAGTTTTCCCTATCTCCAGATGGGACAGTGTATAGGCAGACCTCTGCCTGTTACATTCCAGCAGAGGGGACCACATACAAATAAGCCAATTCCATAATAACATGAAGGGAAGGACGAATTAAACAATATTATGTAACACATCCTGGCGCTACTGTGCTGTACATCCACTTTGCAAATTGTTGAAAGATTAATGATTGAGATTAAAGATCTAACACTGTTATTATGGCTATGGGTTCATTAGATGTGGGTGTTCTGGTCTCCAAAACAAAACAGATAAATTATACTAGCAATTAAGACCACATTTTCAGAATATTTATTTCACACAATATGGTGACATTAACAAAAGGTAAATAAACTGTAGGACTATTCCCCTCCACCACCATTCAAGCCACAACGACACCGGGTTCTTTCTGTCATTTTGTATGTTTATTGTCAAATCAGAAATATACGCACAGTGATTGGTGACAGGTAAAAGGAAGACAACGTGTTGATATTGGAATACATCTTATGCAAATACAATTCTATTTATCCATACGTTACCATAACTGGCAAGGAAAATGTCATCTTTCTTGACATTGTTCCCTCAAAACACATAACAACTCCCAGTATCCCAATGTCCCTATATGTACTATATTAGTTATTCATTCATACAAACTCAATTTATCTTGTTAAAGACATTGAATGGCATTCAATTCAATACGTTCATTGTCAGGGTCCAAAGGGACCACGTGCTGTCATGTAATTTGAATAAATCATGAACACTGACATTATGAGTAGCTGAATCACCTAATTTTTTCCTATGTTTTGGCTCTGTACTCCAGCACTTTTGATGTGAAATGATACAACAACTGTGAGGCTAAAGTACAGACTGTAAGCTTTAATTTGAGGGCATTCTCATCCATATTGTAACTGAAGAAGGCTGGAGTACAGGCCTGGCATAGCATCACCAGTGAAGATACCCAGCATCTGATGATTTCTACAGCTCGCAGACTTCAGGCAGTCCTTGCATGCAAAGGACATGCAACCACCAAGTATTATTCTTTCATAGCAACATAATTAATGATTAGGATTAATACACTTTCCCCTTATGTCACAATGAATATATTCAATGCATTAACTGTACAACTCTAAAAAAAAGTCCCATGAAAGAGACATTTCTCATTTATATTGGTACAGATATTCTGCAATAAAATATGCTTTAGAACCACCACTCAAAGGTCTATGAAAACATGCATGTAAGTTATGATACTTAACATAGCTACATAGACTCTCACATTACAATGTATGGCTACGATGTCTTCTGGGTTTAGAGGAACTAAAATGACATGTCTACCATGTTTGTAAGTCTAAACAGAGATGACAGCTGTAGTTTAGGCCATCTCATGAATTGACAGACAAGAAACAGCTGAATATGAGCAATAGAACATAAGCAGCCTAATGTTTACAGGTATGTTACCATAACAGATGACAGTTTAGCTAAATAATTTAGTTATTCGACAATGAAACGGCACCCAGCGCTTTAATTCCAATGGAAATGATACGTATTTATTCAAGAACTTTAACTGGGGTTTCACTGTGGCACAATTCAGGGTGATAGCCAAGGTCGCGTAGCAAAAGATAAATATTGACTATCCGAACAATACAAGTTATGAAATAATGTAAGGCAGTATTAAAACAACCTTCATTCGTTCTCCTCCATTTCTTCAAGATTTTGAAGTAAAAAGGACATCTGTGTCGCCTCCAAGTCCTCCGCAACCACAAACAACACGGCTAACTCCTCCATGTTGTTTTTCTCCCAGCCGGTTTCAGAAACATCCGAAACTGTCCCAGTTGGATCTGCTCAGGCGTTTGTTATTTCCGCCTGAGGCAGGTAAGCCCACTGCGCACCGATGTCTACTCGAACACGCCCATTTGCCTAATTCATGTCGCCTCGGTTGCTGCGTCCTCGTATGTGATCCTTGGATCCTTTCCTTATGCCCTCCACTGGCTGGAGCTAATGAGCGAGGAAAGGACGCGAGGAAAGGATGCAAGGAGTAAAAATAAGGGATTGGAATGCAGCCCTGGAGTTGCCCACCCCTGCTTTATACAAAACAATCTCTGATAGAAACATCGGAGCCGCACTTTCTGAAGGCTTTGGATACACCTACTTCTTTTGAGGATACTTTTGATTGGATAATGTATTTGACTAACAGAATTATCGACCAATAGAAACATGTTTTTGGCACGCCCTCTTTGCTTTCAACACCCGCCTTTCTTTCGGCACGACGCTGCCTCCAGCTCGCAGACACTCCCGTCTCCTCACACCCGAAACTCCGGCACAGCAGGGGGCAGTCATTCATTTAACTAACCGGTTTGTACCTGGAAGAACTTCCTTGAAGTTGAAGTTTGCGTTCAAGCAAGTGACTTTCAAAACTGTGGCCAACTTAGGGTTTAGGTTGGAAGCAACATTTTTTATTAAAAATTTTTAGTCGTTTCTTTTTATTTTTTATTTGAATCAGCCAAATCTTCCAGACCATTTAGTTTCACTACACCCGAGAAGCGGCTGGATTCCCATACGGAAGTTGGGCTGATCAAAAGATGCGAGACCGAACTGAAGAACTGGGCAAAGTGAGTTTCTAAATGTTCTCTGGCAAGCGTAGCTGACAAGCAAACCTGAGAAGTATTAGTTGTTTTCATAACATATGAACTGATATTGTAATCATAATTATTAAACTCAATATGTACTTTGCGAGATATTTGCAGCGAATCTATGTAGCAAAGGGCAATTTACCGTATGAATGCAATATAACGTTAAACGCTTAGTCTCTATTTACCAAGTAAGTTAGTTGGCTAGCTGTGGATTTTGATCCTATGCCGAAATTGACTGTAAAAAGACTTAATGTTGTCTTTCTATGAACCATCCAAAGTAGCCTGAGTTATAGTGAGAGTAATAATACACAAATTGTGAAACTGGAAAGTTGAATAAGAGCGCAACAACTAACGTTATACTCTTCAACTTCCTATAACTGACTGAAAAAGCTTTGTTGCATGCATAGCTTTCTGATGGATACTTGGGGATTCAACTTGTAAAATAAGTCATGGCTTACCAAACGTTTGGTAATTTTGTTAAGCATACAGTGGATCCCCTGCAAGTATTTTGTGAGTCAATGTAACACATGTCTGCATTCCTGGAGAACCAGAGAAGTGGGGCGAGAAGCTACACCACTTCTGACCTTACATGACATGACATTTGCAGGCCCTCTTACAATACATTCTGAGACAACGTTGGTGCTTCTGAGTTGGTGCAAATTGTCCAGTTTTAAATATAAATAATTTATTTTCAGTTTGGTTAACGGGTGAAATGGTGAAAACAGTTTTCTATAAAAATCAGCTCTTGCATATTTATAGATATACAAAAATGAGCAATAAACATAACCTCTGGTCATTTGTATAGATGTGTAAAAATAACAATAAACATAATCACTGGTTATTTGTATTGAAGGCAAAAGTAATGTAAAATCTGTGTAGTGTGATCTGGGGTCCGGTTGCATAAAACATTAGTTTTCTCCTTAGATGTTTTACTCAAGGGATTATTTCCTCTAATGAAGGGAATTGTGTTATCCCTTTGCATAAAACCCCTCAAATGTTTTCTTAAGATAAGGCTATTAAGTATTTTACTGCCCTGCTGAACCATTAGGCTGAGTATAATGGTTTCCACTACAAATACCATTACAAACCATTAGCTATTTTCCTACTGGATTCCAATAAATTCCATTACCTGGTTTCCATTATGTCATGTGTTTTGGGACATATATCATTAGGGTTTAATGGTTTTTAGTAGTTACCATTAGAGAATTCCAATACGGTGTGATTGTTACCATTACAGATTTCTACTGGTTTCCATTACATGGTTTTCATTACGTAATACCATTGGGGTGTCCATGACTGACATCTATTGGTATCCATAACAATTTACCATTAGGTTGTAATGGTTTCATCACCATTACAAATCTCCATTCAACTTACCGAAGTTTCTCTCTACTGGTGTCCATAAAATATTACCACCAGGTTATTCTTAGTGTGTTGTTACTATTGCATATTAAAATAAATAGTTTGCTCATGGAATAGAAGTCAATCAAATAAGACAATTCAATTTTTTCAATTCAATCACCCAGATGTAAAAGTCATCAGAAGGCAAGTCCATTTTATTGAAATAAAATTTTAAAAATCTTAGTCAAATTGAGCCTCTAAACAATTTACTTTATTTTGCATCGTTTACTTCGCAGTTGACACAACTCAAATGTAACTACAATGTAAATGTTATGAATAAACTAGTGTGGTTGCTTGAGCCGTTGTTTAGCAGTTTGTTTACCATATTAAAAAGTTAGAGAGCTGTAGTATCTTAAAACTGTGGCAGTGCAACCTTATCCAAGCGTAGAACTAAAGGGGTTGCCAGGGTGGCATTGACTACCCTTTAAAATATTATTGACCACCCTGTGTGCCACCCATATTAAGTTGTATTGCTGTCATTGGCTATTTGTCAATGATGGACACATTGACAGCGCTTCAAGTGAAAAAAACGATTGTTTTTATATAACCGAGATGGAGTAGCTCCAGACTGGAAAACGAGACCCCTGCCCACTTTGGAGTAGAACGTTCCTGAAACTGAACCTTTTACACAGAACATGAACATTCCACACATCAACAAGCAGTGGAATATGTTACATTTGTAATCTATTTGATTGTACTACTGTTGAGGTATCTGTTGGTTATATTTCAGTAATTACTATTGGCGATTAGGTGTATGTGACAGCAGGGGCGTCATGCAGGTAATACTTTGAGGGGGTACAACTTTGACAAAAGTGAAATTGAATTAAAAATATAGCCACAACTCAAAATGGACTTTTTGCAAGCAATGTTGTGGTAAAAAAAGGGTAGGAATAGATACGTATCCTAGATGTGAGGCCAATAGCCCAAGTTTCAGCTGATTCTTCGAGGAACCCCATCTGAATGACCATTTTTTGCTTCACAATAGCCAAAGAGCAGTCACAGCCACTGATAAAAAAAGGGAGAGTCGTTTACAGAAGATGCCATGGCCTATTTATGATATGGTCTGATTTCATCAAGTGTTACAAGCTTGGACTTCACATCTCTATAGAATGAAATACAAACCCCAATTCCAAAAAAGTTGGGACAGTATGTAAAATACACATAAAAGTAGAAAGCAGTGATTTGTAAATTCTCTTTTACATATATTTCATTGAAAACAGTACAAAGAAAATATATTTAATGTTTTACCTGATCAACTTTATTGATTTTTGTAAATATACGCTAATTCCGAATTTGGTGCCTGCAACGCGTTCCAAAAAAGTTGGGACAGGGACAAAAAAAAGACTGGGAAGTTCAAAAAACACCTGTTTGGAACATTCCACAGGTAAACGGGTAAAGCTATCATGACTGGGTATAAAAGGATATCAAAAGACTCTTTTTCAGGTACTCTTCCAAGCGATACTATAACCTCTGCATTTGAATGGATCTCTATGGGAATTGGGGGGTGGGACTAGATTTAGCTGTAAATTACACAGGAATATTATGCAGGGCTGTACGTTTTTTTGCACATAGCACCGGTGCTACAGAGGTTGATAGTTTTGTAGCACAGGCCAAAAACTTGTAGCACGAATATAAAACATCTCTAAAATCTCTAAAAACAGCCACAAGTAATGCAGTTCATCACTTAAACAGGTATGTGACTGGCAAAGGACATGAATGTTGCATACAGGGCACACAAAATCCAAACCTTAACAAGAAATGTTTTCAGACAAACATTTTTTCTTTATTTGCCCATAATGGTAAATTGCAGGGACATAACAACTGTATACAAGACATCAATATGTTACGCTTCAAATTAGCAGTGTAAATCTCAGTTTAAATTCATATCATCATACAATATTTTTTATTTTAAATTGAGAAAGTGTGTAAATCACTAATGAGAATAAAAACAACAAACAGTGCGTCTGTCTGTCTGTCTGTGTCACACATGTATGTCCCAGAGCCCACCACCAGAGGGGCGCTATTACAATACATTTCCCCATAGCCAAGTACATTTTGCTTTGTACATAAAAAACTATGCTTGATGTCTCCGCATAGTGGCATTTCTACTCAGCAGACCGTCGACTTTCTAAATCCACAGAGTTCAGAGCGTAAGTTTTTTAGTAGCTCTTTGTGGAAAATGTAGAATGTACATGCATTTTCCCATTAAATGTATACTATGTAGTTTCAGAACACCAGATGGCGATATAGAGCACGTAGAAGATCACGGTCACTGATCAAGCTGTCCTAAATTAATAAATGTCGTAAATTAGTTAACGTTACACAGCGACTGGCTGATCAGAGTCAGAGGTTGATACAAACGTCCAAATGTGCCTGTCAATCTTCTTTCTTGTTTCGCACTTTTCATTTGGCAGGGATTCTTCGCGGGCTCGTTTGGGGGTTTTGTTTTGCACTTCTCCTACTTTAATTTGATTTAATACTTGAAAATACCTCTTAATTTTGTCATCGACTCGACTCGCTGTGGAAAAGGTGATTGTTCGCTAGGAATTGTGGGATTTGGTGTTGGATGTATGGACTCTATGCAGACGGGGACATGGTTTTTAATCGCACGCTAGACTACAACTACCAAAGAGAATATCGATGCGGATCGATTCACTTCACACAAACCCTCACTTCACAAGCAAAATAAAAAATAAAAATATTTCTCACACACAGGCTATCGCACGGGTGCTACTGCAGTAAATTAATTTATCGCACAGACCGATTTTTTCGTAGCACGTGTGACATACAGGTGCAGCTCAAAAAATTAGAATATCGTGAAAAAGTTCAATATTTTTTGTCACAAATGTCAGAAAGTGAAACTCATATATTATATAGATTCATTACACATAGAGTGAAATATTTCAAGCCTTTATTTCTTGTAATTTTGATGATTATGGCTTACAGCTAATGAAAACCCAAATTCAGTGTCTCAGAAAATAATAATATTACATAAGATCAATAAAAAAGGATATTTTAAACAGAAATGTCAGCCTTCTGAAAATTAATCCTATTGCATTTCTATGCACTCAATACTTGGTTGGGGCTCCTTTTGCATGAATTACTGCATCAATGCGGCGTGGCATGGAGGCGATCAGCCTGTGGCACTGCTGAGGTGTAATGGAAGCCCAGGTTGCTTTGATAGCGGCCTTCAGGTCGTCTGCATTGTTGGGTCTGGTGTCTCATCTTCCTCTTGACAATACCCCATAGATTCTCTATGGGGTTCAGGTCAGGCGAGTTTGCTGGCCAATTAAACACAGTAATACCATGGTCATTGAACCAGCTTTTGGTACCTTTGGCAGTGTGGGCAGGTGCCAAGTCCTGCTGGAAAATGAAATCAGCATCTCCATATTCAAATTTTTTGTGCTGCACCTGTATATGTCGCACTGTACCGCCCTGGTATGGAACCCATGGTTGGCTAAATGGCTGTAAATCATCAAGGGTCTGCGGTATCAAACGAGCCTCAAACTATCACTCTGCTGCCAGATATGCAGTAGATATGGATGGATCACTTTAACGGTTGTTTTGCGGGCTGTGATGTGCCTTTTACTAAGGAGGGACTTTCGTCTGGCCACTCTACCATAAAGGCCTGATTGGTGGAGTATTGCCTGGATGGTTGATCTTCTGAAAGATTCTCCCATCTCCACAAGGAGTGACCCTCGGGTTCCTGCTCACCTCCCTGGCCAAGGCCCGTCTTCCCCGATTGCTCAGTTTGGCCGGGCGGCCAGATCTAGGAAGATTCTTGGTGGTTCCAAACTTCTTCCATTTACGAATGATGGTGGCCACTGTGCTCTTTGGGACCTGTAAAGCTACAGAGATTTTTCCGTACCCTTCTCCAGATCTATTCCTTGACACAATCCTGTTTCTGAGGTCTGCAGATAATTCCTTTGACCCCATGGCTTGGAGTTTGCTCCATGCACTGTCAACTGTGGGACCTTATATAGGCAGGTGTTTGCAATCCCCAATCATGTCCAATCAATTGAATTTATCACAGGTGGACTCCAATTAAGTTGTAGAAACATCTCAAGCAGTATCAGTGGAAACAAAATGCACCTTAGCTCACTTTTGGGTGTCATATCAAAGGGTGTGCACACTTGTGTACATATGATATTTTACGTTTTGATTTTTAATAAATTAGCACAAATGTCTTAACCTGTTTTCACTTTGTCATTATGGGCTATTTTGTGTAGAACTTTGAGACAAAAAATTAACTCAATCTATTGTAGAATATGTCTGTACCGTAATAAAACGTGGAGAAGGTGAAAGGGGTGTGCAGACTTTCCGGCTTTACTGGACATACAGTTGAGTACAGGTAAAAGTGATGTTTTATTGAGGTACAAGAGTGAATGATTAGGCTACATATTTAGGTGTATATAACACTGATGTCAATGTTTTTATTTTAAACCATCAGACGGGGCGAATATATTTGCTTTTTAAGGGAAAAAACCCTATTTTGGATAGGGCTTTGGACCCATAGATATCTACCCCCTATACTGATGAAAATATAGTAATTCCCACTTGAAAATTATGCAAAAGTGAGTTTTATGAGCCAAAACTGTTGATTTGTAGTTAAATATATATCTCTTTTTTTATGTAGAGCAGTACACAATTTAGCCATTTGGATAGATTTGGAGACACTAATGGAAAACAGGGTACACTGCCTATATTTTTCATCGTAGACCTTTAGTAGTTCTGCATATCATCCTCAGATTTTGCACACTTGTTGACATTGAGTTTATTATCCAGGAAATGTATATATTTACTTGTTTCACTTTTGTAGCTCTCAGTATTTTGTTGCAAACTAAAGAAATAGAAAAATGGTGAGATTAAGCACAGATAAATTAAAGGCCCACTTGTTTACGCCAACCGCCATCTTGGAGGACCAAATGCCGGAGTTCCATAACGTTATGCAAACGTTTGCTTGATTTTCCTTTATTGCCATCATCGGAATTTGCTGTGTGCAATGCTTACAGTTAGCTCAGCAATACACAAAATATACAGTGCACAACATCACAAAAAAAAATTTCAGTTTCGGCAGTGTACAGAGACCGCGGCACTGCATGTCTGGAGGAGAGTCGTGGAGGCGGAGTTTGTGTGTTTGACTGCTTCGTGACACTGGACATCTCGGGACAGTGGGGGCTATTTTTAATCATGGCTGTATAGCACTTTCATTCACTTAATTCACTTTATTTATGTAATGATCCTGTTAGATAGAATAGAATAACTTTTATTTCCCTTTAGAGAACTTCAGTTGTAGCCCCAGCAACAACAAAAAAGGCATAGACAGTGGGGCAGACTCACAACACACAAACAAACATATCAAACAGAATCATTATATCAATCAAGTGAATTACGTGAATTAAAGTGCAATACAGCCATGATTAAAAATAGCCCCCGCTGTCCCGAGATGTCACCAAGCAGTCCAAGCAGAAGTCTTTGTTGTTGCTGGGGTTAACGGGAAATACAAGTTATTATATTCTATTCTAGTCTATTCTAATAATACCAACGTAAACAAATATTATGAGGAGTCTTGGGGGGTATACGTACGAAGCAGGATTAATTACTGAGTAAAAACCGGAACCCTCCAAAATCTGGAACATGCATGGACTGAAGTAAAAAGAGCTGTTCTGGGTTTTATGGAGTTATCCAGCTAGTATTAACTCAGTAATCCTGTTTCGTAGTATACCACCTTGGTGCTTGTGCAGTTCATATTGGAGCAAAGTGATACGTTACATGTTAAAGTATTAACGGTAGGCTACAGTAGCCTACTTCAGCAATAAAACATATTTTAGCTCGATGGATAGAGTAGAATAACTATTTTTTCCCGATAGGGAACTTCAGTTGTAGCCACCATAAAAGGCGAATCAGTTCAACAAAAGTACATTTACCGTTACTTTCATTATTACTTTCAAATACATTGTTATTTGGTGCTTAATATCGTAACGTTACATTTTCTTTTCGCCCTCTTCTGGATTCTCATATTGCTCGCACCCTGCCTGGCCAGCACAGGTAGCTAATGTTTACAGTTTATCCAATCTATTTGTGAGACATCGTACAACGTAGCACCCCTAGCAATGTAATAATAGTTCAAATGAACACTGTTTTGATGTTCACAATATGCTTGACGTATCGCATTAGGTTAACATTAATGTTTCACAGGCGTAGCAGTCGTTCACACAAATATATGAACTGGCAACTTCGGATAGGAAAAAATCAGTTTCCAACCCGCTGTACTTTCGGATTTCGGCTTCGGCTTCGTGCACACCCCTACTATATTTCCCCGTTCATATTCATGAAGTAATGTCAGAAACAATGACAGATAGGAGTGTGATGAGAACTTTCAAGTGAAAACAATTTCACTTAAGAAAAGCTGTATGAATTTTTCAATGAATGTGTAGTGTATGTGCGATGAACGAAACAAACGTTACGTTACATTTGTACCACTCTGATCAAGCGCACGCTTAGGGATGTGCGCGATTAGTCGGCTAGCCGAATAAACGGTGCTGCTCCTCCTAGTCGGCACAGAAATACTAGTCGGTTACACAGCCGTGGTGTGATGACATTTTATATCCAAAAGTTCAAAGGTCAACTTCACTGTGACATCATAATGTTTTTCTTACCACTGTAGCTGCGAAAACTATCACAAACAGTCTGTCTTTCTACAGTTCAACCCCTCTGTTTTTATTATTATTTTTTTCTCAGCTGCTTGATCTCAATTTATGTCTCAGTGATCAGCGGCGAAATGTATGTATACATGACTGTACAGTTTCCTAATTTCATTTGCAAATAAAAAAATTACAAAACTGTATTGGCTGGCTAATTAGCTTCTCTAGCAGTCCTCTGTACTCCTGTAAAAAAGTAAAGACAGCACGTTTCTCACTGGAAATTACTCAATCATACATTCCACAAAACGCTTCATACCTTTGAAATTAAATTTCTTCAAAGTCTTCACTACATATATTTTATGAGTCTGGACAGACATAGCTGTAAACTGCAACTTGATTTGTTGGCGGAGGCATAGGCAAGGCAGTTATTTCTCGTCTATTATAATTTTTTACATTTTTATTTACATTTTGTTTTAAGCTGTTGAATAATTTGCGCCCAAATTACTGTAATGTCTTCCTAATAAAATGTTGCTTTAAAAAAACAAAAAAAAAACAAGCCTAAATTGTTACCGTGCTCAAGTGGTCACTCAGACAAGCGCGGAAAAATGTCGGCTGTGTTCCATTATGAATATCGTACAAAACATGACAACCCTTCACAAAATAAAAGTTAGCCAATAACATTCGGCATATTTATTGAAAACAATTTAATTATTGGCAGCTGGCAGGCAATAGCCTATGTTAGAAAACAGTAGCTAGCCTACTCAAACCATACATTTTTGTTGAGCAAAATAAATAACGTGAACGTGGTCGGGTGAGACGGGACCAATAACAGTTGGAATATTGAAAATCCTTTTCAAATAAACTGACTGGGCAGGGTCAGTAATTAGGGGGACGCGCGGTAGCATGTTAAAACCCAAATTTAGCCCGTCAATATCTCAGCCCTTTTCATACAATTAAGTAGGTATGTAAAAAAAATTTGCATTTAGATTAAGACTTTCCAACGACCTAGCTCAAATTATACAACTCTAATTGGTAAAGTAGACATAGCGATATGTTGGGCGTGACATGGACTAATGCTTTTGACAGGTTACATTTCTGTTTATTGTTTTTAAATAAACCTTTATAATTGTACGATACCGGAAATGAATTGACTTAACTTTTGGGCATAAATTTTCTAGCAACCGAAGGCAAATTGAAAGTTTGAACTACCGTTACAACAGTCTCGCGCAATACGAGATTTGTTACTCCTCGCCCTGTTTCTGAAGCTAGCCTGATCCTCTCATACTGCCACGTCACAGAAACCAGCCGTTGGCTACTAACTCTTCTGTTCTGTTTTGAATTTTACGTATGGTTTAACATTTTTCTGAAGAAGTGTGTGCAAATCAACTCGAGAGAGCAAGGTCGATAACGTTATTTTGCTTAAAAGATATTTTAAAAGATCAGTTCCACAGAACTCTGACCGAACAGCTGTAGGTAACGTTAACTCGGCTAGCTACCGTTACCGAGTGACAAAGCTAGAAAGAATACAGCTACTATCTAACTTTGCAAGCGAGATAAAACCAAATTTACGTTAACTTGACTATTAACGTTACTTTTTTCAGACATGTCCACAACTTTATCTGTGATGTTAATGAAGCTACAAGCCCCACATGGAACTATTACAGTGCCAAGTAATGTAACGTGAGGACAATTAATG
Organism: Ilyophis sp. 1 JC-2022; assembly: GCA_022702515.1. NCBI lineage: Eukaryota > Metazoa > Chordata > Actinopteri > Anguilliformes > Synaphobranchidae > Ilyophis > Ilyophis sp. 1 JC-2022. The sequence continues at coordinate 118,474,341 of CM040405.1, forward strand.
TTGACGTTACGTTACTTTCGTTTTTAAAATAGCCAGATAATTCGCTGAATATGGTTTTGGCAGAATGTTAGACTAAATCATACCAACACAACACAGTTGAAGAGTGATAGTTTTAAGATGATATTTTTAGCCAGTAACGTTAACGTTAGCTCAGTTAGCTAACTTAACGTTATATGATCGCAAATGGCTAATGTTAACAACAGAAGCATGGTTTATCAGCTAAAAATCTATAGCCTAACGTACTTAATGTACAACCCAAATTCAAAAAAAGTTGAATTGGGTTTGTATAACATTACCGAGTTATTTTCAGTACACTGTAGCAAAAATAATAATCTTAGCCAAGTTAAATAAGGTTAACTTAGCTAACGTTATATCTTCCATTGCCATGAGGCGCTAGCCAGCTTGCAAATTTACATTGGGTAAAAAGGAAACTTAAAACGGGAAGAGTCTGACATTGACAGATTGTATAAGAATTGTATGTGTCAGCCCTATTCGGATGGGAAGGTAGCCTAATTATTACCGGAAGATCTCCATCATTTTAGTCCCGTTGTAGCGTACAGTTCTTCCCATCTTATTTTTCCCACTTCCGGGTCCGCTGCTTGAATGTACGTCTCACTAGCTCCTTGGACTGAACTGTGTCGATTATACGCTCTATGCTAGCCAGCAATATACAAGTTGTTTACATATTAATTGTTGAATATAAATTAATGTCTCAACGCCAACCGCAATCTCCGGTATATTGTATACTGTACATGCTACTTTAAACATTGAAACATACAGACAGTCTTTCTGTGGAAAGAGCTGAAAATGGCTGTGTACCGACGCTCCCCATCCAACCTGACGGAGCTTGCAAGAATATGCCAAGAGGAATGGGCAAAAATGTCCAGAAACAAGTGTGCCAAGCTTGTAGCTTCCGTAGCTAATCGCTGCCAAATGTGCAGCAACCAAGTATTAGGCTAAGGGTGTGTACAGATATGTAACCCCTAAATAATCTATTTTTGTCAGTAAAATAAAATTGCATGTTTTCTAAAAACCTGTTTTCATGCTGTCATTATTCGCTATTGTGTGTAGATAATAGGCAAAAAATGAACTCAATCTATTGTAGTATAAGTCTGTAACCTAATAAAATGTGGAGATGGTGAAAGGGGTGTGCAGACTTTACGGCTTGACTGTACAGGTGCAGCTCAAAAAATTAGAATATCGTGAAAAAGTTCAATATTTTTTTGTCACTAATTTCAGAAAGTGAAACTCATATATTATATAGATTCATTACACATAGAGTGAAATATTTCAAGCCTTTATTTCTTGTAATTTTGATGATTATGGCTTACAGCTAATGAAACCCAACATTCAGTGTCTCAGAAAATTAGAATATTTTGCTTTAACATATTTTTAAAGTATCATATTTAATATTTGGTCGCATATCCTTTGCATGCTGTTACTTCCCGAAGTCTGTGACATCAACATCAAAAGACTCTCGATATCTTATTTTCAGGTACTGTTACTATAACCTCTCTGCATTTGAACTGATCTCTATGGGAATTTGGGGGTGAGACTAGATTCAGCTGTAAATTACACTGGTACAGTATGGAACACATGGCTGGCTAAATGGCTGTAAGTCATCAAGGGTCTGAGCTATCGAACGAGCCCCAAACCATCACTCTGTTGCCAGATATGGAGTAGATGTGGATGGATCACTGCAAGGGTTATTTCTCCTGACTCATTTTCCTATAGAACTCTATGGGGGAAAAAAAGTCAGGAGAAACAACCCTTAAAGGGATCCATCCACATCTACTCCATATCTGGCCGCAGAGTGATGGTTTGGGGCTCGTTTGATACCTTAGATCCTTGATGACGTACAGCCATTTCGCCAGTCATGTGTTCCATACTGTACCAGCGTAATTTACAGCTGAATCTTGTCTTACCCCCCAATTCTCATAGAGATCAGTTCAAATGCAGAGAGGTTATAGTATCGCTTGTAACAGTACCTGAAAATAAGATATTGAGTCTTTTGATGTTGATTGGTCACAGACTTCAGGAAGTAACAGCATGCAAAGGATATGCGACCAAATATTAAATATGATACTTTAAAAATATGTTAAAGCAAAATATTCAAATTTTCTGAGACACTGAATTTGGGTTTTCATTAGCTGTAAGCCATAATCATCAAAATTACAAGAAATAAAGGCTTGAAATATTTCACTCTTATGTGTAATGAATCTATATAATATATGAGTTTCACTTTCTGAAATGAGTGACAAAAAATATTGAACTTTTTCACGATATTCTAATTTTTTGAGCTGCACCTGTTGTTTAGATGATTTGCTGGCGGAACGTTCTCTTTGTTACTCCTTGTTGCGTTCGCAGATAGTTGCATAACATTAACATTTGGTAGTGGAAGCAACCCTGTGTTGGTACTCACTGTTTCATGTCGTTAGCCTAGCCGTTAGCTTAAATGGTAAATGGACTGCACTTATCCAAAGCGCTTTACAATGGCCTCTCACTCACCCGTTCACACACGCATTCACACACCAATGGTGGCAGCTGCCATGCAAGGTGCTAGCCTGCTCATTGGGAGCAATTTGGGGTTCAGCGTCTTGCCCAAGGGCATGTGGACAGGAGGAGCCGGGGATTGAACCGCCAACCCTGCGATCAGCGGACGCCCCGCTCTACCTCCTGAGCCACAGCCGCCCCATACAGCTTTGCCGTGGGTGACGGATTCCGAGAAGGCAATTCATTTGTAGATCCACCTTCTTCCATTCTAATCTTTGTTTCAAGAACAGTAATTCTCTGAAGATGCCTGTCGCATTCTTAGCAGTGCTTCATTTTGCCTGTTTGTGGGTTTTTTTAAATAATTTTTTTTTTAAATATAAAATTAAGAAAAACAAAATAAAAATCCATAGAGCAGCAGCAGTCGAAAGACACGTCTGCTCTCCAGTAAGGCGGAAGTACACAAGATGGCGGTGATTACAACATACTGTACATGGCTACATACGGAATCTAAGGGGTTTAGTTACTTACTTAGTTACTGTAGCAAGTTTCAAATCTCTCTTTCGTGTTCTTTTTTTCCGCAAGTTGCATCACTCATTTTGGAAAGTTTTTAACCGTGTGGGGAGTAGCTATGTGAAGAAATCCAGGAGAAATGCAAGAAAGCAAAATAAGAAATAAGAGTGAAATAAGCACAACATAATGTTTTTGTAATGTCTTTCCAAAAAAATAAATGCTTTATTTTGTTTAAAAAAACAAGAAAAAAACAGACTAAAACTCACCCTAGGCACAAATAAAGTTACATTAGTCTTAGAAATATTAAAAAATCTATGCCAATCAGTGACACTTGATTACGTTGACAACAGCAACAATGTCGTAGGTTATTTTATGGCCCATTGATGCTGGTTTGCTCAACACCGGCTAATGCTTGGCTCAGCTATGTATCAATACTAATGCTACAATAGGTGATATGACTTTTACCACCGTTCAGCCACAAGAGAATTATCATTAGCTTCTTGAAAGCTCATAATTGCCATTTATTCTAATTTATTTGTTTTCCAAATCATTTCCAAGAACGCTCTATGCTATCATGCTATAATGCACACAAGCACAATTACACTGTGTGTACATGGCCTAATTCTGATTCGTAAACATTTGTTTTGTCTGGAATATTGCACTTTAGGCAAATGTCCGGTATTTTATACACGGTGGCATGAAGAATCATCATAATTCTCTCAATGATAGAATAATAATTATAGGCGGCACGGTGGTGCAGTGGTTAGCACTGTCGCCTTACAGCAAGAAGGTACCGAGTTCGAATCCCGGCCGAGGGCCTTTCTGTGTGGAGTTTGCATGTTCTCCCCGTGTCAGCGTGGGTTTCCTCCGGGTACTCCGGTTTCCTCCCACAGTCCAAAAACATGCAGTTTAGGCTAATTGGAGACTCTAAATTGCCCATAGGTATGAATGAGTGAGTGAATGGTGTGAGTGCTCTGTGATGGATTGGCGGCCTGTCCAGGGTGTATTCCTGCCTCTCGCCCAATGCATGCTGGGATAGGCTCCAGCACCCCCCGTACCCTGAATAGGAATAAGCGGGTTGATGAATGATGATGATGATAGAATAATAATTACTGATTATGTTGATACACAGTTCTTGATGACACCATCCCTATTCTCGTGGTAAGAGCAATACATTTACTATAATACAGATACCGACGTCTACATCTCTAGGGGGCCTGAGCAAACAGGTAGGGGCCGTAGTACCATGCATGTGCATTGCGTGACTATGTTCCAAATAGTTTTCTGAAAAAACAACTAATGGATGTTAGTTGGCATAACTGAATTTGAGATTTAAGATGTGAAATTTTGTGAAGTTGCCTTGCAATTTACAGTATTCTCAACTTTTTCTGTGCTCGCGAGATGAAAAACAAGTTAAACCATGCCTCTATCTCAGGGCCAAAGTTCAATCGCACTCTTCACTTCCACTGTCTCTTTTTCTTTAGGCTGCAGAGAGCTCAGATGATGATGAAGAGAAGCGTGCGCTCATGATCAAGCCAATGACTGGCAGGACATCGGTGAAAGAAGGGAAGATGGAGAATGAGACTTTCTTGGAGAAGGTGAGAACCCCACCCTCTCTCTTTAGAATATCTGGAAAGGAAAGTTAAGGTGTTTCTGAAATTGCAGGATTGTTTGCTGAATCAATCTGATAGGTGCTGTTGAGCAGAGGAATTTCTCTCCTTATAATGACCAAGCACGACCAGGTAGATCCAAGAAGAAAATGATTTATTTCTCTGCAGAAAGAGTCCAGTACTTGCACACACAAGGTGGTCAAACATGAACTGAAGAGACGGAGGCAATCTCCGCCATATTTAATCAAACTAATACATAGATTATCCTACCTCTGATTGGTGCACAGTTAATACATAGGCATAGAGTTGAATATACAAAGTAAATGATTGGTTAGGTCATGCATATTGGATGAACGCACAGTGACCCCTAGTTCTTAATGCCACACAAACCGTTTTCAATACTATTTGGTCTCAGAGTCATCTTGTTTTCAGGATTCAAGATGAAGTGTCTCCTCTGGCTCTCTCGCGATAAGATGGGCCTTGCGCCTGGGATGTGGGTCAGTGGCCTGCAGTTTCATAGAGAGAAGGTAGACAGTAGGGAGAAAGAGAGAGACAGAAAGATGCACACACACACCCCTTACACACACCAATGTATATTTTGTCTCTGGTTCACTTTGGCTGACTGAGAGATAGAGACCTTCAAGATAAGCGAGGCTGCAGACTGCTTTTTCTCTGTCTCTTGAGGATTTAGAGTATTTAATATAAGTTTCAATTGGTATGATTGTACAATGAATATATATATCTTTATTACTGTGATTATACTAGTGTGAAAATATCCTTCTGAAAACACCCTTCAAAGTTTATCCAAAAGCCTCCTTCCATTTTAACTCTCTGACTTGTACGTCATCTGGTTCCCCAGTATTGATCTCCAAAACTTGGCATTATTAGTACAACAAAATAGTTGGTTGTAAGTATGAATTTTCAGAAGATTTAAGTTTATGATACTGCATACCTCTTTTTGCCTCCTCGAGATGAGCTGAGACTGTGTTTGTTTGGTTCCTTTGGAATCTGCGATTTTGCTAACTTTTTCTTGCCTCTCCCAAGCACTCGGACGAAGTAAGTTCCGGGGCTTTCCCTCCCCCAGCAGTGTTAGGGTTAGGGTTAGGGTTAGGGTTAGGGTGTTAGCAATGCGGAACTGCGGTTTGTTTGCTGTTTGTTTCGCTAATTTACTCGGTAGAATGATTACCTTGTTTTGGCCGGTTCACTGCTGGTATTTCATTGCAGAATTAGATCGGGTTTAGCTGATATACAGTAGCTGATATAACAGTAACAACGTAGGATATAATAAAGTAAGCCTCCGCGCCCTTGCGCGGCCCTTCAGTGCTACAATTGCGGGCTCTTGACTGGCGCTGGACATGCTTGCAAACGTTGTTGTAGGCAGATTGCTGCCGTTTCTTTACAGAAGTTATATTCGGTGTGAACTGATATTCTTCTGTCTGTCTTATACTAGCTGTTGGGCTTTGGGTTGTGTTTTTGTTAGTTGCACAGCAGTAATAACAAAAACAATAAGAACAATAAGAACAACGAAAAAGGCCGGAAGGAGCCCCTGTATCCGTCAGGGCAGATGCTACCTGAGGCTCCCACACCCCCTCGCGCCCTTCAGTACCACTGATTCGGGCCCTTGGCTTGGTGTCAGACATACTCCATTCCTGTGAGTTTAGGCAGCGCGCTGCCATTCCAGCAGAGGGGGAAAAAATAAAAACCCGGAAGGGCCCTTTCTGCTCGTGAGAGTAGAAGCTGCCTGAGGCTTCCACACCCCCTCGTGGTCCTTCAGTACCACTGATTCGGGCCCTTGGCTTGATGTTGGACACACTTCTGGGCTAAGCATGTCGGAAAGCGTACAGAGGCCGGGAGATGGTGGGCCGTCTGGGGAGGACGTTTCACCTGGGCAATCAACTTTTGTGGAGCATGATATGGAACCGCACGCTCAGGGGGCTGGGTTTGGCAAGCGCGCTAGGAAGCGTAAGTATCAGGAACCGGAGTTCTATCAGCTTCAGCTACAGGTAAAGGCGATGCAGCAAGAGGCTTACCGAGGCTGGTCCCATCAGTGATGGTTACCAGCCTCCGGCACCGTGTTTTTCCCTCCATCTCACAAAGTGGCGCCTATGTACCCGATGTCCTTGGGTGCTCAGCACATTGGAGTCGGGGTAGAGGCTCCAATTCAACACCAAGCCCCCCCGTTTTTGCTGGGTTACTCCTACTCAGGTGGGAGACAGGGCCCCTGCGCGAGCTCTCTCCAAGGCGATTCTGGTGTTGCTAGAGAACGGAGTAATAACACCCCTGCCCTCGGTGGCAGCGGGACAGGGGTTTTATTTAGCCTATTTTCTGGCCCCCAAGAAGGACTGGCCCTTCCGCCCCAGCCTAGATCTGAGAGGGCTCAACCGCTTTTTGAAGCACCTGCCCTTCCGCATGCTCCGCCTCGCCAGTCTCCTCCTTCAGGTGAGAGATGGCAACTGGTTCACCTCTGTGGATCTGAAGGATGCATACTTCCATATCCCCATACACCGGGATCACCGGAAGTACCTCCGCTTTTCCTTCAAGGGCACAGAGTACAAGTACTCGGTCCTCCCCTTTGGCCTAGCCCTGGCCCCACGCACTTTTACGAAGTGCGTGGAGGCCGCGCTGATCCCAAGGTCGGTACTGGACCATTTAGCCAGCTTGGGCCTGACCCTGAACAGGGAGAAGAGCCACCTCACCCCTCCAGAGAAAGGGTTTTCCTGGGTTTGGTTTTGGACTCAGGGTCCATGCGGGCCTCTCTAACCCCAGAGAGGCGACATGTTTCGATGAAAGGTCTGTCACATTTTGCCGCAGTGCGGCAGGGGACTGTAAAACATTGCCGGAGGCTGCTTGACCTGATGGCCTCAGGTGGTGCCATTTGGGCTGCTGCATATGCACCCGTTACAGCATTGGGAGACGGCACAGGGAGTGAGCCTGCATGAAGACGGGTGGCGACTCCTCCCTATTACCCAGAAGTGCCTAAAATTGGTGGATTGGTGGCTCACCACCCCTGGCCTCAAGGAGGGTGTTCCCTTGGGGCCAGTAGGGTTGACGGTGACAGTATATATATGGATGCCTCCATGACCGGCTGGGGAGCGGTCAGAGGGAGCAGGGTCCATGCAGGGTTTGTGGAGCCCCTCATGGGCAGGGAAACCTATCAACCTGCTAGAAATGGAAGCAGTGCTTCGGGCATTGTGCAATTTCCTCCAAGTGGTCTGGCACAGACACGTTCTCGTCCGGACAGACAGCTCCACGGTAGTCTCCTACCTTAACCGCCAGGGTGGGGTTCGATCCCCAATCCTGCATGCGAAAGCATGTCAAATCTTGCTATGGGCATATGCCCAAGGCATGTCCCTGAGGGACCCAGCTGGTACATCCGTCATCTCTTTCTTCTGTGACTGATCCATGTCTGGTTATAACTTAATTTATTTTCACAATTTAATTTTAAAGGAGATTGTACAATTGATGTAGTTTACCACAGTCTGCTCAAAAGACGAGACGAGAGGGCGGGGAAACGAGACAGTGAAGGCCCTGGCGGCTTGAGTGAACAACACCACTGGGAGAAACTGGGTAGAAGATGCAGCCGGGAAATCACAACCGGGACATCCTACATCACTTGCAACGTGGAGGAGGAGCCATCTGTGGACTGTATGGAATTGTAGTTCCTGTTGACACTACACAGCTGAACAGCCCGTTTTGGGAGGGCGGTTCAGGTTTTTTTCACATGCTCTGCGTTGATTGGCTAATTGACCCGGAATCACAATCACTCTCGTCTACACTACACTTTAGCTCCGTAAAACCATAGAAACAAATAAAAAAGAGCAAATGAAGACATTAAAGAACATATTTTTTACAAAGGCAAATACATGTAACATATATACAATATAGCAATTACCTCTTAACTGTTTAAATTATACTTAGCCTGTAGGCTAACGTTACTTTTCAAGCAGTCGAAGATGCATCTCTGCATGCTTTCAAATGTATCCTATAGGCCCCCCCCCCCCCCCTCTGCAAGCTATTGTTTTTAAGCATTCTTCTGAATAATTTTGGGTAAAATACAGCCACACTTTAGACAGTTTCGCTTTTAGAAAATTGACAGAGTTTAACGTTAGCTGGCTTGCTAACAGTAGGCTACCTGCGGTCACTGACTGAGCCGTCGTTAAATAATGTTAGCAATCAGAAGCTTGTGCATTGTATTTTACAGTGGCACCGAAATCTGCGTTGGATTCTGTTCGGTACGTAATGAATGTATCAGTCGTATGGGTTAACGTTACAGGACTCAACCAGGTAGCTTGGCTAGAGAGCTGTAGACTAACGTTAAAGCTGCAAACGTCGAAGCGCTTACTATTGTAGCTGGAAAGATTAAAATTGCCCTGACACAGCACATTGAACATGGCCAGTGTTGCGAGTCATGAACTCTCCACTTGCTCGTAATTATACTCTGTGGTGATAGAGGCTAAGTAAAGAATGGAAAGGCTGGCGTTACCACATAACTGTATAACTGGCCTGTTCTTTAGAGGCTGTCGGAGGGCGGGTTTATGCAAATTACATCCGGCTGTTTTCACAGGAGTCCAGTACTCTTTTGAGCAGAGTGATTTTTTTCTTATGCAACAACAACAAAAAAATGGCAGGTAGTACAGACTTTATATTTTACCAGCAAATATGTATCATGCTACACTGCATATAAATGCTAAAAGTAGCTAAACTCCAATTTCCATGATATGGGACCTTTAAGCTAATTTACCCCTTCGCGCAGATTTGGTCAATTCTCACCTATTTAGGGGCTTTTCTATTTCATGTTCTATAACTCCAGGTGTATCACATCAACTTGGACAATGGCTTAAATGAAACAAGACAGTTGTACCACTTACAATACTAACTTAGATTAATTTATTTTCATAATTTAGGTCAAAATAAAGTTCCACAAATGCAGAGACAAATTTTGCAATGAAACCTAGTTTGCATTGAAACACTGAGAGCTACATATGTGGAACAGGTAAAACTATACATTTCCTGGATCATAGACTCCATGACCACAAGTTTGCAAAATCTGAGGGTGATATGCAGAACTATTTAGCAATTATGCAAAATATAGGCAGTGTACTCTGTTGTACTTAAGCGTCTCAAAATCTTATCTAAATGGCTAAATTGTCCAGTGCTGTAAATCATGAAAGAATGATACATTTAACTTAAAATTAACTTTTTTGTAAATCTGTAAAAAAATTTAAAAAAAACTGTTTTTGGCTCATAATTTCTCACTTTTGCATAATTTTCAAGTGGGAATTGCTATCTTTTCATCAGTTTAGGGGGCTAAGATATCTGTGGGTCCAAAACCCTATCCAAAACATGTAATAAAATTAATTAAATAGTTTTTGTCCATTATAAAGCATATACATTTGCCCTTTCTGATAGTTTAAGATGAAAATATTAATATCACACTGTTACACACACCTACATATGGAGCCTATTCATTCACTTTTGTACCATATAACACAGGGTTCTGCCCGTAGACGTTTCAAATAGTGTAATAGCGCTATAAAGGGGTGTGTATTTTTCAAAATACATTTTGCTCAGCTAGTTCTTACTTCTTACCAAGACTTAATAAAGATTGGATTGGTCAAACAAGATGGCCAGTTAGATTTGGGCAAGTGCATTTCTGGCAAATTTTTATTGGCTGGACTATTGGCAGTAACGTTGCAGTTGAAAAAAATGAAGGAAGACATGTATCGACCGAGACGTCCTCGACCACTTCGCTCTGCTGGTGCAGGGTGACTTGCACTTCCCTCCCTCCATGTTAACGGCTCTCGCTCGTTCCGACTGCAGAGCTTCTCCACCCTAGCTCCCCAGTGGTGGAATGAACTCCCCACTCCACTGCGCTCAGCTGAAACACTGTCTGTTTTTCGTCGCGGTCTGAAAACGCTCTTTTTCAGACTCCACCTTGACTAACTACCTATATAGGGCCAATTATATAGTACGTACTTCCTGTTTATCTTATTTTCTACTTGTGTTTTTTGCTATCTTAATTGTTAAGAATGTATAGCCGACTGTATTCTATGTTCATTACTTGGGATAGCTTCTATGTTGTGAGAAAGTTGTGCTTTGTCGGATTTGCATGGTAGTTGTTTCAATGACCTTCAATATGCACTTATTGTATGTCGCTTTGGATAAAAGCATCTGCCAAATAACTGTAGTGTAATGTAATGTGTAATGTAATGTGTATATGCAAAAGTAAGACAAAGTAGTATTGAGCATGAGCAGAAAACAATCAGTAAGAAAGAAATTTAAATTTGAGTGCACGGACCGAGTTTTGACTGACTAATTTTCCTATTAAACTCTATGGAAAAATAAATCGGGAGTAACAACCCTTAAAATGATCCATCCATATCTACTGCATATATGGCAGCAGTGATAGTTTGAGTCTCGTATGATACCTCCTGCGTTCCATACAGTTCCCGTGTAATTTACATCTTAATCTAGTCCCACCCCCCAATTCCCATAGAGATCCATTCAAATGCAAAGAGTTGACAGTATCGCTTGTAAGAGTACCTGAAAATAAGATATCAAGAGTCTCTTGATATTGTTGGGTCACAGACATCAGGAAGTTGATGGCATGCAAATGATATACAACCAAATATTAAATATAATGACTTTATTTAAGTTTGTCAATTTGTCCAATTACTTTTGGTGCCCTAAAATGGGGGAGGGGTAAAATGTGTAAAAATGGAATTGGATGTAAAAACCCTCAAATTAAAGCTGACAAAATGATGCCCTGTATGACAAAATTATGTTGTTAGCTGACTTGCTAGACTACAGTGTCGACAAGACTAATCACGTTTGATAACTAAGCCACAGGACCTTTTAGACCTGATATAGTTTTGACTTGTTGATGGTTGTCATTTTCAGTAATAATTATTAAATTACATCTCATAAAATATATTTTAAATGTAGGTTAAGTGGGGGGGAATTAGCATGCAATGCCACTTGTGTTCAGTATTCAGAGTGCTGAACATTTTACAAGGGCATTGACTTGGAACAGTATTCCGTATTCCGAAAATTTTTACATTTTACTTAATCCTCATTTCCCCCGACAGAAGGAAACATGTTCCTTACCGCTATTATTCAGTGTATAATATGTCAAATTTTGCTGATCTCTGGATGGTTTGCCTTTTTAACTACATTGTGCAGTTAATGAGTGTATTTGCAAAAGCCCCCTTGTTTCTAACCCTTTATTTCAGGTACGAGAGATATTGGAGGGGATGGAGTCTCTGAAGAGGAAGGTGTCTGAGCTGGAGAACAAGCAGAAAATGGTATTGGGGGTTCCATTGCCTGAAGAAGGTTAGTTGCTTAAACAACAGTGGTAAACTATTGAAATAACATAACTAACTACAGTAGCCTAACAAGTGCTTGATATTTCAATCGTCTGCAACACATGAAATCTATTAATAATTTAAATGGCATGTGCAGGCCTAAACGTTTGAATGTGGGTAGCTGACTGACTGGTTGGCTGCCTGATCCCCCGATGTTGAAAGTGCATGCGTAAATATCGAGTAATTACGGTAAAAAGTTTGCTCGTCTAACTCCCCGTCCCCTTTTACTAGGAGGCTACAAGTTGTCGCACCCAAAAATCATGAATGAACAACTGTGGATATGTTTAAAGATGCAGGTCAATTGGCTGAAATATATAATCTTTCTCGTAGTCGTTATTGCCCAGTCAATATTGTTTCACCAGCGGGAGGGGGGCTTCATTGGTATTGAAATTTTACTCACAACTTTTTGCTTGGACGCAGAGCGGGCAGGCCTGAACGCCTGGATGTGGGTAACTGACTGACTGGCTGAGTGGCTGTTGAAAAGCTCATGCGAGTGTTGAAAATTAGTGTAAAATAGTGTTGAGTAATTAGGGTAAAAAGTTTGCTGTCTAACCCTGCTTGCGGGAGGTCGGATATCGGAGGTGGTTCATTACGGACATCAGTGCGTTAGAGCTGCACAACTGGAGACTTGGCGTCATGGACACCTTTCGCATGAAAGTTTTGGCTTTGCTAGCAAAGATTGCTAAAACGATAACTACAATAACTAATTTTTACTTGTTATTGTATGTTTATCATTCAGTAACGAAAATAAGCAGAACTATTACTTCCAAGCAGATTAGTGTTGTGCCGTTTTTTTTTTTTAACCAGGGGGTGCTCAACCAACCACAGTAAAAAAAATATAAAAATTATAGCCTAGTTAAGCACGTAAGCATAATATTTCTGACGTTTTTGTTTGTTATTGCATAGAAAACACAACCTGCAATGCTGAATGTTAACTCCGGTCCTTTCAAAGCAATATTTTATTTTGCCGTATGTAGCCTATGCATTATGTCATGTTTTATCCTATGTTCATTAAATGCATCCGGCAAATAACAAAAAAATATGTTTTGACTTCAGTCGCGGCACATGTATTCAAGTACAACTGCCCAGACATAAACACGTCAGCTGCCTTGCGTTTAAATCCTTTTTTTCCCTTCATGACTGAGAAATAACGCTAATTTCAATCTGTTTACGTGCATTTGGTGTCTTTTACCGAAGCAATTAATATGTTTTAGGCTATTACTATTTTGCATCATTTACCGTAGGCTACATATGAAATACAGGGTCCCATAAATCAGTACTTTCCATTTCTGTGCAAAATCTGTGCTCTGAGACTCGGAGGTCTGCTGGTCCAATACAGATTGCATTTTGTTTACAGTCGATGTGCGCAAAAACCATGACATAATTCAATTAACTTTGCAAGTTAATGTAGCCTATGCACTTTATCTGACAATATGAAAATGTTAATGCAAATCCATTTCACATAAAATCTTTCTCGCCCTCTACGACACAAACCTTCTTTAATTTAAATGAAAATGAAAAACCACATTTGCATTTGCAGTTTCTTATTGTAATCACATGATTCATGACAAAAAGGAAATGATAATTCAATTTGCCATTTAACATATCGTTTTCATGCTTTTGCGGTACAAGAGTGACATAATTCAAATGCAATGGCATTGCACCCGTTTACATTTTCATTTCCGCCGTGGTCACACAAAAACCTGGCCAAAACTCTGAACTGAAAATGCTAAATGTTGTCAAAATGTTGTTTGTTTGACAGGCAGTTACCAGGCTTGATGGCAATATTTTCTAGTTCTTTGTGTTTGGGGATTATAGCAAAATGATAAGAATTAAAAAGGAAACAAGGTAGCCTAAAAGTCACGAAGAGTCATAGCCAGCCCAATGTTCAGTTCAGTTAACTTTAGCCAAGTTCCCAAACTTCCCAAACAATTTCCCCCAAATAGCCGTTGCCTCTGGCTGGGGCCCCTCTATTGCGAAATGGCTTTAAAAAAACTTTTAAATTACACTGGAAAATATAAAAAAATACACAACACAATACTTTTGACCCTATTTTGATTCCATAATCGGGCCGTTTGCAGCTCAACGTAACGCTTTGACTGACAGGCAGATGGTTAGTTATTGGCTGCGATTGAAAGAAGGGCATGGCAAAGACCTAATTTTGATATGAAAGGATTTATAACAATTTATATTTTATTTTAAACTGGCACAATAATCTTATGAATTCAATTGAAATGTATTTTCTTTCTAAATTTTATTTTATTATTATTATAATTTTTGCATTTTACATTTTTATCTCTCTTCCAATTGGCGCCCCCTGGCGGCCCCCACTTTGAAAACCCCTGGCCTAGTTCACCTGCTTTCGTTAATCTGGTGCGGTAACTAGCAGAGAGTCTAATGTTACGGGTTTGCGTGGTCAAAACCAGCCAGCTATTCATGGCAGGCTATGCCTGAAAATTATGCTACCATTTTCACCGTGGGCATTTGCATCAGGATTTATATGAATTATTGTTTTCTTTTAGATTGCCTTACCCTTAGGCTATGTGCAGAGCAAAGGTAATGTAGTCCACGGAAAGCCTGAGACAGCAATCGGAACGAGCCTATAGCCTACCAAAGACGGTGGATTATTTTGTTTGATGTATAGGCTAATTAAATTTAAAAATTATAGGCTATGCCAACAGAAAACAAAATGTGATCTCATACCAAATTAATAAAAGCATCATTGTTATTTCAAGCAAACATCTTACCAAGATCATAAAACATAACTAGGCTACAGGCCTATAAGACAATAAATACAAATATGAATTGCGTTTCAATTTCAAAAACAAAGTAGAAATAAAAAAAATATAGGTTTTTTAAGCAAGGTATTTATGTATAACCACAATACAAATAAGTAGGCTAGAAAATCTTCATTAACCAGACTTTTAATAGGGAAAAAGGGTATTTAAAATCTGAAGATCCCCCGATTACTGCAAGAGGCCCTCAGACAGAAACCCTTATAATCTGAATCAGAAACTGAATTCCTTCATTCACCAAGCAAGACATGTAGGCCTAAAAGGAATTTGACTGTGTGATTGCTTAGACGCACGCACATTAACACGCAACATTGTGACACACAGTCCTCACTGACCATGGGCGCCATAAAGGCATGACAGGTGAGGACAATTCCTAGAGCCCTGGCTGGACGGGGGGGCGGCGCTAACTGAAAATTCTGTAATCTATATTTAGCCTAGTCATGAAGCAAAATAGCCTACAGATTAAAACAAATGGACATTTACATGATTTTTAAAAATTATATATTTATTTTATTATAACGTTACACCATATAGCCTACAACACAATCCACCATCTTTGTTAGGCTAGTAGGTAGGCTAACGTTATTCACTCAGTCTTTGGAGCTTTCTGGATCTCAATGTTGTAAGATGAGGCTGTTAGCCTCGATGACGCTGATTTTCCTGTTGTAGCCCGAGACATTTACGTGTCATAGTTGTAACCTAGCCTACCCAACATTTGAATTTGTTCAATTTAAATAGGTTATTGGGCATGACGAATGGCGTGTGTTGTTGATGAACAAAAGCATGTGTCATAGGGCTGCATAAATCAATCACGTCATGCTAAAACTTTTTTGCTGCTTGAAACGAAATGAAAACTTGCAAGGTTTGCATTTTCCATGACTAATTTAGAAGAAACTCCATCTGTTATGGACTACAACTATAGTTTGCGTTACTGATATATACTATGTATATATACATTATATTATAGTATAAATTTCAGTATCATATTTATGCACGTATATATATATATATATATATATATATATACACACATACAGGTGCAGCTCAAAAAATTTGAATATCGTGAAAAAGTTCAATATTTTTTGTCACTCATTTCAGAAAGTGAAACTCATATATTATATAGATTCATTACACATAGAGTGAAATATTTCAAGCCTTTATTTCTTGTAATTTTGATGATTATGGCTTACAGTTAATGAAACCCAAAATTCAGTGTCTCAGAAAATTTGAATATTTTGCTTTAACATATTTTTAAAGTATCATATTTAATATTTGATCGCATATCCTTTGCATGCTGTTACTTCCTGAAGTCTGTGACCAATCAACATTAAAAGACTATCGATATTTTATTTTCAGGTACTGTTACAAGCGATACTATAACCTCTCTGCATTTGAACTGATCTCTATGGGAATTGGGGGGTGAGACTAGATTCAGCTGTAAATTACACTGGTACAGTATGGAACACATGGCTGGCTAAATGGCTGTAAGTCATCAAGGGTCTGAGCTATCGAACGAGCCCCAAACCATTACTCTGCGGCCAGATATGGAGTAGATGTGGATGGATCACTGCAAGGGTTATTTTTCCTGACTCATTTTCCTATAGAACTCTATGGGGAAAAAAGTCAGGAGAAACAACCCTTAAAGGTTTTAAAACATTTATTTTATTTTTTTGCATACGATCAGGCAGTTGTTGGGTTTATCTTGTTGCTATGATGGAATCCTAATTTCATATGATGAATACATATATTTATGAACTCACACAGATGCTATTGTCCACTATGTCACGCGTGGGTAGGTATAGTTGCAGGCGAGACTGGGTGGGGGATTGTTTGTAATTGTACTTCCCACGGGAGAATAGTCATTTAGAAACTCCGTAATAGAGACTTAGAAACTCCTTATTCAGCAGAGTTGTCACAAATCGTCTACCAATAAAGTTAAAACATGGGAGTTTGTGATTTCCACACACAGTTTGGCTGCAGGAGCAACGAATGTCTCAGTTGAGCAAAATCTTGCCGCCGGCACCATGATGATTAGGCATCTGCACAAAAGGGTTAACCACAGACATGTGTATTGTAATTGCACTTGATGACAGAATGAATGTCACACCCTGTTCTGTCTCTGCCTTAAAACAAGCGCATCTTTTTCTGAAGCGGGAGCGTATGGATTGTGATGTGACTCAGTCTGTCAATCTCTCAATTCGATGATCGCTATCATAGAAAGAAATGTTAATTGATTATTTACTTTCTTACTGTAATTTACATTTATGAAAAAAAATTTACTTCTGAAGCTTAAGCTATTTTTCTAGTTTAGTTTGTTAAATGTGTTAACGTTGATAAATATTATTTACCCAATCCAAGACAAATACTTGCTAAATGCTACCAAAATAAATCTAGCTATTTTTAAGCTATGCGATGTTAGTAGCTAACATTGGGTAGCTGGAAATTATATTGCTTTGAGTAACAATTTTTTTATTGAGTTTGAGTTTGTTCAAGAATTTCTCAAGGGAAAAAAAATCTGATGAAAGTGACGATGAGGAAGCTAAAACGAATGGTCAGGTACTCAATGTAGTTAGCTAGCTAACTCCTCAGGGGGGAAATTCATCTCAATTTGCTATATGAGTGTTGATGCTCACGTGCCATGTCTCAAGGTTTATTGCAGTTTACATTTACGCGTTGAACAAAAAGCAGGTCAGTGACTGAATGACTTGCTCCGTTAAAGACTGCATTACTCCTCCTTCCCCAGTAAAACTAATCTAATATGGTAGGGTTTAACACCCAAATGTTAATTGGATTAATCATACTTGTAGCTTTTGGGTCTTAGCTTAGACAATGCTAGACAACCCCCACCCCTCCAGCTCCCCCATTTCCGCTGCCGAGAAAAATGCTTGCAGAAACACTGGTCTAAGTTACAACATCTGAGTACAATTCTTGAGATGGGTTGTGTTTAGGTGGACTAGTGATATGCCCTGGGGAATGGTCAGACAGTGTACATATGCCAATTGTGTAGTTCTTGACCCTATCCAATACTCCTCAATGATTTTGCTGCAAAGGAGTATGAAATGGTAGTAATTGTTAAAAGAAGAAAGCGATCGTAACGATTGTAATGTTGGATTGATTTGTTGGATTCAGGTATGAAGAAGGATCTTCAGATGCTAAGGGATGAGATCAAAATGAAAGCGGGACAGATCCAGAAGAATCTGAAGAGTAAGTAATATACACCCTGTAGCTTCCCCTTTCTACACCCTGTAGCTTCCCCTTTCTACACCCTGTAGCTTTCCTCTTGCTAGTCCTGTAGCTTCCCCTTTCTACACCCTGTAGCTTTCCCTTTCTACACCCTGTAGCTTTCCTCTTGCTAGTCCTGTAGCTTCCCCTTTCTACACCCTGTAGCTTCCCCTTTCTACACCCTGTAGCTTCCCCTTTCTACACCCTGTAGCTTTCCCTTTCTACACCCTGTAGCTTTCCCTTTCTACACCCTGTAGCTTTCCTCTTGCTACACCCTGTAGCTTCCCCTTTCTACACCCTGTAGCTTCCCCTTTCTACACCCTGTAGCTTCCCCTTTCTACACCCTGTAGCTTCCCCTTTCTACACCCTGTAGCTTCCCCTTTCTACACCCTGTAGCTTTCCCTTTCTACACCCTGTAGCTTTCCCTTTCTACACCCTGTAGCTTCCCCTTTCTACACCCTGTAGCTTTCCCTTTCTACACCCTGTAGCTTTCCCTTTCTACACCCTGTAGCTTCCCCTTTCTACACCCTGTAGCTTCCCCTTTCTACACCCTGTAGCTTCCCCTTTCTACACCCTGTAGCTTCCCCTTTCTACACCCTGTAGCTTTCCTCTTACTAGTCCTTCCCAAATTACTATCTGTCTGCCAAAAGTTATGTGGATGAAAGTTGACAACTTATTTTAGTTGATAAGTGATGCATTTGGCCACACCAAAATGCTAGCAATCGAATGTCGTACGTAGTCCCAATCTCGACTGTTCAATACAAAGGCACAGTTCACTACATTCTCAGCGCAAAGCACATTAATCCTTCCTTCTATGGGTTGAATGATGTAAGAAAAATGTGACGTGTCACTGGGTTCCACGCCACTGGGACTGATTTTCATCACTTGGTAATGCCCTTATATCAGGACATATAAAAAGAGAGATCAAGTTCTACTACAGAGAGATTAGTGGAGGTAAGGGAACATAGAGCAGATGGAGTAAGATTTAGAATTTTTTCATTGCACTTTTTTGCGTTGTTTTTTTTCTTGTGATCGGTAACGTTAGCTAGATAGAGCTGGATAGAAGTATTTTTTCTGGTAAGCTATTTTCCAATTTATCCATTTTTATAGGTTTTTTTAAAGCTATTCTTGGCAATTTAGCTTGTATTTTTGTGTAGCATAGACCTTATTTTAGCATGGGTCACAAATGCATTTATCTCAGGTGCAGCAAAACACTGTGGGATTGCACTCTTTCCCAGATAACCAAGAAATGGCACACTGTTGGCTGCAAGTTTTGGGGCGGCATGATTTGCTGTAAAAAAACAAACAAAAATAACATCTTCCATTGATCTGAGAACCAGAAATCTCAAATTAAAAATGTCAAGTATACGGTCGGTTGGAACGAGGTGATTATGTCAATTACATTACAGGCATTTAGCAGATGCTTTTATTCAGTGCGACTTACACAACTTTTTTACATATTATCCATTTATACAGCTCAATATATCCTGAAGCTATTCAGGTTAAGTACCTTGCTCAAGGGTACAACGGCAGTGTCCTATCTGGGAATCGAACCTGCAACCATTCGGTTACAAGGCCAGTTCCTTAACCATTATACTACACTGCCGTTCTGCTTCGGGCGACCAACAACATTGCAATCCCTCACAGCATCCCCTACCACTCAGCCATGGTCCGCATCCTCTCTTGCCCCATTACCTGTTCCCCGGTTTGGGGCTGTGGCTCAGTACCTGGTGCTACTCATACAGGTAGGGCTGGAGACCACCGTGGTCGTCTCCGTCTATGGAGTTGGAGGAATCTGGAGGTGAAAAACAACCTTTTGGTTAAATTGCTTCCCTGGCTGCTGTTAGACTTGATATTGCAAATTTTATCAATGTAACACACATTCACTGTTGGGAAGGGATGGGGAGGGGTTACTCTTTTTCGGGACTGAGCAAGGAAGGGGTGTGGAAAGGGGTGTGGTAGCCAAGTCCAGCCCCTTAATAAGCTTTTCTTTTTTTTCTTCTTTTAAAAAAAAAATAAGTGCTAGATGCTTTTAAAAAAATGAAATTACGAAAGAGGTGTGGTCCAGCTAAAACTAGGATTTTAGAATTTTTAAATGTAAAATTTGTATGATAGTGAGTTGTGGGCTGCACAGTCCAAGATTCTAATTGCATGACTTTCTTGTTGAAACTCTGGAAGTGCATAAAGATTTGTCAACCTTTCCACATTGGAACCATGCCTCATTATTCTTACGATTGATCTGTAAAATATAGATTCAGTGCTTCTCCAGAAGGATAAATGGTGAATGATCAGCACAGGCTTCCATATTTTATTTTTACAGGTATTGAACCCAAGAAGGAAGAGGAGGATGGGAAATATGTGCCTATAAATATAAGGATGCAGAGAACACAAGTGAGTCGGTTCCCATTGACTGTTTCTGAGAAAACAGAGTTTTATCTCAGCACTCTGATCTCATTAAAAAAGGGGCATTACATGCAGTGCCCTCCAAATTAATCGGGTACATGATAAAGATGAGCAAAGACCATATACAATATACCAGATTCTGTATAATCCATGTTTAATAAAGGGGAAATTATATAATTGAATGCAAATATAATTGCCCATAAAAAAAAGATTTAAACTTGCAATATAATTTTTTTCATGTAAATTATTTGCACCCTAAATAATTTGTATAAATAAATAAATCCCACAAAAATATTAACATGCAACTAGGTTCATCTCAATCTTTGGGAACTAGACTGTGACCTCCCATGGTTTCCTCTTTCACTGGTATAAAAATAAAGTAACACACAGAATGAAAACCCACGTGTCATCCATCACAACGGAGAGAGGCGAAGAATATGGAAGATTTTTAGTGACTTAATTAAATGCAATCGCTTTAGCGACACGTTGTGAAATGCGATACACATCTGCGTTTGCTTTTACATAAGGATGCGCATTTATCATGTCATAATTAAAAACAAAACACATATTGCATTGTATTTTATTGTCTGTTCTCATTCACCACCGCCGGCCTCTCATCTACATTATTTTTAAGAGGATACATCATAAAATAAAAAATAAAAAAACCTTATAGGCCTACAGCATGAATCTCAAGTAATCGATTCACTTGCAAGATACCTTCGGCTACCCACACACACTAAACCGAGGACGATGGACTTCTCCGCACTGTTTTGGCCCCGCCCCACGGACTATGATTGGACAGTTGATTGCATTTAATTTTGTCACTGAAAAGGCGGAGCACTTCGATAAATGCAATGACAGACCACTCTGCAGGTCAAATAAATACAATCACAAGTATTGCTTTGAATTTTGTCATGTCCCATGCGGCACGCGGTGGCCACAGAGCGAAATGTAATCGGCTCCCGTTTACGTTCAAATTTTGCCACGGAAACCGTGCAGCTGGTGTTGAAATGCAATGGCAGACCGCTCTGCAGGTCAATAAATACAATCACAAGGATTGCTTTGAATTGTGTCACGTACCGTGCGCCACGCTGTGCTGACAAAGCTAAATGCAATGGGCTCATTTACATTTAAATTTTGGCATGAAAATTACACAAGATAAATTCAGGAGATGGTTACAAACAAATGAAAACTAATGGGGCAATAACTGGAAGAGTGAAGTGCTTCTTTCCCCCATGCAGTGTGGCCCCTAATACTACCATCAGACAATGATCCCTAGCAGATTTAAAAATCAACCAAGAAAAGATTAACTGACTAAAATAATTATGTTTTGCAGCGGCCTCAATCTCCAGACTTCAACCCAACCAAATTGGTTTTAATTGAAGAGGGTTGTCCAAGTGCAGACTGAACAATCTTGAAAGATTACGTTCTGGGGAATAGTCTGTATGGAGGAAAAGTTGGGGAACTGGGATTGCAACTCCAAGGTTGTAGGTTCAGTTCCTAGATGGGGCACTAGTCTTATGGTCTTATCCTTACACAGCTTACGTTAATTTCTCATACAATCCAATTATACAGATGGATAATTACTCAATCTGAATTGCTTCAGTAAATATCCTGCTGTATAATCTCACCTTCATAGGATTTTTAAAATCTTATCAGTAGACTGTAATAAAAGCAGTACTCCATCAGAACTTTTTTCTGGAGCTAGATAGATTATAATATAGCATTGTGCATATTTGTTCTATAGGGCTGTGGCCATTCATAAAAACATAATTTAAAAAAACCTCTCCCTGATACTGTAGCCATTAATTCAAAATAGTCTAGCTATTGTCTCTGCCAGGTCGAGCTAATATTTCCTTTTTCAGGTCTGGTCTTTTTTGAATTTTTATGGGGGTGTGTTTAACAGCAGAATAAAATCCGAAAGATGTGACCCATTGATGTTAAACATATAAAATATTTTTGGTGGTTACTAACTTGAAGGTTGGACTTTAGTGACCATGTTGACCGGACCCAGAATGGTAAGCAATATAAAACATTTCAGCATTAACAGTATTTAATTTTCCTGGCATACTCGGTAGCTAGTCAAATGAAAATTGACACATTAGCTAAAGAGTATTATTTTAGCCTGACACCTAACAAGCTTTCCATCAGGTGGTATTAATTGCTTTAACAAAATAAGCCTGTAATAATTTCAAACTGATTTGTTTCTACCATTGTCAGAGGCCATTGCCATTGATTGTTGTGCTCTTTCTCTCTCCAGCATGGTGTCCTGTCTAGGGAGTTTGTGGAGTTGATGGGCCGATGTAATACCATTCAAGCCCAATACAGAGATCGCAATGTGGAAAGGATACAGAGGCAGCTCAAAATCAGTCAGTATGCTTGCTGCTAGCCAAAATAATATGTAATTTGTTTCTATGAAAAATGTTTTTGTGGGTCCTAGCCACAGAATGGTCTTTATTTATACAGTGAGCACCGTAATTCATCGGACATTTTTGTTATTTTGGTTCTGTACTGTAGCACTGAATTTGAAAGGATACAATGACAATGAGGTTGAAGTGCAGACTGTCAGCTTTAATTTGAGGGTATATTCATCGATATCGTTTAGAAATGATAGAACCTTTTGTACATAGCCCCCCCCCCCCATTTTCAAGCATCAAAAAATATTAAATATTTTATAATGTTCATAATGTAGAATAAAGTAATAATTTTTGATAGTTGGTCGCATATTCTTTGCATGTCATGACCTCCTGATGTCTGTAACCCAACAATATCAAAAGACTCTTGATATTTTATTTTCAGGTACTCCTACAAGCGATGCTATACCCTCTCTGCATTTGAATTGGTCTCCATGGGAACTGGGGGGTGGGACTAGATTTAGCTGTAAATTATGCTGGAACAGTATGGAAGACATGGTTGGCTAAATGGCTCTAAGTCATCAAGGGTCTGACATATCAAACAAGCCTTAAACCATCACTCTGCAGCCAGATATGCAGTAGATATGGATGGATAACTTGAATGGTTTTTTTCTCCTGACTTTCTTTTTCCTCCATAGAGTTCAGTAGGAAAATTTGTCAGTAGAAACAACCCTTAAAGTGATCCATCCATATCTACTGCATATCTGGCAGCAGAGTGATGGTTTAAAATGAACATTTAAATGTAAACAAGCTCATTGCATTTAGCTTTGTCAGCATAGGGTGGCGCACGGAACGTGACACAATTCAAAGCAATCCTCATGATTGTATTTATTGACCTGCAGAGCGGTCTGTCATTGCATTTATCATGCTCGCACTGTGCTGTAGGAAACGCTGTCTTTCGGATGAGACATTAAACCGAGGTCCTGACTCAGTGTGATCATTAAAGATCCCATGACTCTTCGCAAAGAGTAGGGGGTTCCCCGGTGTTTGGGGAATTTCTCTCAACCTGCCACCTAATCATCTCCTGATTTAATTTGCTAAAAACTGTTCTCTCCCCCTCCACCTCAACTGATGTGTGGTGAGCAGTGTTTCCCCTACCATAGATATTTTATTAAGCTGAGATATCACTTATATTTGAATTAGGCTAATGTGTTACATGTTCAATGATCTTAAATGAAATATTCAGTACCCTAACTGAAATAAATATGTAATCTTAATGAATGTAGGCTAATGTAGTTGTATTGAATTTTTGTGTGCGACACACTTGTTTTGGTTTTTTGTTGTGTTTCATTGTATTATACTGCGCGCCGCCCATCCTCAGGCTTTCCCTATCCCCCCCAGCTGGGAGCAATGTAACTGAAGAGGAATTGGACAGGATGCTTGAAAGTGGGCAGACTGATGTCTTCACACAAAATGTGAGTATTTCCTTCTGAATAAATTATAGCTTCATATCGGTGTCAAACCTGGACTGTTCTGATGCCACCCTGAGGAGATCACATCACCCTGAGGAGATCACATCAGCAATCCAGATATTAAATTTACTCCTTGAGGGAGAACTCCTGCAGGAAGCCCTAACCGCCATTAAAAAAAAACAGCCATAACCTGTCATTGTAAAGCCAGCAGGTTGTGAAAAACTTAGAGTAACTCCACAGGCTGTTTCAGAGTGACCATGCCTCTGTTTGCGGTTCAAAAAAGGCCAAAATTCGGGGTGGGAAAGATGGTCATGAAAGGGCTGGGCCGAGTTAGCAAGCCATGCCCATTTTTTTTAACGTGTATGCTCATTCACAGCCATAATGTGTTTTGTTCGAGCCGCTCGCTCTGGCTGCTGAGCCTGGAGCAGCGGCCGTGGCAGAGAACCGGAGAATGTAGACTACATAATAAGGCCTAGTTATAAACTTGGATAATAATTTGGATAATTTTCAAGTAACAGTTAACGTTACCAATAGCCTGTCGCTCACACAAATGCTCCTCTTCACAACTTGCTGGATTTGGAACAAAAAAACCAAAAAAACTTACTTGCAGTGTAAGGTGGAAGGGCGTAGCCAGAGTCACCAGTTTGTGTGACATCACATGTACTGCACGTCACATGTACTGCACATCACATATACTGCACGTCACATATACTGCACATCACATATACTGCACGTCACATATACTGCACATCACATATACTGCACATCACATATACTGCACATCACATATACTGCACGTCACATATACTGCACATCACATATACTGCACATCACATATACTATGCAACAGCCAATAGTAAATTACAACTGCAATAGCCTACGTTTCACCACCAAAATTCTAATTAGCCAAAATACAGTACTCTTCCTATAAAATGCTAAACATTGCGATAAAATGTCGCGATTTGCAACAGGATCAATCTGTAGCACATGGATATGTCCAAATATATCAGTAATAAGCAAAAAAAAAAAAAGGTTTTAGGGCTTACTTGTGAGAATAAGTGAAGAGGGGGGAAAGGACGTTAAATGGGAAAGAGTGCCAGAATTATATTATGTACTGTAGGTGAGGATTAAGAAAGCAGGTGATTGGGTGCCATGTTTGCTCAAAATATTGCATTTGGTTATTGGTAATAGCAGAAAATATCCATATTTTCTATGGATATCTTTTCTGTGAGTAGGTCAGTCCATTGCATAATGCTCAGGTTCTATAATGTTTTTTGTTTTGTTTTCCAGTTTAGCAAGATGGTTTTCTTGGCAATGATTAAAGCAATGAGAATGGCTCTGGTGAAATGGTTAGGAATGGTGATTGAGTATAGGTCGCCTAGTAGGCACAGTGAGCTGGTGAAATGGTTAGGAATGGTGATTGAGTATAGGTGGCCTAGTAGGCACAGTGAGCTGGTGAAATGGTTAGGAATGGTGATTGAGTATAGGTGGCCTAGTAGGCACAGTGAGGCAGAGTCCAAAAGGAGGGATAATAGGTTGCCTAGTAGGCACAGTGAGGCAGTCCAGTAGGAGGGATAATAGGTGGCCTAGTAGGCACAGTGAGGCAGAGTCCAAAAGGAGAGATAATTTGTTGGTCATTTCTTGCCAGATGTGCTGTACAGGTGGGCAGTGTCAGGCTGCATGGAGATAATCATCAATGGTGTTTGGTGGGCATAGTGGGCATGCATTAGATTGTGAGAGGCCCAGATGTGCTGTACAGGTGGGCAGTGTCAGGTTGCATGGAGATAATCATCAATGGTGTTTGGTGGGCATAGTGGGCATGCATTAGATTGTGAGAGGCCCAGATGTGCTGTACAGGTGGGCAGTGTCAGGCTGCATGGAGATAATCATCAATGGTGTTTGGTAGGCACAGTGGGCATGCATTAGATTGTGAGAGGCTTTCTTGCCAGATGTGCTGTACAGGTGGGCAGTGTCAGGTTGCATGGAGATAATCATCAATGGTGTTTGGTGGGCATAGTGGGCATGCATTAGATTGTGAGAGGCCCATTTGGTGCATTGTTTTGCCTGTTATATGCGTTCTATGATTTACTTTATATCGAATGAGCTGTAGGTTAGTATTGTTAGTCATGGAGAATGTATTTTTGCAGGTTTGGGTCCAAAAATCCACATTGTGTGTTAACAATAAATAATTTTTATATTGGGAGGGATTTAGTATGGTCTGCATAATTGAGTCGTTTGTATAATTTAGAGATAATTTTCTTAGTTGATTTTTTAAGGATTTCTTCAGTTATGGTTGGGGGTTGTAGATTATTTTGAGTTGTTGATTTTTGATATAATGAGGGATTTTAACTGCAGATACTGGAGAAATGAGTCCTGACCTATGCCGTATTTCTGGACCAAATCTTCAAATGGGATAAAC
Organism: Ilyophis sp. 1 JC-2022; assembly: GCA_022702515.1. Taxonomy (NCBI): domain Eukaryota; kingdom Metazoa; phylum Chordata; class Actinopteri; order Anguilliformes; family Synaphobranchidae; genus Ilyophis; species Ilyophis sp. 1 JC-2022. Next base: position 118,500,983 of record CM040405.1, read on the forward strand.
CTGAAGTTATGGATGACGTGCTGAAGTTGAGTAATGCCTTTTTGTTTCAAGGAGGTGAAATTTAGTGGGTTTTTATTGTGCAGGAAGTGAGGGTTGTTCCATCGTGGAGTATATTTACAGGGTGCCAGTGTTGAATTTGTGATTTTGTGGGCTTTCCACCAAGCTGTCAGAGCGGTTGAAATGGTGTTGGCCTTGAAGCAGCTGTGGCATTTGATGGTGAAGTTAATGAATGGCAGGTCTGATATAGAGATCTCTCTGCATTGTGCCTGTTCAATTTCGATCCAGGCGTTGCATTGTTGTGTCATTGGGGTGAATCCAGTTGATGATGAACTGCAGTTGGGTGGCGAGGAAATAATTACCAAAATTAGGTGCTTCAAGGCCTCCTTCATTCTTATGTTTCTGTAGAGTGGTGAGCTTGATTCTTGGTTTCTTGTTTTTCCAATAGAATTTTGATGATTGAATCTAAAGAGTTGAACCAGGCAAGGGGTGGTTGGGTAGGGATAATTAAGAATAGGTCGTTTATTTTAGGTAAAATTTTCATTTTGATTGTTGCTACTCTGCCAATGAGTGAAATTGTTACATTTATCCATCTATTCAAGTCCTCTTCTACTGTTTTGAGTGGGTTGAAATTTAGATGAGTCAGGTCTGACAGATACCTAGGTATTTAAAAGTGTCAGTGGTTGAGGGGATGGGCAATGTTTGGACTGCCGGGTTCCAGCTTTCATTGCAAAGTGGTAGAATTGTAGATTTGGACCAATTGATAGTGTAGTCTGATCATTTAGAGAATGCATCTATTACTTTGATTGTTTCCTGTAGTGAAGTTTGTGGATTCTGTAAATAAATTGGAATATCATCGGCATATAAACTGATTTTGTGGTGTGTATTTAGAGTTTGTATTCCTTGGATATTATTATTTTGTCGTACTGCAGCAGCAAGGGGTTCGATAAAAATGGAAAATAAGGAGGGAGAGAGTGGGCATGCTTGCCTGGTTCCCCTTTGTAATACAAAACTTGGTGATGTTAGTCCATTAGTTGTGACAGTGGCCATCGGTGAGTTATACAGTGTTCTTATCCAGTTGATAAATGTCTCTCCAAACCCAAATGTTTTCAATGTAGTGAATAGAAATGTCCAGTTTACCTTGTCAAATGCTTTTTCAGCATCTAATGAGGCGATGACTACGTCCATTTTATTCTGGGTTGCATGGTGTATTAAGTTGAATAGCCTGCGTGTATTGTTATAGGAGTGCCTAACTTTGATAAATCCGCTTTGGTCAGAGTGGATAATAAGTGGTGTGACAGTTTCTATTCTTATAGCTAAGGCTTTACTGATTATTTTAATGTTGGTGTTAATTAATGATAGTGGCCGGTAGCTGAAGGGGAGGGTGGGGTCTTTATCAGGTTTTAAGAGGACAGAAATGAACAATTTTTTAAATAACGCTTCAAAGTTTGCACAAGATTCAGTATGGTGCATCTATGCAAATACCTCTATAGATATTTCTCTTCTTGTGGACATGTGAAAGGACGCCTGAATGACACCTCTTTAGTTTTGACCAAACCACAAGTGATTCTCATGAAACGCACTAATAAAGAGTAGGTGCAAATGGCCACAGATTGATTTTTGCACTGATTGGCTACTTGGTGACATAAAACAATCTAATACCTAGATCTTCTTTCTGTAATATTTTATAAAAATAAAGATTTACATACATTTTATTACCAAGTTTGAAGTGGCCATAGGTTTTTATTTATTTATTTAATTTTTTCACGTCACACTACAATGTCCTCTATGTTGTAAATCTTGTGCCACCAGAAAACTGAATTTTAATTTAGTAAATCTGAATTTATGTTTTATAATTAGTAATTGTATATAAAGTTTAGAAATTGTATTTGATTGCACTGGATTTGTATTTCATAATTAGTATTTTTATGTAAAGTTTTAAAACTGAATGATGTGATTTGAATCTGAATTTCAGTATTCCCCTTGAGTTGAGTTAAAAGCAAGCTAGCATTTCAAATTCAGATCTCCAAAAGCTGTTTCAGATTGTGAACATCGAGGCACTTAAACCGGTAACCGATCCTGTACGTGTACGGCAAAAACCAGTTAATGGTTTTCTAAACTTTTTTTTTTTTTTTTTTTTTTGTGTCATAAAATGTGTAGCATTAAATAGCCTATTATTTGTATTTATTCTTTATTGAAATGGTCAGTAAGTTACTTAATGTTTATTTTGCTATTTATTTTATTTCTATTTTTTATTTGATCAGTGTTCATTTCTAAAATTGCTTGATGATGTTAATCTTGTTAATATTATAATTGAATAATGTAATTTTTTTTGTAATAGTTATCTGATTAAGAAAGAAGTCTTCTGAGTACCTTTGCATAGTCATATTGGTGCTAAATCTGTGCACAATACACATAGAAAAGGTCTATTGTCATTCAAGCTCAAAACTTTCATAATGGCTGCCATAATCGGTGAATACCCCCACTATGTCCACTATGTCAGGCATGGGTAGGTATAGACTGGGTGGAGGGTTGCTTGTTAAAAGGACTTGCTACTGGAAAATAGTGACGCTTAGAAACTTTGTATTCGGCAGAATTCATCACGAATCGTCTACCAATAAAGTTAAAACACAGAGTTTGTGATAGTTTGGCTGCAGGAGCAACAAATTGTGCGAAATATTGCCGCCAGCGGCATGGTCACTCGGCATCTGCGCAAAGGGGTTAAACCAGCCTACTACAGCTTAAAATGAACGTACAGTCAACAAGCTTTAACTTGCTTTAAAGGGGTAACAAAAATTGGGCTTGAGTGAGAGAACACGGAAGGGAGGGGGGAAGAGGGAGGAGTTAGTTGGGGGAGGGGTGATAGAACCATTCGGTATCGTGTCATAGGCACAGCCAGCAATGGGGAAAACCGTTTGAACTTTGTTTGAACATAATTATATTGTATAGCTACCTGGCACCGATATTAGTCATAATATTCAAGCTCACCTTCATGAGTTGCTCCAGTGGTCAGAAACTGACCAACGAAGAATGACGTTTTTTTTCCTCTCCATTCACTTCCATTGCAAAAGATGCGCGATTCTGGATGTCGTCATTTTATATATCGGCATAATCCGCGTTTGGGCTAAAAGTGTGCTTTTGAGACCTTTTTCGCCTGCAATGGAAGCGAGAAAAAAAAAATGGAGAAAAAAAATGTCTTTCTTCGTTGGTCAGTTTCTGACCACTGGAGCAACTCATGAAGGTGAAGGTAGCTATACAAAATTATGTTCAAACAAAGTTCAGTATGGCCTTATAGGGCTAATGTTAATTTTCGCAGTTTGAATACCCATCAATCAAGAAGAGGGGAAGATGGGGTGTTGACTTGCTTGCGTGGAAAAAAGGTTTTTACCTTTTTTTCACCTCTCGGATAGGGGCGTGGCTCAAAAATCTTTTCCGTTGGGATTTCTGCGAATGCCACTTTTTTGACACAAAATGCGGTGGCACAGCTTAATAACATTTTTTTTTAACAATAGGATATCTGTGATTTATGAAATGGAGACAAGATACTCGGCTTTATAATTTAAAATATGTGATTTACTGTTTATTACCCCTTTTAATAACACGTAGCTAGCTAGCCGGCTTGTCACCAGCCAAGTCAAAGCCTGCTGCTCCCTGAACTCAAGCAGAGGTATCCGACACACCCATGCAAGCATGTCTCCTTTCCACTATCATCATGCATCTTGTTAGACAGTCTTATTTTTGCGACTTGCCCTTATGGAGAAGTGACTCGTCAGTTTGATTCCGACTCGCCGTTGTGGAGAGGGAACTCGTCGGTTTGAGAGCGATCTGACATTCTGGAGAAACGACTCGTTGGTTTCATACTGACTTGTCGTTATGGCGAAGCGACAAACAAATCGGTTAAATTCAGCATGTGGAGCATCTTGCCAAGTGAAGTGACTGCAACACACCACCAGTTTATTAGTTTAGTTGAAACGGAGACAATGCACATTAATGAACATTACTGTAAATGCGCCAGTTTTAGCCAGCTGGCTAATTTCCAACTGTAGTCCCTGGGCAAGGTGTTAAATGCAGGAAAAAAGTTTAAAAAACAATATACATACAGCACAGTTAAAACGCAATAAAATAAACCGAAAATGTCTAAATACATAGCTTATTGCAAGCAGAAGTCATGCAGACATACAATTACTCATCATGCAGACAAGCGGACCGGCAGGGTCACCACGTAACATGCAGACATACAATTACTCATCATGCAGACAAGCGGACCGGCAGGGTCACCACGTAACACGCAGACATACAGGGAAGACACGCAGGCAGTGAATAGGGTAAGGGATTGACCACCAGTGCTGCACTGAGCAGATTTTTGAATCACAACATTCTGCTCTACATGGGCGCTGGGCAACTCATCAAAATTAATTTGGCTACTTCTACAAAGAAGTTTCCAAGTTCAATCATATCTACGTAGTCATTACTAAATGGGCAAATGGACCCACTGGTGGTGGCATAGAGCCTGGTGGTGGCATAGAGCCTGGTGTAGTCGGTATCCCTTTCTTTATGTTTACTTCCTGACAAATTTAGCATTTTGATATCATGCTAGTAATGTGTTCTGTTAGTTTTGGGATAAACCAATGTTTCTGTATTTCTCATCATCTCCCCCCTTGCAGAGTGGCAGACACCATGGGCCGCTCTGCAAATTACCTCTATTAGTGCGCTTGGTGCGATTGCTTTCCCTGTACATAATTGCCGCCATATTCCTGTAGACTTATCTAACCCACATCCTCTATTTTCCCATTCCACCTTTTCTGACACTGTAAAAGCCTCTTGTGCCTCTATTAGGTCTTGCAATGCCACCTCCTCTACATTCAGAAGCACCTGTTGATCTGCTGTAGGCTAGTACTCCAACTCCTCTGCTGCTAGTTTAGCAGCTTTATCTGCATAATCGTTTCCTGCTGACCCAGGATCTGTTCCGCCTGTATGTGCTGCACACTTTATAATTGCAATTTTTGCTGGTTGTTTCATGGCCTCCAACAGTTCTTTTACCTCAAAAATGTTTTTTATAGGGTTTCCCCCTGAAGTGAAAAACCCTCGTCTTGCCCATATTCCCCCGAAACTGTGCACTACCCCACAAGCATACGCTGAATCACAGTAGATATTGTAGGTTTCTCCTGCATTCCTTCTACATGCTCTTGCTAGCGCTACCAGTTCTGCTTGTTAGGCGCTTGTCCTTGGGCTTAGAGCCGATTCTTTGATCGTTTGATATGTCCATGGCCCTTCTTGTTGTACTATAGTATATATCTCTTTTTGCTTTGCGGGGATCAATGGACGATGAACTGTCCACAAAAGTACACGTGGTCCGGAGCCATCAGTGGTTCATGGTGCAGGTCTTCTCTTTCACATTCATGTGGTTGGTCTTCTTCTGGAGTCATCATTAATTTCTCTGGGTTCACTGCTTTGCATCTGACAATGGTCAATCCTGGCTGTGTGAGCAGGATCTCATATCCTGATACTCTCCGGTGAGTTAGGGACGATTTCCCTCGACTGAGTAGTGCTTCTACTGCATGTGACACATACAGGGTGATATCATGCCCCGCTGTTATTGGCGTTGCCTTCTCTACTGCAAAGGCGGCTGCTGCCAGTTCTTTCTCACATGTGTGGAGTCCACTTTCTACTGCATCTGGTCTCGTACTGTAATAGGCAATGGGTTTGTGTCTTTCTTGCTCTTTTTGGGTTAGTACTGCTGTAGCAAACCCCTTTTTTCTGTACAGAACAGGTAGAACCGTTTGTTGTAGTCTGGTAGTCTCAGAGTTGGAGCTGTTTGTCATGCTTGCTTAAGTCCAATGAAAGCTGATTCTGTCCCTGGGAACCACTCAATTTGGTGTCTTTCTGCTTTATTTCGGCACAAATCTCTTAGTGGCTCTGCCATTTCCGCATAGTCGCAAATTGCCTGCAGTATCCTGTCATTTCTAGAAATTTCTGCATTTATTTCACCGTTCTCGGTCTGGGCACCTTCATGATTGCTTCAATTAGTTCTGCAGAAATACTTTTGCTACCTTTCTTTAGAGTATGACCCAAGTACTGCACTTGTTCTTGGCAAAACTGTAACTTTGACTTGGATACTTTGTGGCCTTTTAGTGCCAGTTCTTGTAACAGCCTCTTACTGTCCTCTTTGCATGTAGTCATACTTGGGCTGCATAGTAGAAGGTCGTCCATGTACTGGATGAGAGTGCTTCTCCCCTTTGGCGCAAAGTCCGCTAGTTCTAGGGGATTCTACATATCCCTGAGGCAGTCTTTGATAAGTGTACTGTTGCCCCCTGTATGTGAATGCAAACAAATACTGGGACTCGGGGTGCACTGGGATTGAGAAAAACGCTGAACATAGGTCTATAACTGTGTAGTGGGTTGTATCACTTGGGATGTTAGTTAATATGGTTGAGGGATCGGGTACAATTGGGTAGTCTGCAATTACTTAGTCATTGAGTGGTCTGAGGTCTTGTACCATCCTCCATTTTCCTCCCGTTTTCTTAACTGTTAAGATTAGTGTTTTGCATGGGCTGGTTGTAGTATAGTGGTGCTAATTCCTTCATCTGCGTAGGGTAGAGTGATGGGTATTGTTCAGGGGGTATTGATGGACCCGGTGGCCCATCATGCCTGGTTTCAGTTGTATCTTCACCTGTCCAGCTGAACGCATGAGGCGGATGTTGTGCCCCCCTTCTGCCCAGAGTTCTTTTGGGACATCCTGTAGGTACTCTTCTTGTTCGTTCTTCTGTGAGCGTCATTCATTCTTCCACTTCCAGTGTGTGTTTTCCATGCGTACTGGAGTCTTTATGTCCAAAGATAAGAACCAATCTGTGGGGCAGACACCATTCAACAATCCCAGTATATTGGTCGGGAGGTACTGCTGCTGCATCATCAGTCCAATGTCTTTTGCTTCAAATCCTGGGTTGACACCCAAGGTTACATGGGGAGTTGCTGTGTCCCCCATCATGTACCATTGCTCTGTTAGTAAGTTCTTCTCTCCCAGATCTATCATAGCCCCAACCCCTTTTTTTCCTATGTAGATGCCTGTAGATGCCTCTTGCATGTATCACTCCCTGTTTTCCGTCTATCTTTTTGAAGTCCTGAGCATACTTTTCATCTTCTCCCGTCGGGTCGAAGAATAAGGTCATGTGGAGCTGATCCCTCATTTCTGTCTTACTGATACTTTCTTTCAGTACCGGGCATGTTTTTGTCCAGAGCTTCCAATATTCATTCAAATTATTTTCTGGTGGTAACTGTCCCCAGTAGACTACTGGGCCACCCTGTTCCTTGTTTAACATGTCCCTCATATATTGTCCAGATGATCCAGGAAAAGTGCAAATCTGCCCTTGAGGCATTCAATTTGCACAGCAGATCCCTTCCTAGCAAGTTTACGGGTACGTTAGGGGTATATAGGAGTCTTGCCGCAATTTGTTGCTTCCCCACTATCAGTTTTTGCTCTTTGGTGAATGGAACAGTTTGTGTTATTCCTGAAAATCCTTTTGCTGTAATATGATCAAAAATGGATTCTCCCAAAAGATCCAATATTTCTACTGCTTCAAGTCCATGGTGTAGGAAATGAGCCACTATGTGTGTCTGTTTTACTATGATTTTTTATATATGTGTTGTGCCAATTTGGTCTTAATTGTATTTCCTGTCTCTTACATATTTTATGTCACAGTGTTTGCACTTTGACATTTTTGCAGTTATATGCGTTAGCTATGATTGTTTGTTTAATAAGGTAGGTTGTGTTTGTAGTGTTGTTTTTCACTGTAGTGGCCTGTTTGTAAAATAATGTTTTTCTGTTCACTATTTGGCTGAATGTCGAGTAGGTGGTGAATTACTTTTCTAGTGTCCTGTTTTTTTGTAGCCAAGAAGGTTTTCCGAATCTGTCTGAGGAACGATCTGGAATACCCTCTTGGTTTTAATGCATTGAAGAGGGTCTTTGTAGTAGGGGTGTGCAAAATATATGGTCGAATAATCAGTGGGTGGTATGAGCGAATTATCAATTATTCGGATGTGCCGACAGGATCAGAAATTGACACCTGTCAAGTGCGAAATGCAGTAGATTTTCCTGACGCGGTAAAAGTTAAGCGACTGCTCTGAATGGAGAAGGCGTCAAATAAGCAACAATATTGTTGTTGCAGCCACTATTGTCGGCCTATGAATTTGCCTTAATTTTTCTGGTGAATGCTTAACACATTATGGTTTCCTCTTGCAGGTTGTGTCGGCTTAACCCTCCTCCCTCCTCCCGCTGTCACCCTTCCCGTCTTGGTATATTCGCTAAAGCCAACTTGGATTTCCAGATTTCTTTAACCCGATCCACGTTGGACCCCTAGTGGTAGACGTGTCAGTCACAATTACGGTATTCATGTTTTTCTGAAATGAAAAACTACAGCTTTAAGAAAAGACCGCAAATAAAACGCACACAAGAAGCATTAGGCTCTATTAAATAGGCTATTTATTCAATTGTAGGCCTATTAACAATGAAATTGTGGAAATTCAGGCAACAATTTACAAGTAACAATACTATAATATAAAATACATAGATCAAGAAAATTACATATTTATGTGAAATAAAAAATGAACAAAATTAAAAAATAAAATCTAGGCTATATCAAAACACGCCAAAGCACATGAAATAGGATAGCCGCAAACAACGAAATAACGGCTGTTTTAATTGTTTTCAGTACTTTATGCACCTACCCTTTGCAAGGATTACACTGCTGTTATTACATTACATTTACATTACAGGCATTTAGCAGACGCTCTTATCCAGAGCGACTTACACAACTTTATTATATTTATCCATTATAGATATATACTGAAGCAATTCAGGTTAAGTACCTTGCTCAAGGGTACAACGGCAGTGTCCTACCTGGGAATTGAAGTCCAGCTCCTTAACCATTATACTACACTGCCGCCCTATCTAGTGTCCTTAGTGTGATTTTCGCAGATATTTTTTAGCTTGAAGTTTGTCATATTTGAGAGTATGCAAGAAAGAAGACGTAGCCTGCACCGGGCCGGACTTTGCTTCTTCAACGATGGTTGTGTTGTGGATGTTTTTGAGATCATCATTGTCGAGGTCGATCCGTGGTAGGACATTTTAATATCATAAATATTGCACTGCACTTGATTGTCCCCGATTGTTTTAAATTGGTCCCAGGCTGAGCTTTTTCGAGCTTTTTTCGACACGGACATTTTTGCTGTCTTAGTGGCTAGCTAGGAAAGGCTAATGCGTCACCAGCGAGAAGTAGTCTCTTGGTGTTTCTCACTAATAATAGTTTGATGGAACCACAAACTAAAGTGCATAATGGCTCTGTTCAGTGATTTGTATTTATTTATGAAACCATAAACTCTGCAACCCTGTGGGTGCATCCCAATACTCAAAAAATACTCCGGAAACGGATCTTTGTGTTTTAATTTAATGTTGCTGATTACATCTTAATTACGTATTAATGGTTACATATTAATGAATGTCTCGACGCAGACCGCAATGTCAGGTACATTGTATACTGTGCCTGCAAATACTTGTACTCGAAACGTTCAGACAGTTTTGCATACTTCCGGGTAGGAGAGGAGTGGTAGTGGGGGAGTGGAGGAAGGGAGCTGGGGAATGAAGAACATTGGGACGCACTCAGCTTTCGCGTATCTCCAGCACCTGTGGTCTACACAGTCTAGTGTGCAAAATTTTATTTTTATATTTATTTATGAAATATGACATAAGAAATATGAATTGTATGTATTTATTCATCCCCAAAATACGTTTCACAAGAAATAAAATAGGACTTATTTTTTGAGTGAAAACTACCTACACAAAAGTTGTGCCGTCATGAACTAATAATTGAATATTCTGACTCACCCCGACTTGGTAGCATCCTCAAAGTCTAATTTGTGTGCAGATTCTGTTTAACCTTAGCAATTGGGATTGAATCAAACCTCTGAATGTATGTTTCGGGTGGAGAATGTTCTTGTGTAAGAGTGCATGTGTGTCTGTCTTTAAAAAAAACATTAGTGTCTAATGTGTGTGTTTGGGGAAATTAGGGCCCCTTGTATGTAGTAGTTTCCAAAAAATCTATATGTTCATAGTGTGTGGTGTGTTTTTTGTTGTGATGGATGTATGGTGCGTGTTGAGGATCTGTACGAAGTGTTTGAAATCTTCTGTGCTATGTGTCCATGTTCCCCAAATGTCATTTAAATATCTAAAAGAATTAGTGGGAAGTTTGGGACATTTTTCAAAAGCAGTCTCCTCCAAATGCGGCATGTAAATGTTGGCATAAGCCGTTGCAAATGTTTTGCCCATAGCTGTGCCGCTGGTTTAAGAATAATTCTTTATTGCAATATATCCATTATAGTGTATGTTTAATCTCCTCAGAATCGTGAAGCACTTGGAGAAGAACTCACACATTTGTGTGACTGTCTATGTTTCCAAATTTGCACTGCCGTTAATTAAATTAGATGGCTCCCTTCTAATATGAAAATATGCCGCGTGTCATATCAAAAGTCATTTTTGGAGGTTTCTGTGAGCATCTCCCGCAGACAAATCGGTAGCACCTCATGCAGTTCTCCTTCATGGCAGGACAGAATCATAGCATAAGCAATGATGAAAAACTGTTTCCAAAATCGCGCTGCCACCGTTGTTTGGAACCGTCAACAGTAGCGTTTATAGGCTAAAACTATAAAACTGCTGTAAGAGTCTAAGGTATTTCCTCTAGGAAAATAAAACAAATTTTTATGAATTTCAATATTTTTTTATTTTGAGTATATAAAATAACAGGTTATAGGCTAGATGGTCACTGTCTCAGCAGGACGCTAATGCGCTCATTATGCAAATGCAGTCAATGAGACTCCCGGAGGAGAGAAACTGCCATTCACACTTGGGCACCGATGCCTAATAGCATTGAACATGGCTTTTAGAGGGGGGTCTTTGAGGTAAAAAAAATAATAATAAAAAATATATATATATATATATATATATAAATAAAATCCAGAAAAACTCATCTAACTCAGATTTTGAAGTATTTTGAATTATAACAACGTAGGCATTTGCAGTCTAACTATTTAGGAAAAGTCAGTGCAGGACGGAAACATGCCAGAAGCATGGATTAAATTATTCTAAATTTGAAATCACAACGCCAGTTGTCGATTCTAGCTTTAATGTTATCTGTCCACTTAACCATCTTGCTTACCATTGTAAATATCCACTTATTGCCAGTAGCTTGCTGCAGATAGCGATAACAAAGTTAGTCTAACTTGCATAGTATACAGACAGTTACTGACAAGTAATTAAAATGTCAATGCAGTAGCTCTGATGACTGCTTTACATTAGCTAACATGAGTATGACAATAATTTGTCTCAATTTAACTACTCAGTTTAACTATAAGTTAATTGCAACATTAAACAGCTGACCCACAGAACCCAATGAGAAGCAAGTGGTTTATATCTGCCAACAACTACTTTTTCTTCAGTGCATGGATGTTCCCAATCTGAAACATAGCTTTTGGAGATCTGAGTTTGAAATGCTAGCTTTCTTTTAACGAAACTGAAACTGAATACTGAAATTCACAAGATTTACACCATATTCAAAACTTTATATACAATTTCAAATTATCAAATTGTTTTCTGGTGGCACAAGATGTACACCATATTCCTCTGTCAATTCTAGACAATGCAGAAAATCATACATTTTCCTCTAAAGCGTGTGCTGCCAACTTCCACCTTTTCCTGCTTTCAATGAGTACCTTTAAAATATGTCACAACACTTATTTCTGTCTCAGATTTTGAGCGATGCTAAAGCCACCAAGCAAGCCCTGAATGAGATTGAGTCACGGCATGATGAGATCCTCAAGCTGGAGAGGAGCATTCGGGACCTGCACGATATGTTCCAGTACCTTGCTATGGAGGTCGAGGCACAGGTGAGAAAGAGCTATTGGTGAGAGGGGCATCAGTTACAGGAAGAAATGTATAAGATGGAGGCGACAGTTAGGGTTGGCTGAAGAAATTGATTCAAGAAAGAATATTACAGATGGAGAGTGACTCAAAATAGCTAAGAGATTGAAGTTGTCAAGTAAAACATCATATTGTTTCAATATTTTGTTTATGTAGTTAATGTGTTCTGGAACTAAAGGTTATGGCTTAATCCACAATTGTGTATTCAAAGTAACCTTGCTTTCATGTTGTCGCAGAGACACAAAATGGAGGCCTGTCACCTACGTCACAATTTGGCCAGACACGCCCACTTTTTACGCAAACCGCCTTACTGGAAGACCAAATGCTGGTGTTCCATAACGTTATGCAAACCAAACTAATAGGCTATCACATTTAATCGGGAGGTTGCTTAATTTCCCTTTATTGCCATCATCGGAATTTGCTTTACGCAATGCTTACAGGTAGCTCAGCAATATACAAAATATACAGTGCACAACATAACGAAACAATTTCTCAGTTTGGCGGTGTACAGAGACCGCGGCACTGCATGTATGGAGGAAATTCGTGGATGTGGAGTTTGTGCGTTGGACTGCTTGGTGACACTGGACATCTCGGGACAGCGGGGGCCATTTTTAATCATGGCTGTATTGCACTTTCATTCACTTGATTGATGTAATGATTCTGTTGGATATCTTTGTTTGATATGTTTGTTTGTGTGTTGTGGGTCCCACTGTCTATGTCTTTTTTGTTGTTGCTGGGGCTACAACTGAAGTTCCCTGGCGGGAAATAAAAGTTATTATATTCTATTCTAATAATACCAACATAAACAAATATTATAAGGAGTATCGCGGGGGTATACGTACGAAGTAAGATTAATTACAGAGTAAACCCCGGAACCCTCCCAAATCTGGAACATGCATGGGCTGAAGTAGAAAGAGCTGTTCTGTGTTTTATTGAGTTATCCAGCTAGTACTAACTCAGTAATCCTGCTTTGTAGTATACCACCGTGGTAAGTAAAGTGCTTGTGCAGTTAATATGGGAGCAAAGCGATACGTTACATGTTAGGTAGGCTACAGTAGCCTACTTCAGCAATAAAACATTTTAGCTCGATGGATAGAATATAATAACTTTTTTTCCCGATAGGGAACTTCAGTTGTAGACACCATAAAAGGCAAATCAGTTCTACACATAAAGTACATTTACCGTTACTTTAATTATTACTTTCAAATACATTGTTATTTGGTGCTTACTATCGTAACGTTACATTTTATTTTCGCCCTCTTCTGGATTCTCTCATATTGCTCGAACCCTGCCTGGCCAGCACAGGTAGCTAATGTTTACAGTTTATCCAATCTATTTGTGAGACATCGTACAACGTAGCACCCCTAGCAATGTAATAATAGTTCAAATGAACACTGTTTTGATGTTCACAATATGCTTGACGTATCGCATTAGGTTAACATTAATGTTTCGCAGGCGTAGCAGTCGTTCACACAAATGATATAGCTACTAACGTTAGCTAAACCAAGCGATTAATTCACTTTTAACTTTCTAACATTAAGATAATGCACATAGATGTACATTAGGCCAGCTAGTTATGTATATATTAACTGGCTAACTTTATAATTTGTTCATAAAGCGTAATTTACCATTAATGATCCGAGCCTATGCTGTCTAAACCCTGCTCACTCCTCACTGCTTTCAACCACCAGTCTCTTCTTTCGGTCGTAAAATTGAGTTCGTTCACCCTGCCTGGTGGTTTAGCTACTATGGTGAGTACTCAGATTATCATGTAAAAGGACATTTTCGCCTTTTCCCAGTTTTATTCGCACATCAGTACGCAGTGCAGAAGTTCGTCATTGTAGGACAGCAATCATAGTAGCGTTAGCATGAAACTCGTTTCATGGAGTAGCGAACACTACGAGTTCAGTGGTAACGTCAAGCGTCTCTGTTAGGGTTGGACCTCCAACATGGCGGCGCGTCCCTGTAACCATTGGTAACGACAGTTCTAGTTCTATGTGACAGGCCTCTATTGGATTAATCTTCACTTAAGGAAGGTTGAATGCAAATTATTGAATCATGATTCTTTCAATTTCTTTCTATAATGTTTTTTGGCTGTAAATGACTGATTTTGATACAGGAAGTGTTTTTGGTTTTCTGCTGTTGATCACTTTGTTTGTAGGGGGAGATGGTGGACCGCATTGAAGCCAACATCATGCACTCAACGAACTATGTGGAGAAGGCTGTGTCAGAGACCCAGCAAGCTGCCATTTACCAAAACAAAGCCCGCAAGGTGAGATAATGTTCGCCAGTGCTCATTCAAATACAAGTTGAAATTCTGTAAACCTTTTAACACCAGTAAAAGTCCACTTATTACAGACTATTGTACAAACCCCAATTCCAAAAAAGTAGGGACGGTCTGTAAAATGGACATAAAAGCAGAAAGCAGTGATTTGTAAATTCTCTTTTACATATATTTAATTGAAAACAGTTATGTTAATATTCCATAGAGTTCAATAGGAACATGAGTCAGGAGAAACAACCCTTCAAGTGATCTATCCATATCTACTGCATATCTGTCAGCAGAGTGATGACTTGAGTTTCATTTGATACCCCAGACCCTTGATGACTTATAGCCATTTAGCCAACCATGGGTCCCATACTATTCTCGTGGAATTTACCGCTTAATCTAGTCCCCCCCCCCAAATTCCCATAGAGATCCATTCAAATACAGAGAGGTTATAGTATCGCTTGTAAGTACCTGAAACTAAGATACCTTTTAATAACCTTTTATACCCAGTCATGATAGCATCACTTGTTTACCTGTGGAATGAACTGGGGCTCTATCTTGGCGATCTTGGCACTTGGTCTGAACGCATGGCGTAAAGTCAATTTAGGACGTGTCCAAGTCCATTTTTGCTAGTTTACTGGCATGTACAGGACTGTACAGTGCGACATATATGTCGCACGTGCTACGAAAAAATCGGTCTGTGCGATAAATTAATTTACTGCAGTAGCGCCCGTGCGATAGCCTGTGTGTGAGAAAAAAAATAATAATAATTTTGCGTGTGAAGTGAATCGATGCGCCTCGCTATTCTATTTGGTAGTTGTCGTCTTTAATCGTGCGATTAAAAACCATGTCTGCGTAGAGTCCACTCCATGTCCACAAGTGTGCAAAATCTGAGGAGGATATGCAGAACTACAAAAATATATATAGCCAGTGTACTCTGTTGTCCATTTGTGTCTCAAAATATATCCAAATGGCTAAATTGTGCACTGCTCTAAATAAAAACTACAAATCATCTACAAATCAACAGTTTTGGCTCATAAAACTAATTTTCAAGTGGGAATGACTATCTTTTCATCAGTATAAGGGGGTGGATATCTATGGGTCCAAAACCCTATTCATAACATGTCATAAAATGAATAAAATGTGTTTTGTCCATTATAAAGCATATACATTTGCCTCTTCTGATGGTTTAAGATAAAAACATTGATATCACAGTGTTACATACACCTAAATATGTAGCTTAATCATTCACTCTTGTACCTCAATAAAACATCACTTTTACCTGTACTCTACAATATGTGTACTTTTGCCCCGGGATCACATTTGTCTGTATTTAAAAAAAAATATATATTCATCATGACTCCAAGGAAAGTTTTACATTAATCTACCAAATATCAGCGCACAGTAAATTGGAAGGAGAATTTTCCATGCCCTAAGTCAGCGGTTCTCAACCCTGGTCCTGGAGTACCCCTGTGTATGCTGGTTTTCGTTCCCACCCAAAATTGCAATACCAGAGGTTTAACAAGCCGTTAATGTTTCTTAATTAGGTGTTTTTAATGATTAGAAGGATTATTTACCCTCTTAAGCCACATTATGTTATATATAATAGCTATGCATGTCATGAAGAATAAAAGTCCAATATTCACATTGTGCTGTATTAACAATTAAAAAGAGGTAAAATGGTTTTAACTGATCAAATTGAAGACTGAGGTGAATCAATAGGCTCATAATTGGTGAAATTGTGGACACATGGCCACTAAAATGAACCGTTTGGTAAATAATGAAGAATTAAAAGGCAAAGCAAATGATATAACGAGCCAAACCTGCATTGTGTTAACAAATAAATATGAAGGAACTTGTGTTCAATTACCTAATTAGGAATCTATTCAACTCTGTTGTTACCTCTTTTTTGTAATTGTTTGCAATATAACACAATAAGCATAATGAACATGGGAATTTTAATTAAGAAAAATTAACAGCTTGTTATAATTCTGGCATTGCAATTGTGGTTGGAACGAAAACCAGCATACACAGGGGTACTCCAGGACCAGGGTTGAGAACCACTGCTTTTAGTGACAAGTATATACGCCATAGCCTATATTATGTACGATAACATGAAAATAAAATAGTATTCCACCATCTGCAAAATGTGTACTACAGTATGTGAAATGCACTCAAAATGCAAAAATAACAATAGGCCTATCCATCATATTGGACAAGACAATGCTTGAGTGGAAAAATTAACGTACATATCGAAACCAACTGCATTTTATAAGCAGAACTACTTCCATATCGGAAAGGGAAAACTCCTGTCGGGGAATGCATTTATGTAGAGCTTGCGTAATACCAGACTGTTAAAACGAAAACTTCCGTTACGCTGGGCTGGAATAAATTTTTCAAAGCATCCAATAAGACATTGCATATACCGTTGCTAAGGTTATAATGTACTCTATTGGATAAAAGAGCTGACAACTAAACCAGAATGAACTGTAATGAATGAGACAGGCTTGCAGGGCATGGGGGGTATTACGAGTCAACGGTTCAGATAGTGTAATAGCAGAATTTTGAAAGGAACATCTCTATGTCTAATGCCAGTGGTAGGATTGTATATTTAATTAATATTTACTAGCAGATATTCATAGTAGAATGATGTGGTATCATGAGACAATAATTTCACATGTTTATTTTTCAGGAGGATGTTGGAACAAATTATTGAAATAATAGTCACTACTCAAAATGTGCCAATGTGTATTAATTATCTGCCTGATTTCCTGGCTAACATTATTATAAGTTGTTTTAGTGCGTAAATCCACCTTGGGGGTCTCAACATTTGTGAAGACCTGAGCTTAAGCAGGCATCAGGATAGCCATGCTGTAAAAGATTACAATACAAATGATTACTGGACAAGAAATTCTGCATCATCAGAACGACATATATGTAAAAATTTATTATCTGGTAAACCCTTTTTCAAAGGGACCGGATGAAAACTATTAGCTATTTTTTATAAATCAGTGTGTCAAGAAAGCTGACTAACTGGATCAATGCGATGTGTAAATTTAATTGTATCATGCCAACTGTTCATATATAACACAAAGGGCTCTATCTTAGCAATCTTAGTGCTTGGTCTAAATGCCTTGGTCTAGTTAGACGGCGTGTTTTTTGAGCACTAAGCACAGCGCAATGTGCAAATGGGCTGAACTTAGTCTCTTCATTAATTATTGGTGTGTCTTGGGCGTAACATGCAATAAACCAATCAAAATGTCATATCGCATTCCCTTTAAAGGCCTGCTTTTCCACCTTGGCGGGTTGCTTATATGATGGCGAAACAGACATGCTCATGAGTGTGTAGTGCGAGCAAGGAATAGGCTATATGCATCAAGTATCATCAATATTATTCTGAATAAATATTATGAAGCGTTTTCATATACAGAATAATAATCTTTAACATTAGGGATTAACACCGGCACGGGTTCCCGGTAATTCCAGACAGTGCTGTTATTTTAGAAAATATATTTGGTAAAATTTTGTTAAAAGCACTGGCAACAGCTGAGAATAAGCTACCAGAATATGGCGTCAGTCTCACCTTAGAAAATGCCAAATTAGCTTGCTTGTTTAACGTATTTCGTTTGATTATACAATGAAGCATTGTCAAACATCAATTCCATGAGGCTGTTCTCATGGAGTTCATTATGTGCATTCTAATATTGATTAATAACTTAAATACCATTATTTTGCCTTAATGATGACACTAAATATACTAAAGCTGTCAGTTAGGGAACCCATACGTATCTTGTCTCTTGTTTCATCATGTCCTATTTATATAAATGTGACCAACCAGATTTACTGGTAGCGTAATGCTTTAAAACAAGTATACTTTCCCAGGAAGACCGTGAAAAGTGTGATCTACAGCTGGGGAAACCCAGTGAACAACAGTCGTCCATAGACGGCTAAATTGTTTTGGAAATGCGTCTTGGTCGCCTTTTCAATGGCTTTTCAACTGGGGACAGACCTGCTACTGCATGAAGTTAAAGCGCACATGCAGAGAATGGCACAATTAATTGTGAATTAATAGTGTAATGTGCTCCAAATTAGTTTTTGTTTTTATTTACTCTTAGACCTGTTTAAAATCATTTTGTTCAGTTACGGAATAACAGGTGAAATCAACAGGGTTTTAATCAGCAGCTGAGAGTATGGAAACCTGGTCACTGTAATTTAAAAAAATGTGAAGAATAAGGTTAAAATTCAGTTAACATGGTGAAATTGAAATTAATTTCCGTTTTTAAACTGTAGGCTATCGATAAAACCTTATGCACAGGGAATCCCGGGGACTGTAGCCTAGGCTATTTGAAAAACAATAAATGCAATATTCACTGGACAAGGTTTTGAACTTTTTTCAGTCAAAACCATTCTAATTACTTACAAGCTGTAGGCCTAGATGAAGACAGCTGTATTGTAATGACATCTGAAGCGCATTTTCAGAACTGAAATGTCCAGTCTATTACAGTGCGCAAGTTTTCCATTGAATGACAATTTACGCATTAGATGTAAATGACAATTTGCGCATTAGGCTTGATATAGGTGTTATCAAGTTGTTAATGGATAGCCATTGTCCCACGTAACAGAAGATTGTCCCCCCCAGAAGATGACAGGAATTATTGGCAAATATAGGCCAAGTCATAGCTTGATCCAGGATAATTGCGGATAGTCTACACATGTAACCTTACATGTACCATCGCACATGGCCTGGATGTTGATGGAGTGGGCTGAAAGCAATTTAATGCAGCATTCCCCTTTGCTGAGGGACAGGTATGTGGTCTTTGACCGATGGACCCTTTTATTATTATGTATTTTTTGATATAGCCTACACAATAATAATATTTCACACTGTAATCTTGATATTTTTAGTCATGCTTGTGCGCGCCCCTGTGTGTAACAGACAGAAGGGTGTACACGCGTAGTAAACAACTGCGACATGACTTTAGACCAGGTTTGTGGTGGTTTTAGCGCAAGCGATTTCTGCTGGCTCAATATAGCAATACGCCAAAAATTATCCTGGCCACACCTCATTTTAAGACAAACCTGCCCAGTTCACTACTTGGAATTTAAACGACGTGAGCGCGAGGCGCTATAATGAACCCTGCACCGGGTTTAAGATGGCAAAGACACTTGAGTTTGGGTTAGCGCCGCTTAGCACCGGGTGTAAGATAGGGCCCCAAGTTTTCCAGCTCTACAGTTGAGCCCTTCCAAACTACAGAAATATCATCTATATGTCTCTTCCATAAAACCAAATTAAAGGAGAAAGCATTGTTGTTCCAGATGTATACATTTTCTTTACATGAACAAAGTTTTGATAAAGCTTGTTCTGAAGGATTAAGGTTAGATACAGGAGGGGTATTACTCTGAGATGCTCTTTCTACAAGACGACCATGGACGGCGCTACACCGGGGCAAGGGTGGGCTATAGCCCTGTCACAAATCTGCTTAGCCCCGGTTTAGCCCCCCCAGACATTTTAATAAAATTTGTACATTATAGTAATATAATTGGCTATGCGTGTGTAGCCTACGCTATGACGTGTGTGTGTGTGTGTGTGTGTGTGTGTAGGGAGCTCACGCAAATGACAAAATAACGTAAATTGATTTTCCAACGTTAGCTAACCAGTGTTTCCCATAGCCTACAATACATTAGGCCTACAGAGTTTGCCGCCCTTTCAAGAAATATAAAATGGAAACGTCATTGTTTGAAAATCTATAAAAAATGTGTTTGAGTAACCTCTCCATTTTGTGATCTGTGTTCGGAAATGAGCAACTAGCCTATTCAACAGATTTGTACAGTGTGTGGACTTCCCTCGGAAGCCTATGATAACCAAATCCAAGTGTAAAACTACAGACTAATCTCACAAGTTAGCTGCTTGGCCACGCACAGATAAGTAGTAGATTTGGAAAGCGAATACCTAACTTAACCCCTTAGTTCAGATAGTCGCGCATGCGAGACCGTTTTACGCAACTGAGACACGTGTTGCTCCTGCAGCCAAACTATTAGTGGAAAACCCAAACGCGGTATTTTAACTTTATTGGTAGACGATTCGCGACGATTTCTGGCCAATGCGTAGTTTCTAAGTGTCACTATCTTTCCGTAGCAAGTCCATTTAACAAGCACTCCCCACCAGCCTATACCTACCCATGCGTGACATAGTGGGCAATAGCGTCTATGTTGGGAGTTCATAAATATATGTATTCATCATATAATATCAGAATTCCGTCCAGCAACCAGATAAACCCACCAATAGCACGAGCGTATGCAAATACAGCGGTGCAAATCGCTGCTATCAATACCGACATAAACAAGTGAAATCATACAATGCCATTCTACTATCAATATCTGCTATTAAATATGGAATTCATGTGCAATACTACCGTGGATTTAAGCGTAGATATGTCCCTTTCAAGATTCCGTGGTCATTTATTGTCTTGGACAATCCGTTTGAAAAATACACAGCGCATTGTAATACTATTATACAAACTGCGTAACCCTCTCTTTCTGATTGCAGTGCTGTGACTCGTTCAATTTTATTCTGGTTTGATCGACAATGGTTTTATCCAATAGAAGGCACGACAAGCTTCCCAAAAGTTATTTACATGTGTAATTGAAAGCTTGGGTTAACTATTTTAAGGGCGAGCGTAACTGCAATCTTGTTCAATCACTACAATTTTACGCATGTCGTGACGCAAGACGCACTACGCGATATAAGTGCGCGTAAACATTGGTTGCCTGCGTAATCATTGTTTGCCTGCGCTTTTGTACGGGTTTAACAGTATGGCTGAAGATAAACTTCACGCATTTGACCAAATCGCTTTTGGAAGTGGGTCAGAAGAGGAAAGCGACGGAGATTCATCTAATCCCTGTAGCGTAGACTGTAGAAGAGGATGCCTATCGATATGGGGAAGATATCCTCCTCGACATGTAAGTATTACAGCTTGTAAGATTGTGATTATATACATTCGTTTTTCCACTACGTCATTACCTAGATATATAATCGTTATTTTTTATTTGCATCGGTCGTAATAGAGCACTGTTAGCCTGCTAATAATGCTGAACATATTTGTATTGATAATATCTGTTAGCGTAGTGGCTCGTGGTGGCCTACTTTGTTTGAATTCATACCACTCACAATGAAATTGAGTATTTTAGCGCTGTTCTGTTTGGTTGCTCGGTCGTGCGTTATATTTGATGGCTCGATTTGCCGTGAAGCTAGAACATTGCCAGTGTTCCCGATATTATTTTATTGTATTGTAATTTTTTTGTGCATAATGTACTCTATGGGGTATGCTTTTCACTTAGGGAATGGAAAATATGTATTCAAATTTACTGTGTCCAGATGTGTGCAAGATGAATGTAAAATAAAAAAAATAAAAAAGCAACAGTTGTGAAACACACTACAGAGTAATGCCATCCTAGAGCACGCAACAAAAGATAACATAATGAAGCATACAGAAGAAAGTGTTTACTGAAGTACAAGAGTGAATGATTTCATATTTAGCTGTGTGTACCACAGTGTTATAATGCTTCTGCATTATGTAATTTGTTCCTATAACATGCTTGACCCTCCACCTCTGCCACTCCAGCAGTGCCCTCTACTGTTCAGAGTGAAGCCACTGCAGGACCAGATCCTTACAGCATTGCCAAGGCACCGCACAGGATGAAGCAGTATATGAAGGATAATGGTGAAAAAATGGCACACTAGGCATAAAACACTGAACTGAAACTGTGCAATATCAATGTTTTCATCCATTAAGTGATCGTAAGGTAAAATGTATATGCTTTATAAAGGACAAAAGGCTTTTTAATAATTTCTCGGAGAGGTTTTGGGTAGGTTATTGGACACCTAGATATCCACCCCCCTGTACTGATCCAAAATAATTTCCACATGAAAATGATAAAAAGGTGAGTTAAATGAGTCAAAACGGTTGATTTGCACTGAAATGTATGATTAGTTTAAGATTTACAGCTATTCACATTTTAGCCAATTTGGATAGGTTTGGAGACCCTGGGTACATCAGGCTACACTGCTTACATTTTGTGTCATAGATCTTTAGTAGTTCTGTATATCACCCTGCGATTATTGAATGCTTGTGGACAAGGAGTTTATGATCCAGGAAATGTGTAGTTTTACCTGTTTCACTTATGTAGCTCTCAGTATTTTGAAGAAATATAGAATTTGTTGCATTTTTAGCAAAGTTTTGCTTGCATTTCCGGCACTTTATTTTGACTTAAATTATGAAAATAAACAAATCTAAGTTTGTACAAAAAATGGTACACCGGTTTTGTTTCATTTAAGCCATTTACCAAGTTTATGTGATGCTCACACCTGGAGTTATAAAGCCTTAAACAGAGTACCCCCAAGATTGACCAAATATGCCATTTGCGCCAAGAGGTTAAAAGAACTAAATGATTAAATCTTCGTCTTCTTCAGCTAATAAGAGGAGCCTGCCTCCAAAAAATGGTCAGGGAACAGATCTCATCTTTGTTCCCTGTAAATCTATAGGCTAAATGAGATAGGGGAGAATGGTGACAGTGGAAGCTGTTCTGATGATACAGAAACCAACGCAAACGTTACGGTGCTGCTTTATGAAACACGCCTAGGAACGTAACTAGTAAATAAAGTTTGCGATCTTCGTTAGGAAATGAAACTCATAAATATCCCAATCATAGAGCAGCGATTAAACAACAATATTTTAGCCATCTTTTTTTGACATAACATTAAACTTTAAACATTTATCCTCTCTTCTCGCATCTTTTTTCATCATTTTCCGATGTCTTATTTTCTTTGATATCTGATATGTTTATGCACTTGTATTGATGGAGCCAATGATATTTGTAATGCCATTTCATTGTACAGAATTATACAATTCTGACTGTTGTATGGATGCTGTGCCACTTGTGCAGGCAGTGAAGAGAGGCAGGGCAGAAATGAGTTTTATTTTTTTCAGCACACACACCCCCCCCCCCCCGCAGACAAAATCCATCCTGGGCGAAACACTGCTAAGTGTAGTACCCCCATGTATTGACCTAGCCCGCCCTTAGCCCAGGGAGAGAAAAGCTCCTGGTCCCGTCACTGAAGACGACAAAAGGTGTCCAAAGATGTACCGGATTAGGGAGGACAAAATCTGCTAACTGCCCTAAAATGTGTTTGAGAGGCACTGCAAGAAAATCCCAGGCCCAACAGTCAATCAACCAGGAAGAAGCATACATTTTTAATCTGACTGGGCAGGACCTTGAAAAACCAGTTGTAAGTTTACTTAACAGAGGTTTTTCATTTGTTCGCATCCCAACTGTAAATCCTTTTGCTCTAAAAATGTAAATGTTTAAGTTTTTTAGGAATCTTAAGACTCAAGAAATCTTATAATAACAGGCATGCAGTGCCTCTGAGAAAACATTTTAGGCCAGTTATCAGATTTTGTCTCCATCTTTGGACTCCTTTTGTCATCCTGTAGAAAGAAATGTGGAAAAAATTGTCTCTTAGAGCAATACTCCTCCTGTATCTAACCTTAATCTTTCAGAACAACAAGCTTTGTCAAAACTATGTTCTTGTGAAAACATTATGGTTAAGTCCCCTGAGAAAGGGGGAGGGGTTGCACTAATGTCAAAATCAATGTATAACCAAGAGGTGTTGCGTCTTCTAGAGGACGGAACATTTTACAGGCCATTACCAGCTGATCCTACAGTCCAATTTAAATCTGATATTGACAGGGTTCTTATAGCACATGATAGATCTTTCATTTCTAATGATGAGTTCAAATATTTGATAAATGACAGTCCTACTAAGTCTATTTTTTATATTGTTCCTAAGGTACACAAATCTCTGTCCAATCCCCCTGGCAGACCCATTGTGGCAGGCAATAATTCTCTGACAGAGCCTATTTCGAACTGTTGATTTCTTTCTGTTACATTAAGGATACCGGTGATTTTTTTGCATGTTTAGACACAATTGGTCTTTTAGATAAGAATACACTTCTTGCTACTTTTGATGTTTCTCGCCTCTATACCAATATTCCACATACAGAGGGTT
Organism: Ilyophis sp. 1 JC-2022; assembly: GCA_022702515.1. Lineage (NCBI taxonomy): Eukaryota > Metazoa > Chordata > Actinopteri > Anguilliformes > Synaphobranchidae > Ilyophis > Ilyophis sp. 1 JC-2022. The sequence continues at coordinate 118,525,280 of CM040405.1, forward strand.
TGACTGCTTTGGAATATTTTTTGAATTGTTGATCTGATATATCAGATCCCCCAACTGAACTTTTTGTCTGGCAGTCCCCAATCAGTCCCGATACCAAGCCACTCCAACTCCGGTGGGAAAAAAAACAAACCCTGTCACCGCAGATCCAACAGACATTCCGGAGTACACATGCAAACATAACACACGGTGTAGGTCCGAATCCAATCCCGTAAATTAAAATGGCCTCCAAGGAAACAAGGCTTCACTTCTGGCGCGCATAGAGTCCTCTGGGGGGGTTGTTGGAGCTGGGATGGTGGGGGTTACGGAAGGGTGCTTCTCCTTGCACAAATACAGGTGTTTTATGAAGTCCTGTCTACGTACCAGTGTTGACTGGCAGTGGATGCAGTGATAATGCCATTGTGGTCTGCAATCTAACCCACATCTGTGAATGGTATACCCTAAAACATAAGAACATAGAATTGTAGTATTATTATTTTATGATCATATTATTTTAAAAAGTGCAAATTATGAATACCCAAACCATTACAAAACAATATCAAAATGAAGAGACTGGCTGATAACACGTATTGTGTGGGTAAAATTAAGATTATTTAAACTTTATTTTAACAGTATTAATTTTAAACATTTACACTGAAGACAGTACTGCTGATTTAATGTAGCTGACAGACACAGATCATATCGACATGCTCTTATCTTTTGAAGTTTAATCAATGTGCTGGATAGAATTCATTATCATAGTCAACTATTAATAGACAGCTAGTTGGGCTTGCCAAAATTGCGCTACAGTTTAATTAAACAAAATAAACACATGAGGTTAACGTTAGTTCGTTTTGCAGCAATCTATCGGTAAGCTAACGTTATAACAGAGGATTGTTTGTAGTGCCTTTTAAATGTGTTTCGATTAGCTTGGAATCGAACATTAACGTTAGCAAAGACTATCATAAGCTAACGTTACATTCTATTTATCTAAACGTTAGATACGTTAGCTAGCAAGATCTATTCTTTACACTCGAATCACTTTTAACGTTAAACAAATAAAACTGGATTCACATTCAGTGTTGTACTCACACTCTGATAGTCTTCAGGTTTGGTATCTTGTTGTTTCTCTTGGGCATGCGCAGGACTCCAGGGTCCTAGAAATGCGGTCCTAGGACTGGGGTCCTAAAACTGACCCTGGCTCCAGTATTGCAGGAACACCCTTCTCCGTTTTTCGACCAACTTTTGTCCAGAACGGCGCCTCATAGAGGTAGGGCCTGCACAAGGCATGCACTGATCAGGAGGCAGCAACGGAGGCATGCTATTAATGCAAGCATTGTATTTCTGGGTGCAACAGCTGTTTCGGTGGAGAGGAGGGTATGGGTTCACGAACTTAGCCAGCACTGGTGGAAATTATTGTGCATGATTTCACGGATTCTGACAGGGTGCTCAATTTCTGCATGCGAAAGCACACATTCCATCACATTTGTGAACAGCTACAGCCTCGTCTTTACCGTCAGCGTACCACAGAACGGTTCTGTGCAGCGTACATCTTTGGTACTACTCATCTCCGAGCCTATATATGGGCGTGTTTAAAGAGTAAGTACACCCACTGTCTCAGTCTGTCTCTGCCTACTACACAATTTAGAAAAATACTTTGTCGGGTGAGCGAGGGAGAGGGGTGGGGGCGGAGGAGCTGTGTCCATCGTAATTTGCATAAATTTACGTAAATTGTACATATGATTTCGTATAACTCAGATCAAACTGTCAACCTAGACGTTGCACATCAAATATGAATCAAGATTCAGCAACTACATATTTTAGTGGACTATTTAAGTGGAATAAGAGAGTTTATGAACAGGACGCCACGTTGTTCCGGCTTTATAACTCCAGGTGTGAGCATCACATAAGCTTGGTGCAACAAAAGACTGAGAGCTGCATAAGTGAAACGGGTAAATATATACATCTCCTGGATCATAAACTCCATGTCAACAAGTGTGCAAAATCTGAGGATGATATAACTACTAAAGGGCTATGATGCAAAATATAGGCAGTGTACCCTGTTTTCCATTAGTGTATCCAAATCTATCCAAATGGCTAAATTGTGTACTGCTCTAAATAAAAAAAGAGAGATATATTTAACTACAAATCAACAGTTTTGGCTCATAAAACTCACTTTTGCATCATTTTCAAGTGGGAATGACTATATTTTCATCAGTATAGAGGGGTAGATATCTATGGGTCCAAAACCCCTATGCAAAACATGTCATAAAATGAATAAAAGTTGTTTTGTCCATTATAAAGAATATACATTGCTCTTCTGATGGATTAAGATAAAATATTGATATCACAATGTTACATACACCTAAATATCGTCACCTTCTTAAAATAATCGCCTAAGTCATTTTTTGAGGAACACCTAAGTCACAATAAATTTTGACTTAGGCATTTTTACAAGTTATTAATATGGCGGCTGCTTCAAGATGCACAAAGAAAATCAACATAAATGAAGTCATTTCCATGATTCTGGACTCGTCCCCGAATGGTAAGTGATAATGTTTACTACAATATTTGGCTAGGCTATAAATGTTGTGTAGTTATTTAGTCTTTAATCCTCTTATGTTACATAATTGACAGACAGCGTTATTTGTAAGTCAATAGTCATCTATTGATATACCCTTTTTGTGTGAAATGATTAACAAATATCATATATTCTGTATTTGGTTCAGTTTATTCTGTTTTCTGAAAAACTTGAAAATATGACGATATGTAGCCTAATCATTCACTCTTGTACCTCAATAAAACATCACTTTTTTCTGTACTCTATAGTATGTATACTTTTGCCCCGGAATTGCATTTTTCTGTAGTTTTTTAAATATTTCTAGTCATTTTGATTAAGGGAAATTTTTACCTTAATCTACCACATATCAGCGCACAGAAAATTGGAATGAGCAGTTGCCATTCCATAAGTGACAAGTATATACGCCATAGCCTATATACATGAAAATAAAATAGTATTCCACCATCTGCAAAATGCTGCCAAATGTTCTATTATCAATGGAAATCGGTAGGCTACATCAAAAATACAATTAACGATTGCATTACAGTATGTGAAATGCGCTCAAAATGCAAAAATAACAGTGGGTTTATCATTCATATGGGAAAGACAGTGTTCGAGTGGAAAAATGAACTTACTTGACTTATTATTTGTAGCCAGCGAGACCAACTGCATTTCAGACCAACTGCATTTTTAAATATCGGCATGGGGAATTTTATCTCCCTCACGCGTTATTTATACAGCTTGCGTAAAATGAGAACTGGCTTTACGCTGGACGGTAGTAAATAGTTTAAAGCACCCCGGAAGACATGGGATACACCGTTGCTCAGGTTATAATGCACTCTGTTGGATAAAAGAGCCGACAATTAAACCAGAATTAACTGAAATGAACGAGACAGGCTTGCAGAGCATGGGGGGTATTACGAGTCGACGTTTCAGATAGTGTAATTGCGGTATAAAGTGTTGTATATTTCTCAAACTGATTGTACCAGACAATAAATGACCACTGAATTTTGAAAGGAACATCTCGATGTGTAAAACCAATGGTAGGATTGTATATTAATTTCATATTTAGTAGCATATATTGCTAGTAGAATACATGGTAGAATGAGAGAATACTTTCACATGTTTATTTTGCATTTGAGTTAGCTGGGCTTTTCACGGGTTTTCTGGCATACAATCAGGCGATTGTTTGGTTTATCTTGTTGCTATGACGGAATTCTAATTTTATATGATGAATAAATATATTTATGAACTAAAACATAGACGCTATTGTCCACTATGTCATGCATGGGTAGGTATAGACTGGGTGTGGGGGTGCTTGTTAAATGGACTTAGTGAAAAATAGTGAAACTAGTAGAAACTATGCATCGGCCAGAAATCGTCGTGAATCGTCTACCAATAAAGTTAAAACACAGAGTTTGTGTTTTCCACTAATAGTTTGGTTGCAGGAGCAACGAATGTCTCAGTTGAGCAAAAAGGTCTCACCGGTGAGACCATCTGCACAAAGGGGTTGTAGTGATCCATCCATATCTACTGCATATTTGGCAGCAGAGTGATGGTTTGAGGCTCGTTTGATACCCTTGATGATTTACCAACCATGTATTCCATACTGTTCCAGCATAATTTACAGCTAAATCTAGTCCCACCTAGAGTGCGGATCGGGCCGCATATTTCTGTCCGAACCCGACCGAGTCCGAGATAGTAGTAACCGAGCCCGACCCGAACCCGACAGGAATTCTGCTTTTTATGTCCGAACCCGACCTGAGCCCGACGCAGTTAATGTAAGGCACTGAAGCGCTGACATAGTGTTTCCCTGTCACGCAGTTGTTGTTACCATGGTTACAGCTTCCCTGTTTAGTGGACACTGGGCACCTAAATGACCGTCAAAAAATAAAATAATATATTTATAATAAGGTTGTTCTTGTGTTGAGTGTGCGGTTTACACTGAACCATCAATTATTGGACAAAGCTCAGTGTGCCACTTCTCTTTTTTTGGACGTACTCTTGCTGCAACCTGCACCTCTATTGGAGAGACACGTGTACGTTGAACTATTTTTCTGTTGGTAATCATACTTTTACTTGAATACAGTTTTTTGGTACTCTACCCGCCTCTGCTGGCCATTGTGAACGTTCCTTTGCACATTGTTTAATTGCATTTGGAGGTTGTTTCTGGACTTGTGAAAGTAGCTTTTTGTTCTCAGTTGCCGATTAAAGCCGTGTCTTTTATTTTCGGTAATGATTTAGCTGGAGAAAATGTGTTTTCTCTGCCTGAAGTTACGAATGAGCCTAGCATGAATGACAGTACTGATAACGTGGCATGATAATTTCTCTCTGTTTTCACTGCGTGTGTAGTGACACACAATATTCGGTATCATTTTTATTTATTTCACACTATATTTTCACCAAAAACAACTTGAAGCACCATGTGAAGTAGGCTAACCCATCCTAATTAGTAGTTCAAAAGTAAAATGTTCGCTAGTTGTTCGGCCGCCGTGACCGAGCCCGACCCGAGCCCGAACATCATTTTAAAAGTTTAGTCCGAGCCCGACCCGTCGGGCCCCGTCGGGTCCCGTCGGGTTCGGGTCGGGTATCCACCCTCTAGTCCCACCCCCCAATTCCCATAGAGATTCATTAAAATGCAGATACATTATAGTATCGCTTGTAAGAGTACCAGAAAATAGGATATCAAGACTCTTTTGATGTTGTCACAGACATCAGGAAGTCATGGCATGCAAAGAATATGCGACCAAATATTAAAAATTATTACTTTATTCTACATTATGTTAAACTGTACAGAACCAAAATAACAACGAGATAATCAATGTTATTCACTTCACCTGTCAATGATTTTAATGTTGTGGCTGATTGGTTTATATAAATAGATACATTTACTAAATCAGAAGACAAAAGGTAAAAAATTCATAGCTGCAAACAGCAATAAAGCGGCTGGGGAAAGTTAAAAGCATTTGGCAAAGAGAGAAGGAAGGAACGGTTTAAAGGGGAATACCACCTATTTTCAGCATTGCAGTTGTCAGAACTATACCCCCCTGGTTGTTTTAAGGTCCATAGAGCACATTCCTACTCTTCTCTGTGTCTGAGAACAGAGCAGGCAGGCTGTGACGTACAGACAGGCAGGCTTGAGCCGCTGGGCTGTGACGTACCCGATGAGATTCTCCATTCATTTCAACCAGTTTCTCTAGAGGGTGTGGCAAAGCATGCACATCAGGTACGTCACAGCCCGCTTAAGAAGCCTGCTCTGATCTCAGACACGGAAGAGTAGGAATGTGTTCTACAGACATTAAAACAAACGGGTAGTGAAAATGGGTGGTATTCCCCTTTTAGATGATAGAGCGAGAGAGATTATGTGTGTTAATACTATCTGCTTCTTCTTTGATGCATTGCCTGGGTCGTTCAGCCATTGCTCAAAGTTGTCTACCTCATTCATAGTGGATAGAGGAAAAACAATGTCACTTGGCATCTCTGTTATGGGTTCACATGTGCCCCCAATGTTGGATGACAGTACATTCACCATGGTGCTTATTTGTGTGATTTGATGCTTTAAGGTCTCAAGCACGATCAGGATGTGTAGTTCCACAGCTGCCAAAAGAAAGTACAACAAGAATTTTAGAAAATGCAGACAGGATAATTATGTAAACCTAAACAGTTGCGCTGATAGGTAAGAAAAATAACAAAATAGAAAAACATAAACAATGGGAAACACTGTACTTAAAGGTATACTATGTTGTTTTAAACAACATTTAAACAACATTTTTAACAACTCGTTCTTTGTTTACATTAAAATTTTCTCCCCAAAAAACATTGTATGTGTCCTTGTGGTCTAATAAACATGTTTAATGTATTTCCTACCTCATAAGTCGTTCACAAATTTTAATGTTTTGAATGCTACAGCTAAAATTGTAAACGTAAACGCCATGAATGGGTGGTTACAAATGTCATGGCAAAAGAAAAACTGTTCACGTAGCTCAAAACATCCACGTTTGCATATTTGCGCGAGGTATGTCTCGGCCCTGACTCATTAGCAATGTTTTCAGCCGAGGAGGTAACAATATCATTATAAAAATAGCGACCATACACCTAGCTAAGGCTATCTATTGTCGTGATGTTTGTTTATTGTTGACAAGAGTCTATTTATCATGTTGTTTGACCAAACCTTGATCATGTGAATGGAGACTACGTTACATGCTAAAAGCATATATGTTAGTAATCTTAGCTATTGCTCTGTAAATTTGACCACTGTTCATCTTCATAAATAATTCAAAATCATCATTTTATAATTCTGCTCAGTTCATTCTGTAGCCATCAACATCCAGTGGTCGCGGCCCCAGAGTAAGGGTGAGGAGCAGTCATGTTCGTGGTGGGCGAGGCAGGAAGAGGACAGTGACTCACAGAGTGACCGTGATAGAATCGACAGACTCCGGGAGGAGAAACATTGCCATCTCAACGAAGTTGAGACGGAGCTGCACTTTATCACAAAATGCGAAAAATACAATCAAATCAGAAATAAATATTTTCCCAAAATAAATCAGACATACCCTCAATTTAAAAAATTTAACACATTCAAAAATTCCCCATCCACTTAGGAGAGGACGTGCTGTGACCTGGCAGCACAATATATAGCTGCCTGCCATCGTCTTAGGGACAGTGTGTGACAGAGATCATTATAAACCAAATAAAATCTTTTATATTTATTATATTCATTTTATAAGATCATATGTGTTGTTCTTATTATCATTTATAATATTTATGATAATTATTATTATTTTTAATTGTACTTTATTATTTTACATTATTGTTATTTATAAATCCATATTCAAAGAAAAGTTTTTGTTTTGTGAATGTATGGTTACTGTTCATTAGTTTCTAGTCTTTACTGTTTTGTATTGTCAGTGTTAGATGTATGGCTTCGACTGTTTTAATGCAGTATGCTTTGGCAATACAGATGCAATGTCTTGTCATGCCAATAAAGCAAATTGAATTGAATGAGTCCACGGTCAGGGAACATGTGTGAAACGTCACCACAATGATCGTGCGTTGTCGTGTGTCTCAGAAGAACACGTGATAAGCAATTTTCGGGTAGCGTTTTTTTTCTACGTGCTCTATATCGCCATCTGGTGTTCTGAAACTACATAGTATACCTTTCAGGCCTCAACATTCAAAAGAGTATAAGCTCAGTAGAAAAGCCAACTAAACTTACATGTGCAGAGAATAGACTGCATAATTCTGACAGTTGGTACAAAAACTTCAGAGGCCGTCTCTGAAGCCTGTACACACCACTCAGAAGCAGAGATGGATGAGGCTGGCACTTGAGCAGATGCCTAGGTGGATGGCCCTGGTCTAGCGGCCTAGGTGGATGGCCCGGGCGGAGAGGTGTAAGTGGATGGCCGTGGTGGAGAGGCGTAGGTGGATGGCCCGGGCGGAGAGGTGTAAGTGGATGGCCGTGGTGGAGAGGCGTAGGTGGATGGCCCGGGCGGAGAGGTGTAAGTGGATGGCCGTGGTGGAGAGGCGTAGGTGGATGGCCCGGGCGGAGAGGTGTAAGTGGATGGCCGTGGTGGAGAGGCGTAGGTGGATGGCCCTGAGCAAGTGGGCGTTCAGGTTTTCTCACCAGTCTCTTAAGCTTTTGGAGGCGATTCTCAAAAGGAAATGCTGAAACCTGATCCAGATAACCATGCTGTTTCACATCTTGGGCAAGGAGGCGATTCTCAAAAGGAAATGCTGAAACCTGATCCAGATAACCATGCTGTTTCACATCTTGGGCAAGGTGGACCAATGAATGCACATTGTATACAAGTGCATCTTTGCCATATATCTCACCAAAATGGGACACACAGGTTTGAAGCAACGTGTGAGCATATTGCTAGTAGGTCAAGGAGAGATTGGGGCTAACTAAAATGGAAATATCAGAACAAAGTAACATAAAATTGTGATACATGTTTGTATCAAGATACGAAAGCAGAATTACTGGCCATTCAATATACAGCAAAAACATTCTGAATTCCATAGCTTTCCACCTGTCATTATCTCTGAGTGACCTGGGTTTTTGAGCAAACTCCACAGGGATGAATGTCCTTCAAACAGTCCGACATTCTGTTCACTTTGCTAGCTGGAAAACAAAATTTAAGCGACCCCCTTAACCAAAGGTGTAACAGTTTTCTCACTACGCCCAAACATACTAAATGCATGTAATCGAGTGGAAACTGAGAGACCATGCCGATACTTAAACTATCATAGGAGCTTGGCCCACTGTGATGATGCTCTTCATCATACCCTTGAGCAAATGATACACCTGTTCGGAGTGTGCTATTTGTTAAAGGAAATGTCATTCTTCTATTTAGATATTGCCCTCGCTGCACACATTTGTCACAACCATGATACCCATTGTGAGACTGTTTTTCACAAATACCCTGGCAGGTGCATCACATATCACAGAATCTAATTTAAGGAACAGCCGTTTGCCCTCAAAGTCCAAACCACTTTCCAAATCCTTCAACTGAACAGCAAAATCTCTCAAAAACTCTTCAGCTGAATTTGGTTTGGTTGGCCCACACAATATTCCAATGACCACAGGTTTTTTGATTGGGACACTTGGTAAGAGTCCCAAAATAGGCCAAAGTTGTACCCTGCTGCTCTTAAACAGGTATAGTCCATCAGTGTTTATCTGCAACTTTATAGTGAAGCCTTCTGATCGACTGAATTCCCTGGCACAATATCTTCCTAATGGAGGTCAGAATGCCAAAGTAATAATAGAGCGCACCAAATCTTTTCTGTATGTTGAATTTGGTTTTTGTCTTAAGCAGAGTTCTGGCATCCTTTGGGAGTTCAGGGTGGTAAAATCTGAGCAAACCAAGACGTGCTGTAAGCGCCACAAGGGAAACCCCAAATGTCAATGCCCAGTTGCAGAGACTGTCAGCAAGGGTGCAAAGCTCATCAATTGGCTCATCAGACTCCTGTTCTGCATCAGACTTTTCCTCAGAAACAGCCATGCTAACCCACTGGTCCAAAGCAACAGCATCACTTTCTACAGTGTCCTCCTCCAACAACCCCACTCCATTCTCTGTCTCAACTGCATTTTCTCGATTTTCCACATTAACCACCGTGTCCATATACACTGCCACATATTCATGCTGCCTATCCTCTACACTCACTACTCTCCCTCATTGGCTTCAGTCGTCTTTTGACATCCCTACGTGCTCTTTGTCTAATCGTGGATTTGGAGAGTATCTGTGTATCCATGCCTCACTTAACTTCCAGGCTATAATAGTGAGGTGAGAGTGGGGGGTGGATGGGTGTAGTATACATGATTTATTTTACATTTTTTAAGGACGACAAAAAAATTTATGTACTTATGAAAATTAACTCCAAAAGAAAATGTATATTAAAAGTGAAAGATAAATATCAGACTTTACTTTTAAAATAAATAGTTGAAGAAATATTATGTAATATGTGAAAAGTCCAGACTGGGCTAATGGGTAGGCTACCCAGCAGGAGTGTAACAGTACACAAAAATCTTGGTTTGTTACGTTCCTTTTGACTTAACGGTTTGGTACATTTTCGGTAGAGAAAAAAAATTATGTGAAATATAAAAGTGCTTTTCATTTATTAAAATGTGACGGTGGCTAACTGGTCATAATTTGTTTCTGAACAAAATTAGGCACGTTAAAACCAAGTTATCAGGAGGTTTGAATTGAAGTTCCGCTCAAACTAAAAAAATTCCGCACCTGCATTAAAGCAAGACTGTAATTGTTTAGTTCAGTCCTGTACTGAAGGAAAGATTTTGAAACATTTCCAGCGTTGACAAAATTAGCGGTGATTCTTTTGTGATTAGATGCCCGTTTTGGTTACACAGTTGCACAAGTGAGGGAACAGTGGCGCCTCAAAAGCCCTCAACTTTGTAATTTCTCAGTATTAGCTAAACCCGTTACTCTGTAACTTTTGGATTTTTTTGTAAGATAGCACTCTGGCTCACCTTAACCCATTGATTCCAGGAAATTCATGGGGTGTAATAAATCCAGAACACCCCCCCCAAATGCCTCCAGACTAATTGAATAGTATTTCACCTACAGCAAGACAATGAATCTTGACATTGCAATAGTTGCATTGCTTGATTTTAAATCTAAATTCAAAAAAGGAAGGTCAAAAACCAAACACAACATGGTATTGTACCAACCATTATGGAACGGATCAGCACTGTATACAATACTTGTGTATATGTCGACAAACGAAATCCTGAAATGTGATTAATATCTTTCATATCAATAAACGTACTTACATAGCAGCCTTGTTCAGGGTTGAAGAACGGGAGGAAAAGAATATTCAGGTTTGTCTGGTCAGGGATAAAAGGAGAAGAAATTAACAAGAATATACCACAGAAATATCTTGCTTAAAATGAAGAGCTCAGAGCCTCTCAACCTCTGAGGTCCGCTTACTTAATTTTTGGAAAGAATATTATAAAGAATTTTTCCAAAATGTTTTTACATGAATCATTCATATTTACAGAACTGTCTCATTTACATAATTGTGTCTATTGTGTGTGGCATCTTTTATCTATCAGTCTGTCCCTTTAATACACACAATGTCCCTCTGACTGGTTTCTTTGTGCTGTCGTCATGAATCTCCTCTTTCCCTGCAGTTAATCATTGAAACAAATAGAAACAAAATGAGACAAACCCACTCGCACATTCCTCAAAACATACTGCTAAAAACATTTACTGTAAAAAATGTTCTTATGTGCGTGTTGAGAGAGATAATTATTAATTATGGGAAAGACAAAGAATGTATAACGAATAAAAGATTAATAATAAATACTGTAATCATAGAGTACAAAATTATTAACCTCTTGAGACGGGTGTGCCTGTTTTCTTGAGATTAGTCGGTCAGGGAAGGAGCAATATAATAGCAAATCTGTATTTATATAGCACTTATCAAGCACACAGAACAAAGTTTTGCTTTACAAAACAGGGGGATAGTTATATAGTAGCTACGTTTGTTGACAAAACTGCCTATTTTTGCATTTTCATAGATCATGATCAAGATTAATTTAGGCTTGCTAAAAATCTTGTCATGAAACAATGCTTTCGCTGTTTATCTACTACTATGATATGCAGATATGATCATGTCAGACACTGCAGTAAATCATGGGGAAATTAACCAGGATTTTAAAAAATTTATGAACGGGAGAGTGGAAGCGGGTTTACATGGAGGGGAGTGGAATTTGGGCAGATAGGGAGTAAAAAAACGGTAGCCTACAACACCGCCACAGTTGGAATAATTTATATGGGAAACACTGCAGTTTCTATATGCATGTAGCTACTGTGTGTATTCTAGTATTGTATGTACATGTTTTCAATATAATCTATATGCAATGCTCGCTAGCCAATTCATTTAAAATCCTTCGCCATCCTTCGCTAACGTAACGTTACTTACTAAATTATCCAGCTTGCTGGATATCTCTCCCCCTATCCATCTTGCTAATTGTCTCTGTATATAGCCAGCCAAGGTAGCTAGACAGCTAACGTTAGCTGGCTAGCTACCTTGCTACTGCAGACAGCTATTAAAAAGCAGAAAATATTAAAAAGATAGCTTACCTCAATATTCAGCTGCAGCCCTCTCCCGCAGGTCACTAACGATTGACGCGAGCGGGAAAAGAAGAATTTAAGAGCCATCCATGAATTTAAGCGCGTCCGTTCTACAGATGTGCACAGGCTGCGTTCTGTTGACCGAGTCTGTTGACCGACACAGTGATCAGCGCTGTCAACATTTGTCTGGGCCACACTTGGCACAAGCCCGCAGAACAGGTGCGACTGCGAAGTGGATCCTCTGATGGTCAAGGTGATCCGGACCGGACCTAAATACTGTCTGGGTAGCCTCAGTGTCTCTAACTCATTGCTAAGGTGGGTTCAGCCTCATTAAGCAGATTCCTATACAGTATTAAGCAGATGAGAACTGCTTAACTAGCATAAAACATTTTTTTCAATTCTAAAATATCTAATGTTTTTGTTCACATGCACATTTTTGTGTCTCAATCCCATTGCAAAGGTGCATTTAGCCTTGTTAAGAAGATTCCTACACAGTATTAAGCAGAAAAAACTGCTTAACGAGGAGGAATTATATTTTTCAATTAAATAGGATATAATTGTTTTGGTCACAGTTTGTACGATGCAAATTTATCTATCTCTAGCTCATTGCTAAGGTGCATTTAGCATTGTGAAGCTAATTCCTATACAGTATAAAGCAGATGAAAAAACTAACATGAAACATTTTGTTTTTCAATTCTAAAATATCTAATGCTTTTGTTCACAGTTAGTAGTCATCCCCCACTTTAACTATGCAATTTTTTGTGTCTCTAAAGGTGCATTTAGCATCATTAAAGGGTAAGTCCACCGAAAAACAACGTTATCAGATCAAGGCTCTACTAATTACGTTTCTCTTTGTGGTTGGCCAAAAAAAATTCTGTACCGAGATATTTGAATATAAAGTTGAAATTTTGGTAGAGGTATACGTCATTTTGAAAGACTACAGTGGGGTCAAGTGGGCGTGTAAATGACATAGGCACATAGGCAGAGCCAGCGAGGGAGGAAACGGTACTGCATCTGTCACTGTTCTGAGTCGGGACACATCGTAGATCAAGCTAGCATCATTGCTGTTTCACTATAATGTCAGAACATTACATTGATAGGTTACGTTGTTTCCTAAAGATGTTTTGTCAAAATAAACCAAACAGGACTCTCGTGCTGTCGGTTACAGAGTGGCGTGGCCTCCGATATCATTCTCTGACATCTTCCTCTGCCTTATTGAATCACCCGGTAAGGAACCATGTCAACTAACGTTACATTATGATGCATGACCATGAAAGGTAGACCAACATTAGCAAGCTGACCATAATCCAACGGTTTCGCTTTGAACATTCGATTAAATTTCATTACATTTGATTACAGAAGCCATGTTAACAATGTCATTTTCTGTGCTAGTGTCATTAGCTGTTATTAGCCACGGGTTTATTGGCATTAAACAAAGGTGCAAATCCGGGTTTGTAAATCTGTTTGCCATGCAATAGCTAACCCTATATTCGTTTATAGATATCGGAGTTGGTAAACGTGTCATTACCGACATCAGTGCATTCGAGTTGCACATCTGGAAGAGTTTTGGCTTTGCTAACAACTACAACAATAACGTTTAAAATTTTAATTGTATATGTTTATCATTCTGTATCGGCATGTTGGCCCATACAAAAGCATTTTATACAAAAAAATGGGAGGTCGGATTGATTTCCCGATTCCCAACATGGAACTCCTTTTTGGAAGGCTGTTTTATTTTTTAAAAATTCCGTTAGAAGATCGGGTGAGAAATGAGTAGCTTACGTGTTACAGACTTCTGGCTTGGCTGGCGAATGTATTCACGATACCAAACGTAGATACATGAAGGGCTGTATTTCCTCCATTTCCAGGTGTCTGAAACCGCCCATAAAAAGATGTGGATAGGGGATGCCTGGAATATAATTAGTTAAACCTAGACCACACAGCTTGTCCTATGTTTCACGATGTGAAAAGTTTAGTTTCATTATCATTTTAAAAAATGAAAAGTATGATAGAGTGCAATTAAGGTATATCTATTATTCCACAAACAATTTATCCTTCATTTCTTCAGCTTAATGTATTTATTAAATTTATTTGTATCCATTGGGGTATTGTGCGCGTGTGTGTGTGCGTATGTGTAAGTGTATATGTGGGTCGGGTGGGGGAGCACCAGGCCATAGACTTTAAACTCTCATGCGAAATTGCTTGTGCTCTGTCTTGGTGTGAAATAATTTTATGTTATTGTTTATGGCTGATGTCTTGTTGATGTTTGTGGTTTGCATGTTGGGCAAAGGTTGTGTGGGATAGTCGAAGGAGTGTTGGAAGAGTGGACTAGGCCAGGGGTTTTCAAAGTGGGGGCCGCGGCCCAACGGGGGGCCGCCAGGGGGCGCCAGGGGGGCCAATTGGAAGGGAGAGGAAAATGGAAAATGCAAAAAAAAAAATAATAATTCATTTATTTAAAAAATTAATTTCAATTAAATTCATAAGATTATTGTGCCAGTTTAAAATAAAATATAAATTGTTATAAATCCTTTCATATCAAAATTAGGTCTTTGCCATGCCCTTCTTTCAATCGCAGCCAATAACTAACCGTCTGCCTGTCAGTCAAAGCGTTACGTTGAGCTGCCAACGGCCCGATTATGGAATCAAAATAGGGTCAAAAGTATTGTGTTGTGTATTAAGAAGCTGTATGTTAGATTTTTTATTATTTGCCAGTGTAATTTAAAAGTAAAAAAAAAAAGCCATTTCGCAATAGGGGGGCCCCAGCCAGAGGCTACGACTATTTGGGGGTCCTTGGCATGGAAAAGTTTGGGAACCCCTGGACTAGGCCACTTTACATGTACCTGTATCTGATTTATTTTTTCACTTTCCTTTGTTTTGTTAGTTATTTTATATTTCATTTACTTCCTTTGCTAGAAGTCTGAGATTAATCAAGTGAGGTATTTATTTAACTATATTAATGTAAATTATATTTTAATTTAACTAAGACAGGAGATGAAGGAAGATTATATCATTGTAGTATTATAATAATGAGAACAGACAACTGGTAATGAAAATTATAAAAATGATATTAGGATGATGGGATAATTATGTAAATGGGAAGATAATGATGACAATAATACTGATAATAATAAGTCTGATAATAAAGCTTAAAATAAAGTGTTAAAATAACAATAATAAATTAATAAAACTATGGTTCAATTGTGCTGCAGTAAGTCTGTAGAGCTGTATGCAACCTTGTCCACTGCTTCATAACCATCTTTGCCTCTGCATAACAGTGACAGGAAATCTGTCAGGAAATACTATCCAAGTATAGTATTAAAGGATTTCTGTGGACTCTGAAAGGGTGTCCTCAGTTTTTTGTTTTGTTTTCATGCATTATAAAAGAAATGGTACATTCAAATCAGTGATTCCATTTCTGTGTATGCCATACAGTACCCTTCACTTGGTTGACATTGTGCTACATATTGAAATTGAAATTGCACGTTCAATGGCTTTACAGTTTAGTACAGCTATCGTTTGTAAGTACTTGAAGATGACTTTCTTGGATTGTCGTTTTAAAACTCTGAATAACACCATTGATTTAAACTGCTTTCTTTTTCTCTTGGTCTCTCTGCAGAAGAAGTTGTGGATTGCATTGTGCTGCTTCATTCTTCTGATAATTGTGGCCATTGCCTTGGCTGTATCCTTCTCATGTAAGTTTGCTTTTTTGATCAGTAAAAATTAGTCGAAGGAAATAGGATCGGTGAATTTGATTTTGTTATTAAAAATTAAAAATACAAAAATTGTAATGCAATTGCAATTATATTGCAATAGGAGTGCACAGATATAAAAGTTAGTTTTTTCCATGAATCATACCATGAGACTGTGTTGAAGCATTATCCCCTTTGCACAGATGCCAAATTCTTACCTATTTAGGGGGTGTTCTATTTAAGGCTTTATAACTGCAGGTGAACACCACAAAAACTGGGAAAATGGCTTAAATGAAAGAGTTGAGCCAGTTACAATACTAACTTAGATTAGTTTATTTATCTAGAAATAATCATGTTTTCTGTCAGTTTGCAATGAAATACTGAGTTTTTATGTATAGTTTTACCTGTTTCTCATCCAGTGAGTACCATAATTAATTGGACAGTGACACATTTTTTGTTGTTTTGGTTCTGTACTCTAGCACTGAGTTTGAAAGGATACAATTACAATGACAATGAGGTTGAAGGGTATTTTCATCCATATCAGGATGAACCATTTAGAAATTATAGAACCTTTTGTACACAGTCCTCCCCATTTTCTGGCAACAAAAAATATTGTACAATTTAACATAATGTAGAATAAAGTAATAATGTTTCATATTTGGTCGCATATCCTTTGCATGCCATGATTTCCTGATGTCTGTGACCCAACAATATCAAAAGACTCTTTTTCATTTTCTGGTACTCCTACAAGCGATACTATAACCTCTCTGCATTTAAATGGATCTTTATGGGAATTGGGGGGTGGGACTAAATTTAGCTGTAAATTACACTGGAACAGTATGGAACTAAATACTGGCTAAATGGCTCCTAGTCATCAAGGGTCTGAAGTATCAAACAAGCCTTAAACTATCACTGCTGCCAGAAATACAGTAGATATGGATGGATAACTTGAAGGGTTTCTTCTCCTGACTTATTTTTCCATAGAGTTTAATAGGAAAATGTGTCAGGAGAAACAACCCTTAAAGTGATCCATCCATATCTACTGCATATCTGGCAGCAGTGATAGTTTAAGGCTTGTCGTGGACATTTTCCATTTTACCCACAGCGAGCAAGTCTGATCAAAACAGAACCACAACAAATCCATATTGTACTATAAAATAATTAGTTTATTTGCAGATAAACAGTGTGAGAGAGTCCTTACCAGAGCTCTCTGAGCCCCAGAAAAACCCTTGATGACTTACAGCGATTTCGCCAACCATGTATTCCATACTGTTCCAGCATAATTTACTCAATCTAGTCGCACCCCCAATTCCCAGAAAGATCCATTCAAATGCAGAGAAGCTATAGTATTGCTTGTAAGAGTACCAGAAAATAAGATAGTCTTTTGATATTGTTGGGTCATCAGGAAGTCTTAGCATGCAAAGGATATGCAACCAAATATAAAAAAAACTATGACTTTATTCTACATTATGTGAAACTGTCCAATATTTTTTCATGCCCGAAAATGGGGGGGGGGCTATGTACAAAAGGTTCTATAATTTCTAAACGGTTAATCCGATATGGATGAAAATACCCTCAAATTAAAGCTGACAGTCTGCACTTCAACCTCATTATCATCATATCCTATCAAACTCAAAGTGCTAGAGTACAGAACCAAAATAACAAATGATGCGTCACTGTCCAATGAATTATGGTGCTCACTGTATGAGAAACAGGTAAAACTATACATTGCCTGGATCATAGACTTTATGTCCACAAGTGTGCAAGGTGGCAATGGAGTGTGCACAGGGTGATATGCAGAGCTACTAAATACCTATGATGCAAAATGTAGGCAGTGTATGCTGTTGTCCCTTTTCCAAATAATCTATCCAAAATGGCTAAATTGTGCACGGCTGTAAATCATAAAATAATGATATATTTAACTACAAATCAACTGTTTTAGCTCATAAAACTCACTTTTGCATAATTTTCATTGTGGGCATTACTATCTTTTCATCAGTTTAGGGGATAGATATCTATGGGACCAGAAACCTATCCAAAACATCATCACATTAATACAATATTTATTTGTTGTCCATTATAAAGGATATACACATTCATACTCACTCCAAGGAAAGTTTTGCACAGAAATCTAGCACATATGCACGGTAAATTGGAATGAGTATCCATGCCCTAATTATTGCCCATGGAAATAGTGTATATTATGTATGATAAGATTACAATACAATAATATTCCACCATCAGGAAAATGCTGGCAAATCTAAATGGCAAATCAAACATAAAGCATGACTGAGCCACCAATGAATGCTTACTCTACAGTATGTGAAATGCACTCAAAATGCGAAATTAACTATATCGAACTTATGGCACAACATGGTAGCGGAGTGGAAAAACTAATGTGCATATTTGAAATATCGCAAGCAGTAATACTTACATATCGAGGAGAAAAGTGTCCTTCATGCATATTCTCAGACAGAATCAATGCTATGATGTCTATGTAGGGTCCAAAATTAACTTTTTAGCTCACCGTCCAAATGTCTGGTAGATTAAAAAATCTACCCGCCAAACATTTTTTTTACCAGGCAAAAAATCTTGCGCATACAGCCTTTATGGTGGTGAATACAAACAGTGGTTTGAGCAGATTTTAAGCAAAAAAGAATTGTATTGATATTAAATGTTCACTGCAACAAAGATACATGGCATACGGGAGTGAGAATAGTATCCTACAAAGTGCATAAATAGTATAGAACAAAAGTGCATGAAGAGTAGGCTATTAGATACAGAAATCAAATAATATGTTGGTGAAAATATTAACATTATTAAAAGAAAGGTGATTTTAAAACGTGGATTACATTGCTAGTTAACTATTAAACGTTAACTGTGTAGCTATACAGACATTAGCCTATATAAAGAAGGAATGGGCATACCAGTAGCCTACGTTAACCAAGTTAACCAGCCGGGTTTGCTGGGCAGATAACAAATAGCTAATGTTAGCCAACCAGATAACGTTAACGTTCATTAAAAGCTATCAAGTGTTTGTGTGTGATCATTAACGTAAACTTACTCGCACATCCACCTGAAGATTAAATTGACATGCAGTGAATAGCCTATGACACTTCGACTTTACACAATCTTTTACAGGTTCTAGTTTCAGTGCCAATAACAATGGGATTAGCCTATTGCAGGCATTTTCTGTGGCGCATAAACGGCACTGGGAGCAGAACATTGACATTATTGAATTTGAATGTATTTGACATAACGATCTCATCAATTTCTTCTTAAAAAAATCTTTGGTGTTTCTTGGTTGCGTGACTTGGACCTGCGAGATAGAGACAAGTGCAGTTTACAGAGCCCTTTGAGGACAAAGCTGGAACGTGTTAGCCTACTTTATATTTTATAGGTTGAAAGAATAGAATAGAGTAACTTTTATTTTCCCTTTAGGGAACTTCAGTTGTAGCCACCAGCAACAACAAAAAAGGCACAGTGGGGCAGACCCACACAAACAAACATATCAAATAAAGACATTCAATAGAATCATTGCATTAATCAAACTAATTAAGTGAATTAAAGTGGAAGGTAAAGAAGCTTTGTAGATGAGGTAAACGATCTCGATAGCTATTTAGCTACATTTTTTACATGCAAGCATATGTAGCCTCTTTATTAGATTTCTAGTTTCCAAATTAGCAACTGATCTCTATCAAATTAGTACTCCCATGACTCATTTCTGGAAAGGTATTCAAAACACCATTCTGCCATGCTCCTGCAGGAAAAAATCCTAACCCATGTTGATCCATGCATAAAAATAGTTGAATGCACACGTGTTTCTTCAATAGAGGTGCAGGTTGCAGCGAGAGTACGTCCAAAAAAGAAGTGGCACACTGAGCTTTGTCCAATAATTGATGTTTCAGTGTAAACTGCACACTCAACACAGGAACAACCTTATTATAAATATATTATTTAAATTTATCAAAATTCAATTAGAAGCACAGACAGACTAACAACGCGTTTCGGCAGTCCTTCTTCAGGTTCGCTCTTCATGTTGATCCATGTTTGTCTGATTGCACTCTGATCCCTACTATGTCTGAATTACTTAAAGAAAAATTTAACTTTGGGTTGTGTAGTTACCTGACCATGATATGAGTTCATAAATTGCTCTGTGCTCCCCTGGGGTGATAATCCAGAATAGGGTGTTTGTTGCTATCCATTCACTTCTATAGTGGCGCGAAAACGGTCTCAAAATGACACTTAGCATGTATACGAACATGAACAAAGTGGATTCTGCCAGTACAAACAATAACCAGTCCTCTTACGTATAAAATGAAATGGCCATTTTAGATTTTTCATATTTAATTTGGAACGTAGATCCGGGAGGTATGTTCTTGCGCCAGAACCCACTCATTGGTCCAAGTACGGAAGCCGACGGGTGCAAAACGCAACAACAAATCAGAAAACGCAACAACAAGTTAGAAAACACAACAAGTTAGAAAACACATCGACAAAACAGAAAACACAACGACAAAACCTGAAACAAAACAATCAGCCGACGAGTGCAAACGCAACGACCAAAGAAATACATTTACAATTCCCTTTACAGAAAGGGTAGGTACTAGCTATCTTTGAATTCTTCATTATCTACCAATGGTTTGTTTTATTGGCATATGTGTCCACACTATCACCAATTACAAGCCGATTGATTTTACTAGCTATTGATTTAATTGTTTATTTGAGGTAACTATATTTTTTAACTAATCAAAATAAAGGCTGAGGTGAATCAATAGGCTCATAATTGGTATTGTGGACACATGGCCACTAAAACTAAGCATTAGTCGATAAAGAATTGAAAGACAAAGCAAATGACAACGAGCCAAATAAGTTTAAGGGAAAGTGATGGAAGAACCTTTTTTTTCTTTTCTTTTCTTTTTTTACCCACCACCACCCCCCCAACTTTGGGGGACAACTTCATTATAATGTTTTATTTATTTTATTATTATTTTTTTATTTTTTTACCACCATTATCGCCAATCCTTATTATAATTCATTATTATTATACTTATTATTTATCTGTTTGTCTTTGGCATTTTATTGTTTTGTTTTTGCTTTTTTATTTATTATAATTTTTTATTTTTTTAAATTAAATTATTGTGCACCCCGTAGTATCTCCAAGACAAAAACATCTGCAACTAAACAAAAACAAATAAAACAAACACCCCTGTGATCCCAACCCCCTCCTCCCAAGTGCAAGGAGCTAAAAAATGAACCAAGAAATAAATGAAACTTCCACTCCCCCACCCCCCTGTGCATAATCAGCAGAGCCAGGCGTCACCCACAAACCCCCAGGCCTCAAGTAAAACATATAACATTAAACACAAAAACAAGAAATGGCAAAAAACTGATAATAAATAAATAAATAAAATCATAATACTAATAATAATAATAATAATAAATAAATGAAATAAATAGTAATTTCATCTGAGCAAACAGAAACCAAAACAAAACAGCAAATTACACAAAACACGAGGATAAGAAAAGAAAAACCAAGATAGTAATAACAATAGATAAGTAAATAATAAAAAATCAAAAAGAAAAAAAAAACAAACTATTGAACTGTAAAATAAATAAATGAATAAATACATTACGATATTATGGGGACAGGGGGACATCAGGTATCTCCCAATTTTCTCCTTTTATGAGGGTTTCCCAAATGACAAGATTATTGTTTCTTTTTGCCATTATTGCTTCCTTCATGGAATAGTGTTTTATATATTGTCAAAACATACTGAGTGTTAATGAATTAGAGTTTTTAATGTATATATCTCAGGTCCATCAGTCCAGTTGATTGGAGCTGAACAGGTTAATTGAAAGTTAGAACATTTTAAAGAGCCTATTCTTAGGATAGTACACTTTTCATAGTTTGGTTTCAACCCTGATACAATAGAGAATCCCTCCAAGTCTTTAATGAGGGCATCCAGTGCAGGTTGCTGAGGTTGTCAAGGAAAGGTCGCGTCATCAGCATACAGGGAGATTTTTGTTTCAAAGCCATATGTACAGTCAAGCCGGAAAGTCTGCACACCCCTTTCACCTTCTCCACATTTTATTACGTTACAGACTTATACTACAATAGATTGAGTTCATTTTTTGCCTCAAACATCTACACACAATAGCCAATAATGACGAAGTGAAAACAGGGTTTTAGAAAATATGCAATTTTATTTTACTGACAAAAATAGGTTATTTAGGGGTTACATATCTGTACACACCCTTAGCCTAATACTTGGGTGCTGCACCTTTGGCAGCGATTACAGCTTCAAGACTTCTTGGGAAAGAAGCTACGAGCTTGGCACACTTGTTTCTGGACATTTTTGCCCATTCCTCTTGGCATATCCTTGCAAGCTCCGTCAGGTTGGATGGGGAGCGACGGTACACAGCCATTTTCAGCTCTTTCCACAGATGTTCAATTGGATTCAGGTCTGGGTTCAGGCTGGGCCACTCAAGGACATGCACATACTTTCTCCGAAGCCACTCCTTTGTTCTCTTGGCTGTGTGCTTCGGGTCGTTGTCATGTTGGAAGGTAAAGCTTCGCCCCAGTCTGAGGTCCAGAGCGCTCTGGAGCAGGTTTTCTTCAAGGATCTCGGTGTACTTAGCTGTATTCATCTTTCCCTCTATCGGGACTAGTCGCCCCGTTCCCGCTGCTGAAAAACATCTCCACATCATGATGCTGCCACCGCCATGCTTCACTGTAGGGATGGTATTAGCCAGGTGATGAGCAGTGCCTGGTTTCCTCCAGATGTGACGCATGGTATTCAGGCCAAAAGGTTGGTTTCATCAGACCAGAGAATCTTGTTTCTCATGGTTTTAGAGTCCTCTAGGTGCCTTTTTGGCAAACCCCAAGCGGGCTGTGATGTGCCTTTTACTAAGGAGGGGCTTCCGTCTGGCCACTCTACCATAAAGTCCTGATTGGTGGAGTGCTGCCTGGATGGTTGATCTTCTGAAAGGTTCTCCCATCTCCACAAGAATACACTGGAGCTCTGTCAGAGTGACCCTCGGGTTCCTGCTAACCTCAGTGGCCAAGGCCCGTCTTTCTTGACACTATCCTGTTTCTGAGGTCTGCAGATAATTCCTTTGACCCCATGGCTTGGAGTTTGCTCTGACATGCACTGCCAACTGTGGGACCTTATATAGGCAGGTTTTGGCAATTTAATTTATCACAGGCGGACTCCAATTAAGTTGTAGAAATATCTCAAGCAGTATCAGTGGAAACAAAATGCACCTTAGCTCACTTTTGGGTGTCATATCAAAGGGTGTGCACACTTGTGTACATATGATATTTTACATTTAGATTTTTAATAAATTAGCACAAATGTCTAAAAACGATCTATTGTAGAATATGTCTGTAACGTAATAAAAGGTGAAAGGGGTGTGCAGACTTTCCGGCTTGACTGCATGCAGGCCCTTTATACTGGAGTTTCTTCTAATTTGTATGGCCAACATTTAAATTGCTAAAATAAACAGATAAGGAGATAATGGGCAGCCTTGACGTACCCCTCTAGAAAGCTCAAAACATTCAGAGAAAAAAACATTATTTATTATTTTACTAATGGGTTTGTAATACAACACTTTGACCCAATTTATAAAGGAATCACCAAAGTTAAAATTTTATTTTAAAAAGGAGACATTTGTAAATGAAATCCCATCGAACTTTATCAAATGCCTTTTCAAATTCAGCAATGAATACAAGGCCTGGTTTTTTTTCCCTATCATGGTATTCAATTATTTCAAGAAGGTTATCTTCAAGAATTATTTCAAAAATATTATCTCCAATAAAATGATTTTCAAGAAACCCAGTCTGATCATGATTTATTATTTCTCCAATAACTGCTTTTGCTCTTAGTGCGAGACACTTGGACAGGATTCAATAACTGCTTTTGCTCTTAGTGCGAGACACTTGGACAGGATTCAATAACTACTTTTGCTCTAAGTGCGAGACACTTGGACAGGATTCAATAACTGCTTTTGCTCTTAGTGCGAGACACTTGGACAGGATTCAATAACTGCTTTTGCTCTTAGTGCGAGACACTTGGTCAGGATTCAATAACTGCTTTTGCTCTTAGTGCGAGACACTTGGACAGGATTCAATAACTGCTTTTGCTCTTAGTGCGAGACACTTGGACAGGATTCAATAACTGCTTTTGCTCTTAGTGCGAGACACTTGGACAGGATTCAATAACTGCTTTTGCTCTTAGTGCGAGACACTTGGTCAGGATTCAATAACTGCTTTTGCTCTTAGTGCGAGACACTTGGTCAGGATTCAATAACTGCTTTTGCTCTTAGTGCGAGACACTTGGACAGGATTCAAGTGTCACAGCACAGGAGTGTCAAGGGTCTCCAATATTTTAGATATACTGGATTTTTGTAATTTCCATGTGCATCTTGTTTTAATAATAATGAGATTAGACCCTCTTTCTGTGTTTCTGTGTTTTCAAATGAAAAATTTAAAGCTGCTACTAAGGGAATCTTAATTTTGTTAAAGAAGATTTTATAAAAACTCGGTTGGAATGCCATCCATCCCTGGGGATTTTCCTGATTTGAAAGAGATAATAGCATCCAATAATTAATTCTCTGTGATTAATCCTTCATTTAACTCCAGTATTAGTTCATTTTTCCGTCGTAAATATTGTTTATATTTCCAAGATGCCATATTGAGCGCATGGCCTCTAAATACACAGTTAAATTAATCCCACACAATATGAGGGTTAGCAGATCCTACATTACGCAATAAATAGTCATTCATAAAAAAAAATGTTTTTGTAACAAAATGGACATCATTCAAAAGTGCCTGATTGAACTTCCAATAGCCCGGGCCTCTAGGATATTCAGAGGTTATTATTTGTCGTGCTATTAGGACATGATCTGAACGCAGTCTGTCTGCGATTACAGATTTTGATATTTTAGACACAATTGAAAAAGAAACGAGGAAGTAGTCAATGCGACTTGCTTGCTTCCCTCTGCGCCAAGTATATCTAGTTGAGTCTGGGTTTTGCAACCTCCAAATATCTACAAGATCTAAAGAGGACATCATTTCTGTTATTGCATTTTGTGCTTTTGAGTGGTAATTATGTGATTGATTCCCAGCTCTGTCTATGGTTGTATTTAACACTGTATTATAGTCACCAACCAGTATCAATTGATCATTACAGTCAGTTAATTGTTGAACCATGCTGGATGGAATGATGATTGGAAGAACTTAACCACACAGGTAACAAGGAAAAAATTAATTGGCTGTTTTTTGGGGGGGGGGAAGGGTTTTTGCCGTTTTTGAGTCCATAAAAATTAATTTCACAATTTCAAACGTGCTATTTATGGAGCTAAATATACTCCATAGGCTTGTCTTGCATGTCACGTTAGATAACGTAAACTGTTGTTGGTTGGTCACTCGCACTGTCAGACTCATTTGACATACTGCATGTCCAATCAGAAGGAAGCTACAATCGCCCTTTATGTAGGCCTAGTACCTACCCTTTTGGTAAAGGGATTTGTAAATGTGTTTCGACTTTGGTCGTTGTGCTTGCACTTGTTTTGTTTCGGGTTTTGTCGTTGTGTTTTCTGATTTGTTGATGTGTTTTGCACCCATCGGCTTCCATAAGCAAGCGTTCTTGGTAGTAAAACGACCTGCATTTTGCTAGTATTTTCTGGTAGCTTGCTAACAACATGGAAAATGGTACTTTTATAAATAATTACACAAAAAAAAATACATAAAAGGACTGGTTATTTTTTGTAGACAGAATCTGCGTCGTTCACGTTCGTATACGTGCTAGAAGTGTCATTTTGAATGGAGAGTTACCAATACCCTATTCTGGATTATCAGAGCAACTAGTGAACATATTTCGCCATTTGGACTCATATCATGGCCAGGTGACAACACAACCCAAAGTTCTACCAAAGTTAAATTTTGCTTTAAGTTTGACTCTGATATCATGATATATGACTGAATGATGACTGAGTGATGACTGTCCTTACTGATGTCCTTACTTTCTTTTTCATTTTACAGAACCGTTCTGCCTCATACCCGTCTTAACGCCTTCGGCCTCACAGATGAGCATCAACCTTACTGGCAAAATGCTATCACACACACATACACACTGACAGTCGCAACAAAACTGCCTTTATGTTCACCCAGTAATTCCTGAAACCTTGCAGGGCATTGATGCTTTTTGTTTTAATCACAAGTGCTAGTTTCAAAGGCAACAAAATGCTAAAAAAAAAGTAAGAATGCACAAAACTGGAATCTTATTTCTTTTAGTAATTACAAAAAATTAAGAAAATGAGAGACAAGAAATCTTAATATAAAAAGAACTTGGTTATTATTCAGCTATTCCTCATTCACGGTGCTTTACAACCAACATGGGTGCTGATGTATCACTATTGTGGAACTGTTTTGAACCAGTTATGCACAGTATGTATACTCTCACAGAGTGACTACAGTGTAGTGTACTGTCCCGGACTGGGATTGTACTGTAAAATGCATCACCTGTGAAATATTTTACCTACATTTTGTATTTCAATCAGCTTGTAAAAAGTATCAGCGTGTTGTAAAATTATGTTTATTGCTGTATGCATGCATGTTGCCCATGTATCTTAAGCAACTCTCCATCCGTTGTAGAAAGGGACTTACTCTTGGCACTGTTATGGCAGTTGTTTTTTAGGATGCTCAGTATTGTGCCCAAGGAGGCCCTTAACACTGCATGATGGTCTATTAATCTT
Organism: Ilyophis sp. 1 JC-2022; assembly: GCA_022702515.1. NCBI lineage: Eukaryota > Metazoa > Chordata > Actinopteri > Anguilliformes > Synaphobranchidae > Ilyophis > Ilyophis sp. 1 JC-2022. Next base: position 118,551,856 of record CM040405.1, read on the forward strand.
GAACTAATCCAAGAATCATCCTGGCCCTAAAGTGGTGGTGGTGGTGGGGTGGGGGTGGGGGTGGTTGTGGTTGTGGTAAGTGTGTGTGGGCATATCTGCTATGGCACATGACTCAGTACAACATACATTCTAACTCTTTGTAGTGTTTCTTTAAAGCTATTTTTTAAAACAAAACATTATATTCTGTGTATTGTGTTTTATTACAATTTCACATTTGCCTTTATGTTCCTTAATATGTGACTGTGTGAATGATAGTTTATATTATGTAGTTATTTTAGAATAAGGGAGGCAATAATTATTCAGGAGCCACACATGGAAAAGTGACCATAAATCCATGTTATCAAAACTGACACGTCGGCATGAAGTGTCCTTTGAATGTGAAAAATACAGGCCAGACTGTATTTCAACCCCTTCCCGCAGATACCAAATTTGGTAAATTCTCACCTATTTAGGGGGTGTTCTGTTTAAGGCTTTATAACTCCAGGTGTGAGAATTACAGAGACTTGGAACATGGCTTAAATGAAACAAGACAGTTGTACTATTTACAATACTAATACTTAGTTTACTTTCATAATTTATGTCAAAATAAACTGCCACAAATGCAAAGAAATGCAACAAAAAAAATAACTTTCTTTAGTTTGCAATGAAATACTGAGTTACATGTGTGAAACAGGTAAAACTATATATTTCCTGCATCATAAACTCAGTGTTCACATGTGTACAAAAGCTGAGGGTGATGTGCAGAACTACTACAGATCTATGATGAAAAATAGCCTATAGCCTACAAATCAACTGTTTTGGCTAATAAAACTCACCTTTGCATCATTTTAGAGTGGGGATTGCCCCCACAGATACTACCCCATACAGTGTATATTATGTACGATAGGATTTCAATAAAATAATATTCCATCATCAGGAAAATGCTGGCAAAAGTTATAGCTTCAGGGTAAATCAAACATAAAACATGTAGTCTATTAACGCTTACACTACAGTATTTGAAATGCACTCAACATGTATCATGGTATCTTGGTAACTATGGTATCTTCTGTTCTGATACACTCCCAAAATCCTTGTAAACATGCGAGGATATTTTCTTGCCTTGCTGACAAGTTAGGAAATTAGTAAGAACTTGCAAAAATAACAGGAAACTGCTGTTACGCCTCGGCGAGCGAATGTCCATTCTAAGTTGCTTGCGTCAAACTCCGCTGATAGAAGGAGAAATTCTGTTACGCCCGCCTGTAATTTATTGTACAAAGCATCCTATAAAACACAGTTGCTAAGGCTACTTAGCCCTATATTGGATAAAAGAATCGTCAATTAAACCAGAAAGAACTGGAATGAATGAGACCGATTTGAAGAGCGTGGGAGTATTGCGCATCAACGTTTCAGATTGTGTAATCGCGGTATAAAGTGTTGTTTATTTCTCACACGGATTGTCCGAGACAATAAATGACCACTGAATTTTGAAAGGGACATCGCTAAGCGTAAAACCAATAGGGTAGGGTTGGATATTTTATATTTAGTTAGGGGTGGGACGATACACGATATTGCTTTCACGATACGATACGATACGATATGTTTTGATAGAGCTGACATAAATAATGTAACGTTACTTGAGTCGTTTTAGAATTATATTATTTTGGCATACGATCAGGCTAATGTTGGGTTTATCTTGTTGCTATGACGGAATGCTAATTTTAAATTATAAAGAAATATATTTTTGATCTCACACATACTGAGACACATACATACGTTATTGTCCACTATGTCACGCATGGGTAGGTATAGTTGCAGGCGAGACTGGGTGGAGGGTTGCTTGTTAAATGGACTTGCTACGGAGAACAGTGACACTTAAAAACTTCGTATTTGGCAGAGTTGTCACAAATCGTGTAAAACCCGGAGTTTGTCATTTCCTCTCATAATTTGGTTGCAGGCGAAATTAATATCTGAGGTGAGCAAAATCTTGCTGCCAGCTCCATGGCCACTAGGGATCTGCGCAAAGTGGTTAAAGGTTGGTCGAAAGGCATATTTTTTGGGAGTACTGATGAGAAAAAAATTGTATGCACGTAAATTAACTACATCCAGCGATTTATTAAAGCAAGAGAAGCTGCAATTGCTGTAAGGATGAGTGGTCAGAACTATTTAATGCCAAACACATTTAAAATATAGATTTTGGTTTTTTTCAGTAAATTGGAACTAAATAGTAGTTTTATCCAAAAACACATGAAAGACTTGTTTGTCACTGCAAATTGGTTACACATGATAGTATGCTTTTGTGATGGCACAAATATTTGGGTAAGTTTATGCAACTCTGAAATTCAATTCAAATTGAATTATATTTCATTATTTTTAGAAGCAATGGGAATGCTAACCACACAGTACAACAATCTTTATACACTAATAACAATATTTTATTTCTGCTCACATGCTGACAAAACAAGTGTGCTCAAAAATAAAAAAATATGTGCAGATGTTTCAATCTCTCAGATCTTCATGAGCTGGAAGGTACAGCAATCGCAGAGATCAGTTCATTTGGGTCCATTGACTTCAACTAGAAAGAAATCAAGCATGTCAGCATAGTGGAAAAACACCTTAGCCACCACCAACAATCACCATTGACTAATATTTTATTCATTTAATTATTTGTATTATTTTATTATTGCGAGTCTATATAATTCAATTAAATCTGTTGTAGCAGAGGCTGCATTGTGTTTGGCCTTCAAATGCTGAGGGTTTGACTTGGACCCATTTATTTCCACCATGCTGATTGTTAATGATAATCATTTTGTCACATCTTTCTTTGTCTGGCTTTTCATGCTGCTGCAGCTCCACAAAATTTGTTGGTCAGCTGTTTAGCCGTTCATATGAACATAGCACAATTATAGTAGTTATTATTGTTTTACTCTCGTAATGTATCTGACTCCATTTAAAATAATAATTTAGAATTTGGGTTAAAAATGCGTGGAACTCGGAGTGGTTACACTCGACTCATCCTTAGGTACCACCATTACTCAATATAGGCTTGCCGGAATCAGCATTATTGCTGAATTTAAGTTTGTTGGAGAACGCAGAGGTTGGGGGTCTAGCCAACACAATCCATGCATTATATTTGTCATAGATGGTTGCGAGCCCAGGTCAGAGTGCATTTAAAGGGCTCCTTAAGGCGAATTTGACAAGAACCGGCATAGAACGCCCATGGGTTCTCTTCACATCAAATCACCAGAACCATGCACTACCAACCCTGTTTTGCGGGCAGAACTTGACTGCCTTTCCCAACTTGAGAACACCACTAAAGACGTGCTGTACCACGCCACTGATCCTTGGTCAGAATGGTCCCCCTGAATATTCAGTCGTAATTTTGGCTGAAAAGGGTTAGGCCACGCAAGTTAAAAAATAAACATAATTTAACAACAGGCAGGTAGGTCATTAACTTAAATTTAACGTTCAGTTACACAAAACATAGATTTAAGAAAAGAAACGCAGAGTAAATATCTTACCCAGCCTGTTCAACTACACACAGACACAGAATATGCACGGTGTGGGAAGTCGGTTACAATCTTCCCTGATAGGCTTGTCTCTCTTCCTTTTATGCCAAATCATGTGTTTGAACCAGGCGGCAGTGCCATAAATTAACCTGGAAGGGTGGTCAAATCTGGAATTTAGACCCCCACCTTTGGGGGATGTTTGAGTAGGGAGAGGGAAAAAGGAGGTAATTACCAGAGAGGATATTCCACTGTTACAGGTTTTTCCTGAGTTACTGAAACTATGCTTTATTAAACTTTTGGTATGAAATGTATTTCAGTCAATTCCTTGATTTTACCTGAATCCATACATACCAAACAGGTTAAGGTGATATAATATTATGGTGCAGTTGTCATGAAAATTCCCTCCTGATGAACCATTTCACATGCAATTCCTGTTACTACCACATAAGACAGAATGTAACAATATAAGGATCACATGCGCCATGTTTGTAGGTTTTTACATGGTTATTAACAATCTTAACAGAAGTTTTAGAGTCCTGGTACAGAAGAGAATTAAAGAGTGTAATGACAGGGGTGCCCAAATGAGGGCACTGTGGTATTGTCCAATGGCTTTCCCATAGGAAGTGCCCAGGTGTTGGGTTACTGGAGACCACAGATGTCCTGTGAGGACATTCCTTTCCCATGGTTTGGCTAGGGTCTGGATAACCTTTCCAACCGTAAATGCTCTTTGAAGATATATTTACAATCATGGCAAACAGTTCCATTTGCCCTTATCTCCGTCTTTAGCAGATGGGGACATTCTTGGGAGCAAAAAGCCGGACCCCAAAGGAAGTCAGAGTAACCGATTATTTTATTACAAGGTCCTCTGGTCCTTTGAAGCGCATGATGAGCTCCAGTTCCCAGGTTCTTCCAAATGGCAGCGAGTCCCACTTTGACTCCCCCCTACACTGACAATGGTTTTCCGAAGTATTCCCGAGCCCATGGGGTTATATTCATGACAGAAGCATGTCGGTTTTTAATGCAGTGCAGTGTTTCCTCTAGGATTTTTTTCGACAGTGGGGGGGAAAGGGTTTTGTTGTACCTGGGTGGTGCGCGCGTGAATATCAATATGTAATTTAAAAATATGAAATAAAATGACAACCTGAGGGAAGACTATTTCTGCAGCTTAAATACATTAAAAAAAATGAATAAAAAAACTTTTTTTTAGAATTCAAGTGCTCTGTGTTTGTGCTTTCATATATACAGTTTGATAATAATATTCTTGTTCACAATAGAGATATATTAATAATAAAGTAAAAATATATATTGACCATTAATACATTGATATGTCAGAGAGAAATATGATTTGGTTACGGTCAAAATTTGATTGATAGGTATTTTATGAATATTAATGAGGTAATGAAAAATATAATTATGCATAAAAATATTTTTTACATTTTTATTTTATGATTTTGATAATGTATTATTATTCGGGGTGGGGTGTGAGGATTTTGTTTCAAGAGTTTGATGATGTCATTTTATTGGGGGTTGTTGTAAACGTTGGTAAATGGTTTTGTGACGGTTGTAATTTTTTTATGGAGGGCCTTGGTGCTTAGGGGAACATTTATTATTATTTCTTTGAAATGTACTTTTTATTAGAACAACATCGTGAAAAGTGAAAAAGTAATGGTGTATAAATGTATAGGTTAGTAGTAGTAGTAGCAGCAGCAATTAAGTTTTATTTTTTAAAAACTGTGTGTTAGCAGATTTGTGTTAAAAGAATAAAATCATTCAAGCAGGTTGTTAAAACGTGAAAAAATAGCAGAGGCTATATCGAAAAGCAAGTTAGTTGTCTGAAAGAAAGCATGCAAAACATTTTTTAAATGTTTGTTAGAGCCAAAGAAAAACTTAGTTGTACAGATAGAGCCCGATGTCGCGTGAAATCGTAATTATGTGTTAAAATAGCCAGGCGGAATATGTCCAAAATGCAAGATAGAGAGCTTTAAAAAATGCCTATAGACTTATCATGATAGACTACAGAATTAAAACGAAAAAACTAAAAAGAACTTCGAAAATGTTTGTGTTGCGGTGGTCCGTGGATATTCAGTCTTCGGGGGTTTGTAGCATAGAGCCTACAGCTAGACTTTCGAGAGAGAAGTTCACAGCACGGCGGCGAGAGGCCATGTGTGACCATATGTTTCAGAGCCAGCATGTGTGTGTGTAAAACTGGTATACGCCCAACATAACCGCATCCTGTTACTCGGAATTTGACGGGCGTTTACACGGTCCAACGATAGCTTGAAAAGTTAGTAAAGTTTGTGTCATGAAGCGCTTGAGCGATTTTAACAGCTGAGTTCTGGATGTGTGTGTGTGAAGTGGGGCGTGTGTGTGTGTGTGTGATTTGCTCTATTATATGTAGCATTTTTCGCTAACTGCGAGTTAGTTACTTTTATAAGTGTATTTAATTGTTGGGAAAGTTCCCAATAATTCACAAAACTATTTGGTCAAACAGTTATGTGGGGGCGGTGGTGTGGGTGGTTTGAAAAAAGTAGGGACAACCAATCAAAGATGAGGGCGCCAAACCCCATGGTGTTCAACCCATAAAACAAGGGTTTACAGGATGTTGAAATTTCGACCCGAGAGAAGAAGCATTGAGAAAGATGTCCGCGGATTTTTCAACACAAGGTAGCTATGTGTTCCTATATTTAAGTATGAAGCTTACAAGTTATTAATTAAGCATGTTGAATGTTCTATTTCTTAACTTGGCTTTTGTTAATGTAAATGTATTACAGACTTTAATTTATGTATTACCGAATTATTGAATATCGGCTGGGTTGCAAACAAAGTGTCTTTCGACCACGAGGAAGTGCTAAAGGATTTTATCGAGGCGTTACCCGATCAAGCTGAATTAAACAAAGACATTGCCATTAGAACAGATGTATTATACATTTGTTTAAAATTTACTTTTAAAGTGGCTTTATATATAATTGGTTAATGTTTAATTGTTTTAGATACGGGGTACACAAGGCCTACGCAGCCTGCCGAGGTCCAGGTTTTGGCTTTGTTCGAGGACAGTCGATACGTGTATATTCAGAGTCGGAAACGTTTAAACATCTTGGTAAACATCTGTTTAGGAATATTGAACATTGTTTAGGTGTTATTTTTTCAGATTATTATTATTATTTTTTTTTTTAAAAGCCCCTGAAAGCCCTCTAGAAACAGTTACAGAGGAGTCACCCTGCAGGCCTAAGGCCCCGAAGAGGAAAAAGCCGTGAGTTTTAAGTTTTTCTCTAAACAAAACGGGGATGTGTTGGCTTGCATGTGTGCTCAGGCGTGAATGCGTGTGTGTGTGTTTTAAATTAAATGTATGCTTATTTAAGTATTTTTAATTTAGAATTTTTAAATTTAATTCACATTTAATTATTTTTAGTTATGAATTAAATTTCTTTACAGACGGTGAAATAACGGACGAAGAATTATTGGCGTTGGTGATCGATCGTAATATTTTAACCCCTACATGTAATAAAGCTGTAGAGCATGATGTTTTTGCGCGGTTATTAAGAGCGATGGACGCTGTAAACCGTGAATGCGCTTCCCGTGTTGAAACGGATATGAACCCAAATACCGCAGAAAATAACATGCATGGCATTACAGAACTAAAGATGTCACAAAACCCTGTAGATAATAACATGCATGGTCTTACAGAAGTCAACCAAAATGGTGGGGTGATTGATAACACAGACATTCAGGTGATACGCAGGCCCGCATTCAACAGCACAGAAATTCGGCTCCGTTTTAACTTTGCATCTTTGTACGACGTTGACAACTACGCAGAGTTTTATGTGTATGTCTTAAACACTTTAGAACATCTACTGACTAAAGTTTGCGAGCTGTCGAACCCCAGCGATGTCGTACAACTAGAATTAAGGGGTGATTCACTGTCTGAGGGTGTAACTGTACAGCTAAACGGCGATGAAATAGATTTGGATGTTTTTTTGAGCATGGTTGAAAGTTGGTTCAAAGCAATTTTGATATCCTGTCGGATGAAACTGATGCTTGTGGCTCACATTATTCAGAACCCTAATGGCGGTACAGGAGACCGGCGAAAATTATTTCGCAAAAACATTTAATTGTTAGCTACAACCGCGGCAACAACCTATTTTGCAATGTGTTTGACACATCTTTTAAATACGACATTAAAAATGTGTGAAGCTGAAAGAGAGGCTGAACAATTACAATGTTCCGTAGGTTTGGGTGTTCAGGACAAGGTTTGTTTTTCGGACATTCAAATGTTTGAGAGGTTTTTAAACATCAAGATTGTTGTATTGTCACACAGTGCAAATAACGGGGTCTTAAAAAAGTATCAAACAACCAATGCAATGATTTTGAGTGTCGGCAGGACCATGGCAAGCACATTGCGAATTTCATATGTTGCATTGATTTTAATGGCGAGCGTTGGACTGCAGAGGGCGATAGTTGCATACAGGCTTTTTTTAATGGGTATCGAACACCAAAGTACAAGCGCTATACATTCATTACACAGTATGCAGTATTTGGTTAAGCAAGGTGTGACACCAAACATCATAGCACAAGGCAGCAAGCTTATGTGTGTTACAGACGATGCTTTTGGACAGAGGTATGTTGATTCACTCTGTTTCCTGACTATGAAACTTAGTGACATGCCCGGCTCTCTAGGCTTTGACTATGGTTTTGATACAATGACGGAAAAGGAGAGGGAGGAATTTAGCTCCTGGTATAATAATGTGTCTGGGGGTGTTTGACTTTCGTAAAGAAATGTCAGAGTACTGTCAGTTGTTATTTTGTGGGGATTGTTTGCGGGTTAGGACAGAGGTCCTTGGGAGCACCGGTTTAGACCAATTCCGATGCGTTAAAATAGCCTCGGTGTGTATGAAACAATACTGCACAAGCTTTTTGTCCAAAAACACCATTGCAGTCACATCGCCTGATAATTACGCACAACAGCAGAAATCATTTTCCACAGCCGCCATTCAATGGTTAGAATATGTGAGCCATCGGGAAAAGTTTTTCATTCAACATGCCTTGAACCGGTGTGAGGTTAAGATGGGTAACTATTATCTAGATGGGTATTCAGAGTCGGACGTTGTACGTACAGCTTATGAATACGCTGGATGTTTTTGGCACGCTTGTCCTCAATATTTTCAACCAAACACGATTAACCCTCTCACAAAAACAGATTTTGGTTCAATGTATCACAAATTTCAAGAGAAAATTGACACTTTGTGCCACGTATACAACCTGAATGTTGTTGTGTTGTGGGAGCACGAATGGGTAAGACTGAATCCAGAGGTTCAGGAGTTCCTGAGACTATGACTTTCCGGAACGTCTGGAGCCTTGGGATGCTCTGTTTGGTGGTCTAACTAATGCGTTGCACCTTTACTACAAAGTTCAAGAAGGTGAGCAAATACACTATTTTGATTTCAGCAGTCTATACCCGTTTGTGAACAAAACTAAAGTTTACCCTACAAATCACCCCATCATCATCTTCCGTGACTTTGAACCGATCGAAAACTATTTCGGTCTGATCAAAGCCTGGGTCAACACCCCAAGAAACCTTAAAATACCCGCGTTACCGTACAGAGTCTTGTAAATTAATGTTTCCACTTTGCCGGTCCTGTGCAGAATCTGAGCATCAAGCTTGTTGTGAACATTCTGATGATATGCATTCTCTCACAGGTGTATGGTGTACTATTGAATTGATTAAAGCTATTGAAAAAGGTTACATCAACAAAAATTTTGAAATCTGGAATTTCCAAGATAGGTCCGAGTCTCTTTTCAGTGACTACATTAAGACACATTTAAAGGGCAAACAAGAATAATCAGGCTATCCCTCTTGGGTGTCTGATAATTCTGACAAGGCTGCATATGTGCAGAGTTACTGGGAGAAGGAGGGCATACGTTTAGACCCAAACAATATTTCCGTAAACAAAGCCAAGAGACAAATTTCAAAACTGTTTTTAAATAGTCTTTGGGGCAAATTTAGTCAGAGAAGCAATCAGAGAAACACAACCTTGATCCGTGACGAGCATGACATCTCACACTTAATTTCTTACAGAGGACGTAGCTCTGGTACAGTGGTGACTTACAAAGGGTTGACTAGCGAGCTAGACCCCGGTGATCACATTGTTGAATTTGTTTCAGGAAGACCCAAGACGTACGGTTATAAAACACTGCTAGGTAAAACTTGCATGAAAATGAAAGGTATAACCGTACATCATACTAACACACAAGTTGTCGATCTTTCATCCCTCACAGGTTTCTCTCTCAACACATGCATAGTTTCTAAAATATTCAGAGTGGTTTACAACAAAAGGGTACTGCTCCCGGATTTCAAAACCTTACCATATGGATTCTAGACAAGTGCTTGGGGGTGAAGAGTTTGACAATCGTCTTCAACATCCTTTTTCATGCATAATCTCAGGCCCCTCAAACAGTGGTAAATGTGTTTTTGTGAAAACACTGCTCGAAAATGTATTGTCAAACGTGCCGCAGAACATTGTATGGTTTTATTCGTGCTGGCAGCCCATGTATGATTAAGTGCTTTGTAAAATAAAGAATGTACATTTTGTAGAAGGTCTTCCTGAATCTTTGACCGATGACGTTTTGCTACCTTTGCACAAAACCCATATGGTCATTGACCTTATGCAGGCGGCCAGTCAGAGCTCTGAAATTGAGAGCTTTTACCAAGTATACACACCATAGAAACCTAAGCATCATATATCTTGTGCAGAATCTTTTCTTCCAAGGGCAAAACAGCCGTACAATAAATCTTAATGCAAACTATATTGTTCTGTTCAAAAATCCAAGAGATAAAATGCAAGTTAATGTTTTGGCCCGACAAATGTACCCCAGACATTCAAAGTTTTTCCTCTAATGTTTCGAAGATGCTACCAGAAAACCTTATGGATGCCTATTAGTGCACTTAAAAGCACAGACGCTTGAGGAATACCGCATCAGAACTGGTTTGTACGCTCCAGAGTGGCCAGTAGTTTATGTGCTAAAGAAAAAGTAATATGTCGACTCGTATTAAACGGAACTGGAGTCTTCTAAAAGCTCTATTTGAAGGTAATGCCAGGCAAAGACGGGTCATATTACAGTCTGCTTCTGGTGAACTCATAAACACAATTTGTGAACTTGCTCTCAGTGTTTTACGCGGCAATATTCCCCTAACGAATGCACAACTGAAAAAAATAAGAAAACAAAAGGCCGGCATTAAACTGCTGGTTAACAAAAAAAAACTCAATTATAAAGAAAATTAAAGTGATTAATCAAAGGGGCGGCTTCCTTCTGCCTCTACTGAGTGTTGCAATACCGTTTCTCACCAGTTTGATAGCTGGTCGCGGTGGGGGCAAAAAATATGGAGCATGCGCAAAAGATGTTTCTGGTGCCTCAAAGTCAGATGGACAAATTAAACAACCTTACTTTTACACCGGAACCCATCCGACAAACTGTTGAAAATGATTTGGATCAAACCATACGTAACATCTTATCAAGGACTGATATGAGAAAGCAAAGGTGTACACGATTGCTCTACAGCGTTTCATAGCGCTGATCAAACAAGGTGAATCCGAAACGCAACATTTAACCCTACCAATGCCTGTTGAGGTTAGCGAAACTGTCAGTCCTGACACAGTCCGAGTTGAAGATGTTGTACAAAGTGTGCCCCCTAGAAGCCGGGAAAATGCCACCTACGTATTGGATAAAATTTTTAAATCAGGAAATGTCGTAACTTGGAACGATGAAGGGGAGTTGGGTTTAAAGGTACGGCTCTAAGTGGCTCACATATGTTTCACCTAATAAAGAACATAACAGCCCCTCACAAGATTTCTGAGAATAGAAGGCCCAGGGGTTGGGGTGAATTTATAGAGGTGATGGCTATGCTTAATATGCCTCTTTCTGTCATACCTAATCAAAATGTCCAGAAGGCCTGCGATGATGGCTTTCAAAAGCTTAATCATTGGCGTTGTTAGACAGCCGTCTGTTTCGGATTTTTGTATAACGAATGACCCCTCGTATAACTCATTGTCCACAGCCTTCAGTTCAGCATTCAGTTCGACATCGAACTATGGATCTGTAACAGGTTTGTGGTCATTGTGGGCTGGATACTCAGTCTCCCAAGATTCTGAACACTCATAACCCTGTAGGGGTGCATACATTTTGTGCAAGTCCTGAGATGTTTGTCAAGAGGTTTGTACAGACTGTATGAAATCAGTCTTTTACCTCCTCAAGCTTATAACCACGCCTTGAAACCTTAAGAGTTCTGAATGGGGTAGGGCCTTCATGTTTGGGGCATGATTTGAATTTAACATGTTTGAATGCTTAATTTACATTACATCACATTTAGCAGACGCTCTTATCCAGAGCGACTTACACAACTTCTTATTACATCTTATTACATTTATCCATTCATACAGCTGGATATATAGTGAAGCAATGCAGGTTAAGTACCGTGCTCAAGGGTACAACGGCAGTGTCTTACCTGGGAATTGAACCTTTCAGTTACAAGTCCAGTTCCTTAACCATTATACTACACTGCCGTAATATAACAATAATGAAGCAATACGTTAAATAGTATGTAAAAGAAAGCCTTTTTTATTTTAAAGTTCACAAAACAATCAAAAAGAACATCACTACTGTTATGTATTTTGGTCTATGCTGCTTGCCGTAGCTGAACGTGCAAAGCATGATGGGAAACCCGGATGTTGTCGTGGTATTGAAGTGCCGGCTGGAATAAAGAGACGCTATACTGAAGCTCCGTGCCCCGACCACTTAATGGTTTTATTGCCGTCATAAGACTGTTTCAGTACATAACAACTACATTATGTACACAAGTATAATAGCAATATATTTATATGGGCGGCAGTGTAGTATAATGGTTAAGGAACTGGTGTCTTGTAATGAAAAGGTTGGTTTCGATTCCAGGAGGGGACACTGCGTTTGTACCCTTGAGCAAGGTACTTAACTTGCATTGCTTTCAGTATATATCAGCTGTATGAATGGATAAATGTAATAAGAAGTATGTAAGTCGCTCTGGATAAGAGCGTCTGCTAAATGCCTATAATGTAATGTAATGTAATGTATATATATACACTACTGGTCAAAAGTTTGAGAACACCTGCTCAAACCAGTTTTTTCATTATTAAAAATACTTTGAACTGTATAAACTTGTCTATACACATTTAATATTTAATTATATGATATGTGTCCTTTTATAAGCAGATATTATAAGTGAATTGCATGCAAAAGTTTGATTTTTAAATGAAAATTTCAATTTTGTAAGTACATTGGGAGGGGTGGAGGGGGCATTGTTTTGTTATTTTAATAAATTGGTACATACTGGTGTTAATGATGATATCTATCTTAACAGGTGCTCCAGGACCTGTAGAATTTTTCATATTTAGAAAAAATAAAGACCACCTGCCATATTTAAAGAGAAATTGAGTTTATTCCTACATAAGTTTCACCACATGCAGTACCATGCATTTCCAATAGAATGAAGAAGGGTGAAACTGATGGGGGATTAGACCCCATTTTTAAATATGATGGGTGGTCTTTATTTAATTTTTTTCAAATATGAAGAATTCCACAGGCCCTGGAGCACCTGTTAAGATAGACATCATCATGAACACCAGTATGTACAAATGTATTTAAATAACAAAACAATGCCCCCTCCCCACCCCTCCCAATGTACTAACAAAATCAATTTTCATTAAAAAATTAAACTTTTGAATGCAATTCACTTATGATTATCTGCTTATATAAGGACACATATCATATAATGAAATATTAAATGTGTATAGACAAGTTTATACAGTTTAAAGCATTTTTAATCATGAGAAAACTGGTTTGAGCAGGTGTTCTCAAACTTTTGACCAGTAGTGTATATATATATACAGGTGCAGCTCAAAAAATTTGAATATCGTGAAAAAGTTCAATATTTTTTGTCACTCATTTCAGAAAGTGAAACTCATATATTATATAGATTCATTACACATAGTGTGAAATATTTCAAGCCTTTATTTCTTGTAATTTTGATGATTACAGCTAATGAAAACCCAAATTCAGTGTCTCAGAAAATTAGAATATTTTGCTTTAACATATTTTTAAAGTATCATATTTAATATTTGGTCGCATATCCTTTGCATGCTGTTACTTCCTGAAGTCTGTGACCAATCAACATAAAAAGACTCTCGATATCTTATTTTCAGGTACTGTTACAAGCGATACTATAACCTCTTTGCATTTCAACTGATCTCTATGAGAATTGGGGGGTAAGACTAGATTCAGCTGTAAATTACGCTGGTACAGTATGGAACACATGGCAAAATGGCTGTACGTCATCAAGGGTCTAAGGTATCAAACGTGCCCCAAACCATAACTCTGCGGCCAGATATGGAGTAGATGTGGATGGATCCCTGGATGGTTGTTTCTCCTGACTTTTTTCCCCATAGAGTTCTATAGGAAAATGAGTCGGGAGAAATAACCCTTGCAGTGATCCATCCACATCTACTCTGTATCTGGCAACAGAGTGATGGTTTGGGGCTCGTTCGATAGCTCAGACCTTGATGACTTACAGCAGCATAGCCAGCCATGTGTTCCATACTGTACCAGTGTAAATTATTTACAGAAATCTTCTCACCCCCCCCCAATCCATATAGAGATCAGTTCAAAATGCAGAGGAGGTATAGTATATCTGTAAGTAGTAGTACCTGATAATAAGATATAGAGAGTTTGATGATGTTGGGTGGTCAACTTCAGGAGTAAGTAAATAATAAATAATAATAATAATGCATTTTATTTAAAGGCGCCTTTTCAGGCACTCACAGGTCGCGCCGTACAACAAAAAAAATAAAAAAATACACAAAAAAAAAAATATACAAAAAAAAAAAAAAAAAAAAAAAAAAAAAAAAAAAAAGATTGATTTACAAATTTGTAGCAGAGCAGCAACAAAAAGGAACATTATAACATATATATTATATAAAAAAAAAAAAAGGTTTTGTTTTGTGTTTGGGTTTGAAATGGGAGATGGAGATGTCGGGAGGGAGTTCCGGGGGGGGGGGAGGGGGAGAGGGGGGTGGAGGCGGCTGAAGGGGGACGGCCCCTGGGGGGGGAGACGACTGGGGGGACAGGGGGGCTGAGGGAGAGGAGAGAGGGAGAGACATAGGAGGGACAGAGAGATGAGAGAGGGGAGAAGAGGATGGAGGAGCGAGGTATGGAGTGAGGTGGAGGATGGAGGAGGGGTATGGTAGAGACAATTACAGTGGAGTTGAGGTAGTGTAGGATGGATGAGAGATAGTGTTGGTGATGGATGGATGATATGTGTGGATCTGATCTGAACCAGCTTAAGCGCAGTTTGAGTTTGATGTTGGAGTTTGAAAGAAGTGGAATTGAAGAAAATGGAGCGTGAGTAAGTAAAGTGTGAAAGTGAGTAAATTAGTGAGAAAGAATTGTGAGCGTGGGGTGAGAGTGAGTTGAGCGGGGACGTGTGATGTTGTTGGAGAGGAGAAGTGTTGTGAGTGGATGTTGGTGTTGAAAGGAGGATGACCAAATGGCGAATAAATATGCAAATAATAAATAATAATAAAAAAAATAATTTAAAAATAAATTAAATTGATATTCAATAAATAATTTATTTCAAATTTAGAGGCATTTTTGAGCATATTTTTTTATATTTTTTTCTTTTTTTTTTTTGTTTTTTTTTTGACACACAAATCACAGAACAAATCCCGGTCCAATCTACAAAAAACACAATAACTACAAAACCCAAACACATCGACCACCTCTTATCAAACAGCCCGTCTTCATGAAACACACCAAAACCCTCTTTCACAAAACACTTCGCCTTCACACCACGCCTTCACACAGGTTGAAACACAGGTACAGCTTGGAACAATCATCAATCTTTCCAACCAAACACAAATAGTCCTGGTCCTCCTCTTCTGGACATGTTACACACAACAGCTATAGTCGGAGCCTGTACAGACCCACTCCTTCAAAGGAATTTTTTTTGGTCTGGTTTTAAACTTCTGGGGAGTTGTGGTTGTGATTTTTCTATTTTTTTTTTTTTTTTTTGTTTTTTTAAGGTTTGTTCTGGTTTTTCTCTTTTGGTTATGTTCTGGTTTTTTTTTATATTATCTGTTTAAATTTTTGCTTATGAAGCATCTGACTTTTTCTGACATCTGACAACACTCACCTCTGACCTGACATTCTACCCAATCGTCACCATTAAATATAAATCTACATATTAAATATCTAATTAAATGCAAAATACCCAAAGTTATTACAAATAATAATATAAAAAAAAAAAATAAAATCAATTAAAGCGAAAAAATTATACTAAAAGAAATCTATTAATAAAGCCCTTCCTAACTAATTAAAACAGAAAAAAATATTTAAATAAAAAAAAAAAAAAATTAAAAAAAAAAAAAAAAATTTAAAATTATAAAAATTTGTATTGTAAAAGGTTTTTGGCGTTTTTTTAAAAATTTTTTTACGTTTTTTTTTTTTTTTTTGTTTTTTTTGCTTTTTTTTTGTGTTGGTTTTTGTTTCTAGGCTGTGTTAAATGTAGCACGCTTATTTGTAACATTCAAAACATTCAACACACACACACACACACACACAGTACACACCACAAACACAACACACACACACACACACACACACACACACACACACACAACACACAACACACACACAAACACACACACACACACACACAACACACACACACACAAAACCAAATCGCTCAAAAACTTAATCATCTGGACACTTTTCTTGCTTTTCAAAACCTATCATCTCCTCTTCAAATTCGCCTGTTCGGCCTCGAAAACACATGGCCCCCCACACATGGAATCTACAACTTCTCCCGCGAAACTCTTTCTTCAAAGCAACCTTAGCTTACAAATTTCAAACACATCTTTTTAAGTTCAATTATTTTTCACCATTTTTCAAAGTCTATTTTTAGTTTTTTCTTTTATTTTTTTTTTTTCCTATTTTTTTTAACATAATATTATAATATTTTAATACATTTTATTTTCATTATTTTTTAAACACTATTTTTTGGCATATTAACGTTTTTTACAAATTTTTTTTTTTTTTTTTTTGCATCATTTCTTTCTTTTTTTCTGCTTTATTTTTTTTTTTTTTTTTTTTTTTTTTAACATTTTTTTAATTTTTTTTTTTTTTTTTTACTCTTTTTTCACCATTTTGTTTTTTTTTTTTTTTTTTTTTTTTAAACCTGCTTTTTTTTTTTTTATTTTTTTTAATTTTTTTTTGCATAAATATATTTTTTTTTTTTTTTTTAAAATAAAATTATAATTTATCTTTAAAATTTTTTTTAAAAAATTATATTTTTTTTTTTTTTTTCATTAATAATTTCATTTACATTCATATTATCAATTTAATATTATTAAAAATATTCCAAAACTCTCAACTATAAATCTAGCACATATTAAACAATTAGCAAAAGTAATCAACTCAACTGACTGTGCGGTAGCCAAAATATGCCCAAAAAGAAATATTTTTTTATTTCCACTTGATTCTGCCTTGGTAAACAAATATTTTGCCAGCTATTTTATATAAAAACTGTAACCAATTCTGGAATGCAAACAAACTTGAACATATTTTGATAAACAAAAAAAACAAACAATCTTATTAAATAAAAACAAACTTTGATGATTATTAAAAAAAACAACTTTTATTAAAACTTAAAAAATCGTTACAACAAAAAAAAAAAATTAAACACAAATTTTTTAGTTTTTAAATATTTTTTTACAATAAAATCAAAAAAAACTTTTTAAAAAAAAAAAAAAAAAACCTTTTTAATTTTTTTAAAATTTTTTAAAAAAATAAAAAATTTTGTTTTTTTCAAAAAACAGTACAAAAAAAAAAAAAAACCCTATTTGTTTATTGGCTTAAAAGTTAGTTTATCGTTTTGTGAAGAAATAAATACAATGAGATTGACAACTTCCGGACTGCCAGGTAAACAATCCAGTTAGCCAGCTGGCCTGCCGCCTATTTTTCAAACATATTGGTTATTCAAACTTATCTTTATTGATGAATGAAACTATTAATTGATTTTTAAAACAACAAAAATCGTGAGATTTTTTATGCACTACAAAAACGCTCGATAATGGGCGCCCCTTTTTTGACATTAATTAGATGGAGTTGACGACAGATAAAATGCCTCTTCTAGTCATCGGCTTGTCTTGCAACTGCATGCTGTAGGCGAAAGTATCTGTTTCTGTATCCCACTGTATGCCGAGAGCCCTCTCGACTGGTAAAGCGTCATGGCTTAGATCCAGGTCTTTCACTTCACTGGCTCTGTGTACTTTGGGAATGGACATTAACACCTTCCTACTATTGCTCATCCATTTTGTTAAAGTGAAACCTCCACTGGCACACAAGCCGCTAAGATCACTAGCTAAGGTCACTGCATCGTCTTCTGTAGCTACGCTCTTCAAGCAGTCATCTACATAGAAGTTGCGCAGGACTATTTGGACAGCCTCTGGAGGGGCAGTAACTTTGTGGTCCTCAGCGATTCTTCTCAGCGCGTATGAGGCGACACTTGGCAATTAAGTGGCCCCAAAGAGGTGCACTGTCATTCTAAATTCTTCCATTGGCTCGTTCAGCTTGGGCCACCAAAGAAAACATAGGAGATCTGAGTCTTCTTCTGGCACCTTCACTTGATAAAACATTGACTTGATGTCTGCCATCATAGCTATTGGCTCCTCACAAAATCTTGAGAGGACTCCAACTAGCATGTTGGTCAGGTTGGGTCCTTTTACTAACTTACAATTCAGAAACTGGTCCTGAAACGAAGCTGTGCAGTCGAAGACAACTTGCATCTTTCTTTTCTTTGGGTGATACACCTTGTCAGGCACGTGCACACATAGACCTCAAAGGGGGCTTGAGCACCTGCCGTTTGGCCTCCTATAGAAAAGTGCCCTTTTTCTGTTTAAAAAAATATATTATTATAATTTTTTTAAATAAATAAATAAATTCTTGTTTGCGCACAGCCTGTCCTGCCGAGCAGATATATTGATTGAATCAAAATATCAGGTCAGAAGATTTGCCCTCTACCATCCCTCCTGGTTTCCTGCCGCAGCGGCGAGCGCTGTGTGGGCACCGAGCCTTTCTATGGTGAAAGAATGCACGCACGCAAAATTGCATGCATAGGCACTCGACAGTCGTGAGTCACTCATGAGATTCTTTGAGGCAGACATCAGGTATGTGGCCAAACAAAGTATAAATATCCTGTTAATTTTCGTTTTATATTGATATTGATGCGCTTTAGGAATTTCTTGACACTATTTGGCAAGTAGGGTCTATCTATGCTTGAACTATTTAGCAGCTCAAAATGTGCAAACTAGCTATCGTTAGACTTTTGCTAGTAATGTGATAATCAGTGGAATATGGTTGAGTTCTTGTGTCCCATCCACTTAACCTAAAATAACTGTCCAATTGCACCACAGCAGTTTTAATGTTGTCTTGATAGCTGGTTAGCTAATGTAATACGTTCAGGGATTAAAGTTCTCCGTCGCTATGATGATGCAGCACAGCACTTAAAGGCGAATGAGAATTGCGTTTAATGTGATGTTTAACTGTAGCATAAATATTTAATGGGCTATTTTTTGTTATCCTTTACATTTCAATAGGCTATTGAAATGGGATTTCATGTAATTCATTGTTTGATGAGTTGAAGTGTTAATAATTTGAACGTTAAAAGCAGTAGCGTATTTAACCTATTTCCACGAATCCACATTGAGTGTGAAAATCCTATATTTCATTTGATTAGCTTTTCATATTTGTCAATGTCGTTTTAAAAGCAACATTTTGAACACCCTGTTACTACGTTTATATTGTCAATTGAAACGAGCTGAACACGTTTAAGAAGGTCAATTAAAAAGGCTATTTTCCATATGTCTTGACTCTTTGTTGAATTAATCTCAGTCAACTCAATGTTAACGTAAAGCGCCCTTATGAGGATGTTCACAAAAGTGCAAAGCATTGTGAGAATGCAAGAACGAATACGGGTAGACTTTTATTTTATCGGTTGCTGTAGGCCTACTGGCTAGGAAGGTGATACATTTTTCAATCGTTTTGTAAAACTATCTACAACATATTTGAACAACATTTTGTAGTGAATACGTAAGGTTAAATTATCCTAATCATACTTCTGAAAGGTTAATAATTTAACACTGATTTAAGTGATTTTATGACAGAGTAATGCAAAGTAATATAACGCATTCCCTTAATTGTATAGTATATAATATAAGCTTTACTTAAAAAAAAAAAGTAACTAGTAATATGTATATATAGTATATATTGCAATTTTCCAGTAACGCCCCAACTCTGCCCACAATACATATAAGAATAATAATCAACGTGTGATTCTACTTGACACAATTCGATAACAAAGTTATAACCCGGTTGTTTTACTCATCGGAGAGTCAACACTTGATGAGGACTATCCAGTTGGAGCGAGCAGAGAATGATTTTCTCTTCAAGTCGTGTCAGTCCAATAGGCTATATTTAGCAGCTCAATGTTTTTTTTATTTTTTAAACACATTAAAATTTCATGAAATTTATGTGCCAGAGTGCATGAAAAGGCATCAAAATAGAGGTTGTTCATCAAAAATTTCTGCCCGGAGGAGGATGCCCCCGGACCCCCCTACACAGGAGGCTGAGCCCCTTACATCTTTACATCTGAAAAATTACGCTGATAGTCGTTTGATTGTAGGCTTCTAACTTAATAACCATTAATTCGACTGGATTGTTGTAGGGTATGCTCATAGATTTTCATCAATGACAGCCTACAGACAGGCCCCCCTCCCTCTACTGTGACAGGAAGGCATAGCAGGTACATAGTTATCACAAATTAACAGTGTATAGTTTTTCTATAGTGATTGTGTGTGTGTGTCACCAAGCAGTGATGGTACCATTTTATATGCTGGCTTACTTTAGGGGGGGGGGGGGGGGGGGGGTGTAGTAGTAGTAGTTTTATTTGTTATATGAACTGTATACAGGTACACAAAGCAATATCAGCATCTTCTTATTGCCCGTTCTTACTAAAGAAATTATGCCTTCTCTGGAGAGGTGGTAAGAGACGAATATGGAGGCGAGAGAGGCAGCCATGCAGCCAGAGGAAGTGCATCTTTGTCAGCAGTATTAAGCTGAGCTTCTGCAAGTGAGGATGTCAGTCAGAGGGCTAGGTAAGAGTTGGGCTGGTTAACATGTGAGGAGAATTTACTGAAATAGACTTCATGTCTTTGCATGTATCATTATTGAACTGTCATGTGGCAGTGTTTGAACCAACCTCAGTCATGGGTTTGTTTTAAATACATACATTTTAATATCCCTTTAACAGTGTCGCAAAAGTAGTCATTCCAGGCATATATTTATTTAATTATTTGCAAAAAAACGCCGACGTGCCCTTTTATAAATTTGGGCCCCTGCCCCTCTAATATCCTCTGCACGTCCCAGCACCTTGTGATGCGGTATGTAGAACACCCTGTTGTCGTCACGGTTCAGCTGGTTTGCCGGAACTTGGACAGCGTAGCCTTTGCCAATGATGGTGTCCATGAAGCCTTTGTAGTCTGCCAAAGTCAGTTTTCTTAATAAAATGTGTGCAAAACCAACCTGGTCTCAGCCCATTCGTATCTATTCTACAAATTTTTCTCAGATGAATTACAAAACGGAGATCCACCATTTTTATTTCACGGTGAAATAAAGTGAATAGGTAAGCTGCCGGTATTGTACTTATAGTTTATGCTTATAGTTATAGTCCATTCGTAGAATACCTTTCTTATTTCATAATTGCATTTTAATGCAATATTATGTATAATTATCGAGCTTCTTCGTGTCTGCTTTATCTGTGTGGGTTGCTATTTATAGGCTATGTTTATACTAGCTGACGTTAGCTAGGTCTGTTCAGATCAGTGCATAATGCATAGGCTGCAATATGATTATTAATGGATTTAGCTTGTGAGCTAGCCATCAGAGCATGTCGTTTTTGTTTTTTTTGAGACGTATAACATGAGAAAACCGAGCAGATCTGTAATAAAAACAACCGCATCTCCCCGTTAACTTCTGTAATGAACTGCGATTCCCATGATTCTGTGCACTGTGTGTGTATTGCCAGAAACGTGACGTGACGTGCTCAACTCTCCGAATTAGCTTCATGCGCCAATTAGCAGCTCCCATAGGAATCCATGGTAAACGGAAGTTGTCTCCAGTTCTTCTTCTTTATCTCGATGGTTGAACTTCATTCATAAAACCAGGTTTCCTATATGCAAAAGGTCTGTAAAAATCATATATGATCATACTTGCAAAGTTTTATAAAAAGCATGTTGATTAGTAGCCTATTATATTATATATTCCTGTACAATTCTTATACAATCTCTCAATGTTTTTTTTTCTAAGGAGTACCACGTATTAGGGAACTATTTAATTGTAGCATGAAATGTATATGCTAGCTCTCTACCACATATTTATTTTATAAGTTTTGTATATGGCATATGTGATTTGTATTATATTTTTACAGACCTTTTGCATATGGGATTACGTTCTTAAGCATTTAGGAATCCTGTTATTTGCAGACTGGTAGACTTTTTTAGTTTTTAGTTTAAGCCAACACAATTTCTCAAACATGGTACACGGCAGTTATAGAATGTCGATCTACAAAATACGCACTGTTGTTATTTAGAATAATAATAATAATGCAATTTTATTTCAAGCAAACTTTAAAGTAAACTTTTTTTTACAGCAAAAGTTTAACAACAGTTAAAGTAAAATATATTTAAAAAATGGATGAATAAAACAAAAGGCTTATTCAAATGAACATGAAAATAATTATCAAATCCAGAAGCTTGAGAAGCAATGCAGGGAATGTAATGGATGCATATGTATAGTGAGTAATTCTATAGAGTAATTCTAAGTGTACTCATACCATATTCAAGCTTTACTAATAAAATAAGTGAGTGACAAAGTGCAACTTTAAGTAAGATTCAAGCGTCATGCTGTAACCCACATAAACTGTTGTCCTCCCCCCTCATCAACCCACAGATGACTTTGCAATACTCAACTATTTCTCTTTTTCCCCACATCTGACACACAGGTCTATTAACGCATCTTAGCCTGCCTTGTGGCATCTCATCCGGGATGAACAGCTGACACAGCTTAGTCTGGCCTAAAAAGCCCTCTGTTACGGGACCTCTCCATCATCTTGGACAGCACTATAGTGACTGCCACCCAGTCTGCAATCAACCTCAGAGTGACGTTCTTCAACAACCTGACCTTTGCTGAGAACATAGCATTGGAGAACCAGGCGTGCAGATTCTTTCTCTGCAAAATCTGAAGAATCTGCCCATTTCTCACCACCTACTCCACTCAGCTCCTGGGGCCTCATTTATAAAAAGGTACTTTAATTTTCGCGTAAGTAAATTTTTAAAA
The DNA here is from genome assembly GCA_022702515.1 of Ilyophis sp. 1 JC-2022. Classification (NCBI taxonomy): domain Eukaryota; kingdom Metazoa; phylum Chordata; class Actinopteri; order Anguilliformes; family Synaphobranchidae; genus Ilyophis; species Ilyophis sp. 1 JC-2022. The sequence continues at coordinate 118,574,811 of CM040405.1, forward strand.
ATGGATGTAAACATTATTTATAAATGGCTGCGCTTATTTGAAATAGCGTACATCTGTCGTACATATCTTCCGTCTATAAATCTCAAATAAACTTAAAATTGAAAGCATAGTTTGCCACGTCCTCAAATAAAGCTAGCACAGTCATGGTTGAGTGTTAATTGTTTGCTTACAGTAGACTATTTATAGGATACATTATGTTGTCTTTAATGAGTAACACTTTGTGAATCATAATGAATCTCGCATTCACCGTGTCCTAATTTACAAGTTTCTGCATTACATACAATAATGGTATATAATGTAAGGAAGACTTTCAATACTTACAATACTTACAAGACTTACCTGCAATACTTCGGCATAACCAGCAGGTAATGTGCGTATGTCAAGTGAAGACTGACGTGGAGCTACGACCATTTACACGGTCAAATGGAGTCACGTTGAAATTTAATAAATCACTACTTTGTCGTGATTTTTTACGTACGCCACACGTAAGATCAAATTTGATCGAAAGTACTTTTTATAAATGAGACCCCTGGTCTTGGCTCTTCAGCCCTTTTGACAATCTTCTGGCGTAGACTCAAGACTCGCCTGTTCCCTGAATTAATTGTTAGCATGCAAGTCTTGCTTTTTGAAATAGCATTTTAGGGATATGTTCACAGTGATTTATACATCAACACTTGCCATGTTACTGACATTTTGGTTCATGTATTATTTAGACTTGTACTGTTTTTTTTCAGTATACCATTGTTTTTTTTATTGGACATTTCGCTTGTATAGCACTATTTCTCATTCCCCCCTCTACCTAACAGGTTAAGGAGAGGATATCTGCCTGCCTGGCTGACATTTCTATGTGGATGGCTACTTAACACCTAAAGCTCAACCTTGACAATATGGAACTGCGCTTCATACCTCACAGGACCTCCCCACTGCAAGCTCTCTCCATCACCGTTGACGGTACTATGGTGGCTGCCTCCCACTCTGCAAGGAACCTGGGGATGGTCCTGGATGACCAGCTGGACTTCATGGAGCACATCAGGGCAACAGCACGGTCCTGCAGGTTCCTCCTGTACAACATTAGGAGGATTCGATCATACCTGACCACCTACTCGACCCAGCTTCTCGCCCAGACCATGGTTATCTCAGGCCTGGCTTACTCCACCCAAAGTTTTCACACATCACCCCCTTGCTGAGGTCAGTCCACTGGCTGCCAGTCGCCGCCAGGATCAGGTTAAAAGTTTTGACTAAAAGGACAAGCCCTTCCTACCTGTAGGACATAATACAACACTAAACTCCAGCTCGACCACTTCACTCGGCTCGTCCGGACTGCGAAGCTTCTCCACCCTAGCTCCCCAGAGGTGGAACAAACTCTTCACTCCTCTACGTTCTGCTCAAACACTGCCTGCTTTCTGTCGTGGTCTGAAGACACACCTCTTCAGACTCCACCTTGACTGACTTACCAATCTAGTACCAGTACTGTTTTTCGCTTGTTTCCTGTTCCTTAATTCTTAGTTGATTTTATCATTTATAATGTCTTGTTTTCTTAGCCATAGCTTACTGTGTACTATACTCAATGTTCATGACTATAGATAGGTGCTATGTTATGATAAGAAATTAGCTCTATCTAAACTGATGTCATTGACCTTCTGTATGCACTTATTGTGCGTCGCTTTGGATAAAAGCATCTGCCAAATGAATGTAATGTAAATAAAGTTTATTATTATTTTATGCAAACTTATGCACTTTTTGCCTTGTAAGTCGCTCTGTATAAGCACATCTGCCAAATTAATAAATGTCTGTATTGATACACTTCTGTAATGTGATGGACCTTCTCTAGATTAAATAAGATAAATGTCCAGATAACAAAAGCTTGAAGACGCTGAAGTTAAATACGTCTGAGTGAATCGATTCAACATTTATTTTACAGTGCATTGTGTACACTATATATTGATGTATTGTAAATTATCTCTTATCTTTCAAAACCTGATGGCCAATATACAGCATATAGTAATAATAATGTTTATCATTTTAGTCATTTTTCTAAAAGTTAGAAATTATATATAAACCACAATGAAAACACCTAATTAAAATGGGTAGAATTTTTTAATTTATTATTATTACCAATAAAATCTCAGATCATGGGATAGACTACATTAACCTTCTTTTTTTTTTATTTTTTAAATACATATTTTTATACATACAGCTGAAATCCTTTTTTATGTATTTAAAGGGAATGGTTTCATCCCTACAAAGCTTTCACACTAGGTTACTGCATGCTCTTCACTTATGTCTGCTTATTAGGTATCAACCTGTTGGATTTGGAAAGCATTATAAATGTCTAAAAGTATCTAAGATAATTATCTAAGTATTAAAAGTTGGGTTCATGTGAGTAGCGTGATCCCATTCACAATAAACGGAGGGCATCTTCGTGTGTGTTTACGGTTGTATCAAGCGGAACTACATTACGGCGCCATTTTATTGCTTCGTGCTAAGGAAATTATGACTGGGAACTAGTTGCAAATATATTCTCTATATACGTAATTATATAGTAGTGGATAATGCATTATCTTGCTAACAGCCTAGTTATGCTAGCTACTTTAAACCAGAGCTAGGTACCTAGCTAGCTGTGTTTTAGCTGCTAGTAGACAGTTTATTAATTTCAATGTTGTGGTATATATTAAATTAGATGTTGTGGTATATACAGTCAAGCCGGAAAGTCTGCCCACCCCTTTCACCTTCTCCACGTTTTATTACATTACAGACATATTCTACGATAGATTGAGTAAATTTTTTTGTCTCAAAATTCTACACAAAATAGCCCATAATGACAAAGTGAAAACATGTTTTTAGAAATTTTTGCGATTTTTATGTATTAAAAATCGAAAACTGAAATTTCTCATTTACATAAGTATTCATACCCTTTGCTTTAACATATTTTTAAAGTATCATATTTAATATTTGGTCGCATATCCTTTGCATGCTGTTACTTCCTGAAGTCTGTGACCCATCAACATCAAAAGACTCAATATCTTATTTCCAGGTACTGTTACAAGCGATACTATATGCTCTCTGCGTTTGAATGGATCTCTATGGGAATTGGGGGGTGAGACTAGATTCAGCTGTAAATTACGCTGGTACAGTATGGAACACATGGCTGGCTAAATGGCTGTAAGTCATCAAGGGTCTGAGCTATCGAACAAGCCCAAAACCATCACTCTGTTGCCAGATATGGAGTAGATGTGGATGGATCACTGCAAGGGTTATTTCTCCTGACTCATTTTCTTATAGAACTCTATGGGGAAAAAAGTCAGGAGAAACAACCCTTAAAGGGATCCATCTACATCTACTCCATATCTGGCAACAGAGTGATGGTTTGGGGCTCGTTTGATACCTTAGACCAGGGGTGTCAAACTCATTTTCACCCCGGGCCACATCAGCATTATGGTTGCCCTCAAAGGGCCGGTTGTAACTGTAAGACTATAAATATAACCATACTTGGGATTTTCGCGGACCTCGATTGTAATGGTGCAATCGCCATTATTTATTTTTTTTATATACAAACTTCATTTAACGTTTGATTTTACGTATGTACCGCGGGTGTGCGTCCGCATCTGCGTTTGTCTGTTATATCGTAAAAGTAAATCCCCGTTAACCAGCCACGTAGATACACGCGTCAGATACTTAAGTTCTCGCGGGCCGCATAAAATGACGTGGCGGGCCGGATTCCGCGTCAGATAATTAAGTTCTCGCGGGCCACAAAAAATGACGTGGCGGGCCGGATTTGGCCCGCGGGCCGGGAGTTTGACACCTATGCCTTAGACCCTTGATGACGAACAGCCATTTTGCCAGTCATGTGTTCCATACTGTACCAACTGTACCACCTGTACTGTACTGAATTTAGTCTCACCCCCCAATTCTCAGTTCAAATGCAGAGAGCTTATAGTATCGCTTGTAACAGTACCTGAAAATAAGATATCGAGTCTTTTGATGTTGATTGGTCACAGACTTTAGGAAGTAACAGCATGCAAAGGGATATGCGACCAAATATTAAATATGATACTTTAAAAATATGTTAAAGCAAAGGGTATGAATACTTATGTAAATTAGATATTTCAGTTTGCGATTTTTAATGCATTTGCAAAATTGTCTAAAAACATGTTTTCACTTTGTCATTATGGGCTCTTTTGTGTAGAATTTTTCGACAAAAAATGAACTCAATCTATTGTAGAATATGTCTGTAATGTAATAAAACGTGGAGAAGGTGAAAGGGGTGGGCAGACTTTCCGGCTTGACTGTATAATTTCTAACTTTGATATGACTAAAATGATAAACATCATTATTACTACAGTTGTTAAAAAAATAGCAGTACAACATCAGTAACCTGATGAAACACTGTAGTAGTAGTGATATTTCTGCATGACAAATAATTTACTTGTAGATGTGGTAGTGTAATAGAAAAACAACAGACCCAACTGTCATGACATGCACGCTGCTTGTTCTGAGTAATTGACTCATTCATTGAAAGGGGCGTGTTCAAAATAATAGCAGTGTGGAGTTTAATTAGAGAATTAATTCATTCTGTGAAAAAACAGGTCCTTAATTGTGCTGTCATTAATTGGAAGAAGGGAAGCAAATGTTTCACACATTGTTATAAATTTCCTTCTGAATTGCTAAGTAAAATGGGCCGTTCCAAACATTGTTTGGAGGAACAACGTAATTTGATTAAAAAGTTGATTGGAGATGGGAAAACGTATAAATAAGTGCAGCAAATTATGCAAATGATGCTCAGCTAAAAAGATCTCTCATGCTTTAAAATGGCAACAAAAACCCGAAACACGTGGAAGAAAACAAGCAACTACTGTTAAAACGGATCGAAGAATGGTCAGAATGGCAAAGATTCAGCCAATCATCACCTCTAAAATTACAGTTACAGTCAGAAGACGTTTGATCGAAGCTAAGCTATCAGCAAGAAGCCCCCGTAAAGCACCATTGTTGAAAAAAAGGCATGTGCAGAATCGGTTAAAATTTGCCAAGGAACACATCGATTGGCCCAAAGATAAATGGCGGAACATTCTGTGGACTGATGAGAGTAAAATTGTTGTTTTCGGGTCAAGTGATCGTCAACCGTATGTCAGACGACCCCCGGGTACTGAATTCAAGCCGCAGTACACCGTGAAGACAGTGAAGCATGCCCAGCTAGCCTACGAACCTGTGCCGATTCCGGCTGAATGTTGGCACTGTAGGCTGAGTGTCGGCTACGGCGACAGTTCTTCGGGCCGATTCCGGCCAACCTTCGGCAGAGTCGCCTATTCAAAGATGAGGCCAGGTTGTGGCTAAACGCACTCGGGCCGATTCTGGTTTGAGGGGTTTCGCCCAGATCTGGCAAATGTGAATCGGGCCGATTCTGGTTACTGCTCGGCATGTTGTGGAAACTGGTAACGATTAAAAATAAAACTATTTCCGATTAAACATTTGTCGGTTTGATCCACCTTTAAATCAATTAGTAGGGAAGTGATCCTAGTTATGTAACCTATTTTTATTGATTTATGTGCGTAAGCCAATTTATTTAAGAAAATCAAAGATTGCTTAATCTTTAAACAGCCGAACTTTTAAACAGTTATTTTTCCTTGATTCAAATTTTAAAAAGGGATTGAATATGTGCGCTTTCGCTAAGGGGGTGAATTCATTTCAGCCCAGTGGTGCATCCAGCAGCCACACTTGGTCAATGGTCATGAGGTAAACAAATAAATAATGACAGTTTACAATTTCTTCTGAGCCAGATGAGTGACGTGAGAATAACTGAAACTAATTTAAACTGCACGTGAAACAGTCTTCTCCCTGTGAGACTGACAGAATGAAGCGCACACAGTTGGGTAGTGTACCGGACCCTATTATCGGGCGGAAAACAGAAATTTTTGTGTTCAACATACGATACTGATATTATTCGGGCACATACCATTGGACATATTATATTTATTCGGTTTACAAAACGATAAGCTAACTTTTAAGCCAAAAAACATGTTGATGTGACCGGTAGTTTTTTTTTTGTTTTAACGTCTTTTAGATGAGAAAGTGCTGCAAAAAAAGGGGCGCCCGATAATCGGGCGGCGGTAGTAATCCATAAAGAAGCTCATGATTTTTGTTGTTTTAAAAATCAATTAATAGTTTATTTCATCAAGAAAGATACTGTTTGAATAACCAATATGTTGGCAAAATAGCTGGCTAACTGGATTGTTTACCTGGTAGTCCGGAAGTTGTCAATCTCATTGGATTTATTTCTTCACAAACCGATAAACTAACTTTTAAGCCAATGTAGACGTGACAGGTATTTTTTTTTGTTTTAACGTCTTTTAGATGGGACAGTCCTGTCAAAAAAGGGGCACCCATTATCATTTATTGGCTCAATCTTATTGTATTTATTTCTTCACATAAACGATAAACTAACTTTTAAACCAATAAACATGTAACGTTAGACATGACCGGTAGTTTTTTTGTTTTAACGTCTTTAAGATGAGACAAGACTGCCAAAGAAGGGGCGCCCATTATCGGGCGGCTGTTGTAATCCATAAAGAAGCTCACGATTTTTGTTGTTTTAAAAATCAATGAATAGTTTATAATAATCAAGAAAGATACTGTTTGAATAACCAATATGTTGGCAAAATAGCTGGCTAACTGGATTGTTTACCTGGTAGTCCGGAAGTTGTCAATCTCATTGGATTTATTTCTTCACCTACCTATGTAAAAAAATGGCGCTTGCTAGTTCAGGCTAGTTGAGTGCAAATATTGTAAATGTGCTATACACGTATCAATCTATTAATGGTCAATATATATTTTTACTTTATTATTAATATACCTGTATTGTAAACAAGAATCTTATTTTCAAACATACTGTATATCTGAAAGCACAAACACAGAGCACTTGAATTCTATAAAAACATATATTTTTATAGTTTTTATTATTTATTTTAAGCTGCAGAAATAGTCCTCGTCTTCCCTTGGGTTGTCTACCACCCACTGCACAGACAGTGTGGAACCACTGCCACAGTGGCTGTGTCAGGCCAAAATGTGTCCGGGTACGTCATCGGAATGCTTGGAATGTCGTTGCTATGCCAACATGACGCGCTAGCATTGTGATGAGCTCGCACTTGCTTTTACCTCAGAATCGCCAAAATGTGTCCGGGCACGTCATCGGAATGCTTGGAATGTAGTTGCTATACCAACATGAATTTGTTTCAGTAAAAGACTAATCTAGCTACTTCAAAATAAATCTAACATAATCTAACGTTGGTATGCTAGCTAACCTTGTTGGCTTGCTAGCTACAATGGGTAACCCTGTTGGCATGCTAGCTAACGCTGTTAGCATGCTAAAATAAACGCTAGTCCATCCTACAATTGGATGATTAGAAAACACTCAAAATTGAGCACAATTTCATCTATAAAGTTAAACATTGTCCGAAAGAATATTGCGTATATTATAAGAGCCATTTGAAACCGTTAATCACATTCTTCAATAACCAAATCGTATTTTAAATGCTGTTGAAATGTGTGGCACTTTGCGCCTTGCATTATGAACATTGCACATTATCCTACAAAACATGACAACTCACTAAATAAAAGTTAACAAATAACATTTATTGAAAACAATATTCAACGTAACAAAACATTTTTAGGAAACGTGCCTGATTATTACAACGGCATTTTCATTGGGTGAACGAGATCGCATAGCAAATACAATAAAACAATAATAATCGGTCATCAGAAAAACTACCAATAGACCCACAAAAAAATAACAATTAGGCGTACTGATCGACGTGACATTAGATTAGTTTTATTGGGCTATTCAACAACGCGATAGGCCTGCTTACTATTTCCACCTCGCTGGTTTAACTTGCAGTGCGAACAGGCTAATGCGTTTTGTTTTTTTTCTTCGTTTTTTTATTTTAATCCGGCGTTGTTAACATTATTAACGGATGCTCGTTTTTTTATAAAGCAACATTTGACCAGGAAACTACTATGTAGTATTGCTAGCTAGTTACAGTAAAAGACTATCTACTTCAAAATGAATCACTAGCTAACACAATCTAAAATCGAAAACAATTAACAATATAAAGCACAGTAGCCTATACAAAAGGAAAGGTTATCTGATATAGATCTGTCTATCTCCGGCGATTCTGAGGTGAAAGCAAGTGCGAGCTTGTCACCCGGCGATTCTGTGGTAAAAGCAAGTGCGAACTCGTCACAATGCTAGCGTGTCTGTTGGCATAGCAACGACATTCCAAGTATTCCGATGACGTGCCCGGACACATTTTAGCCTGACAGCTGCACTGCACCCAGGACACCACCTCCCCCGATGTTTCTGGGTTTCTCAGGCCGCAGACGCCATACACCACATTTTCCTCCTCCTCCATTGCCTGCCCTTTCCTTGTCCTTTTTCCTTTTTTTTCTCTCTTGTATGGCAGCATTGGTGGAGGTTGGAACTGTGGTGGCAGCAATCTGTGTTCCTGTGAAGGAAAAAAAACAAGAAAACATGAGGCATGCATAATGCACATTATGTGTGTCAACAGTATTCAGGGCAAACTAAATTGTTATTTTGCATAACCCGTTTTATTCTGCATGTCACTGTCATATAACCTACCTGAAGGTGGTGTCCTGGAGGTGGAGGCAGTGGCGGAGACAGAGCCTGAGGTGAAGACGAGGACGGAGGTGGAGGCAGAAGAGGAAGCAGTAGGGGTAGAGGACACCTCGGAGTAGGGTCGTTTTACCGGCCTTCATTGTACAAAAAAAATTGAAAGGAACAAGACAGGCGGCAAAGTAATAAAACAAGAATAGGCAACAATTTGTTTATGTATAATGTTAACGACCTCTACGGTTGTTGGGCCGCGTGTTATGTGAGAGGGGGTTGGTGTCGGAAGAGACAGGAGGCGATGTTGTGGCTGTGATGTTGATTTGCCCAAGGGGTGGTGGGGCATTGGAGGAGGCCGGTCCTGTGGTGTTGTCTGACAGGGCAGGCAGTGTAGGCTGCAGGTGGTTGTGCTGGTGGTTGAGCTGGTGGATGGCTGTGTGGCTGCAGGGGAGTGGATGTTGTTGTGGAGGAGCTTAGAGAGGTGGTGCTGGTGCCAGGATCCGGTTGCATGTCAGATGGCATCAAGCGTGACTCATCCATTACGGATGGATCGAAAGGGAAGATGCCCGTGTTCCTAAAGCCTGCCACCGCAATCTTCCTCTCCTTGCAGCTCTTGTATGGGATGTTGAATATTTTTGGGAAACTCAGCTTTTGTCACAATGTATGAATTTTGATATTGGGAACAAAGCCCGGCCTTGAGTGGCCCAAAGTATCCAACATCCAGAGGCTGAAGGAGGTGGGAAGTGTGCGGTGACAGGCAAAGGAGCGTGACCGTCGCCATCCGACACACTTCCAGGTCCAGGTGGCTCTTATGTCCATCTAAGATGAGAAGGAGAGGGCGCTCAGGAACGGCGTGGCGGATTAAATGCTGGAACCACCTTTTGAACAGCTCCCCGTCAATGTGCCCTGCCTTAGACCTTGAGTATAGGGCATTCCTGAGACCTCCCTGTGTGAATGATGGATCTGCACTATGTACGTCGCTCTGGATAAGAGCGTCCGCTAAATGACTATAATGTAATGTAATGTAATGCTGGGAAGCCCGACTTGAATATGATGTTTGGTGGGATGTCTCCCCCAGCAGCATTGAAACAGGCCAGCACTGACACGTGTCCCTTGGTGCCACGGGACTGGTGGTAGACATGTTTAGCGCCTCTACATGACAGCACTTTCTCCCTACCCCTCTCCATTGCAAACCCAGTCTCATCACAGTTGTAGATTTGACTGGGTTTAACCTCAGAGCCTCCAGAGTCCCATCCAGCAGGGTGTAGAACTGGTCTACCACCTCCCGCATTGCACAAGCTGCCCGTGCCCCGTCCAGCAGGGTGTAGAACTGGTCTACCACCTCCCGCATTGCACAAGCTGCCCGTGCCCTGTCAGGGTTGTCCGGCCTCCTCATGCTCAGGACATCGGTGTACCTGGCTCTGAAATTTCTCCACCACGTCTTTCCCAGTTTTGGGATATTACCCCCAGGTGCCTCTTCCGACGCAGCGCTGTTACAAACGCCGCCAGGATGTGGCGGGTCAACGGGAAGCCATGGGGCGTGCAGTAGAGGTAATACTACACCAGAGAATTCTCATCCTCTGGTGACAGCATTGTGGGTCCCCGACTACGGCTCCCGTGATCAACCCGGCCACTGACCCTGATCCTGATGGATCTGAATATTACAGGAAATTAAACAATATTTTGATTATCATTTATGCTTGTTATTTGCTTATCGTTTTGCAAAGGTGTGTTACAAAGAATATTGACTTTGGTTGTCGTTGTTTCTGCTGTTGGTGATGGTTTACTGACGTGTATTCATTCACAAACTAACCCCAGCAGCCTTACGGACAGCCATCCCCTCTCACAGTCCTCCATGGCCGCTGTCATGTCGTCTTCCTTCCGCTGCTTCCTCTTCTCGGGCTATAACATATAACTGATTTAGATACTGCATTGTATTTATTGATAAACATTATTGATATTTAGTGGGGGACACTCAAGTTCATAGTGGGCAAGATGTGATGATAATAGACTAATATGTGGTCTCTATTAGAAAAGAGCAATGTATCATTATTGTGCATGCAAGCTCAGTCATGCCAGTAAGGTGTGTATACATATACAGCAATGACGATTTGTAGCTTAAGGTTTAACAGAGTTAATGGGCGAAATAACAGACATATCGCTCAACGCAGCAGGTGCCGATAGGAAACATGAACAACATTAGTTTATATTCGTTGTACAGATTGTCTATAATAATCGTATCTTCATATCAGGGTAATATGACATTCTCTCGACACTTGGAAACATCGCTAGCTATCTAGCTAAAGATTTAATTAAATCCCCCGAAGTAAACATGAATATGCGGCGTAGTAGTACACCAGCGCGGAACTAGAATCAGATTTCGGACATCTTTTTCAGATAGGGGGTGTGATAAAAATGCTCACAAAATGTGTAATTATGGTTAAATATTCATGAAATTGAGCGGATACATATCTTATTTGGTTTGACGTGGGTGGAAAATAGTGGTTTTCTTTTTTTCCGTTGGCAAATCGGCTTTCGAGGAAGTTCAAATATGGTCGAATGCGGCCGTGCCCGATAATGGGCGCTCTGAAGCAATGTAGTTCTGTGGTACGTATACAGTTATGTGGTAACGCCAGCCTTTCCGTTCTTTACTTAGCCTTTCCGTTCTTTACTTAGCCTTTCCGTTCTTTACTTAGCCTCTATCACCACAGAGTATAATTACGAGCAAGTGGAGAGTTCATGACTCGCAACACTGGTGATGTTAAATGTGCTGTGTCAGGGCACTTTTAATCTTTCCAGCTACAATAGTAAGCGCTTCGATGTTTACAGCTTTAACGTTAGTCTACAAATCTGGAGCCAAGCTGCCTGGTTGCGTACGTAACACATACGACCTGTAACGTTAACACATACGACCTGTAACGTTAACACATACGACCTGTAACGTTAACACATACGACCGGTAACGTTAACACATACGACCTGTAACGTTAACACATACGACCTGTAACGTTAACACATACGACCTGTAACGTTAACACATACGACCTGTAACGTTAACACATACGACCGGTAACGTTAACACATACGACCTGTAACGTTAACACATACGACCGGTAACGTTAACACATACGACCGGTAACGTTAACACATACGACCTGTAACGTTAACACATACGATCGGTAACGTTAACACATACGACCGATACCATTCATTACCGACCAATCAGAATCCAACGCAGATTTCGGTGCCACTTTACAATGCACGAGATTCCGATTGCTAACATTATTTAACAAGTCAGTCAGTCAGTGACCGCAGGTAGCCCACTGTTAGCAAGCCAGCTAACGTTAAACTCGCTCAGTTTTCTAAAAGCGAAACTGTCTAAAGTGTGGCTGTATTTTACCCAAAATTATCCAGACGATTGCTTAAAAACAATAGCTTGCATAGGGGGGAACATATACAGTACCTGATGCACTTTCGGTTTAGAAGACACATTTTTGTTCTCCAAAATCTCTCTTATAAATATGTTTCGGAAACCAAGTACTTACCAGAATATTGTGGCGATCCGGGGCGATTACAAGTGATGTAAATTATTGTGTATATCGAATTGTGTATGTGTGCTTGTGCTGTGCAGACCCAGTGCACGAATGATGATTGATGTAATCACATGATCAGAGCGTGTTCAGAAGCTCTGACGTGTACAGTAACAATGGCGGTTAATATTTGAATACAACCTCCCGCCAGAACGGCGACTGTTGTGATAAACAACAGTCGTATACAGTTCAGCTAAATGTGGTAGCATGCGCTCAACCAGGTCCGCTCTATAGAATGTTCGAGCGAGGCCAACGGTTGTTTTTGAGTATGACTGAGGGGATTACGTGTGATTGGTTAAGGTGAGCTGCAAGGCACCTATTAGAGGTCGCCTTTGTTAGCATGCTCATTTGCATATCAGGGGCTATAAAGCTGGCTACAGTCCAGCGCGCGTAGTCTGTTCTGTCTGTACGCTGAGGAAGGAAGAAATAAGAGATTGTGCTCTTCAATAAATTATTACCCTGAAGCAAACCTGACTCCGACTCCATGGCTCGCCACAATGGTGTCAGAAGCGGGACGATCTGGGAACAGATCCGCGAATTGGAACGTCAGGTGACCAAGCAGATGGACGTTATCGCAGGAGCGTCTGCGAAGCGGACCAAGAGTAGACCCGGCGGGTTCCCCGAAGGAGCCAGCGCCGCAAGACCGGAGCGAGAGAGGCCGATTACAGACCAGGCGGAGGTGCCCGCGCTGGTGGCTGACCCCGCGGCCGGAAGCGGAGCGCAAGTAGGTCGGCTGGAAGCCAACGAGGACGCCCCTGCTTCCAGGCCGAGCCAGACGGCGGTGCCGGTGCAGCGACCGACCACACCGTCAAAGGCGGCGATCAAGCTACCCCGTTACACGGGAAAGGGTGAGCTAGAGTCGTACCAAAGCCAGGTACGATTCGCAGCTAGCTACAATGGCTGGGGCGAGAGCCAGACAGCCACCCACTTAGCGTTAGCCCTGGAGGGCGAGGCCTGCCAGGTGCTTCTAGACCTGGACAGCGCCGAACCACTGACGCTACCGGCACTGATGACGGCGCTGGAACGCCGGTTCGGACAGCGGCAATTCCTGGAGGTGAGCCGGGAGAAGCTCGCCACGCGACGGCGGACCGGAGCAGAGAGCCTCAGCGTCCTCGCCGCCGACATCAGGCTGTTAGCTCGCCGCGGCTACCCTCAACTCGACAACGCAGGCCAGCAGGAGCTAGCCTGCCAGACCTTCACGCAGGCCCTCACTCCGGAGCGCCTACAACAACAGGTTCGCATCGCCAAACCGGAGTCCCTGGACGCAGCGCTTCGCGAGGCCGAGCGACTGGAGCTCATCCTGGGCACCACACCCAACGGGACCCCGGCTAACAAGCCCCGGATCCGAGCTGCCGACTGCGAGGACGGCGAGGAGGTGAGATGGGTCCAGCGGAACCAAACTCGACCGCGGCAGCGACCGGAACGGGAGCGACGCTGCTTCCGGTGCGACGAACCGGGGCATTTCGCCCGCGATTGTACCGCCCCTGCGCCAAAAGCGAGAGCTCCACAGCCGACGGGAAACGACGACGGGACGGCCCAATGAGGAGACCACCGTCCCATGCCACACTCCTCCTCAACCAGGCCCGACCCCAAACCAGCACTCACGCGCCCAGCCTGCCTATCCTAGCAAAAATTCCAAGAGCAAAAGTTCCGTTTGATGCTCTTTTAAGAGCAGAGGAACAGGCCCACGAGGCCGAGCCTCGTATTGGCAGGCTGGGGACGAAGACCGGGCTGTACTTGCCTTGCAGTTTGGACGGACAAGCCTGCTGGGCGCTGGTCGACACCGGAGCCACTATTTCCCTGGTAAGGCCGGGGGTACTTCGGGGTACTAGCGGGCTGCTTTCGGGTGCATGGACCCCTACCTCTACCCAGCTAACCTCCGTCACTGGGCAGAAGATGGGCATGCGTGGTAGTAAACAATTACAAGTGTGTGCAGGAGCCCAGCGAGTGAAACACGAGTTTTGGTTAGCAGATATAAAAGATGCATGTATTATCGGTTTGGATTTGTTAGCGTTGTGGGGAACTAGCATAAATGTGATAGCCGAAACGATAACTATTGGTACCGAAACGCTGGGCCTCCGATCAAAATGTGAATTACAAGCAGCCCGCCGAACTAAATGCCCTGGGGTGCCCCCCAAACACTGTCGCCCCAGTTCTGTGCTTGCCATGACCACCGCTGATTCGCCGCTTGTTACCGTGGTACCACCTCAGGTTACAGTACCACCGCAGACGGGCGGGCTAGCCTCAGCTACCCAGCCCTCTGCGGGGGTGCTGCAAGCCGTCCTAGCATTATGGACGCGCAGCAGCAAAGGGCTCACACCGCAGCAGAGCCAGCAGCTTAAAGCCCTGCTTGTCCGTTACACTCACCTATTCGCTGTGCGGGACGAAGAATGCACACAGACCGAACTGGTTCAACACCAGATTGATACTGGTTCGGCTGTGCCCATTCGGTTACGTCCGCACAGGCTGTCTCTAGCCAAGCGAGAGGTGGCGGAGGACAAGATAAGGGAGATGGCAGCTGCGGGCATTATCGAGCCTTCTGAAAGCCCATGGGCGGCCCCTGCTGTCCTGGTTAAGAAAAAGGACGGGGAGTGGCGTTTTTGTGTAGATTATAGGCGTCTTAATCAGATCACAAAGAAAGACGCCTATCCACTTCCCCGTATTGACGAGGCCTTAGACCATATCGCGGGGTCCAGTTGGTTTAGCTCGCTGGACCTCCGCAGTGGCTATTGGCAGGTAAGGCTGTCCCCGGAAGCGAGGGCCAAATCAGCTTTTACCATAGGGCAAGGGTTGTGGCAGTTCCGGGTCATGCCGTTCGGGCTCTGTAACGCCCCTGCCACTTTTGAGCGACTGATGGAGCGGGTGCTGTCGTCCGTCCCGCGGAGTTCCTGTGTCGTGTACTTGGACGACCTCTTAGTACACGCCAGCGACTTCGAGCAAGCCCTCGCTCATCTAAACGACGTGCTTACTGAGATTGGCCGGGCTGGGTTACGGCTCAATCCCAAAAAGTGTCAGCTGCTCCGGAGGGAGACAGCTTTCTTGGGGCACGTCGTTAGTGAGCAGGGTGTAGCCACTGACCCAGCTAAGGTGGCTTCTGTGCGGGAATGGCCGACGCCTAGCAATGTGGGTGAGCTGCGGAGCTTCTTGGGGCTAGTGTCGTACTATAGACGCTTTGTCTTGAGCTTCGCCACCCTGGCTAGTCCGCTTCATCGCTTGACCAATAAAGGTCAACAGTTCGAGTGGACAGGGGACTGCCAGAATGCTTTTGACCAGTTGAGAGACGCCCTAACGGCGGCTCCCATTCTAGCATATCCGGATGTCGCGCGACCATTCATCGTCGACACGGATGCTAGCAATGTCGGAGTCGGGGCCGTACTCTCCCAGGTGGGACCAGACGGGGAACGAGCGGTAGCCTACTACAGTAGCGCGCTGAGCAAGGCAGAGCGAAACTACTGCGTTACTCGGCGCGAGCTGTTAGCGGTGGTCAAAGCGGTTCGCCATTTTCGCCCTTACCTGCAAGGCAGCCATTTCCTCATTAGGACAGATCACGCGTCACTAACCTGGCTTTTAAATTTTAAAGATCCGGAAGGCCAGGTAGCCCGCTGGCTCGAGCTGTTGCAAGAGTACGATTTCCAGATTCAGCACAGGCCCGGAAAGCTGCATGGTAATGCAGATGCGCTTTCCCGGAGGCCCTGTGCAGAGCTGGACTGTAGGCCTTGCACTAAAGCCGAGCAGCGAGAGCAGGTGACGGAGATAGCATGCCAGGTTCAGGCTGTAGAGGGGGAGTTTGAATGGTTGCCTCTTAGCCAGCAGGACCTGCGCTTAGCGCAAGAGGGCGACGGCGAGCTGCAGCAGGTGCAGAGCTGGGTCACGGCAGGGGCACGGCCTGCATGGGGGGAAGTGTCGGCCAGTAGCCCAGCTGTAAAGGCTTACGTGAGTCAGTGGGGGAGCCTGACGTCGCAGGATGGGCTGCTCTATAGGCGGTGGCAGGCCCCCGGCTCTGACCAGGACCTCCTCCAGCTGCTGGTGCCCCGTGCGCTCCGCCCTCAGGTACTGGGACTGGTACATGGCTCTGTGGGGGCGGGGCACTTTGGCATCAGCAAGACTTTGCACCGACTGCGGAGGAGGTTCTACTGGCCTGCCTGCCGCCGGGACGTGGAGCTGCACGTCCACTGCTGCGACGCCTGCACGGCCAAGAAGGGGCCGACGCAGCGGTCGCAAGCCCCCCTCCAGCGGTACGTCGTGGGAGCTCCGATGGAACGGGTCGGGGTAGACATCTTAGGGCCTTTCCCCGTCACCGAGTCCGGCAACCGCTACGTGCTTGTGGCCATGGACTACTTTACTAAGTGGCCCGAGGCGTACGCGGTGCCGGACCAATCGGCGGACACGACGGCGGAAAGGCTCGTAACTGAGATGTTCGCCCGGTTCGGAGCCCCCGAGGAGCTACACAGCGACCAGGGGCGAAATTTTGAGTCGCGGGTGCTGGCGGCTGTGTGTAAGCGGCTGGGAGTGGCCAAAACCCGCACTACGGCGTTGCACCCCCAGAGCGACGGGCTTGTGGAACGCTTTAATAAAACACTGGCCACCCAGTTAGCAATTCTAGCCAGCCAGCACCAGCGGGACTGGGACCGCCATTTGCCCCTGGTCCTGTGGGCATACCGCTCCGCCGTGCAGGAGAGCAGTCAGTGCTCCCCCGCTGCGCTCATGTTCGGGCGCGAGCTGAGGACGCCCGTCGACTTGGTGTTCGGAGCCCCGCCCGGACCAACGGAGCACCACCAGTCAGAGGCCGGGTACGCACGGGCCTTAATCGAGCGCCTGGAGACCGCCCACAGCTTTACCCGCCAGGCCCAATCCGCCGCAAGTGTTAAGCAGAAGCGAGCGTATGATGTGCGCTGTCGGGGGCAGCCCTTCACCAGCGGAGACAAGGTATGGATCTACTGTCCGATCCGTAAGAAGGGTCTGTCCCCGAAATTGCAGTCGCATTGGCGGGGCCCTGGTGAAGTGGTGGGCCGGCTTAGCGAGGTGGTCTATCGAGTGCGCATGCCCGGCCGAAGGAAACTGGTGGTGCTTCACCGGGACCGTCTAGCTCCTTACCGGCCGCTGTTGGATGGTGTTGAGGAGGGGATGGGCGTCGGCGAGGATCAGCCCGCCTTACGTGCGCCCACCCCTCCTCCACCAGAAAACCCAGCGGCAGCTAAGGGCCCGAATCGCCCTTCTCGCCCACGGAGAACTCCTGCCCGTTTCCGGGACGGTGTTGAGGAGGGGATGGGCGTCGGCGAGGATCAACCCGCTTTACGTGCGCCCACCCCTCCTCCATCAGAAAACCCAGCGGCAGCTGAGGGCCCCAATCGCCCTTCTCGCCAGCGGAGAACTCCTGCCCGCTTCCGGGACTTTGTGCGTGAGTGCGGACAGTTTAAGGGGGTCGCAGGGGACTGCTGACCCCTTAGGTGGGGGCAGTGTGGCGATCCGGGGCGATTACAAGTGATGTAAATTATTGTGTATATCGAATTGTGTATGTGTGCTTGTGCTGTGCAGACCCAGTGCACGAATGATGATTGATGTAATCACATGATCAGAGCGTGTTCAGAAGCTCTGACGTGTACAGTAACAATGGCGGTTAATATTTGAATACAACCTCCCGCCAGAACGGCGACTGTTGTGATAAACAACAGTCGTATACAGTTCAGCTAAATGTGGTAGCATGCGCTCAACCAGGTCCGCTCTATAGAATGTTCGAGCGAGGCCAACGGTTGTTTTTGAGTATGACTGAGGGGATTACGTGTGATTGGTTAAGGTGAGCTGCAAGGCACCTATTAGAGGTCGCCTTTGTTAGCATGCTCATTTGCATATCAGGGGCTATAAAGCTGGCTACAGTCCAGCGCGCGTAGTCTGTTCTGTCTGTACGCTGAGGAAGGAAGAAATAAGAGATTGTGCTCTTCAATAAATTATTACCCTGAAGCAAACCTGACTCCGACTCCATGGCTCGCCACAATATTGAGCTACAACTGTTTCCTTTCGGCGACACTCTTTAATAGGTTCGTTTTCCTGACCAGCTGACTGATGTTCAAATTTCTCTGGCAAAGCTATTTCCCAGAGATATTTGCATGAGAAAATAAGAACTACTGTCAAAGAAGGTAGCATAGATAATAATGATGTTTTATGTTATATTATTATTATATGGTGTAATGTTTGCAATAGACATTGTCTGCAGAAGTAGACTATAACATGTTTGGAGGCTATTGTAATTTTTTAAAAAGTGACTAACCATGAAACATATGAATTGATGGTATATAAACCCATACCCAGAAGGGAGTGTAGGTTATATCACTGTACATTCTTAATTTTATGGTCACATTGTGTTATGTGTGAAAAGCATAAAGTGAACAGAGCTGAAGTGCACGTTTTTTTTTCTCTCCACAAATTAATAAATAAATGACAACATAGGTAGGCATACGTAATAGCCTACGCAAGCATGTTTGTCCCAGTAGCCTACTGTAACTGTAGGCTATGTGAAGTGGTAGCGGGCGCCTACTGAACTAGGTTGGCTTTTCTGTAATGACCATCTTTAAAACAAACGTTTGTGAAAACATGTAGCCTGTCAGTTATTTATAGACTGTTCTACATGAATGCAACAACGCGATCTTAACCAGATGATATTCTGCGTTAAAACTTTTTTCTTTGCTTGACAAATGGCCATGGGATACCTGTTCCCATAACGTTAGCTAACTGCCGTGGTGTCCAGTGACTGAATTGTTTAAGTTACAGGCTACAAGTGAACACAGGTCTCTCGGTATACTAAGGCTTGACGCTAACCACAAGACCAAAAAGGTACAGTCACGTGACATAGGCTATAGGCCATTTATCACAGCAAATGTCACATTTTGTTTCCATACTGTGTGGTGGCGTTGTCTCACCATTTCGCTGTCGTACAAGTGAAATACAAGTGAAACATTAAACAGTTAATATTGGAAACGTCGTTTGCCTTTGCAATAAAAATATGTTTCTTATTGTGAAAATAATAGCAGTGTAATAAATTAAAAGTATTTAACAGTTGCACATTGTTTTTGTCGAAAATAAACTTGTGCTCTGTTGGGCTCGAACCCCCAAATCCTCTGTGTGAGAGACAGCAACTCTAACGCTTCGTTCACACATCCAGCAACTTCGGTCGCCCAGTCGCCGGAAGTCCATTCATTCTCTATGAAGCTGAGCGACGGTCAGCGACCTGAGCGACTAGAAAACTGAGCGACCAAAATCGGCCGATAAATGTTGCCCGAAACGTAACTTTTGAGCGACCATCGGCCGTAACAGCCAATCAGAGTTCCGCGCTTCATATTTCTCCAACCGATACGAAACCATTTCGTGAAAAGGGGTCACACTGTTGCCAGCAGCCGGTCGAACTGCTCACAGTCCAGCCGAAAATAACGCTGGAAGCGGTCCCCGTCCAGGCGGAGTTCCTGCACCAGCCGGTGAAATTCTCCGAGCTGCCGGCGGCGTTGTACGGTGCTATGCACCCAGAGCCTCCGGCGCTTCCTCCGGCGTAAATAAATTAGGGCGACAGCTGGCAGTTATTTTTTCCGGTTCATTTTCCAAAGTGGTAATCATGAAGCTGAAGACTCAATTTATATTGAGGGCGGCTGTGGCTCAGGAGGTAGAGCGGGTCGTCCACTGATCGCAGGGTTGGCGGTTCGATCCCTGGCTCCTCCTGTCCATATGTCGAAGTGTCCTTGGGCAAGACACTGAACCCCAAATTGCTCCCAATGAGCAGGCTAGCACCTTGCATGGCAGCTGCTGCCATTGGTGTGTGAACGGGTGAGTGAGAGGCCATTGTACAGCGCTTTGGATAAAGGCGCTATATAAGTGCAGTCCATTTACCATTTACCATTTATAGTAAAAAATATCCCTCCAAAACATTCAAATAAAGGAGGGAAAGAATCTAATTGGAAGTTTAATATCATTTCATGAACGTAATCTACGTAATATTGCCTATCAAACTAAGCTAGGCGAAATAGGGTTTGCAGCGGTAACAACAGTAAATAATTTATATATTATCATTGTATAATTGTCAGTGTCATAACATAACCTTAAAGGATATATGTGGCAGTTCTACCAATATCACATTGAGCCCAAACTACATGTTGAGTTTTATACATATATCTATCTATGTATCTATGTATCACTAGCTCGCGACGAAAATAGATATAGGCTAGCCTATCGCTAGCTAGCGAGAACACATAATTATCAGTGTCATGGCATAACTATAAAGAATAGGATGCATCGCAAATATGTCTTTGTTATACGTAGGCTACTGCCGTTGTTTATCTGTATCAAAAAATTGTAGCAGCACAAACTGACTTGGATGACACAACGGGAAGCTCTTGCCCCGCCCCCAGCCTAGTAGAATTGACCGACTCAGCGACCAGTCGATCGCTGTGTGAACACAGGGTTAGTCCGTGTTAAAGGGGTAACATGGTTCACACAGCATAACCATTAGGCCACAGTAGCTTCTTGGAAAACACCAAGCCACTAGTTATATTAACATTAAAAAAACATTAGTTTGAAGCGTTTTTATTGGGCGATAAGCTTGGGAGAACAGGTATGCGATGTTGTTATCCAATGGGGATAATTATTCTTTGAGGGTACGGAGGCAGGAAGGTAGTGAGGGTTTCTGGTTAGGCAGGAAAAATAAGAATAAGAGCCGCCGTGGTGGTACAATGGTAAGAGAGCCGACTTTCAGTCGGTGCAGTTGTATTCCGAGGATCGGTGTTCGCGCTGGATCCTGCCAGATCCGAGCATGGCCGCTGTCCTGTGGGAGCAGCAATTGGCGGCTGCTTCCGGGTGGGGGGAGGGGCTCGGAGAGAATCACAGTCAGGCGCTCGAGGAGTCGCGCCCTGTAGAGCAGCGGTCCCTAACCACCGGTCCGCGGACCGGTACCGGGCCGCACAGAAAGACTGATAATCAATAAAATATATTTTTATTCAGAATCTGAAAGATGTTTTATTTTGAAAAATGACCGGAACCATCCATCTGTGCCTCTTGAGATGGTGAGTTGTATTTTTTTTTTTTTTCACTTTATACTTTATGAAACCGGTCCGTGGCCCAAAAAAGGTTGGGGACCGCTGCTGTAGAGGACGTGGCGACCTCATTCCTACTACTGGCTGACAAGGTTGTATAGCGGTGGTTCTCTAGCGGTTGCTACATGGGGGGGGGGGTTATTAGAATAGTTGTTCAATTGGCTACTAAATTTGGAGAAAAAACAGGAATTTGTTATTTAGAAAAAA